>OY776673.1:115044578-116244578 GCA_963675555.1 Leptura quadrifasciata
CCTATCATATTTCACAACATGAGTGGATACGATATTCACTTATTTGTAAAAGAGTTATGCGCTCATAAAGATAAAGTTGACGTAATACCACAAAACAAAGAAAAATATATATCTTTTACAAAACATCTTTACATGCATGATTACGTTACTGACAAGGGGGAAACAAAAAATAAATATTTGCGGTTACGTTTCATCGATAGTTTTAAATTTATGTCAGCATCACTACAAAATTTAGGGGAAAATTTAAATGAAGGTCAAATGGTTACAATGAAGAACTTTTTTACCGATAATGCAAAATTTATTTTAATGCGACGGAAGGGTGTATTTCCATATAGTTTCGTAGATAACTTAGAGAAATTAAATAATCGTGTTCTACCCACCAAGCAGGAATTCTATGACAGCCTAAATGAAACACATATATCAGATGACGATTATGAAAGGGCTAAAAATGTGTGGGAATTGTTTGAGTGCCAGAGTTTGGGTGACTATTCAGACCTGTATTTAAAATCAGATGTCCTTCTTTTGTGTGACGTATTTGAAAATTTTCGTAAAATTTGCGTGAATAAATATAAATTGGATCCAGCTCAATATTACACAGCTCCAGGTTTATCTTGGGACGCTATGTTGAAACTAACAGCGGTAGAACTTGAATTGTTAACAGATATCGATATGATACATTTTTTTAAAAAAGCTATACGCGGTGGTGTCAGCCAGTGTACAGAAAGGAAGCATATCGCAAATAATAAGTTTGTACCCAATTATGATCCCTCAGAACCGTCGTCATTTATCACATATCTTGATGCTACGAACTTATACGGTCATAGTATGTCCCAAGCATTACCAACAGGGGGATTTGAGTGGCTGTCCGAAAGAGAAATTATCGACTTAGATGTTACTAATATTTCAGACGAGAGTCCACACGGGTATGTTTTTGAAGTAGACATACATTATCCGCAAGAGTTACACGATTTACATTCAGATCTCCCTTTCTTAGTAGAAAATATTATACCCCCCCAATCAAAATCAAAATCACCAAAATTAATCCCAAATTTGAATGATAAGAGACGATATGTTGTGCATTATAGAAACTTGAAACAAGCCATTAAAAATGGTTTAATGGTGTTAAAAACCCATAGAGTACTTAAGTTCAAGCAGTCGCCCTGGTTAAAAAAATACATCGATTTAAATACGCAAATGAGAAATTCAGCGACCAATAAATTTGAAAAAGACCAATATAAATTAATGAATAATGCAGTATTTGGTAAAACCATGGAAAATGTTGATAATAGAAGAGATATAAAGTTGATTACTCATTGGGAAAATGTTAGAAGAACTATAGGTGCAAACGCATTAATCGCTCGTCCAAATTTCAAATCTTGCACAATTTTTTCTGAGGATTTTGTAGCGATTGAAATGAGCAAATTGCAAGTAGTCTATAACAAACCAATTTACGTAGGATTTTGTATTCTTGAATTATCGAAGACGGTACTGTATAATTTTTTTTATGGTGTTATTAAACGTCAATTCGGTGCTAATGCTTCTTTGTTGTACACCGACACCGATTCCTTAATTATGAAAGTTTATACAGATAACTTCTATGACTTTATTGTACAAAATCCAGAAAAATTTGATACTTCTAATTACAGGGAGGGAAATAAATTTAATATTCCAAAAGGCTCGTCTGTGCTTGGGAATATGAAAGACGAATTCCCCGAAGATCCTATTATCAGCTTTTATGGTACTGGAGCGAAAGCGTACTACGTGCAATCGGTCGGTAATGAGTTGAAAAAAGCCAAGGGAGTAAAGAAATCTGTGATTGAAAAACAACTTACAATAGATGACTACAGAAAAATTGTTGAGCAGGGCGGGTTAATATTTCGTAAAATGAATACTTTCAGAAGTCACTTGCATGATATCTATACAGAGATGCGGAATAAAGTTGCTCTTTCTTATTATGACGATAAACGTTTTGTGATTCCCAATACCACTAAAACTCTACCCTGGGGTCACTCAGACATAACATTTTTTCAGAGTGAACCAGAGCAGAATTTAAAGTGGTTAATATCAGCCTTAAATAGTGTCGTTGAACGAAATGTTTTAAAGGATGATGATAAACTAGATGTGTTACTCAAAGCAATGAATGAGTTGAGTGATTAATTGTTAATAATGTTTCTACTTGTTAACGCAAAGGTCGACAATTATAATATTCAATTGAAAAATTCATTGTGATATTTCATGTTATGTGTAAGTCGAAGTAAGAGATATTTGTATGAAATAAAATGTTAATTTATAAATAAAGATTTAAATTACTAAATGGTATTTTTATTGTATGAGTACTGTAGGCAATAAGATAGAGAGAGACGATAGGAAGAGTGGGGTGGGAAGTAGGGGGTTAGTTAGAGTGTGTAGGGAAATAATTTGAACCAATAGGAACAAGAGTGGTAGGGAGTGGAGGGGTTAGTTCAGCGTTATGGGCTTCAGAGATGCTACAAAGATTCTTTCCGTCTCCAGCTCTCGAGTTGTAAGGAAGTGTGCAAAATAGTGCTGTCTGCTCTATTCCTAGCATTCTTTGTGTTCTGTGTTTTGTGTTTCGTGCCCGTTTCTCGTGTCCGTTTTGTGTTTGTTGTGACAATGGTAGGACAAAAAAAGATTGGTGTTTCTGGTGGTAGCGGTAAGGGAGGCGCTTTGTTGAGTGCTGTGGCTGCATACTTAATTAATTATATGCCAGGGCAAGACGACAATGGCGACGCTTGTCCGGGTAATGGTGTGGCGAACAATGGCGACGCTTGTCCGGGTAATGGTGTGGCGAACAACCAGACGAGCCCTGGCGTGGGTGACAATGGCGACGCTTGTCCGGGTAATGGTGTGGCGAACAACCAGACGAGTCCTGGCGTGGGTTTACTACCGGATATTGAAATCCCGACGGATTTGACCGATTTGAACGATGATTTGCTGGGTGATTTCGATTTCTCCGAATTCGACGCGCAGGCTTTGGCTTCAGATGAAGCCAGAGCTAGTACATCTAATGGAGAGGCCTACCCGAACGCCGCGTGGTCTAGGTTCCCTACGGTTACGGAGACAAATTCTGAGGACGAATTTCAACCTGCGCAACCAAAGATTTATTCGCAGAAAGGCCAAAAGAAGATGACGACGCATCCTTCAACATCTACAAAGCAGACGCAGGTAGAGAATACCGAGAAAGATGATGACGTGTCGATTCTTAGAAGAATTTTATCGGCGCAAGCATCTGTACCTGCTCGCCTGAGCCCTATTCCCGATGTTGGCTCAGACGAGGGGCAGGTAGAGATACCTGAAAAGCCTAAGAAAGCAGCAGCTAAAAATAAAAAGCCGTTATCGGGAAGGAAACCGGTGGTTAAAAAAGCTGCTGCAAAAAAGTCGGTAGCTAAGAAACCGAAAAAAGATGCTGCAAAAAAGCCGACGAAAGTGCAACCGGTATGTTCGAGCGCGCCGTTGCCAGGATGCTCTCATGCGGTGTTGCCAACGCAGGAACCCCGTAACCGTGCTCTGGTTGTGAATGAAAGTGATTCTGATTCACAATCGGAGTTATTCTCCCAAGAAGAGCAAAATGAAACTTTCAAAAATTTCTTGAACATGTATGAACAGTTGCAGCGGGAGGATAGGGAACTTAAAAGTGCAACTGATGATGACAGCAAATTAAAGGATCACGCGCAGTCCCTCAAAAGGAAGGCGGAGATGTTGAATTCTCGGGCCGATGAAATGCTCAGAGGCATTGCGAAGCGTCGCAAAGCCTCTGAGAGATGTACAAGGAAGCTAAATGCTATAAAAAAGAAACTGGGAATAAGGTAGTGCGTAAACACACTACAGAATGTTGCATTAAAAATGTTTGTACATAAATTTAGTATTAGGTTAGGGTTAAGAGAAAAAATGTAAAAAAATATAAAAGTAAAAATGTAAAACTGAAAAAAAAATGAGGTTAGATTAGGTTAGAAAAATGTAAAAAATTTAAATGTAAAAAAATAGGTTAGGTTAGAAAAAATGTAAAAAAAAATTTAAATGCAAAAATGTGAAAAAAAAATTAGGTTAGGTTAGGTTAGGTTAGAAAAAATGTAAATGTAGAAAGTAATAACACCCCCCCCAACCCCCCTCCAACCCCCCCCCCCCAACCCCCCCCCCCGCGTCACGCGCTGGGTTATGGTTAGTTCAGGTTTATATATTAAAAAAAAAAAAAAAAAAAAAAGCGGGTCAAAAAATTAAAAAAAGGTTTATGCGGGCGAAGCGACCGAAGGCTGCAAGCGTCGCCCCCGCCTCTGCCAAAACCCCCCGCGCCCACCCACCCACCCGGGGGGGGGACCAAGGTAGCGCAGTGGTATAGCGGAAAATTGTTATTTAATTTTATAATTATAATTTTATAACTCTATAATTTTATAATTATAATTTTATAATTCTATAATTAATTCTATAATTTTATAATTTTATAATTTACGTGTTGAAAAAAATCCCTGCAAGTGCTAGGGATTGAACTACCAAACCTTCGTTCACAAAGTTTACAAAGCAAGCCACGTTACCACTGGGCTACCTTGGTCCTAGGAAACTCTTATACTTTACTCTTATACTTACCTATAACGCGAGTTTATATATATATTTCATGGAATTTTTGGTAAATTGTGTATTTAAGTATATAATTAGATTAGAACTGTTGTATTCATCGTAGATGAAATAAAAAATAAATTTTAATACATTTATTTATACACAAATATTGGACAAAAAAAAATATATATATATATATATACAACTGAAAAACTTCCAAAGTACACTCAGACACGCGTAAGGGGTCATTTTCGACTAAACTGACCACTGGGAATCGATTCCGATAATTTCCGAATCGATCCGAACACTACCGAACGCGTTATTCACTGTTTTGTCAAGGATTGGGGGAATAAAAAAATCAAAACACGTTTCAGGGGAGTTCACACATGCAAAGGCTGCAATTTTAAGCGAAAAGCCGAACTCATGCCGAACACTCCCGAAGTTTCCCGAAGCCACCCGAAGACGCCCGAGGACACGCGAGGTATCGTTTTCGACTAAATCGATCACTGGGAAGCGATTGCAACCACTTTCGGAGCGATACGACTAGCCGTTCCGGGAAAAAGTCTGCTGCGGCAAAACTAAAGGTCGGAAGTGAGTAGAAACGGTACTGGAGGACAACTGTGACCTCGATACACCTTTTGCAACACTTTTGACCGACAGTCCAAATACGAATAACCAATTTACTTAAATAAGTACCCCGTTATTTCTTATATTAAAGCAATTTTTTATTCTTTACTTTACTACTGTTATTTATTGTATATGAAATGAAATAAAAAAAGAATAACTCTTAATACATTTATTTATAAATAACAAAAATATATATACATAAAATAAAACAGAATTATCCGTCCGAATCATGCTCCACCAGAATGACTGCATCCTCATCTTCATCGGCAGATTCCTCCACCAGAATGGCTGCATCCTCATCTTCATCGGTAGATTCCTCCACCAGAATGGCTGCATCATCTTCCGAGTCAGACGATTCCGCTGTGTCCGTCGATGATTCCTCCAGAATTACTCCATCCATCTCGTCTTCGGAATCATCATTGGGCACAGTGTCCATCGACCATGTGGACGGAGACCTCTCCAATGGTTGGTATTCTTCTGGTGAGGTGGTGCTATCTGCTACACCACCCCTTGTCGCCTCTCTAACGCGCTGCAGGTAGGCACGATACCTTTCGCACAAAACGAACATGGTTGAAGTGGAAGATACAGTATTGTCTTGTACTTCAGACATGTTGGAGCGTAGAAAGTAAACTGAGGATGGTGA
Organism: Leptura quadrifasciata; assembly: GCA_963675555.1. NCBI lineage: Eukaryota > Metazoa > Arthropoda > Insecta > Coleoptera > Cerambycidae > Leptura > Leptura quadrifasciata. Next base: position 115,050,418 of record OY776673.1, read on the forward strand.
GGGCTTTCTTATGTATATATAGCCCCTACCACCACCCCCACCTCATCACTCCCCACCTCACTACTCACACAAATAAGAGTAGAAAGTGTCCTAATACTCATATTTTTAACACCATCAATATCAATAGCACTGTCAACATAAGCAATAATCGAAGTGAAACACAGATTTCTCTAGTAACATTGTGTTACTTACATTTAAATATTTAGTAAATAAAACAAAAAATAAGATTCAATTTAACGTTTATTTAACACTTAAACTAGTTATATAATATTTACAATAAACTAAAAATTAAATATATACATTTATTTATCACTAAAACTAATTACATAATTATTTACAATAAACTAAGAGATATATACATATTTACAAAAAAAAACTACAAATTATCTGTCCATATTGCAAATATTGCAGATTTCCACTCGCCTAATCTGATAGAGTGGATCTCTGCAAGATTTGCAATATCCCCGCCTGCCTCTCATTATCCTTGTAGTGGCATGGTAGTCCACATGACGATGTCTCCCAGGATCCACCCTAGACTGGTATCCCAGAAAACATCCGTGGCAAAGATTGTATTCCATACCACCCACTACTTGGACCGCAACAAAGGTCATGGTGGTGCAGAAGATGCCATCCATCGGGTTCACCCTTGCTAAATATTCTGATGTTATCCACCGCTGCCCTCTTTGATGGGGAACATCTACGACGATACCCTCATCATCACTTGAATCGTCTGCACCCTCTTCAGCGTCAAAAAATTCCTCATCGTCTTCCTCGTCGCTTTCCTCATCGCCTTCCTCATCGTCTTCAACTTCTACCTCGTCGTCTTCGGGAGCAGCCAAGTCGTCCTCTACCTCTTCAAGGTACCATATATTGTTGAGGACATCTAGGGATGCTAACCAGTCCAGGAATCTGAGGTTAGCCCAACCAGCAGGTACAGCAGCCATATTAATACTTGGAAACGAATATATAAGACAGTAGACGGAATGATCAACGTTGAAGTTTGCAAAGCAACTGATCTAACGTGGAGTTACACCTCCTCTTTTAAACATGTTGCTGGTGACGTCACATCATCTCTAACGACATACCATGGCTCTAATATCGGCAATTCCAGCGACTACTTAAACAAACAAGGCCATGAGGAGGAACTCAGTTATTATTCAGCTGTCATACCGTACACTTGTTTTTAAAACAGCAATGTCTTGTCCAAGAGAGTGGCAATCGAAACCAACAATCGCCGTATATCCATATAGTATGGATGGTGCAATTCTGTGCTATAATTGTTCCCAATTCTGGGCAAAGCAGCAAATTAATCCATGTACTGGACTATGTTCAAATTGTATAAAAGAAAATCCAGTGCCAGTGAATACCGTCCGAAAAGCAGCATCACGTGAGCGTCTGGAGCAAGAGTGCTACAAGTGTCTACAACCCACGACTCGTACAAATTTTGGAATTATCCGAGATGTTTGTGAGACATGCAAGGTGGAGCACCCATTGAGGCAGCGGTGTCTGGTTTGCAACAAGTACACTGGTGATTGTTGGAACAATATTTGCAGCAAATGCAGAGACGAGAAGACATACAGTGTTTTACTTTGTGAATATGTTGGACATATTTATGGAGGTGTGATGAAACACAACAGAGAATGTTTCTGTCAGGAAGCGTTACTGTCGAGACGGGGGGATTTCATCTGATTAATTCCATAAATATGTATTTGTATTTTTTCTGTATTATATACGTTTTAAATAAATATATTTAATCTATAATTCGTTGTAAATATTTTCTTCTCAATAAAATTTATTAAAATGATTTTCTTGATTTCATCTAATAATTTTTAGGAGTAAAAATTAATTCAAAAATTTTAACAAATTTGCATTTGTATATATTTTTTCGTTAATGTGTATATAATTACTAAGGCTTTGGAGTCTTATATGGGGAAAATAAATAAAACAAATATTAATGGAATACACACATTTTATTATGAAATTTCTAAACATAAGTAAAATATTAGTTGTTATAAATATACACATTTTATATAAAGAATGTGACAATATTAAATAAGAGCTGCTTCGTTAATCCAAGAGTTGTGGTCATTAGAGAATCCGAGCCACTTCACAAAAACCTTGTTCCCTCTCCTTCTTAAAACCTTTTCCACCAAGTAGACATCAGGGTATTTAGCTTTTTGTAGCTCCATTTCATAAAAGCACCCCTTTATTGGTTGGCCATGAATGTCCTGGAGTGTATATGTTGTGGGATTTGTTACATTTATTTTAACGATCTTGAAAAGTTCAGTTGAAAAATTTGGTGTGAACCCCTTTTCAAATATACCTTTATATTTACTGATTCGAACTATATCGCCAATACGAAATTTAGGTTTCAAAGCAATTTTAATGTGATTATAAGCATTTAAACGTGTAGTTGGTTTAACATCAGCAGGTTTCATACCAGTCGTACGATGTATTTTATTATTGTACAATTTTGTAATGTCGGATAGAATGTCAACCCATTTGTATTTACCTCTAGCTGAGAATTCTTTATATAACCAGGTTTTTAATGTTCGTATTACTCTTTCTGCAATTGCTGCTTTTTTCGTACTATACGTGGAGTAATGATTAATGATGTACTGTTTCATTAAAGCAGAAAAGTTTTTGTTGTAAAATTCCGTACCCTGATCGCTTTGTAGATTTTTAGGAGAATAATTTGATTCTTGTAAAATACTTCTCATAGCCTTAGTAATTTCAACACCAGTTTTATTTTTTAGAGGTTTAGTCCACAAATATTTTGAGTAACAGTCGATCACTACGAGAATGTATCGATAACCATTGTTTTCATCAGCGTATGGTTGCATTTCAGCTAAATCCATTTGCCATAAATCACCATAACCTTTGATTATTGTTCTTCTTCTACGGAAATTTCTCCTACAAGCTTTATGCAATTCGTTAACAACTTGTAATTTCTCATTACTAATCACCATAATTGAAGTTTAAGTCAGGCGTTTATATAGATAATTTAGGTCTGTTTTTTCACTTTTTTCCTAATGTAGCAGCGTTGTCCGTGACTTCAGCCACTATTTCATCTATCACTTGTTGATTACGATCGTTCCTCCCAGCTTGTGCCACAATATTTCCAAGTGATTTCTGTCGCACTGTCATACCTTTCAGACGGGATTCATCGAGAATGTGGTGCACTTTGCTTATTGCATCATATAAAATAGTATAATTGTCCTCGGTTAATTTCTTAACTCCAGAAATTTCTTTATTAATGTGTTGCAGAGCGTCATTAATCATCTCGGTAATTTTGCTGTGTACAAACTTACTATATTCAGTCCACTGATTCTCCATAAAAGCAATGTGTGACTTTTTAATGTCTTTCATACATTTATCGATATTTTCGTCTACATAGTTACGAGTTACACCATCTTTTTGATTTATTGGTTCACCAATGTTCAGTAAACGCTTATTTTGCATATCAAATTGATTATCTGCGGTAAGTTTAAAACCAATACCTGGAGGTCCATGTACGATAATCGATTTATTATTATTACTTCTTCGTCTACCGAACTTGTCAATTGTGTTGTTTACAACAGCCATTTCTGTTTACGTCTGACCCCGTTTAAGCATTTCACAATATTTTATACTAATTAAATAAGTGTGAAATGAATTTTAACTTCACTAATAGATTATCCTTTCTTCCCTCATTTCTTCCAATAAACTGACTATTTCGTTATTGACACCATTGTTACCAACCATTTTTGAGCTATAGAGCAGGCGTAGGCGGTCCACCAGTTCTTTCGGTTTATTCCAATATACATAGTCAACACCTCTATTATTGTATAATTTATTAATAGGAACACCTAAGCCAGTTTTAGATCTCGTCACAACTGTAGAAGATACCAATGGTTCTATAATATTAGTGAATTTCTTCCATTTAGCTTTATTCAAACCCTGTTTCATATCATAATTTTTATATGGTGCTTTTGTCTGTTTTAAAATCCCCCCATATAATTGACACTCTTTGTCGCCAATAATAGCCTCATTACTACGCGAAATTTGTGGTTGTTTCATAAATATCATATCATATAACTTAGGACTGCCAGAATACGTCCCCACCTTCTTAGTTCCACGCCACAATGTGATATTTCCATTAGAAAAGCGTATTTCAGCATTACCCATTTGTAGTTTTTCTGTATGGGGGTCTAAACGTACACCGTATATAGTATCATACCTAGCATTGTCGAATTTCAGATTTTCTAAATGTGTTTGCACTATATCACATTTTCCTTCTGCGCCACTAATAGAACTTTCTGAACATGGAGTGCTCATTAACGACGATCCCGGTGGTGTTTCCAAAAAATATTGTTGACTTGCATTTTTGTCACCATCTTCATCACTAGTTTCAGGTGTTGCTTTAAATGTACTAGTACTAGCTCTTGCACTTTCTATCGGTTGTGTTGGTTTCTGAGGTTGTGTTAGCGATTGGTTATGTGAAGCAGATGATATAACCTTTAATGGTTTTGTTATGGGTTCATAAATTTTTTCGAGTGTTAACTGATTCTCAACGTTTCTTCTCTTCACAGAGTTGAATTTTTTGCGCACTGAATCGGTGGCCTCAATCAATTCACGTTTCAGTCTTATTTCTTCTCTCATGTTTCTACCTATAGCACTACTGAGTTTATTCTCACCATTGTCATTCATGTCTAACAAATGCAGCCTCACTGCTGAAGTTATCCCGATGCTATCTGTAGACCAATTAAAATTTTAATTACAATACTTCATGGATATATGAAACTATCAAGTTCTTTGCGATATCTCCCTTCATTTACTTCTCTATCCTTGTCAATTACAAGAAACCCATATTTGTCTTTCCAGCACTCTGCACACATTTCTTGAAATTCTTTATAAGTCACATCCGGTGAGACATGGTCTGAGAAAATGTGGTGTAAATTCATATCATCCTGCTTAAAAATTGCTATGAAATTACTATTATCCCTTACCAACTGTTTAGGGACGCGGGAATACGTTTGTGCCAAATAGAAACAATCTACATGTTTATGACGCCCCATTGAGAAGTATGCTCGAATAACATCTTGCTTTTCACATATAACATCATCAAATATAAATATAGACTCAGGCTCAGCGTCGGATGGTTGCACTATTTCCGCGTTGTTACTGAAGGTGTAATATCCTAGCCCCGTAATCGGTGCTAATATATCGCGTAAATATTCATACTTGGGTTGATGTAAGGACTTTGAATATAAGTAAATGTTTGAAAAACGTAGCCCAAGTGGATGAGTAAGCAAAGTTATTAGTAAATTTGTTTTGCCACAACCACTTGGACCTATTAAGAGTCCGCGAATAGTTGAGGGAAGTAGCGGGCCATGGCGTGATTCGACTTGTAGTCCACACCCTACTTTTTCATCTAAATTATCTACAGCAAGTTTCTGTTTCTGCTTCACAATGCGCATCGTAGCACGGATGGATACTATATAAATAGATGTACGTATTGTGATTGTTATTTAAATGGTGTCAACCGAGAAGCACACACGTGAAAATCGTCGTGGTTTAAAGATTGGTAAGGGGGTAGTCAATTCTCTAATAAATAAGCTCCCATTTGAACTACACTTACCGGGAGGTTACCAGTATTGTGGTCCAGGCACCAAATTACAAAAAAGATTAGCCCGAGGTGATCCAGGCATAAACAAACTCGATGCTGCATGCAAGCAGCACGATATTGCATACGATCAAAACACCAGTAATTTAGCAGCCCGACACAAAGCAGACTATCAACTTGAACAAGCTGCCTGGAAACGAGTTAAATCAAAAGACGTAAGTTTCAAAGAAAAGGCCGCCGCGTGGTTAGTTACAACTATAATGAAGGGAAAGCAACGTCTTGGTATGGGTTGTACGTCAACAACACCCCGTACTACAAAGAAACGTATAATTAAAAAGAAAAACAAGAAAAAAACTAGAAATATAGCTTTTGGTGCTGGAATAGTACGTAAAGTACGTGATGACATACGTAAAGCCGGTGGTAAACGAAAAATCGCTAAGGACACAAAAAAAGTTACGCAAATTGCGCTTCAAGCAGCACGACGACACATGAGAGCAGCTGGTGGAAAACGTAATATTCGTACACCTAGGATAATACCAATACCGAAAGTGGGTGGAATTCTACCATTAATACCCATTTTTGCTGGATTATCAGCTTTGGGTAGTTTAGCTGGCACTGCTGCTGGTATAGCTAAAGCTGTAAATGATGTTAAAACGAGTAGAGAGGAATTAGCTGAAAAAAATCGCCATAATAGGCAGATGGAGGCGATTTCTATAGGAAAAAGTGGTAAAGGGCTATATTTAAAACCATATCGCAAAGGACTAGGACTTTATCTAAAACCACAAAGTTCAAAAAACTTCTAGATGCTCTACCCCGAAAACCTCTCACTAATATCGATCTTAAATATTATGCAGAGAAGATGAAAGTGCCCTATTTTCGGGGGATATTTATGCGGGACACTCTACCATATTCTGGACCACGTCATAATGAGTCGGCCATCATAAATCTAGACAGTATAAATGGCCCTGGAACACACTGGGTTGCATTTAAAAAACGTGGTAGTTTAGTCACATATTTCGATAGTTTTGGTGATTTACCCCCACCGACAGAATTAGTTTTATATCTGCGCAGAGGTTCAAAGTCGACCGACAAAATTTACTATAACTATGAACGCCAACAAAATTTTAACACAGTGTGGTGTGGTCATTTGTGTTTGAAGTTTCTCACTACAAAATAAATACAAACGCTTGTGAAATAACATCTGCAAACCTTGAAATGGATCGGGAAAGCATCAAGCAGATGGGTCAATCACTAATCGCATTCTCCCGTTTACGCAGTCTATTGAAGATGAGCAAACAACAACTGGCAAATATGCCTAAAGAAGTAATGATTGGATGTGCTGCACATGAAATTGCATTAGTATGGGACAAACTACCCCAACATCTCCAGAATGATATTGATATTTTAAAATATCAATACTGTCAAGAACATTATCATGATGATGATGATGATGGCGGTGGTAGCAGTGTTGATGTTAATGATGGGCCGCCGCCTCGAAGAATATTTTGCTGCTACTGTAAAGTGCGCGATGTCAATGTTGCATCAAATAATGAGATACAAACGTCTCCGTCATCCAGCAAAAAACGAAGATTACACCACGATTATTGCTGTAGTTCACAATAAATTCATGAGAGAACACTAAATATCATCAGTCATGTCGTATACGTTCACTCTATCAAACCGATCTAGTGTGCTCAGTGCTGAGTTTTATCCTCCCATTGAATTAGATACTAATAGTCGATATGGGTTAGGATTAACAGGATTCTATTCTTACAATTCTATATTCAATGTGGACGAAACCAACAATCGTTTTTGCTATCGAATTGAACCAAAAGTAGCCCCCACACTTATCCACATACCTTGCGGAGCCTATGAAATTGAAGAGATATATCGTGCAATACTGAAAGCTATGCCCGGTGATAAGAAAGAGGAAAAAGAAAAACTATTTCGACTGCGAGCGAACAACAATACGCTAAAGTGTGAGATTTGGTCAAAATATGGAATTGACTTTACACAAGCAAACTCTATTGGTAATTTATTGGGATTTGAATCGACTTATTTGCATCCAAACACTAATCATGAATCAACATTACCTGTTGATATTATGAAAGTAAGGATGATACGTGTAGATTGCAACATTATCTCTGGAGCATATCTGAATACCCTTAAATCCCATACCCTTTTCGAGTTCGACATAGACGTTGAACCAGGTTACAAACTTACCAGAGAGCCAGCGAACATCATATATTTGCCTGTTAGACCTGAAGGACGTCAGTTTATCGACAACATTACACTACGCATATTGGATGATAATGGAGATTTAATCAATTTTCGTGGTGAGAAGATTATCGTAAAGCTAGAATTGAAACAGTTTTAAAATCGCAAACACAATGGGTTTCCGATATAATCAACAACGATTAGCACACAATCGTTTCAATGTGATTGACGATAAAAAGACTAATGACTGCGGAAATCGACTCATTCAACGTGTAGAGCTTAAACGGTTAAGACATAACCTGCCAGCTAAAGATCGTGCATTTCTTCGATCCATCGGATTGAAACTGAGAGAAAAATAGTTAATAATGGTGACTTTTACATCTAGTGAAAAACTTGAGGTGTTCGAGGAACCTGTATTCGATCAGTCACTCGTTAGCTTACATGAGCATACATATAAACCACACGGTTCACCATATTATAGAAACTCTGATGAAGTACGCATTCCTGTCAATTTTCAGGACTTAATACTTGACATTACAGAGAGTTACATTTATATAGAAGGAAAATTTACCCCTAGTGATGTTACCAAGAAGTGTTATCTATCTAACAATGCGCTAGCTTTTCTCTTCGAAGAAATAAGATATGAAATGGGTGGTGAACAGGTCGCTGTCGTTAGGAAGCCTGGCATCACTACTACAATGAAAACTAGGGTGTCATATGGACAAACATCCCTCCCATCGCTACTAACTATAGGTTGGGGTCTCACCGAGAAAAAACAGGATATTTTAGATACTACCAGCCACGTTTTCAGCGGTAAACTCCCTCTTAAGTACCTCATGGGTTTTGCAGAAGATTATACCAAAGGTATTTTAAATACAAAACAGGAATTAATTTTAATTATAGCACGTTCCTTTAAAGACTCTTACATTGGAGAAGTTGATGCACAGTTAGAAATTAACAAAATCGAATGGAAGATAAGACATATTGTGCCTGAAGTTAGACAAAAGGTTAAACTATTAAAGAAAATTGATACGAGCAGTAATAATGCTAAAGTTAAAATGGCTTACCGTATGTGGGATCTCTATGAGCTACCCACTCTACGTGATACTGCTTCTGATATATGGGCTGTTAAAACCACTAACAGTCTTGAGAGACCTCGATACATCATTATCGGATTTCAAAACAATGGCAACTCTAGTGACAGAACCAAGGACGCCGCAAGTTTTATACATGCAGATATAAATAATATTCGGCTATACTTAAATGCCGAAGTATTTCCATATGAACGTTGGAATTTAAATTTCGATAAGAAACTCGACTCTGCAGCCTACTACGCCTATGAAAATTTCCAACGTAGTTATTACGATAAAGATATGAGTGAACCTATGATGGACCTTGGCGAATTCAGAAAAAATCCATTGTTTGTTATTGATTGCTCACACCAACCAGATGCAATGAAATCATCCACCGTCGATATAAAAATTGAATTTGAGACACGGAAGACGAAGTTTCCCGAACAAACTCGAGTATATGCACTTATACTTCACGATGCGTATTTAAGTTATAGCGCATTAGATGGTTCAGTTCAGTGTGGCATTGCTGGTGCTAAGTAACGAATACCTATTACCATGACGTCATTAGGTAGCCAATTTCCTACTTTGATAGTTGACTTGCAGGGGTTTCAATATAAAACAAATGATTTTACCGTTAAAGAATTAGCTGTTCTATGTTGTAACACTAATCAGCAAGCACACTATTTCTTCAAACCACCAAATCCTTTCTCATCACTAACCCAAGGCGAACAGACTCACTACCGATGGTTAGAAAACAACTACCATGGGGGCATAAAATGGAGTGATGGATATATTCAACTGTCAGAATTCCCACTAATACTTCATCGACTTTGTCAAAACGCAGTTAATAATTTTCGACGCAACGTATTGTCAGAGGATGTTATAATTGTATGCAAAGGCAAATTAAAGAAAAATGTTCTACAGCATCATCTAAAATGGAATAGAGTTATAGATCTAGATGACTTCTCACCCTGCATACCCAATCTAAAATCGTTAAAGGTACCAAGATGTATGGAACACACCCAACCAAAATATAGTCACTGCTCTCTTGCAAACGTTCACTTTCTTAACAAATGTATTATAGATTTAAATATAGAGTTAAAATAAATATCTTTAAATATGTTTATATTTAGGATTAATAATTAATATTTTTTAATGTATGTCACCAAAAATAATTATAAATAAATTAATGTATAATCTAATAATGTGTTTCATTTATTTCAATTTTAATTTTAAAAATAAAAACAACTATATTTCCATAATAATAATTTTATTACACCATTTACATATTAATATTATTAACAGAAGAATTACAATAAGTGATTAACTACTAATTGAGTTGTCTTCATCCTGTTCTTCATCAGATTGGTCGAGTTGATACTTTTCAATAATTTTCTTAGGTAAGTATTTTTCTATGTCACATAGGAAATGTTTTAAATTTATTTCCACTAGTTGCTCACAGAATTCTTCTAAATTCACAATACCACGAGAGAATTTACCACATAGTTGTGCACCTCTGTAATACCTCTCAGAATCCTCATTAAGCTGTTTAACTTTTTCAGCATCGAAGCAGTAATTCAGATCATAATTTATTGCATGGAGTCTATCCATACTTAAGTCGCCTAGTACAGAAGATAGTCTTTCAATTGCCGAATTAATGTCTTCTGCCCTTACCCAACGTTCTGCTGAATATTGCATCCACATTCTTGCCAGTTATAGTGAGGCTAGAAATTACATAAATAAAATTAGAACAAGTTATCAAATATGTGATAAAACTACTTACATCTCTACTACTATTGTAGTGTATTTGTAATATTTCAGTCTAAGTTATACTTTCACTATACCTTATTTATTGGTCTGATAATTTAAAGTATACAAATATTTTAAATAGTTTAAATCACGCAATAATTTCGAATTTTATTAGTGACCTTGATTTGGCACCGGTATAAATGGGTGAATTCTCTCCTAAATAAATCAACGCATATTTACCACTAGACGAATTTATTTCTTCTATAAAAGTTATATTTAATAGTTCAGCAATACGTTTAGGCAAAAATGATTTAAAGGTAGTACTTGTACTTTCATCAAATAAATGTACTAATATCGATTTTCCAAAACGTGTATTAAGCATTAACATTTTTTTAATGGCGTAAACCTTATTTAAAATTAACGATGAAATAGGTTTTTGGTCTAAAACTTCAGTATCTTTAATAATAAGTTCATTAAGGGCTAATAAATCGATATTGGTAGTCATATTTAAGTAGTTGAGTACAGTGAAAGAATTACTAACCAAGAAATATTACAGAACTTTGCTTACTTAAAATATTTCAGATCACAACACTATGCTCACTTATTAACTGTAGGTGAACCAGACTAAATATGATTTTGTTCTAATAGTCCGTGCTTTTTTTATAGAAAAAGTATACTACGTCACAAAATATAGAACCCCACCACATTTTACTGTGTACGTATTGAACTAATGTAATTTTAGAGGTCAAGTTGCGTGGCAAGGAGGAAGCTCCGTCCTTGCATTCTCTAATAGTGTTAGCCAAGGCCAAGGTCACCGCAAGTGATCGTTCTGGGTAACAGCAACACTGCGCCCTTGAAGTCGAAACGCACTGCGGCCGTCCAAGGTCAAGGTCACGGTATATGCTATGCGAACCTACGATGCCACCGTGGCCTTGAAGGAACGGACCACAGGTGCACGGTCAAGGTCAAGGTCAGTGGTGGGGGGAGACCGACCTACGGCTAACTTCCTCTACTCCAGGGGGTATTTGCTTAAAATCACCTATGTTTGGGTGAATCGGGTAGTATGGCAGATTTTTTCTTAATCGCTCCTAAAAATCATAGAAAGTGATCATTTCACTATGCGTTAGTTTGAAAACGTGGGCGTAATTTTTTATTAAACAAAATGTGAAAGAATTCCTAAAAATTTCGTTTTTTTTCTTCCTATTTTTTCATATATCTTAGTAACTATCGCTTTTAGAGAAAAGTTATACAAATGAAAAAGTTTTGTAATTAAATTTTCAATAAGATGCAATTGGCTGGGAATCCAAAAATTCATTTTTACTATTGTAAAAATACTAAAAATCGCAAAAAAAAATTTGAAATAGCAAGTTATTTGTGGATTTTTTTTTCAAATACTTATATTATACATAGGGCCTTCTTACTTGTCTAAAGAAAACTGTTTAATATAATAAATCTTCCCACCAAATTTCATCAAGATCGGACTTTTAGTTTTTGCATAATTATTTTGCAATCTAAACTTTGTTTTGAAAAGTTGCAAATTTTCAAAATGTTGCTGAGGTTAAACTAAAGCATTTAGAAAGTTGAAAATTTTTGGACATATAAAAGAGCACAAAAATTTTCAAATCCATTTTGAGATATTAAAATCCGTTAATGGAGAGCTAGGGAATTGTTAAAAAATTTGGCAAATTTTTTGCTTTATAGACAAATGCAATAACTGAAAATTTTTAACAGATTTTTATTTTTACTTGGAAAGACGCTTCTTTAAGAAACAAAGCACGATGATTCGTTTATTAGAACCGGTGTTATAATAGACCAAATTTGAACTCAATTTATTTCGTACTATATTGTTTTTTTACTGCTTTAGGTCTCTAATGATTTTTTTAATTTTTTCTATGTGTTTTAGGAAAAATATGTTTTAGACAAAAGTTGTAGGTCCAGATGAGTAGTATCCAACGAGGTATCGTATGTACATATTTGATTCGAAATAAAATTTTGTTTCGAATCAAATATGTACATGCGATACATCGTTGAATAGTGCTCATCTAGCCCTACAACTTTTGTCTAAAACATTTGTTGCTGAAACGCATAGGAAACATTTTAAAAAATGACGGCGGTTCAAAGACTTCAAAAAAAATTTGGTGGGAAGATTTATTACATTAAAAAGTTTTCTTTAACCAAGTATGAAGGTCCTACTATACGTATAATATAAGTATTTGAAAAAAATTCCACAAATAACTTGCTATTTCAAAATTTTTTTTTGCGATTTTTACTATTCTATTCTATTTCTATTCTATTTTTACTATATTTACTGTTACTTCGGAAGATTTATTACATTAAAAAATTTTCTTTAACCAAGTATGAAGGTCCTACTATATGTATAATATAAGTATTTGAAAAAAATTCCACAAATAACTTACTATTTAAAAAAAAATTTTTGGATTCGCAACCAACTACATCTTATTTAAAATTTAATTACAAAACTTTTCCACTTCTATAACCTTTTTCTAAAAGCGATAGTTACTGAGAATATGAAGAAAAAAACGGATTTTTTAGGAATTTTTTCGCATTTTGTTTAATAAAAAATTAAGCCCACGTTTTCAAACTAGCGTATAGTGAAATTATCACTTTTTATGATTTTTAAGAGCGAGAGAAATCTGCCATACTACCCGATTCACCAAACCCAAAACAAATACCGCGTAGGCTAATATGCCTCAAAAATAAATATACTTAAGGAATACTATTTTTGACAGTTTTTCGAAATGACTCGAAATTTGACGACTTCTAAATTAACCGGACAATTATAGTAATCTAAGAATACACGCTTATTTCATCAGTTAATTATACGTGGTTAACAAGGGTTTAAACAAAGACAATAAAGACAAGGTGAAGACAATATGCCTAGTGAAATACTAAAAGAAATTCAAAATTATATCTCCCCTGTGTTATCTTTTACTTTTAATAAAATTTTTGAATGCGGAATCTATCCAAAAGCTTTAAAAGAGGCAATTATTACACCTATTTTTAAAAAAGGTGATCCTAATAAAGTCTATCGGCCTATTTCTTTGATATCAAGTATTGGAAAAATTTTAGAAAAAATAATAAAATTTCGTGTAGTAAAATATTTAAACAAATATAACTTAATATCACAAAAGCAATACGGTTTTCAAGAGGGTAAGTCTACAAGTGATGCCATAGCTGAACTTACGTCTCTAATGTATAATGCAGTAGATTCAAAAAACCAGCGTTCCTTGATCTAGAAAAAGCATTTGACACAGTATGTCACAGACAGCTTTTGTTACAATTAGAAAGGATAGGATTCAGAGATGACAATCAAATTACTCAAGAGTTATTTGGAAAATAGAAAAGTGTATGTAAAAATTAATAATACATTGAGTGAACCAGGAATAATGCATTATGGTGTACCACAAGGTACTATATTTTTCATAATTTATATAAATAGTATACTTACCTCAAATTTTGCTGGGAAATTAATATCTTTTGCGGACGACAGCGCAATTTTTTATGAAAGCGATTCGTGGAATTCATTAAAAACCATAGTAGAGCTAGATATAAAAGAAATAAAAAATCATTTTGAAGAAGCAAAGTATCAATTATAATAAAATATTTTTCATACCTTTGACGTCTTATAAGAATAATCTACCTAATTACAAATCTATCAAAATAATGAGTGCTAATAATGAAATTGAAATAAAATCCACTTGTATGATAAAATACCTTGGCATCATTCACATAGACAGCCATTTGCGATGGAAGGAGCATATTCAAGCAACACATAAAAAATTAAGGGGATTAATATACAACTTTATACAATTAAAAACGTTTTTACGTGTCAGAGAATTAATACTAGTATACAAATCACTAGTTGAATCAATTTTGCGGTATGGTATTATTGGTTGGGGCGGAGTAGCAAAAACAATATTAAATCCATTACAGAGAATTCAAAACCGTATCTTAAAAATAATATTAAATAAGCCGGCTCGTTTTGTTACAGATGAATTGTATAATAACTGTTCCCTACTCGATATTAGACAATAATTGTATTCTAGTAGTGCCTTACTTTATACATATAAAAATAAAGGAGACCAACTGAACGTTCATTATTATGATACAAGGAGCAAACAAAAAGGAGATTTGAAAATTCCAAAAACTTCAAAAACTGTAGGTCAAAAATATTATGGTTATATTGCCAATAAACTTTATAATTTGTTACCCACAGCAATAAGAGAAAAGAAGCAGGTATCTTTTAAAAAAATGTCTATTGTTTGGATACAAGAAAATAGACATAGAGTGCACAATATATTCGAGAAATTAAATAGTTAATGAGTACAACTATATTTGGGATATTGTTTAAAGGTTCAATACTATTCTTATTTTCGGATCATTTTTGTATGTGCGTGAGAACATTGTACATAATATCTTCATCCTTATGTTTTTGTTATAAAATTCTTAAATTTATATCTTTCTTTAGTATCTTTAGAGTTTACTTAATATATCTATATGTAATTCTTATAGTAATATTTGTGTTTTGCTATTTAAATAAAATAATATTATTTTTACTAGAATCATGTGCGCACTCAAACTCATAATAAGAATTTAAGCGCACATTATCTGTTGTAATACTTTACTTGAATTTGTGTATTATAGTTAAACAAATAAATAAAAAAATATATATATTGTTATTATATCTTAAGTACATTGTAATTATTATTACTATTAGTCGTAATGTAGACTAAAACAAAATGTACCAAATATACCATATTATACAATTTTTATTAAACGAACTGCTATTGTCTGGACTTGAGTAGTTACAAACCGCGCCTATTACTCTAGCGTGCGTTAAAAATCTAATTACACTCTTGTTATATAATATAACATTAATATTTTATTTTTGTGTGAATACTGAATGCACCCCATAATGCTACTTTTAATAGCACTCAATGGAGTTACTCAGTTTACTGGTTATATAGTATTTTATAGATTTAGTAAATTGTAAACAACTTCCACAGAATAATAATATAGTTCTATCATCATTACCATGTATTCAAAATTATAATTTTTTATATTTTTTTTAAATTTTAATACAATTTCTGAGTATTATATCTTCCAGTAAGCAAAATGCCCTTCTAGCTTATGCTTATGTCAACCTATATATCATGAAAACGTTATCTGCTTTTCCCTACATCAATTCATCTTAAGAGAGCCATTAAAGTAACTCTTTTTTCCTTTTTGTTACAGCCCTGGATATCGAGATCACAATGCTTACTGGATTGGAGCATCCGATAAAATACATGAAGGGGATTTTCGATGGTCGGATGGACTACCTTTTTCCTATACAAGTAAGTTTAAAGTCTCACAATTTTTTATTTCCATATTCCACAATTAACATAATATTATTTTGCTATTAAAAAGATTGTAAATAGTTTGTACTATTTTATGTTTATATACGAGACGATTTATCGTTTGTTGTTATTCCATGTCACTATGAGAGGATTACGGGTGACTATGAGACCAAATATACTCCAATTTTTTCTTTATTTTTAAAACTAAAAAATTTTAATTTGGGTATAGGATATTGGATATAAAAACAACTTTTTTTGTCTAATCAGAAAAATACGCTTCCGGTTTAACCGGAAGTAGATAATAGTAACTTTTTATTGTAAATAACACTCTGTACATCTTTTACTCTTACCTCACAGAGGTTTGAATTTCCTTTACAATGGTTTTTAACGCTGAAATCGAATCAGAAGTTACCTTGAAGAATGGAAGTGTATATAATTACGTAGTTTAGAGTACTTAGTAGATACCCATAGCATTTAACCGAAAAGTATTTTGAAACATTATTCACTCATAACAAATGGCTGTTTTAACAATTTAATTAATTTACGGCGTTTTTCTGTTTTTCTTAAATAAATATTTCATGAAAAATGGGCGACCCGAAACTGCTAAAAGATACAGAATTTTGTGGTATTTTATCTAGAAAATGTTGTTTTCCTTCTTTTCATATTTTCATTTTTTACTAAAAAAATAAAATTCCAAAAAACAAAATATTTGGCACATCTACTACGCTTATTGAAAGACATCTTGTGAATTTTTTCATCCCCTTGACTGCTTCACCAAGGGGTGGAATGGGCAACCCCTAATTTATTTTTTAAACTATTTTTAAAATCCATTCATTTTACATTTCAGAATAAAATATTTTTTGATTCCCTTGTTAGTTCTAAAACTTTTTCTTCTCTTTAATAAATGCCATGTTACCAACCGTTTCCGTGATAAAAAATAAAATTTATGCCCGTGCATTTCAATTGTTACTAATACCGATAATGTTATCAAAGTTTTAGTAGGCTGCTATAATCGATAATCTAAATATTCATTATATTCTTTTAGCCAAATTGACAAATATCATATTTATTAATGGAATAATTTATTAAATACAAATAATACTATTAAAGAAGTGTAACAATTTAAAAATTTATTAGGGTTTGTCCATTCCACCCCTTGATGAAACACTCAAGGGGATGAAAAACTTTCAATAATTGTAGTAGATATGCCAAATATTTCGTTTTTTGGAATTTTAATAATTTTTAAATTGTTTCACTTCTTTAATATTATTATTTGTATGTAATATATTATTCCATTAATAAATATAATATTTGTCAATTTGATTTAAAAAATGTGTACGTTCATTATTGCATAGATATTTAGATTATTCGATTATAGCAGCCTACTAAACTTTTTGTACAAATTTTTTCCCGTGTTATTGGAAAATGAAAATATTGCGGTAATGTAGTACCAGTATGTGGCGCTCCTCCCCATTTTAGGAGTATTGTGAGAAATTTCCTAAATGACATTTTTCCAAATATGTGGATAAGTCGAAATGGACCTCATCATTAACCTTCAAGGTCGCCGGATTTCAATCCTGTTGATTATTATCTTTGGTACATTTAAAGGCAAAGGTATATGACGTAGCCAATAATAATAGAGAGGAACTTTTGGAACACATTAATAACGCTTGCGTAGAAGTTAGAAATAATCCAGATATGATTAGATGTGTATTTAGAAATATTACTTCATCGAAATGGAGGCCACTAACAGTTATTGTAGTTATGTATTTATTACTTCCATTTATTTATTATTATTGTACATACATACATTAAAAATAATATTTTTAATTGTAGACTAACAAAATTAAGTAGTATTTTGATTTATGTGTGCAAATCTATATTGTTTTTAAAATTAATTTACAATACTTCACTTATCTAGTCTAAAAGTGTAAAAATTGTCACTGCTGCAAGTTAATTTTTTTTGCTAATTAAACCCTGAAATAAATATTCAAGTTCCAACTATCTCGACGATTTTAATGAAATTAGATTTACGGCAAGTAATCAAGATTGTTGAATGAAGTGCGCAAACAAATTAAGTGAGGTACTCTATTCAATTTTTTCCGCTCTTTTCGATCATCGAAACAGATCTACAAAATTTTGTCATACAGAGTGTTGATTTTGACATACGACATATTGTCAGTTCCTTATTAAGCCGGACCAGGGTTTCTATTTTAGTTTATTATGAATTTCTATCAAGTGAAATAAGTGAAACATTTATTCTAAGTACGAACCGATTATACAGGGTGGTTCAATAGTTATGACCAACGAAAATTTGGCCAAAATCAATAAAACATCTTGTATCTCAGTAAGTAAGGATGATGGATCCATTAATGCCGGGTAACTTGGAACCGCCAAAGTGCCCTCTATCCACAAGTAACGTATCTACCTTTAACTTTGAAACACCCTTATAGTGTGTTATTTAAAATAAGATAGTAATGCTTGCGGTTGAACTGAGAGTGTATTTTTAGTCTGAATAGGTCAAAAGATATATTTTTTTACCAAATATCATGTACCTACCCAAATTTCAAATCTTTATCTTTAAAAATAAAAAATAAAAAATGGTGATTTACCGTGTCTCTGGCCACCCGGTGTATATCAAAATTAATCAAAAATTATTTGAGGATTTCAAGAGATCTAAACTTGAGGCTTAAGCACTGGAAAACTTCTGACAAATAAAATTACAATTTGTGTTTATTTTAATTTTTCCATGGCCCACTGTAAAAGTTTTCATGTTCTGCCGCTCTTTTTGACCTAGAATACATTTTAGCATACATTTTTACTATTTTTATTTAAACGAAAACGCGTAAAAAATACATATTTGCACTTGCATGTTTTATAAAAATTTGATAATCTCTGAGAAAAATTAAGAAAACTGATTATTGTAAATATTTATATAAATAATTTTAAGATAAAGTTGCCCTAAATAACAGAGCAGCATTCAATTTCCTAAATGACATAACGTAGAACAGGACATTCATGAGAGAACTGGCTAATTTACAGCTCGCCTATTTATGATGCCATGTCAATGTTGGCATCATTGTCACCGACCATACTTGAAGTTCCGTGTGAGTATTAGTTTACAAAACGGTCTCATACAATGATGCTAAACAGCGAGTGTTTCTTGTAAAACGGTTTTATAAGTTTAAAATTATAATAGATTAAGAGCTACTGAATTTTTCAATGCGTGTATGCGAAGTTGCGAACCTCCTTTAACTTATATAACTCGTGGCTCTATTTAAGGGGATAAACCTACGCTGGGTCCGGGTCCTGACGGTGGGGGCCTTTTGATATGACGCTCATTATAAAAATTGTTACTTTTAATACCTACTTAAATCTTTTAAAGAATTATTGGTCAGCCAATGGAAATTTGCGGTTAGTCATTTGAAGGATAATCCGAGGGGGCGGGCGCAGTGGAGGGCCATTGATCGAAGTGCAAAAAGGAGAGAACGACTTAGAACTGGTTTCATTATTTTTATTCGAAATAGTAATAACAAGATATCGTTCTGGAAAGCCGAGTTATAATGAGTTTGACGCAAAAAATGACCTATTTTTTTTTTCAAATCGCCAATAAAATTGATTTTGCTACATCAAAATTCCGTCAAAAAAGTTCACAGTATAATGTGTGGACATTAAATGGTGGAAAATTCTGTTTGAAGCAATTTTAGTAATACCTACGCTCCGCTAGAAAATTTTTATTGGTTTAAGAAATACGAAAGGTGTATTTATCATTAACAAATAACAAACTCGTCTAATTGTATTTTATCGTGTTTTTGATTATATAAATGGTTAAAACAATTGTTACGGACCTCTAGCGTATGCGACCCACCATACGCTTTAGCGTTTTGTGGGCCGCGTAATAACAACTGCTACGTCCGTAACACATTCGCTATTCTCCACGGGAGGGCGACACATGGTGGCACGTGATCAGCAAAGAGAAACGGGTAGGCAACCATTTTTGTTGGTGGCAGGAGTTGATAATTCTACCAACCTCGGTTTTATCCAAGGCATCCTGGTGGATTTTAGAATTATCAACACAAGAAAATTTCCTCAATCTGTTGTTGTTCCGTTTAGCGGAATATTTTGTGGTTGTGAGTAAATTTTATCTGCGGAAGCAGGATATTTAATTACACAAGGTAAGCTAACCTCTTCACGCCATCTTGCCCGTTCTCTATCCACGTGTTTCGCAAATTTGCAGACTCTCCTTTAGAAATACAGTGTCAACTTGAAAGGCGGACTCGACCCCATTCATCCGACTGTGGCTTCCCGGAGTATTGGTGGATTGTTCCCTCATCAGTGAGGTAAATTATGTTTCATTTGTAGGTTATGTCAGAATTGCTCACATTAAGCACGCTTCACGTGTATTTCTGACTGTAAATTAAATCGTGATATCTTTAGGGTTCTACGGACGGGGCTCCTACACACGTCAGTGAGAGTTCCACGGACGGGGCATCCACACACAGTGGAAGGTGCCAGGGCTGGTGAGGCTACCATCAACCCCATCCTTGGGTCCATTTCTTGTGTCCCGAAGACATCTCCGTAGGGCTACAGTTCTTCCACGTCCGGACTTGGTGTCGTACCACCCTGAATAAGTGTGTTGTGTTTATGTTTATTTTTTTACTTACCGGGGACCACCTTCAGTGGTTCGGCTGGATTTAAATTCATACGTTTGCATTTTTAACTTGTACATATTTAAGGATTTTATGCATTTACATATATTTAAGGAGGTTCTTTAAATCAAACCTTTGTGGCAGAATCTATGACAATTTTTGAGGACATTGTAAACCGATGTGTAGCTACACGAGGCATTTTTATGAATGTTATAACTTATTAATCGTGAAATTGGCCACAACTTTGAACATCGCCAGCTTACATGCTAGATAACCAATATCTGTAAATTGAATAAAATAGTGCATTTCATTTTTAAAGAAAGTGTCATTATTTCGTCTGCAGCCACTACATTTTGGAAACCTCAGTGAGTTGTTAAGTAAGTAAACTAATAATTTATCATAGTTTATGTAAACTTGGGCTTAACGCCCTGAGATAGTCTGAGCTAGTGAAATTTTATCGTAGGCACGTACATCACTTTCCGGGTTAAGTTTGCCTACGATATCTGCTACGCTACAGTAGCCCAAGTGGTTTCGTTACGTAATATCTCATAATCATTAATATCCAACGTATTTATTTGTTTATGTACGTGAATCTCGTAGCACAATTATTTATTGGTTATTAATTTGTTATAGATACGTCAATAAAAAACACGAGCAAATTTAAGTATATCAATTTATTAAGAGGTATATTTACCGTATTTGCTACATGAATTTCTTAACTTCATACTTTCAATACGTGTAAATTTTGATTAACTCCTGTAATTTCTTAATTAATAATCCTGGAATGTCGATAATTTGAAGCTTTTTTCTTACGTTCTCTGACACCCGAATACATAAACATGTACACCACTTTCGGTTAAACCGGAACTAACACGATCCCGCTTAATTTTAAATATAATCTTCCGTATATTATTACATATTTCGAACTTTCTTATATTTTTCAATAATCCTTAAAATAAAACTTGAAATTAGTAAGATAATAAAGAAAATACTAATGGATTAAATTGAACTTTTGAAATATTAGTAGGCTTCGACATTAAATTTTAAAAATATAGAAATAGGAATCATAATATTCCACCTATGTGCTTGACATATAATAAGGACTAAACAAATTAAACCAAAACAGCTATTCCCCCAGCTACATGCCAACGACGAGCGCTGAATTAAATGGTGAAATTTGCCCTATTTTGTCTAACACAGTTAGCACGAAAATACAATAACTTGGATTGCTCGAATGCTACGAGGAAGATGCGAAGCCTCCTTCATCTCAGGAGGTCACTAACTACAGATGGTTTCGTAAAATTGCTTATTCAGTGATGACTTAAATTTTTATTTTGGCAGTTATTTAACAAAAATGTGTAGTGCATTCCAATTAAAGTGTCAAATGTCAAGCAGTTCAGTTAGAAATTATTAATTACAAATGATTCCTTACACTAATGAAGATGATTATGATTTTAATATATGGGGAAATTATTTACTACGTTAAAACCTAATATTTTGAGTCGCAAACTTCTCTATAAAATCCTTATTTCACTATAAGGAACGTAACCAGACTGCAACCAACAGCTACTTTCCAGGCTATGTGCCTCGCCGAGCGCTGAATTACAAGTTACAAACCTGGCACGTTAAGTGTAATAATCGCATATTATCATCAAAACGCTAATGCTTCGATTGCAACAAACACCAGCCGAAATACTGATCCTACTTAAAGGAGCTCTCATGCCAGTCGTCACACGTCACTTGAAGATTGCAGTTTCGAGCTGTTGGCTCTCATCAGTGCAAGGTAGGCATGTGACGACCGACACGAGGATCACTTGACAATTTAGTACATTTCGGTATCTTTGAGATAGCGACATGTAAAATAGTCAGCAGGCGCCATCCAGCGGTCCAGTGTCTGTTGCAATCGAAAAGTAAATAGCCTGACTAGGCTGACTTGCCAAATAGTCAAGGGATCCTCTCGTCGTTCGTCACATGCCTACCTTGCACTGACGAGAGCCAACAGCTCCAAATTGCAGTTGCAAGTGGTATGGCACGAGAGCTCCTTTATGTAGGATCAGTCTTTCGGCTGGTGTGTATTACAATCGAAGTATTAGCGTTTTGTTGGTAATATGCGATTATTACACTTAACGCGCCAGGCTTGTAACTTGTAATTCGGCGCTCGGCGGGGCGCATAGCCCGGAGAGTAGCTGTAGGTTGCAGTCTGGTTACGTTCCTTATAGTAAAATAAGGATTTTATAGAGGAGTTTGCGACTAAAAATATTATGTTTTAATATTCCGCCCTCCAAAAGCACATTTGAACTATTTACTATGTTGTTTAAAAATTTAAAAACTGCGGTAGTTTTAAAAACCTATCCGTAACAGAAGTGGGCCAGTCAGAACTGATGAAAATACAGCCTTAATGTTAAATAATGTTGTCATCAACCCTCACTCTACGGCAACTGGTATCAGATACTAATTTGTAGATATCTTCATGTCATCTAATAAATACCTTCCCTACAAACTGAAATTAGTTCATGCTTTCAAGCCTGATGATGATTATGAAAGGAGGCTATATTGTCTGGTTGAATTGAAGAATTGCCAAATTTGTTGAAAAATGTCGTGTGGAGTGACGAAAGCTGTTTTCACAATAAGGGAGTTATAAGTAAGCATAACTGCCGATACTGGTCATATCATAAAATAATACTAGGGGGATGATAATGACTCGAAATCAGGTTATTTTTGGAGTTAATGTGGTGAGGGATATTAAATGGTTATACTATTGGACCATATTCGATCCACGAAACTATAAATGGGGGAAGATATAAAATATTTCTGATAATTGAATTGCCAGTATTGTTAGAGACTGTCCCTTATAACTAAGAAAATATCTGTTTCCAGCAGGGGTGCCATCTCATAACTCAGCAATTATCGCCAATTATCTTTAAAAAACCTACTCTAAGAGATGGATAGGTACTAATCTAGTAATTAGGTGGCCAACACTGTCATCTGACTTAAGTTCATTAGATTTTTCCTATGGGGTTATATTGAATCAATTGGAGATATGGCCGATTTGTATAATACAGTTTATTGAAGTATTGCTGCTATAAATAGACATACTTTGCAAAAAGTTTGCAATGAAAAATTATTGGAAAGGCACAATATATGTATTCGTAAAGAAGGAAGAAAAATTTGAGCATTTGACGTAATAGGTAACTAGAAAAAATTAAGTATGATGTCATTGTTACCAATTTTCTACTAGTTTTTAAATAATTATTTACTTCTGTTAATAAATATTTATGCTTATTATTAAATTATTATGTTTAATTTAGCCCACCATATGTTCTTTATTATATTACTAATTTCAAGTTATAGGCACAGTTTTATTTGAAGAATTATTGAAAAATATAAGAATGTTGGAAGTATGTAATAATATACGGAGTATTGTGTTTAAAATTCAGCCGGATCGTGTTAGCTCCAGCTTAACCAGAAGTGGTTTTTGTATTAGGGAGTCAAAGCACTTTCCTTGTAATGAAAAAATGTTGTTAAACAACCGACATTCTAGAATTATTAATAAAAAAGGTAGGGGGGGGGGGGTTATCAAAATTCACACGTACAGTTGATTTAAAAAAAACTGGTACAACTCTTGTAATCGAAAATCTTAATAGTTTAGTTGTGTACATATGTCTGTAAATAGGGCTGGCCAGGCATGTCGTGAGGGGGGTGGAGAAGAGGTGATTTACCTCGGACCTGGGTTTTTTGGAGGAGACCCGTTTTCTTAGTGTTTTTAAACTTATTAAATCTTTCTTTTTAATTTTATTCAAATAGAATATTTTAAAATAATTAGAAAATAACTTTTTCAAAACATTTTCAAGCCTGCCATATTATTGTTTAAAAAAATAATATTTGTTACGGATAATTCTACTAATGGTTGTAATTAAAATACCAACTGAATAATGATAATTCTATTTTTAAAATAAGAACACAAAAATACCACTTGAGATTAAAAAATATAAACAATGCAAACTGAACAAGTAGAGGAAGTTGGCCGAAGCTGGGTCTCCCCCCACCACTGACCTTGGCCTTGAACGTGCACCTGCTGGATTGACATTCAAGGTCACGGTGTATGCCTAGGTCCCCAGACTAGATACCGTGACCTTGACCTTGGTCGGTCGCAGTGCGTTTCGACTTGAAGACTTGAAGGGTGCAGTGTTGCTCTTGCCCAGAACGATCACTTGCTGCGACCTTGGCCTTGGCTAATACTATTAGAGCGTGCAAGGATGGCGCTTCCTTCTTGCCACGCAACTTGACCTCTAAAATTACATTTGTTCAATATGTACACAGTAAAATGTAGTGGGGTTTGATATTTTGTGACGTAGTATACCTTTTCTATAAAACAGTAAGGGCTATCAGAACAAAATCATATTTAGTCTGATTCGCCTACAGTTAATAAGTGAGCACAGTGTTGTGATCTGAAGAATTGTAAGTAAGCAAAGTTCTGTAACATTTCTTGGTTAGTAATTCTTTCACTGTACTCAATTACTTAAATATGGCTACCAATATCGATTTATTAGCCCTTAATGAACTCATTGTGAAAGATATTGAGGTTTTAGACCAAAAACCTATTTCATCGTTAATTTTAAATAAGGTTTACGCCATTAAAAAAATGTTAATGCTTAATACACGTTTTGGAAAATCGATATTAGTACATTTATTCGATGAAAGTACAAATACTACCTTTAAATCATTTTTACCTAAACGTATTGTTGAACTTTTAAATATATCTTATATAGAAGAAATAAATTCGTCTGGTGGTAAATATGCATTGATTTATTTAGGAGAAAATTCCCCTATTTATGCCGGTTCCAAATCGAGGTCACTAATAAAATTCGAACTTATTGCGTGATTTGAACTATTTAAAATATTTGTATGCTTCAAATTATCTAGCCAATAAAGTATAACTTAGGTAGAAATATTACAAATTATAATAATTTTTAGATCACTCATTATCTCACATTGAGTCAGTATTCCGATACGAATTGCTTGCTCCTACAATAGTAGCAGAGATAGTTTTATCATTTATTTTTCAACTTATTCTAATTTTATTTATGTAATTTCTAGCTTCACTATAATCGACAAGAATGTGGATGCAATATTCAGCGGAACGTTGGGTAAGGGCAGAGGACATTAATTCGGCAATTGAAAGACTATTTTCTGTACTAGGCGACTTAAGTATGGATTCACTCCATGCAATAAAATTATGATCTAAATTACTGCTTCGATGCTGAAAAAGTTAAACAGCTTAATGAGGATTCTGAGAGGTATTACAGAGGTGCACAACTATGTGGTAAATTCTCTCGTGGTATTGTGAATTTAGAAGAATTCTGTGAGCAACTAGTAGAAATAAATTAAAAACGTTTCCTATGTGATATAGAAAAATACTTACCTGAGAAAATTATTAAGAAGTATCAACTCGACCAATCTGATGAAGAACAGGATGAAGACAACTCAATTAGTAGTTAATCACTTATATTGTAATTCTTCTGTTAATAATATTAATATGTAAATGGTGTAATAAAATTATTATTATTGAAATATAGTTGTTTTATTTTTAAAATTAAAATTGAAATAAATGAAACACATTAGTAGATTATACATTAATTTATTTATAATTATTTTTGGTGACACAAATTAAAAAATATTAATTATTAATCCTAAATATAAACATATTTAAAGATATTTATTTTAACTCTATATGTAAATCTATAATACATTTGTTAAGAAAGTGAACGTTTGCAAGAGAGCAGTGACTATATTTTAGTTGAGTGTGTTCCATACATCTTGGTACCTTTAACGATTTTAGATTGGGTATACAGGGTGAGAAGTCATCTAGATCTATAACTCTATTCCATTTTAGATGATGCTGTAGAACATTTTTCTTTAATTTGCCTTTGCATACAATTATAACATCCTCTGACAATACATTGCGTCGAAAATTATTAACTGCGTTTTGACAAAGTCGATGAAGTATTAGTGGGAATTCTGACAGTTGAATATATTCATCACTCTATTTTATGCCTCCATGGTAGTTGTTTTCTAACCATCGGTAGTGAGTCTGTTCACCTTGGGTTAGTGATGAGAAAGGATTTGGTGGTTTGAAGAAATAGTGTGCTTGCTGATTAGTGTTACAACATAGAACAGCTAATTCTTTAACGGTAAAATCATTTGTTTTATATTGAAACCCCTGCAAGTCAACTATTAAAGTAGGAAATTGGTTACCTAATGACGTCATGGTAATAGGTATTCGTTACTTAGCACCAGCAATGCCACACTGAACTGAACCATCTAATGCGCTATAACTTAAATACGCATCATGAAGTATAAGTGCATATAGTCGAGTTTGTTCGGGAAACTTCGTATTCCGTGTCTCAAATTCAATTTTTATATCGACGGTGGATGATTTCATTGCATCTGGTTGGTGTGAGCAATCAATAACAAACAATGGATTTTTTCTGAATTCGCCAAGGTCCATCATAGGTTCGCTCATAACTTTATCGTAATAACTACGTTGGAAATTTTCATAGGCGTAGTAGGCTGCAGAGTCGAGTTTCTTATCGAAATTTAAATTCCAACGTTCATATGGAAATACGTCGGCATTTAAATATAGCCGAATATTATTTATATCTGCATGTATAAGACTAGCGGCGTCTTTGGTTCTGTCACTAGAGTTGCCATTGTTTTGAAATCCGATAATGATGTATCGAGGTCTCTCAAGACTGTTAGTGGTTTTAACAGCCCATATATCAGAAGCAGTATCACGTAGAGCGGGTAGCTCATAGAGATCCCACATACGGTAAGCCATTTTAACTTTAGCATTATTACTGCTCGAATCAATTTTCTTTAATAGTTTAACCTTTTGTCTAACTTCAGGCACAATATGTCTTATCTTCCATTCGATTTTGTTAATTTCTGACTGTGCATCAACTTCTCCAATGTAAGAGTCTTTAAAGGAACGTGCTATAATTAAAATTAATTCCTGTTTTGTATTTAAAATACCTTTGGTATAATCTTCTGCAAAACCCATGAGGTACTTAAGAGGGAGTTTACCTCTGAAAACGTGGCTGGTAGTATCTAAAATATCCTGTTTTTTCTCGGTGAGACCCCAACCTATAGTTAGTAGCGATGGGAGGAATGTTTGTCCATATGAAACCCTAGTTTTCATTGTAGTAGTGATGCCAGGCTTCCTAACGACAGCAACCTGTTCACCACCCATTTCATATCTTATTTCTTCGAAGAGAAAAGCTAGCGCATTGTTAGATAGATAACACTTCTTGGTAACATCACTAGGGGTAAATTTTCCTTCCATATATATGTAACTCTCTGTAATGTCAAGTATTAAGTCCTGAAAATTGACAGGAATGCGTACTTCATCAGAGTTTCTATAATATGGTGAACCGTGTGGTTTATATGTATGCTCATGTAAACTGACGAGTGACTGATCGAATACAGGTTCCTCGAACACCTCATGTTTTTTCTCGGTGAGACCCCAACCTATAGTTAGTAGCGATGGGAGGAATGTTTGTCCATATGACACCCTAGTTTTCATTGTAGTAGTGATGCCAGGCTTCCTAACGACAGCAACCTGTTCACCACCCATTTCATATCTTATTTCTTCGAAGAGAAAAGCTAGCGCATTGTTAGATAGATAACACTTCTTGGTAACATCACTAGGGGTAAATTTTCCTTCCATATAAATGTAACTCTCTGTAATGTCAAGTATTAAGTCCTGAAAATTGACAGGAATGCGTACTTCATCAGAGTTTCTATAATATGGTGAACCGTGTGGTTTATATGTATGCTCATGTAAACTGACGAGTGACTGATCGAATACAGGTTCCTCGAACACCTCAAATTTTTCACTAGATGTAAAAGTCACCATTATTAACTATTTTTCTCTCAGTTTCAATCCGATGGATCGAAGAAATGCACGGTCTTTAGCTGGCAGGTTATGTCTTAACCGTTTAAGCTCTACACGTTGAATGAGTCGATTTCCGCAGTCATTAGTCTTTTTATCGTCAATCATATTGAAACGATTGTGTGCTAATCGTTGTTGATTATATCGGAAACCCATTGTGTTTGCGATTTTAAAACTGTTTCAATTCTAGCTTTACGATAATCTTCTCACCACGAAAATTGATTAAATCTCCATTATCATCCAATATGCGTAGTGTAATGTTGTCGATAAACTGACGTCCTTCAGGTCTAACAGGCAAATATATCATGTTCGCTGGCTCTCTGGTAAGTTTGTAACCTGGTTCAACATCTATATCGAACTCGAAAAGGGTATGGGATTTAAGGGTATTCAGATATGCTCCAGAGATAATGTTGCAATCTACACGTATCATCCTTACTTTCATAATATCAACAGGAAATGTTGATTCATGATTAGTGTTTGGATGCAAATAAGTCGATTCAAATCCCAATAAATTACCAAGAGAATTTGCTTGTGTAAAGTCAATTCCATATTTTGACCAAATCTCACACTTCAGCGTATTGTTGTTCGCTCGCAATCGAAATAGTTTTTCTTTTTCCTCTTTCTTATCACCAGGCATAGCGTATAGTATTGCATGATATATTTCTTCAATTTCATAGGTTCCGGAAGGTATGCTGATAAATGTGGGGGCTACCTTTGGTCCAGTTCGATAACAAAAACGATTGTTGGTTTCGTCTACGTTGAATATAGAATTGTAAGAATAGAATCCGGTTAATCCCAACCCATATCGTCTATTGGTATCTAATTCAATGGGTGGATAAAACTCAGCACTGAGCACACTAAAGCGGTTTGATAGAGTGAACGTGTACGACATGACTGATGATCTTTATTGTTCTCTCAAGAATTTATTGTGAGCTACGGCAATAACCGTGGTGTAATCTTCGTTTCTTGTTGGATGATGGAGATGCCTGTATGTCATTATTTGATGCTACATTAACATCACGCACTTTACAGTAGCAGCAAAATATTCTTCGAGGTGTCGGTGCATTATTAACATTAACGCTGCTACCACCACCATCATCATCATCATCATTGTAATGTTCTTGACAGTATTAATATTTTAAAATATCAATATCATTCTGGAGATGTTGGGGTAATTTGTCCCATACTAATGCAATTTCATGTGCAGTACATCCAATCATTACTTCTTTAGGCATATTTGTCAATTGTTGTTTACTCATCTTCAATAGACTGCGTAAACGGTAGAACGCGATTAGTGAATGACCCATTTGTTTAATGATTTCCCGATCCATTTCAAGGTCTGTAGATGTTATCTCTTAAGCATCTGTATTTATTTTGTAGTGAGAAACTTCAAACACAAATGGCCACACCACACTGTGTTGAAATTTTGTTGGCGATCGTAGTTATAGTAAATTTTGTCGATCGACTTTGAACCTCTGCGCAAGTATAAAACTAATTCTCTCGGTGGGGGTAAATCACCGAAACTATCGAAATATGTGACTAAATTTCCACGTTTCTTAAATGCCACTCAGTGTGTTCCAGAACCATTTATACTGTCCAGATTTATGATGACTGATTCATTATGACGTGGTCCAGGGGGTCGATTCTCAAATGTCACCACACCGATGTCGTGGACGACAAATACCAGTTGTCTATTGAAATGAACATTTCGTTATTCTCTAATGTCGTAGTAGACAATTCTTAATAGACATAATGTAGAGTGGGTATAACCCGTCGACAATCGAATGTCGTGATCGACACCATAGATAAGAAAGGATAATAATTGACGTGCTCTCTCTACTGCGCTAGGGAGAGAAGTGAAAAACGTTTCTACATCTGTGTTTGTGTGGTTATGTTTAACTCAGCACAGAGATTTTTTTGGTTTTCGCTGTTTAATTATTTATTATTTTCTACCAATTGATGAATGGAGACATAGAAATTTTAAATGTGGAAAATAATGAAGCTGCACTACAAAATCAGGGAAAACCCATGTATATATGAGAACGCCTATCTTGCCGATTCTAACAAAACAATTTTCTGTGAAATTAATTTCATTTCAAGATTTGGCTTTTTAGTTTTCTCCATTGTTTTCAGTTTTTTTTCGATCAAGGTATTGAATTCAGGATCACTTCTATTTCTTCCCATCTTTTTAGCGTCTTTAAATGAAAAATTTGTGGAGAATTTCCCCGAAATTAGAATCTCATATTCTTGACTTTTCAATAAATCTATCATGTTCTTTTGCTGTTGTGAGCAGTAGGACAATTTTTTATTATCTATATTTGAAAGAATGGAAAGGCCTAACCTCAAGGAAAAAATTAAATACATTCCCCACAGATTTATGTAAGCGTCGGGACTCGGGCACACTCGGAGTCGACACAAAAATGTGGTAAAAATTATCCGAATGCGATGTTGCCACCTGCTAATCATCGAGAAACAATTGTCTACTAAGATTGTTGTCGCAGAGCTCTCGAGAATACGTTTATCACAAGTTACTCGACATCAGTGATCGACAAATTGTCACAAGTGACAATTTTGATCGTCATTTGAGAATCGGGTTCCAGAATTTGGTAGATTGTCGCGCATAAATATTCCCCGAAAATAAGGTACTTTCATCTTCTCTGCATAATATTTAAGATCGATATTAGTGAGAGGTTTTCGGGGAAGAGCATCTAGAAGTTTTTTGATCTTTGTGGTTTTAGATAAAGTCCTAGCCCTTTGCGATATGGTTTTAAATATAGCCCCTTGCCACTTTTGGCTATGGCAATCGCCTCCATCTGTCTATTATGGCGATTTTTTTCAGCTAATTCATCTCTGCTCGTTTTAACATCATTTACTGCTTTAGCTATACCAGCAGCAGTGCCAGCTAAACTGCCCAATGCTGATAATCCAGCAAAAATAGGTATTAAAGGTAGAACTCCGCCAACTTTCGGTACTGGTATTATCCTAGGCGTACGAATATTACGTTTTCCACCAGCTGCTTTCATATATCATCGTGCTGCTTGAAACGCTATTTGTGTCATTTTTTTTGTGTCCTTAGTAATTAATCGTTTACCACCGGCTTTACGTATGTCTTCACGTACTTTGCGTACTATTCCAGCACCAAAAGCTATCTTCCTCGAGTTTTTCTTGTTTTTCTTTTTAATTATACATTTCTTTGGGACTTAGAGAGAGAGTATTTGACAACCACGACCTTGCTTTGTCAACGAAAATGGCTGTCTACAGAGCAGTTGTCATTCCAACACTGCTATATGGATGTGAAAGCTGGGTCACTTACCGTCGTCATGTGAAAGAATTAGAACGTTTTCAGCAAAGACACCTCAGAAGTATGATGAAAATCCGTTGGTTCCATCACATATCAAACGTGGAAGTACTCAGGAGAGCAAACAGCCTTCCAATTGAGGTGCTTATTTCAAGAGCACGCCTAAGATGGGCAGGTCACGTTCATCGTATGCATGATAACCGCCTTCCTAAATGTACACTTTATGGTGAATTGCTAAGCGGTAGAAGAAAGCGTGGCGGTCAACGAAAGAGGTTCAAAGACGCTCTCCATGAAAATCTAAAATCCTGCGGTATTGCAGACGAGCAATGGGAACAACTTGCAGCGGACAGAACCGAATGGCGAGGGGTTGTGGCCAGCTATCAAGGAAATGTTGCTGCAAGAAGGCCGAATCCAAGACCTAACCAGGTCTATGTTTGTGATGATTGCGGTCGACTTGTGCTCTCCCGAATTGGCCTCTATAGCCATAGTCGTGTGCACCGTAGATGAATGGAAATTACAATAGACTACACCTTTTACTTGTTTTTTATTGTACACAATTTATCGACTGTAAAATTTCTATACTCGGACTCGAGTAACGGCTAATAATAATAATAACATATCTTTGTAGTACGGGGTGTTTTTGATATACAGCCCATACCAAGGCGTTGTTTTCCCTTCATTATAGTTGTAACTAACCACGCGGCGGCCTTTTCTTTGAAACTTGCGTCTTTTGATTTAACTCGTTTCGAGGCAGATTGTTCAAGTTTATACTCTGCTTTGTGTCGGGCTGCTAAACTACTAGTGTTTTGATCGTATGCAATATCGTGCTGCTTACATGCAGCATCGAGCTTGTTTATACCAGAATCACCTCGTACCAATCTTTTGTGTAATCTTGTACCTGGACCACAATACTGGTAACCTCCCGGTAAGTGTAGTTCAAATGGGAGCTTATTTATTAGAGAATTGACTACCCTCTTACCAATCTTTAAACCATGACGATTTTCACGTGTGTGCTTCTCGGTTGACACCATTTAAATAACAATCACAATACGTACATCTATTTATATAGTATCCATCCGTGCTACGATGCGCATTGTGAAGCAGAAACAGAAACTTGCTGTAGATAATTTAGATGGAAAAGTAGGATATGGGCTACAAGTCGAATCACGCCATGGCCCGCTACTTCCCTCAACTATTCGCGGACTCTTAATAGGTCCAAGTGCTTGTGGCAAAACAAATTTACTAATAACTTTGCTTAGTCATCCACTTGGGCTACGTTTTTCAAACATATACTTATATTCAAAGTCCTTACATCAACCCAAGTATGAATATTTACGCGATATATTAGCACCGATTAAGGGGCTAGGATATTACACCTTCAGTAACAACGCGGAAATAGTGCAACCATCCGACGCTGAGCCTGAGTCTATATTTATATTTGATGATGTTATATGTGAAAAGCAAGATGTTATTCGAGCATTCTTCTCAATGGGGCGTCATTAACATGTAGATTGTTTCTATTTGGCACAAACGTATTCCCGCGTCCCTAAACAGTTGGTAAGGGATAATAGTAATTTCATAGCAATTTTTAAGCAGGATGATATGAATTTACAGCACATTTTCTCCGACCATGTCTCACCGGATGTGTCTTTTAAACAATTTCAAGAAATGTGTGCAGAGTGTTGGAAAGACAAATATGGGTTTCTTGTAATTGACAAGGATAGAGAAGTAAATGAAGGGAGATATCGCAAAGGACTTGATAGTTTCATATATCCATGAAGTATTGTAATTAAAATTTTAATTGGTCTACAGATAGCATCGGGATAACTTCAGCAGTGAGGCTGTATTTATTAGACATGAATGACAATGGTGAGAATAAACACAGTAGTGCTATAGGTAGAAACATGAGAGAAGAAATAAGACTCAAACGCGAATTGATTGAGGCCATCGATTCAGTGCGCAAAAAATTCAACTCTGTGAAGAGAAGAAATGTTGAGAATCAGTTAACACTCGAAAAAATTTATGAACCCATAACAAAACCATTAAAGGTTATATCATCTGCTTCACATAACCAATCGCCAACACAAACTCAGAAACCAACACAATCCATAGATAGTGCAAGAGCTAGTACTAGTACATTGAAAGCAACACCTGAAACTAGTGATGAAGATGGTGACAAAAATGTAAGTCAACAATATTTTTTGGAAACACCACCGGGATCGTCGTTATTGAGCACTCCATGTTCAGAAAGTTCTATTAGTGGCGCAGAAGGAAAATGTGATATAGTGAAAGCACATTTAGAAAATCTGAAATTCGACAATGCTAAGTATGACACTATATACGGTGTACGCTTAGACCCCCATACAGAAAAACTACAAATGGGTAATGCTGAAATACGTTTTTCTAATGGAAACATCACATTGTGGCGTGGAACTAAGAAGGTGGGGACGTATTCTGGCAGTCCTAAGTTATATGATATGATATTTATGAAACAACCACAAATTTCGCGTAGTAATGAGGTTATTATTGGTGACAAAGAGTGTCAATTATATGCAGAAATATTAAAACAGACAAAGGCACCATATAAAAATTATGATATAAAAGAGGGTTTGAATAAACGTAAATGGAAGAAATTCATTAATATTATAAAACCATTGGTATCTTCTACAGTTGTGACGAGATCCAAATCTGGCTCAGGTTTCCCTATTAACAAATTATACAATAATAGAGGTGTGGATTATGTATATTGGAATAAACCGAAAGAACTCGTGGACCGCCTTCGTCTGCTCTATAGCTCAAAAATGGTGGGTAACAACGGTGTTAATAACGAAATAGTTAGTTTATTGGAAGAAATGAGGGAAGAAGGGATAATCTATTAGTGAAGTTAAAATTCATTTCACGTTTATTTGACTAGTATAAAATATTGTGAAATGCTTAAACGGGGTCAGACGTAAACAGAAATGGTTGTTGTAAACAACACAATTGACAAGTTGGGTAGACGAAGAAGTAATAATAAATCGTTTATCATACGTGGACCCCAGGTATTGGTTTTAACCTCACCGCAGATAATCAATTTGATATGCAAAATAAGCGTTTACTGAACATTGGTGAACCAATAAATCAGAAAGATGGTGTAACCCGTAACTATGTAGATGAAAATATCGATAAATGTGTGAAAGATATTAAAAAGTCATACATTGCATTTATCGAGAATCAGTGGACTGAATATAGTGAATTTGTACACAGCAAAATTACCGAGATGATTAATGACGCGCTGCGACACATTAATAAAGAAATTTCTGGAGTTAAGAAATTAACCGAGGACAATTATACTATTTTATATGATGCAATAAGCAAAGTTCGCCACATTCTCGATGAATCTCTTGAAAATATTGTGGCACAAGCTGGGAGGAACGATCGTAATCAACAAGTGATAGATGAAATAGTGGCTGAAGTCACGGACAACGCTGCTACATTAGGAAAAAAGTGAAAAACAGACCTAAATTATCTATATAAACGCCTGACTTAAACTTCAATTATGGTGATTAGTAATGAGAAATTACAAGTTGTTAACGAATTGCATAAAGCTTGTAGGAGAAATTTCCGTAGAAGAAGAACAATAATCAAAGGTTATGGTGATTTATGGCAAATGGATTTAGCTGAAATGCAGCCATATGCTGACGAAAACAATGATTATCGATATATTCTCATAGTGATCGATTGCTACTCAAAATATTTGTGGACTAGACCTCTAAAAAATAAAACTGGTGTTGAAATTACAAAGGCTACGAGAAGCATTTTACAAGAATCGAAGTATTCTCCTAAAAATCTGCAAAGCGATCAGGGTACGGAATTTTACAACAAAAATTTTTCTGCTTTAATGAAGCAATACATCATTAATCATTAGTCCACATATAGTACGAAAAAAGCAGCAATTTCAGAAAGAGTAATACGAACATTGAAAACCTGGTTATATAAAGAATTCTCAGCTAGAGGTAAATACAAATGGGTTGACATTCTATCCGACATTACAAAATTGTACAATAATAAAATACATCGTACGACTGGTATGAAACCTGCTGATGTTAAACCAACTACACGTTTAAATGCTTATAATCACATTAAAATTGCTTTGAAACCTAAATTTCGTGTTGGCGATATAGTTCGAATCAGTAAATATAAAGGTGTATTTGAAAAGGGGTTTTTTCAACTGAACTTTTCAAAATCGTTAAAATAAATGTAACAATTCCCACAACATATACACTCCAGGACATTCATAGCCAACCAATAAAGGGGTGCTTTTATGAAATGGAGCTACAAAAAGCTAAATACCCTGATGTCTGCCTGGTGGAAAAGGTTTTAAGAAAGAGAGGGCATAAGGTTTTTGTGAATTGGCTCGGATTCTCTAATTACCACAACTCTTGGATTAACGAAGCATCTCTTATTTAATATTGTCACATTCTTTATATAAAATATGTATATTTATACCAACTGATATTTTACTTATGTTTAAAAATTTCATAATAAAATGCGTCTATTCCATTAATATTTGTTTTATTTATTTTCCCGATATAGCAATTATATACATATTAAAGAAAAATATGTGCAAATAAAGTTTGTTAACATTTTGAGTGAATTTTTACAACTAAAAATTGTTAGATGAAATCAAGAAAAATAATTTAAATAAATTTTATTGACAAGAAAATATTTACAACGAATTATAATATATGTACTTAAAGTGTGTATAATACAGAAAAAAGACAAATACATATTTATGAAATAATCAGGCTATGAAATCCCTCGTCTCGGCAGCAGCGCTTCCTAACAGAAACATTCTGTGTCATGTTTGATCTGACCTCCATAAATATGTCCAACATTTTCACAAAGTAACACACGGTATACTCCCTCGTCTCTGCATTTTCTGCAAATATTGTTTCAGCAAACATCAGTGTACTTGTTGCAAACCAGACACCGCTGCCTCAATGGGTGCTCCACCTTGCATGACTCACAAACATCTCTGTTGATTCCAAAATTTGTACGAACCAAGGATTGCAAACACTTGTAGCACTCATTTTCCTGACGCTCACGTGACGTTGCTTTTCGAGCGGTATTCATTGGCACTGGATTTTCTTCTATACAATTTGGATATAGTCCAGTACATGGATTAATATTCCGCTTTGCCCAGAATTGGTAACAATTATGGCACACAATTGTACCATCCACACTGTATGGATATACGGCGATTATTGATTTCGATTGCCACTCTCTTGGATAAGACATTGCTGTTTTAAAAACAAGTGTACGGTATGACAGCTAAATAATAACTGGGTTCCTCCTCATGCGCCTGTGCGTTTAAGTAGTTGCTAGAATTGTCGATATCAGAGTCATGGTATATCGTTAGAAATGATGTGACGTCACCAGCTACATGTTTAAAAGAGGAGGCGCAACTCAATGTTCGATCAGTTGCTTTGTAAACTTCAACGTTTATTATTCGGTCAACTGTCATATATATTCTTCTTTCATCTATTAGCATGGCTGCTGTACCTGCTGCTTGGGCTAACCTCAGATTCCTAGACTGGTTAGCATCCCTAGATGTCCTTAACAATCTGTGGTACCTCGAAGAGATAGAGGACGACTTAGCTGCTCCTGAAGACGAGGTAGAAGTTGAAGACGATGAGAAAGGCGACGAGGAAAGCGACGAGGAAGATGATGAGGTCTTTTTTAACGCCGAAGAGGGTGCCGCTGCTACAGACGATTCCAGCGATGATGAGGGTATCGTCGCGGATGTTCCCGATCCAAGAGGACAAAGGCAAATAAATTATCAATATCTGCCAAGGGTGCATCCAATGGAGGGTTCATTTTAATTTTTTAATAATACTACTTAATTTATATACATTCTTTAATTTTTTAATTTTTTTTGCATTTTACATTTCAATTTTTTATTTACATTTTACAATGATTTTTTACATTTTTTATTTTTCCTTAATACTACTTAATTTATATACAATCTTTAATTTTTTAATTTTTTTTGCATTTTACATTTTAATTTTTTATATACATTTTACAATTAATTTTGATTTTTACATTTTTTCTTTTTCCTTAATTCTAACTTAATACTACTTAATTTATATAAAAAAAAATTTATACTGACAATACAATTTCGCCTTTCCGCCGTAGTGTGTTAATACACTTTACCTTATTCCCAGTTTCTTTTTTTATCTCGTGTAGCTTTCGGGATCTATTTTCGGAGGCTTTGCAATGCGTCGCAATGCCCCTGAGTATTTCTTGTCCACGAGACTTAAACGCGGCCGCCTTCCGTTCATATGTTTCAGCCTCTCGTAAGAGATACTCCGCGTGGTCTTTCAATTTGTCGTCGTTCTCGGTATCC
Source organism: Leptura quadrifasciata (assembly GCA_963675555.1). Lineage (NCBI taxonomy): Eukaryota > Metazoa > Arthropoda > Insecta > Coleoptera > Cerambycidae > Leptura > Leptura quadrifasciata. Next base: position 115,088,708 of record OY776673.1, read on the forward strand.
GCCCTACAATTTATATCTTCCCGCTCAAGGTCTTTGTAGTATTGGAAAAACTCGTCGAAGAGGGACCTACCTCTTTGGGAGAATACCTCCGATTCTGAATCAGAATCATTCTGATTCACAATCGGAGCACGATTTCGAGGTTCTACCGGCAACACCACATTTGAACAACCGGCTTGTTCCAATGCAGCATTGCCAAACTTCGCAACAGGTCGAGTCGGCTCTGGTAACGACGCGCTCGAACAAGCCGGTTGCATGAGCACGTCGCCCCCAGACGATTTATTTTTCCCTTCCGTCGATTTAGTAGAAGGCTTTTTAGCTACCGACTTATTTATAGCAGCTTTTTTAGCAGTCGGCTTCTTTACGCCTAATGATTTTTTTTCTGCTGCTTTCGTAGGCTTCTTTACGCCTAATGATTTCTTGGCTGCTGCTTTCGTCAGCTTTTCAGGCATCTCTACCTGTCCCTTGTCTGAGACGGTATCGGGGATAGGGCTCAGGGGGGCAGGAACAGATGCATCCGCTTCCAAAATCCTTCTAAGAATCGACATACCATCTTGACTGTGACCTTTCTCAGTATTTTCTACCTGCGCCTGAATTTTGTCGGTTTGTTTCGATGTTGAAGGTTTAGCCTCAACACTAAAACGTCCCTTTACAGGTGCAGGTGCAAAATTCTGAGAAGGATACGGCGTCGTCTTGTTTTGACCTCGCTGCGAATCTTTTCTTTTAAAATAACGAATTAGAGATTTGGGAGGTGATTCCAACTTTGATTTTTTAGATGTTGGTTCGAAATCAGAATCACTACCTAAATCTCAACTCGTTTCCTTAACCGCAGACAAATTAGACCACGCGGAGTTCGGGTAGGCCTCACTCTGACATCCTACATTAGATATGCCGGCTTCAGTCTCAGTGGAATTATTTATTTTAATTCCATCCGAGGTCAAAACCGGCGCGCCTAAGTTAGAGATTCCAAGATCACCCAACAGTTCATCAAAACCAGGGTTGCACTGGTTTAGTTGTTCTGCCGTGATCTCGATATCAGGCACTAGTCCTACGTCAGGGTCAATCGGTGTATTCTGGTAGTTCACCGTACCATCACCCGGAGAAGCGTTACTGTTGCTGTCTTGCCCTGGCCTATAATTAGTTAAAAATGCAGCCACGGTAAGAGGACTCAACGAAGCACCTCCCTTACCGCTACCACCAGAAACACCAATCTTTTTTTGGCCTACACGAACACAAAACGGACACGACAAACGGGCACAGAACACGAAACGAAGCACAGAGCACAAAGGAAGCTGAGAATAAAGCACAGAGCACTATTTTTCACACTTCTACACTACTCGAGAGCTGGAGACAGAAAGAATCTTTGTAGTATTTCTGAAGCCCACGAAGCTAAACTATCCCCTCCACTCTTGTTCCTATTGGTTGAAATTATTTCACCCTACTTCTCGCCCCACTCTTCTCGTCTCTCTCTCACTCTTAATTACGGTACTCTACACATCCATACTCGTACAATAAAAAAAATATCACTTAGTAATATAATTCTTTATTACATTAGCAACATATAAATTAACATTTTATTTAACACAAATATCTCTTATTTCCACTTATACATAATATGAAATATCGGTATGAATTTTCCAATTGAATATTACCATTACCGACCTTTGCGTTAACTAGTCAAATACATTATTAATAATTAGATATTAATTAGCTCAACTTCTTCATTGCTGTGAGTAATACGTCTAGTTTATCGCCATCTTTCACGACATTTCGTTCGGCGACACTATTTAAGGCTGATATTAACCACTGTAAATTCTGTTCTGGTTCACTTTGAAAACATGTTATGTCTGAGTGACCCCAGTGTAAAGTTTTAGTGGTATTGGGAATCACGAAACGCTTATCGTCATAATAAGAAAGGGCGACTTTATTCCGCATCTCTGTATAAATATCGTGCAAGTGACTTCTGAAAGTATTCATTTTACGAAATATTAACCCACTCCGCTCAACAATTTTCCTGTAGTCATCTATTGTAAGTTTTTCTGGAATTACAGACTTCTTTACGCCTTTGGCTTTCTTCAACTCATTGCCAACCGATTGCACGTAATACGCTTTGGCTCCGGTACCATTAAAGCTGATAATTGGATCTTCAGGGAATTCGTCTTTCATATTCCCAAGCACTGGCGGGCTCTTTGTAATATTAAATTTATTCCCTTCCCTATAATTAGACGTATCGAATTTTTCCGGGTTTTGTACGATAAAGTCGTAGAAGTTATCTGTATAAACTTTAATAATTAATGAGTCCATATCGGTGTACAACAAGGAAGCGTTAGCACCGAATTGACGTTTAATAACTTCATAAAAAAAGTTATATAGTACCGTTTTCGATAATTCAAGAATACAAAATCCTACCTAAATTGGTTTGTTATAGACTACATTCAGTTTGCTCATTTCGATCGCTACAAAATCCTCAGAAAAAATTGTGCAAGATTTGAAATTTGGACGAGCGATTAGTGCGTTTGCACCTATAGTTCTTCTAACATTTTCCCAATGAGTTATCAACTTTATATCTCTTCTATTATCGACGTTTTCCATGGTTTTGCCAAATACCGCATTATTCATTAATTTGTATTGATCCTTTTCAAATTTATTGGTCGCTGAATTTCTCATTTGCGTATTTAGATCGATATATTTTTTTAACCAGGGCGACTACTTGAACGTAAGTACTCTATGTGTTTTTAACACCATTAAACCATTTCCGATGGCTTGTTTCAAGTTTCTATAATGCACAACATATCGCCTCTTATCGTTCAAATTTGGGATTAGTTTTGGTGATTTTGATTTTGATTTGGGTGGTATGATATTTTCTACTAATAAAGGGAGATCTGAATGTAAATCGTGTAAGTCTTGTGGGTAATGTATGTCTACTTCAAAAACTTACCCATGTGGGCTCTCGTCTGAAATATTAGTAACATCTAAGTCGATAATTTCTCTTTCGGACAACCACTCAAACCCCCCATGTTGGTAAGAATTGTGACATACTGTGACCATATAAGTTCGTAGCATCAAGATATGTGATAAATGACGACGGTTCTGAGGGAACATAATTAGGTAGAAATTTATTATTTGCGATATGCTTCCTTTCTGTACACTGGCTCACACCACCGCGTACAGCTTTTTTAAAAAAATGTATCATATCGATATCTGTTAACAATTCAAGTTCTACCTCTGTTAGTTTCAACATAGCGTCCCAAGATAAACCTGGAGCTGTGTAATATTGAGCGGGGTCCAATTTATATTTATCCAAGCAAATTTCACGAAAAATTTCAAATACATCTCACAAAAGAAGGACATCTGATTTTAAATAGGTATCTGAATAATCACCCAAACTCTGACACTCGAACTACCCCCACACGTCTTTAGCTCTTTCATAATCGTCATCTGATATATGTGTCTCATTTAGGCTGTCATAGAATTCAAGCTTGGAGGGTAGGCTCCGATTATTTAGTTTCTCTATATCATCTACGAAACTGTATAGAAATACGCCCTTCCGCCGCATTAAAATAAATTTTGCATTATCACTAAAAAAGTTCTTCGTTGTAACCATTTGACTATCGTTCAAATTTTCCCCTAAATTTTGTAGCGATGCTGACATAAATTTAAAACTATCGATGAAACGTAACTGCAAATATTTATTTTTTGTTTCCCCCTTGTCAGTAACGTAATCGTGCATGTAAAGGTGTTTCGTAAAAGATATATATTTTTCCTTGTTTTGCGGTATTGCGTCCACTTTATCTTTATGAGCGCATAACTCTTTTACAAATAGGTGAATATCATATCCGCTCATGTTGTGAAATATGATGGGTACAAAATTTGGTACTTTATAATTTAAATTACAGATGGAGTGTGCGGCACCGAATCGTATTTTACCGGTTAAGTGGCAATGATCTTTGACCTTTATATCACCTTCTGCAAAAGGCCTCTCGCATATACCACAAATGGTTGCATTGTTAAAGTTTTCTCTTTCTATCGCTGTAAGCGGGGACATAGGGACTATATCTTTCATATATCTATTATAAACTTCCCTTAAATCAGCCTCTATACGAGATACAAATACTTTAGCTGCATCAGATCCACGATATAGTTCAAATTTAGAAATGCTATTATCAAAGGAACATTTTATGTAATACGCGAAAGAGTAAGGTTCATGAATAAATGTTTTGTTGGTATAAGAGTGCTCAGGATTTGGCTCACATGTATTTACTGGTTTCAAAATAAATTCGAAGTCTGCATAGACTACAAATGGTACTTGCATTTGTCTTTCAAAATGTTCAGATTTTAATATATTTTCCGGTATCTTTTCCCATATTTATCAACCCGAAATTGTGTCGATGGTGTTGTAGTGTAAATATGATTACAATCATTTTTTTGGTGCGACATTAGCTGACGTTCATTACAGAAATACAGCAAACACCCATCACAAAAATATTTTCTATGTCCGTGAGCGGATATTTGATTTCATACTAATCCAGATAAATTTTTTATCCAACAATAGTGAGTATTAGCGCAATCTGATTTACAATGGTGATTTTCGTCACATTCCGCGGGAATTAATAATAAGTTAACATGAATACGTAGTTTATTCTGAGAATAACGCAAAGGTCCGACAACATCATATTTTACTTTATTATTCTCGAATTTATTTTCTAACCCATACACATTAATAGATATATTATTCAATTCCTCAAATTTTGAAATGTCTGTCAATTTCATTGGAAAATTCATACCTGTCAAATTTAAAACTCTTGAATAATGTGGATAAGATGACACCTGAGATACACCACCATTTGCAGGATACAATGCTGAAGTGACTGCCCAAGCAAAACAGTATTGGTCCTGATTTTCTATATTCACTACGGACTTTTTATTTTCGATGAACTTTGGTAACTTGATGTATGATGAGCCGCCCATTGGACTGTACTTGTTTATATTAATTTCAACAAATTTTATTTGTTCGAGGGCCCAACCTAAAAAAAAAATTTTTAATTATTATTTCACACACCAGTAGATATTTACATACCAGAATCACGCTCTTGGAACTGAGTAGTTTGAGTAGCCATCATATCTATAAAAGTATCGAGGGCGTTACCTAAATCCACACCTTCATCCAAGATTTTATTACAAGTATTAAACGATTTAATTTCAGCTATTTCTTGTGCTTGTAATATGTAGCTGGCAAACGTCTCCATGTTTACTTTCACAGTTTTATGAAGTATTAACATTTCTTCCAGTACATTCAATATTTTAAGTCGAATTTCGTTGAAAAATATTATATAGTCAAGTTTCTCATTATCACTGTGCACTCGGTAAGTTATAATTCTATATTTGAAAGTACTTCGAACAATTTCTACACCATCCATCAAACGTATGCATGAATTTGTTCTGTGTTGCAGTGTTCTTTTATGAGACTTCATTTGGTTTGTTGTTAAAGTCACATTACAGCTGTAACTCATTTGCAAAACTGCAGATGTTGATGGGTTCGAATCCAATTTAATTTTTTTTGCTGGTAGTCCATTACCATTTAAACTGTTACATACCTCCCTCTGATGACGTCGCATATTGTCACTGCGAGTGAAGCTTGCACCACAAAAACTGCAAGAATACATCTTTGCTTCTTTACTCGAGGAACTTGATGTTAAGAATGATCACATATTAACTCCTTTCACTCTTTTATAGAAAAGGTATACTACGTCACAAAATATCAAACCCCACTACATTTTACTGTGTACATATTGAACAAATGTAATTTTAGAGGTCAAGTTGCGTGGAAAGAAGGAACCGCCATCCTTGCACGCTCTAATAGTATTAGCCAAGGCCAAGGTCGCAGCAAGTGATCGTTGTGGGTAAGAGCAACATGCACCCTTCAAGTCGAAACGCACTGCGATGGTCCAAGGTCAAGGTCACGGTATCTAGTCTGGAGACCTAGGCATACACCGTGACCTTGAATGTCACTCCAGCAGGTGCACGTTCAAGGCCAAGGTGAGTGGTGGGGGAGACCCAGCTTCGGCTAACTTCCTCTACTTGAACATAAAAATACAATAAAAAAAATTAAATAAATGAACTTCAACTACGTAATACAGAATTAACTAATATGTTGTCATTGCTCCATTAGCGTCTAAAACTGCCTGAAGTTTTGCAGGCATGGACAAAATCAGATTCCTTGCAAGGTCAACTTCTTGCGACAAGTTCTCCCAAGCGTCTTCAATTATCCCTTCCAATTCTTGGGCATTATTTGGATGGTTATTTAATTTTCTCATATGTTTCACCATTAGTCCCCAAACATTTTCAATTGGATTTAAAACCGGACTTTTAGATGGCCACTGTATCAACTCTATGTTTTTATTAAGAAACCATTGCCTGACATGATGGGCCGTATGTATGGAGCAGTTGTCTTGTTGGAAAATAAAATTATTTTTCGGAAACACCTCTATTACTGACGGAAACATAATATTGTCTAATATTTCAATATATTTAATGGAATTCAGATGACCACCACTGCTCCAACACACACCTAACCCATTTAAGCTCATCCAAGCCCAGACGTTGACTGAAAACCTTCCTGATATTTGTGGATCGAAAGTATATTTTTCGTCGTATCTAGTGAAAGGAGGCCTATATAAGCGAACATGTCCATTGTTACAGGATTTAAAAACCTTTTCGTCAGAAAAGACAACTTGTCCCCAGAAGTTTTCATCATTGATTATATAGTTCAGTGCAAAAATAATCTTACCCTGCTTCTTTTCTTCTGAAAGTTTGTATTTTTTAGCCGCTGAACAACTCTTCAATTCGCTTCGTAGTTTTATTCTTCTGCAAGTAGTAGGTACCGAAGCAGGGAAATTTGTCTCTGAAATTGCATTTACTGCAGTGTGAAAAGGGTTTTCTCTTAGGTAATTTATAACATTTTCATCTTCTTGATTATTGCTTTCTGGGCCTACCGGAACCAACTTTACGGGATACCGTTTGGTTAGTTTCCCATTGTTTTTTAACACTCATTATCGTGGTTTTACTCACATTGCATTCAGCAGCAAGTCTTCTTATGGACCAACCATCTTCAATTTTAGAAACAATTCGAAGTTTTTGAATATCTGTTAGATGTCGAACCATTTTTAATAATGACGCCACTGATTAACGTCAAAGTGACATTTGTGACAATCAAAGAACGAATGATTTACATAGCTAAAAGAAAGTGTACCAGTTTTTTTTTAAATCAACTGTACTGAAAGAAAGAAGACATTCATGTAACTCCAAAACGGCTGGTTTTTACAAAATTTTCTATAGAATCAAATACATTTATAAATCAGTCCTTAATCACGTGAATCATGTTTTAAGGTTCCAGTCATCGAAAAACAATTGTGCATCGCAACACCATCTCTGTGCACTGCAGAGGAAAAATTCTAACTACTTCTTGATATCGATTATTTTTCGAAATAATGGCCTGGGGCTGAATTTTCAAACAAATAACCACCTAGGAAACAAAATAAATTACTACTACTCTATGCCAATAAAAGCAACTAAATTCGGTTTTACTAAAAGTGATTATTTTGTAACTAAAATTAATACGGTAATAAGTATTAGCAATATCTGCATTTGTGGGTCAACCCTCTAGTACACAGATAATTACTAATCACTTTTGATTGGCTAGTAAACGCGTACCTATTTATAAATATTTGAGATTAGGACGGCAAAAGCACTAGAAACATTTGTATATTTCGGTCAACCCTCAAATACACATAGTTCACTTATTACGGCCTATAAGACGTATACCTATTTAAAAATATTCGTAATTAAAAACGGCGAAAGCACTATACAGGTTGTCCAATTTATCAGGGCCCTCGAGAATATTTCACTTAACATCGGTCGTACAAAAAAAAAAATTTACGAAAATTGTTCCGATTTATATAACCTACAGAATGGTTTAAAGATATTTGAAATCCACGACCTACTTTAAGAGTTATGGCGGAAAATATCGAAATGCGGAAAACGTCTAGGTCATATATCTCCGTTATTTGAAGAGATACGAGAAAAATTCTAAGGCGAGAATTCTTTGCAAAAGAGAGTGTCTCAACGAGGTTTCATCTAATTTTTTTTTCAAAACCGCTGTATTTTGAGATTTACTCTTCAGGCTGTCAAAAAAATTATTTTGAAACGGGCGGGAAATGGCGCCATTAAATAGAGTATTTTGCTCCCTTTTCAACGATATATCACATGCCATACTTATTCACTGGTACTAAAACATTTATTTAAAACCAATAATTTTTTTTTTAACAAGCGTTATACTTATATAAAATAATTCAATAAGTTGTTAAAATATTTGCTATAATAAAACATTAACAAGATTAAGAAGAATAAAGTAAATTCATTAATAATAAAAAGAATATAGCACACGGAACATTAATATTTATCTAATCCTCAAAATAATTTTTAAGATATCATATCAAGTGTTCAAAGTGTCCACCGCGATTTCTTATGCACAATCGAGCGCGGCGAGGCACTGCATTTAAAACATTACTCAGTATTTCGGGGGTAACTGTTATACATGCCTGTTGAATTCGAGCTTTCAGGTCCTCTACATTTTGCGGTGTCGTCGGAAACACCTTATCTTTAATATACCCCCATAGAAAAAATCCATTGGGGTTATATCTAGAGAACGAGGGGGCCATCGAATAAATCCCTTGGTACCTATCCAATGTTGAGGCAAAATTTCGTCTAAATAATCTAGGCAAATCTGGGAATTGTGGGGAGTAGCTCCATCTTGTTGAAAATATTGAAAGTTGTGTCGATTTTCTAAAGGTAGGTTATCTAAGAATTCGTTAAATTCATTTCTCAAAAAGTTTAGGTACCTTTGACCACTGAGGTGACCATCATAAAAATAAGGATCTATTAAATTGGTGCCTAAAATACCTATCCACACATTTATTGAAAAACGATTTTGCAACCCAGTCGGTCTATGCCAGTGTGTATTTTCAGAAGTCCATTTGTAATGAATATTGCGATTAAAAAATCCATTATTGGAAAAATTTGCCTCGTCGGACCAAAGTATTTTGCTACATATTAATGGATCGGCACGCTTCTTTTCCAACAGCCACCTCCTTGGTTTATCCCCCGCTTGTAAATGTGAACCTTTTTGACCTCATAACACCGGTAACCATTTTCTTGAAAATTTTTCTAGCACTTGTTTTATTTATATGACAAGCAATTTGAATTTCTCTTAATGATATTTCCAAATTTTCTTTATTTTTATTTCTTACATAATTAATAACTCGGTTTACCTTATTTACATTATCAGTAACACTGTTCAACCTTGTCTTCTTCTTTAAAAATGAACCATTATTTTCAGTTTCGTAGCTAATTTTCTGATCAGAGTTTTATTCGGATGTAGTGCTTATGGAACTCTGTTTCTATATTCTACTTGAGCTAATCAAGAGTTAAAATTGCATTGGCAATATGTAATGAACATATTATAACGATCAATGTGAGTGAAAATCTTTTTTGAAAATTCTAAATTCTTAAACGAGTGTGATTGAGTGAGAGTTTAAGTATTAACTGAGATGATCTGTCAAAAAATTAAATTGTCAAGTTCGTTCATAGCCAACTAATTTAAAATAATTGAAATAATAGTGAAATAATGAAATACAAACAAATGGATATTATACTTAAATTAATTGGTAAAGACATTTTAACTTTCTGAGCAAGGAGTGACGCTTTTATGGAGGACCTCTATACATTGGCATAACTGCGAATACTCTTTTCATAATTGCTCCATGTTGCTTTCTTGATTATTATTTTGTTTTTGTTACCTTAATTTAATTTATTCTCCTTGTGTTAATGTTTTATTGCAGCAAAGATTTGAACAACTTATTGAATTATTTTATCGTTTTATTTAATCATACTTCTTTCTCCACGGCAAGTATAATGCTTGTTAAAAAAAATATTGGTTTAAAAAAATGTTTTTATAATTACTAACGTAGTACCAATGAATAAATATGACATGTGATATATCGTTGAAAGGGGAGGAAAATACTATATTTAATGGCGCCATTTCCCGCCCGTTTCAAAATAATTTTTTTAACAGCCTGAAATCCACAAACGGTTATAGCTTCCTTATTTGAGGAGATACGATGTATAGGTATGGTAGTAGGTAGTATTGTTATGCATAGTTTTTAGTTTTTTTTGGATGTTCATTTTGTACTTGTATTTTTATTTATGAGATATTTGTTTGTTTGTATTAAATTGTAATAAATAATTACTAAAATATAATTATTTTAAAGTGATTTTTTACTATTATGGCTTAGAGGAAAAAATAAACGGAATTAATGGTGTCATGGCCTACTTTGAGATTTGTTCTTTTCATTTTTGCATAAGAGCGTATGTCAAAGCCAACTGCGTTTTTCCAATTTTTTTATATATATTATTTTCCTATTGTCTTTGCCGTCAACTTTCATCCCTTTAACTTTTCTCGTATCTCTTCAAATAAGAAAGCTATAACCGTTTGTGGTTTTCCTATTTTTCAGGTTTTTGTAATATATCTCACAAAATAGGCTAAGGATTTTAAATGTCTTTTTACTGAAATATAGCTCACAAAAAATGGGATAACTGTTTCTAAAGCTTTATTCTTCTACAATAGATATTAGCGAGATATTTGGTGTGGCCCTCGCAAAATAGACAGACGGTATATTAGAGCCACTTGGAATTCTATAAATTTATTCTTGCAGGAAACAGATTTTCGTCCCAAAAATATTTACCCGGTGAAAAGTCAATCTATTGTGTATTAAAACCCACAAAACTACTTAAGCAGAACTATGTCAATTGTAGTATTATAAATTTTCACTCAATGGTCTGCTGTTTTCAAACAAAGTAAATTTTACGAAAAAAATTATGCCCATTTTCCCCAATGTTTGTATGTTGTAGTTTAAATTAACTAATTTTGCAAATGTCTGAAATGTATAAATCTAGAGAAAATCTCAGGAAAACCAGAGGAAATCTAAGAAATATGAGTGAAATCATTGCAAAAGAGGAAAACTGGTGTACACATTTCAGGTTGTGTGCCGCACATGTTTTTCTTTCTCGACGCTTACATATTGTGACAAAATTTTCTTTAAATTCAAATACAATTTATTGCATTAACGCTATTAATGGTAACAATAATAATATAATAAATATAATTGCTTGAGTACAAAATTTCATGACCCTTTCTTGTCACTAGTACATATTTTATTTCAATGTAGTTATAAAAATTAGTGACACTTAATAATAAATATAGTCATTATTTAAGAACTACTTACTTAAATGAAAATGAGTTTAGCTCAAAAAATCTTAATATGCAAAGTACTACTGGAAAAATACATTGTCAAACTTCCTATTATTTTAAAATTTATTTTAGGCGTCGCGACTTTCATGCAGTAATCAAGAATAACGTAATTTATACTTCAAAATGTAGTATTCAAAAGCATCTATTCATTCAACAATACTGACGCTGGAACCTTCATCCAAACAAGGTGTCTTCTGCGAGATGTATGAATGTCGGGCTCCGCAAGGCTGACCTAAACTTTGGCTTTAACAGTTTTTGATACCACGAGGTATTTTGTTAAAAAATGAGTATATATTCACTGGTGTTTAAAAGAATTGAATTCGCTTTTAGTTTCCCAGTAATCCGTTTTGGGGACATTTAGTTGAATCACCCTGCATATACTGATTGACAACTCACTTAGATCATTGTACCGATCGAATTTTATAGTTCGTTAAAGAAAATACCGTGTCATTATAATCAAAAAATATTTCTAGTGTGACATCGATTAAATATATTTTCGAAAGTAAAATATTATTTGAGAGTATGTCGATTGATGCAATTACCTACCTGTCCTCACAATTGATACTGTCAATGAATTGTCAATCATTATATAGCATGTAGCATGCATCATCATGAAAAATCAAAGCCACTTTTTATTTTTGAATAGATAGTAGGTATTTTTTACTAAAAATAGAATATGACTCACTTTCCAAATATTTTTTTAAGCTAATGTGTCAAAAATTGTAACTTCTAGAGATTTATATTTTAAATGGTATCCACCATTTAAAATATATAAAATTCTGTTCTGAAGTTGATGCTTGAATATTCATACCTATTTATATCACATACCTAATAAAGATATAACCATCTTTTATATTTATTGGTATTAATTGTATAAATTTTTTCATCTCCTGTATTTTTGTGTATTATTATATAATATAAACTGGAATAATATACACCATATGGCAATTTAAAGATTATACAAAACTAATAAGAAAATTATTCTCCTTCGTCCAGGGTTTCATTATTATAAACAAATAAATTTATTATATTATTATTATAAAAAAATTTCAAGATGCAATTTTTCCATGTTTTTTTATTGAACAATAATGAAATTTCTGGCTAATAAAGGTAATTTTGGATCTAATATTCAGGTTCAAATATACTTATCTACATACATCAGTATAGCGTCGCAAATTGCGTGTATGTATGCGAAAACATCTCCAATATCGAAATTGCATAACATAAAATGGAGTACCTGGGGTTTACAACTTTAATCAAAAGATTACGATTTAAGTATAGAATATTTTTTTTTTTTTAGTTGCCTATCAATTTTTAATATAACCTACTTATAATTATAAAAAATTATATACCTTCTCCGGGGCAGATTCTATATTACAATATTTATACCATTTTTATTTGCTTTATTTACATTGTGTTTCCTGTTTATAGAGAACGTCAATTGCTTATAAATTGTTTCATAACAAAGCCCTCTTATTATAATAGAGAAATTTTGATACAGGTACTATTTAGTTGTAATACTAAACGCATTGTAACATTCTTTCGATTTCCCACTACCTAATAATTTTGAGTTTATTAAAAGAACTAACATGTCTACTAAGTTTTGAAATTACCGAAACTATTGCCATATAAGCTGTTCCAATCTAATTTTAACTCTCATGAGCCCAGTAGTATAGTGTAAATATTACCTAATATCTACTGCTGGCAAAGATTCATAAAATGATTTGAGCTATTTCCAGCATGAGGTTATAAATATCTGGTGACGTATTTTTGTATATAATCTTTACTTACCTCCCGCACTGTGAGAAAATGTACTTATTAAGCCATTTGTATACTGTTAACTACCAAAAGAGAAACAGACTATATTTAGATTATCGTATAAACTTTGTCACAAGGCAATAATTTATTTTGATAGTTTAATCACATGTCTAGGTTTCAATAATTTCATCTTTATGTTAATAAAGACTGTTTCTTTTTCAAACATAAACTTTTTACGGTTTATTTCATATATGACCTTTTTAGATTTAGAGTTTGGAAAATATTGATTAAAGGTAACAGGTAACTGATTAAATTAAAAAAGTCATTATTAATTGTATATTGTATAAATTATGCCGAAAATTTTATTAAAAAAATTACAATAGGTAAATAACATAATAATAACATCAATATTCCCCTTGGATGGTAGGTAATATACTTAAAAATAGAAATAAAGAGGCAGGTATACTACTAGATAGGTTTTATTGACCTGCCCAGTGATAAAATCGTTACAATAAGTAAATATAATAACAAATAATAAATATAATCAAAAGATGTTAATTGATTGATGTTCGTAAAAGTCTGTCTGGCAGTACAACCACGGTCGCAATAATAATAAAACTGTAGATGTAATAATACAGAAATAACAACATGTTAAGTAGCTTAGTAGAAATGCAATTAAATTGCTTAGAAGCACTTGCGGTGGACAATTCCAGGGCCGGATTCATCGTATTCTTGCTTGGAGATCCACATCTGTTGAAAGGTTGAGAGGGAAGCCAAGATGGATCCACCGATCCATACGGAGTATTTCCTTTCTGGGGGAGCAATGATCTTGATCTTGATGGTGGATGGAGCAAGAGCGGTGATTTCCTTTTGCATACGATCAGCAATACCGGGGTACATGGTGGTACCTCCAGAGAGTACAGTGTTGGCGTACAAGTCCTTACGGATATCAACGTCACACTTCATGATGGAATTGTAGACAGTTTCATGGATACCGCAAGATTCCATACCCAAGAATGAAGGTTGGAAGAGGGCTTCAGGGCAACGGAATCTTTCGTTACCAATGGTGATGACTTGTCCATCAGGAAGTTCGTAGCTCTTTTCGAGGGAGGTTGAGGCAGCAGCGGTGGCCATTTCTTGTTCAAAGTCGAGGGCAACATAGCAAAGTTTTTCCTTGATGTCACGGACAATTTCCCTTTCAGCCGTGGTGGTGAATGAATAACCTCTTTCAGTAAGAATTTTCATGAGGTAGTCGGTCAAATCACGACCAGCCAAGTCCAAACGGAGGATGGCATGGGGAAGAGCATAACCTTCATAGATTGGTACAGTGTGGGTGACACCATCTCCAGAGTCCAAGACGATACCAGTAGTACGACCGGAAGCGTATAGGGAAAGTACAGCTTGGATGGCAACATACATAGCGGGGGTGTTGAAGGTTTCAAACATGATTTGTGTCATCTTTTCACGGTTAGCCTTGGGGTTGAGGGGAGCTTCTGTGAGGAGGACTGGGTGTTCTTCTGGGGCAACACGGAGTTCATTGTAGAATGTGTGATGCCAGATTTTTTCCATATCATCCCAGTTGGTGATGATACCGTGTTCAATGGGGTATTTCAATGTGAGGATACCTCTTTTGCTTTGAGCTTCATCTCCAACGTATGAGTCTTTTTGTCCCATACCAACCATTACTCCCTGATGCCTGGGACGACCAACGATGGATGGAAAGACGGCACGGGGTGCGTCATCACCGGCGAAACCAGCTTTGCACATACCGGAACCATTGTCAACGACAAGAGCCGCAACATCGTCGTCACACATGTTGTCTTCTGTGGTTGATCACTGCTCACTAGACAGAAATACACAGCTAATAAGCTAGGATGCGACTGAATGTTAGAAATCAAGAAATTAGCTTTTATAGGATCCGCTACCAGTGGCGCCGTGACGAAATCTATTTTTTGTCATCTACATACTACCATATCTCGACATTATTATCATTACAGATAATGTATTTTAAAGTGACACACATAAAAATTTTCAACTACGTTATTAAAAACTTCAATGAAAGTTATTACTAATAATTATTTAAAAAATGTATAATATTGACAAAAAATGATAAAAATGATTTTCAGTAATCAAATATACCCATGTGTTTTGTTAACTTTTATTTCAATGTGGTTAATTTTTAATTAGTACAGTTTATCAAAAACAAAGAATCATTAATTTTTTCTAAATCTATATTTATCCATACATACACCCCACACTATAAATATTTAAAAAGAGCATATGTGTCGCTTTTGTTTCTAGCACTAATAAAATATCTTTATATATACTACGTGCTATCAATCTTAAAGTACTTTAGCTTAAGCAATAAAGTTTTAAAATATCTCCTTACTGAGATGCTACGGCCACTTATAAGTGATTTTATTTTACATTAAATATACAATTATTTTAATATTTAATATATTTCACAAATATTCGGTTATAACAACAATGTGATGATTTGATGTGCAGCACTTCTCCTTGGTTATATTTACTTCTCAGTTATTATTTTTTTTTTTCTCATTTATTATTTATTGAATGACAACATTAATATTTACTTAACTGCATATATCTCATTACTGATTGTTCTGTTATTTTAAATCGTACTATTAATGTATTTTATATTTTAATTATCAAAAGCATTTTATTTTTGTCTATAAAATGATCAATATCTTTGAACACCTCAGTCGATCAATAAGACATTGAAAGAAAGATAAATTTAGTGCCAAAGTAATGTCATAATTGTAATTTAGTTATACTGAGTATACAATAGATTTTTGTGTTGCTATCTGACAAATAAATGGAAATAAAATTGAATCAGTGAAAAACTAGAGGCCTAAACATAATATAAACATAAACAGATCACATATGCGGATAAATACATGCATTATCCATTCATATTGCCAGCAATGAAGCTGGAGATTGAACCGAAAATGTGATATACAGTGCAGCAAACGTGCCCACCACACAACACGCTCTTGCCCACTGCTTCACGACTAGAAGAAATTACTTGTATTTTCTAATCATCACAATATGAACGAGATCAAATTGTGTAAATGTTAAATGGTCCGAATGGTCAGAAATAAAGTGAATAGTAAGAAAAATAATTTTCCTGAATTATACCTTCCATTTATATACTAACACATTTAAGCTGTTAAAAATGTAATACTCAATAACGCAATATACGTAACAATAACTTTTAATAAGTATTTTTCAAAACCCACAGTATTCTTTAGAGGTTCGTCATTAGAAAAAAATGAATATAAATGCATAATTATTATATGAAACAAGTTTCAAAATCGTGTTAATTTCTAAAATTCAATATTTGTTAATGAATCGATATTATATTTGAATAATGCATAAAAATGAGAGTAATCTTGGAAAAGTAATACTGTTATTATAGGCGTGTTTATTATTCTTCAATTTTTATGGTCTTGTATATAATATTTTAGTTTTTAATTTTCATTAAATAGCACAAAAAATGTGTGTAGATTAACTATTAAAGAATCCCTTCAAAAACCCAGGTACACGACCATGCTTAATGGTGGCTGCCCAAAATAACGCGTACCATCCATGTATGGTTTGGCTCGAGCAGCGACGCAGTCGCACGGCGTCTCCCAAATAAGACATCCGTGTTGTTAGTGGGAGGCGCGTCGTGGCGGCGGATTTCACAAACGTGGCAAGGTGTATGAGCCTCCAAAATAGTACCTCTAACCAAAAATGCATGCCCGCTCTCCGTCGTCGACTCTTCTCTGTAGCCTGTGTTCGTTTATTTGTTGTCTTGTTGCCTTGTTCGCTTTATTTATCTTTTGATCATTAAAAAAATGTGTTTTGTAAGTATAAACTTATACAGCATTTCTGCAAATCGTATCTTACACAAAATATTACTTATATTAATACTTAATTCCATTAAAATTATAAGAAATAAATTATATAAGAATAATTTTGTTATAAATTGTTTAGTTACTATTTAACTACACTCAAGTAGCTAACTTTCCATTCAGATATTAATACCAGTAGTATTGGATTGGTTTTAATTGTAACGACGTATCCAGATAAATATATTTTATTTGCAGCAATTTCAATTAAATATTTGTCGTTCGATTTTCTTCAAATCTAGGTCAAATATAGCTAGTCGTTTATAATATGTCGTGATTCTATTTTTTGTTGGCCTCGCGGATACATTACGAATCCAAAATAAACTAAATAAGTATATCACAGATAGCTGGTTGAAAATTTTAATATATTTATTAAATTATTTCCACTAGTATATTGCGTTAAGCCATCTGTAATTTTTCATGAAAATGTCATTGTTACTTTTTCATTTGTGATCGTACGGTTTTATTGTAAGTCCAAACTTAAATTCCAAGTTTTTGAGTTTTCTCTATTTTGAAAATATTATATTATTTCCACCACATGGGGCATCCTTATCGGGATTATTCATGTCGAAAAATTCAACTAGGTGTTTTCTTCCATCTTGCAGACGGAATTTAGAGAAGCGATAAAAAAATACGAACGAAAGAGATGTCTTAAATATGTAAATGATATAAGCAAAGGAACGATTTATTTTCGTTATAAAAATCAATCATTGAACTCTCCAAATGACAAACACTGTTTATTTCTAACCGACTTCATTAATTAATGCTCATATAACAATTATAACTATGTATAATTATATATTTTTAAATTGGAAAACATTATTAAGCAACAATTGTGTTGTGAATTAATTTCCCAAGTTGATATATTCTGGAATAAAGACGTTATATTTAATGAAGAAATAAATATTTGACAAGTATTTTAAATTTTAGTTAATTATCCCAGTACACCACAAACATTTTTAGTGTCGTTCAGTGCAAAAATTAATTAATATGTGTAAATGAAATTAGTGAATTATGTATTTCTATTATTATCGACTAAGGAAACCAAGAAATATTGTGTACATCACGCTGCTTGATATAGCATAATTCCATAATGAAATAACAAACTTTAACTGAAATATTATTACATACAGCTTATCAGCTCAAATTATCTAAATAGGATTTTCTTCGTCTACCTCATATTGTATACACATTCGAGTTGTGGTAGGTAAATACACGTGTATTTGTTTACGCCATCGAAAAAACGGTTTACTTTTATTGCCAGTAATCAAAGGAAAATAATGTTTAATAAATAAATCATCCACGTGACAAATTTAAATCTGCATTTGGTATTATTATTAGTTACATGTTACATTTTCTGTATTTTTTAATATCGTGAAGGTGTCATTTAGTAGTTTAATAGTTTATTTGTTAAGAATTAATAAAGTTTTCAGTGCTACAAAACTGCATTTGAATTGTTACATTTTTAAGCTTAACTAATTGAGTAAAGAGTGTGTAGCAAATTGTCGATTTTCTTCAGTCATTATATCGCTAAAGCATATTTACTATATTTTTGTAATACAATTTTAAGGTACTATTTCATAACATATAATTTTTTAGCACCGATAAAATGGATATATAGATCATTAATTAACAATACATGTTTTTCTTTTCGTTAAGTTTCATATAAGTATTTACAAAATGTCAAATTAATTGTTTCCTTATAGTTTAAAAATAATTAAATGAATCCTTTACATAAAAAGCGGACAGCATCAACGTTTCGAACTGATATATAAATGACAAGGTCAGACGCATTAGACCTCTTCCAGACAGATACGAAATACTAATGTTTCCTTCAAAACTCCGGTAAATTTGATTTAAGAGCATTCATGGCGGGAAATCTCCAACTTTATTTATGAATCCTAAACTGAGTCTGCAGATATTATGCAACGTGTAATAAATCTGAAGGTATACCAAAATAACAATTATAACCTCAAAAATTATTTTGTAAGCGCTCTTGGATTCACAACTAAATTTCGAACGAGAAATTTGCATTACGCAACTATATGCACTATAAGCCGCCTTAAACAATAATCGCGTTATTACATAATTGTTTGTAACATGTATGTCACCCCGTTAGTTGTTGTTGTTATTATAAACTAGTGTATCTTACTGGGTAGGTAAGTGCGATATGCATAACAATAATTGTGCTTTACCAATTTGCCATTTCAGAAAGGTTGGAAGATTGCAATAAAACGGATGGAAATACCTAGTACATTCATGAAATTTTACGCCTGCAGTACATTTTTCTTCTCAGTCTCTATATAACCAATAAGATCAAGATGTTACGTTCTAAATGCAGTTTAAAATAGTTCGTGGAGCAATATATTGAACTCCTAATGTGAATAATGATATCTATTCATACAACTTATTTTCTCTATTTAAATGCAAATAATTTAACAGTAGTTTCACGAAAAACACGAATATATTGTTAAACTGTAACAAAGACTGATCTGCTGCTCCAAACATAAAATAAAGGGTCGATATAATTCTATAATGAGGGGGGCTCTACTATATTAAATAATACTAGAACTATACTATTATTATAAAATTTAAAAACATATTGTAAATGTTTGCAGTTATCTATCCTCTATTTATGTTCACAAGTTTAATTTGGGAAAATACTGTACTACTCCGTTAAAATATGTCTCCACATTCATTAAAAAAATATATTTTGTGTAATGCAAAAAAATGCAGTCACAATACTAAAAGGATGTGGGTGCAAAAAATCAGGAAAAATATATAATTCTTTTAAAGGATGGTCTACTCGTTTTATCGATTCCAACAACTTATATGTTATAAAATAGTGTCTAGAGATTCTACTAAAAAAATATGGTAAATGAAGCTGAACAACATGATGAGTAAAGAAAAACATATAATTTCTTTTAGGAATATTCTACTCATTTTATCGATTAAAAAAAATTATATGTTATAAAATATAGTACTTAAAGATTCTACTAAAAAATTAAAGACTTATTCGATCAGCAAAATATATGTGATGACTAAGAAAATATATCATTCAATGGTCTCATCATCAAATATATCTTATTCAATTTTTTGGCAAGAAATGTCCCCCACCTGTATCTACAACATATATTTTTTTTTATTTAAGTCAGTCAAGCCGTTCAAAAAATATATATTGAATTTAATATGTTTAATATTACCTATTGCATTTAAACAGTTAAAAATTAAAGGCAAAAGTTTAAATGCAATCAGCAATCAAAATAAATAAAATTAATATCATCTGCGCTGAGTTCGATATAATAGGCTTCTGTAAAAACAGAAATGATATTATATACACATAGACAAACATTCGCCGCGAAAGATTTTAATGCAAAATATTATTTATATGACTTGTCAATTTTTCTCTTTATACGAAACAAAGCAATATATATATTTAGGGGTGTGATCTCATTTATTTCTTCGTCAGTTCCTTTATAATTTTAAAATAAATGCACCAATGTTCAGTCTACTATAATTCTATAAACGTTAAGTAATCCTTCAAAGTAGCTTCTTCGATACTGGGGATCGTACTGATGCTTTAAATATATATATATAGATGCTAAGTTCTAAGCAGAACATTATTTAGTTATAGCAAACATATTATATTCAATCTCTTAATGATTCATGTGAAGTGAAAAAACTATAATAATAAATATGATTTTCTTCCCTTTTTTGAGTTTTTTTTATGATATGCATCCTCTTCTAACAATAGTTTATATTTTAAATTAAAAATTGTTTGTTGATAGTTTCTTGCCTAATGCTTAATGTGTTGACCCATTCAGAAGAAGAACGATACTGAATAGTTGGGTATTTTTTTGTTAGTTTGTGTTTGCTAATAATAATTTTTTTAAACTTAATATTTTTATAATAGCTCAGTAAAATATTACATTTGCAAACAGTTTTTTTAGTGAACTTGATTTTTTTTTACTTTAAATTGTAGCAGTTCAGATATTTAGAAATTGAAAGAAAATCCGAGTAAATATTTTCGGAAGTTCACCTCAAATTCAGCCCCAAAGTTTAAAAAACAGGTTTTCTGCATTTTTCTCGAAACCCTTTAATGCCAATAAAAATTGTTAAGTATAACAATTTTTAGTACTTTTATATCCCGACATTTTGATATTTAACACATTAAATTTGGTAAAGAAATAAGTCAATTTTTCACCCCTTTGAAAAGAGGTTACTTTTTGAGCGCGTTTTTTACAATTCAATCAATAACGATGCATCGTTTAAAAAAATTGTACTTTATCTTTCAGATACAAAATAAATAAAGAAACGGAAAAATATACCCACACCCTCAAAATGTTTAATGTTAATTACCTTTTTAACAATACATTTAATCGTAAAAGTTTATACAGTTTTTTATTACTTTTTCAACAGGTCGTTGATTTGATTTATCGAAATTTGTTGTTATAAGAATAACAGTTTTCTTTATGTAAATATGAATACTTTCAGACTTTTTTTATTGAAACAGTTATTTATAAAATAATTCTACCTATTTTTAGTAAACTTTGATTAAAAACTTCTCAAACAAGAACAAAAATGTTAATTAATCTTGATTGTAACCCATTTTATTATATACATTTATTCTGCACTGAAAAACTAAGTAGCTCTTTTTAGGATAATAGTAAATTTAAAAAAAGAAAAACTAAAAATAAAAGGAGTCTGTTTCCGCATACTACATTTCATAAACTATCGAGTGCTGGTGGTGCCAATTCTCTATCGGTACTGAATTTGGAAAGATAAGTATAGTAGTCAAAATTAGCCTACTTTCATAAATTTTCAGTATTTTGGATATGTTTTCATATTCTTTATTAAAACTCATAAATAATGTGAATTACTTTTTTTGTTACTAAGAAAATTTCACTTTCAACTGTTTTTTTTTTCCTACAATTTATTCGGCATTTTTCTACCCCTAAAAATAGCCATATTTGAATATTAATAAATTTTTTATCAAGGCAAACATTAAAAAATTATTAATACATATCTTGTAGGCCCAAAATTTATTTTTAAAATGATACCTCATAAATTAAAAAAAAAAATTAAATCCACGAAATCAGATATCGGTTTCTTTCAAGATTAAATGAGATTTGGTGTTAAAATATAATGCCTCTTAGTTAGTTTATATAGATACTGCTGACACAGTTTATGCGACACGATTACGCAACCACGTTAAGTATCTTCCAAATGTGAAAAATTAAAATTATTAGTTTATTTAATAACAATAAACGATTATGTGTAAATTGCAATATAAAAGCTGGTGAAAAGATTTTCTTGATAGTATAATATGCCCTCAAATCTTTAAATCTATTGAGGTGCCATTTATTTTTAAAATATTCTAAATAAATCTAATACGGCACTTTTGCCACAGACTTTACTGTCTGCAACATACCGCAGCTATTCAACATATCACCAAATCCAAACGTAGTTAGGGAACGGATGATATCCGGAGTTCTGGAGGTGGAAAAAGAACAAAACATCTTGACACCAGTAAAAGAATCTGTTAGAAGTGATTCTGCTTAGGCTCTGTTTAACTAAGAAAACACAAAACACTTCTTCAAGTAAAATTAATATATTGAACAAAAATATAGAATACAAAAACGTGTGTACTGGTTGAATGTTTCACAATGACTGCCCAAAGAAGGGCAACGCGCGCAAACAGGAAATAGAGGGCGTGCATGCGCAGATTCGTCAACTGCCTCAGGAAACAACCGAGGCGCGAATTTCAAAAGTAATGAATCTCTAACAGAATCAGACACTCCAGCGCCCGAAGAAAAACTTTTGTGCACTTACAGGGTTGGTTTTGGTGTGCTTCATGATGCGGTGAATGGCAATGAGTGTCTTGTTTGAAGACCGTTCAACCGGAGTCCCAGGATGAGAATAAAAGCCTCGGTCAAAATACAAGTAAAAAATTATCTGTAAATTTTTTATAGTAGCGTTTTCATTGCATAAAAATGGGGAAAGAGATATTTAAAACTAAAGGAAAGCCGCTAAAGAGAATGTTGTTTAAAATCCGCCAGAAAAACTTGTGTATATATGCCAACATATTAATAAAATAGTTTATAACTCGGAAGATCCAGGTTTTAGAAAAAACTGTACAAGACAAACTTGTTAGATATTGAATATTTTTGAAATGAGATCAGTTAGAATAAAATATTTTCATCCGCCAGTGAGGAAAAATGGATACGCCAACATATTACCAAAGTGGCTTATAACTTGGAAGGCATAGGTTTTAGAAAAAAACCGTAACAGAAAAAGTTGTTGAAAATTTAATTTTCTTTAAAATTGGTCAAGCTGGGATAAAAAATTTGATCCTATTTTCTGTAAAGGTGAAAAATCCGTAAACACATCCAAGCACAATAAAATTACTTAAAATTCAGTTGCTTTTTGTTTTAGAGAAAAGTTTTTAAAAAGTTTGTTAGAATAAAATTTTCTTCAAAATATGACAAATTAATATACATTTTTTTCAGATCCTCCGCATGGGCGGAAATGCGCTATTACAATTTAATTTAGGCCGAATTTTGGAATATTGAAATTAACTGTAAAACTTCTAAAATTGGTCGAAAAAAACTTGCATAGGCATGTAATCGGTTGGAAATTGTCTGCAAACTACAAATCTGGCCCTAGTTTTTAGAAAAACTCATCAAACTCAAATTATTTAAAATTCCATAAAAATTAAAATAGTCAAAAAAGTTAATTTTTCTAGCTTTCCGGATTTCCAGACTTTTCCTATGAGTTTTTCCTAAAACCTATGACTGGATTCAGATTCTGCGCATTTTCAAATTTAGCCTAAATTGACGAAATTTCTCTTATAGTAATTTAACATAAGAAATGAGCAAATGACTATAAAAAATACTCACCGAGAAACTCTGGTTCGTCATCATGTTTATTGTTCTACATACGAGTCAGGTCTTATTGACGTAACCTAAAAGAAATTTCTTTCCATTCTTCTTTTTTTGACTTAAGGGAATTTGTGGATTTACTCATATATATGTGACTACATTATAATTAATGAATTTTTTATGTTTCTTAGTAAAAAATTTCTATCAATAACTTCGTACTCCTACTATTGGAGTAGTTATTAGAAAAGGAAAAGTAATTTTCAGTTTTTACTTAATTTCGTTTTGTTTTTGTTGCACCGAAAATCCTGAAAAATCATGGCCTATACAGTCTTTAAGCAGCATATCAGGATTTTTTCAGGTTGTTGGCCTCAAATTCGGCTTGCTAAATATTTTTGAGTTTTTGAATTCTAAATTTTTTATTATTATTTTTTTTAAGTAACTGGCTTTATTTCTTATAGTAACAACGTCTTCGTATGCTTATTAGGTACCTTGTATTTTTTTCAGATTTTTAAAGTAGTGTGTCATGGTGTAACAGAATTACACCTCGATTTTGGATATTTCGGTCCCGAACTGCATTTCTTAGTCTCTTAATCCAGGTAGAACATAATATTGGTTGGACCGTGATGTGGCAATATTGAATAAATATACTTAGATACATTGAAACTGCAAAAAATTATTGTACAACAATGAAAATATATAAAGCATATATTTTTACATATTCGCGTTACGTTGTTATTACATTTTTTTATAATATTGACTGATAAAGACAAATATTGATTATAAAATATTGGAAAGCCCATATTTAGTACTTATTTGTTAACTATCTGCAAAATTATATTGTTGCGTGAACCAAACTGACTCTTCTAAAATATGGAGAAAAGTTAATAAAGTCGAGGGAAAAAACAAAACAAAGTATATCAACACAGCAATAATATCATTGAAGATCTTTTAAATAAACTTGCTCCTAGCTTTGTGGCCCCACAAACAATAACACATTCTATCGCTGAAAACCCCAATCATTTTCTGTTAACTTCTATCAGTTTGGAAGAGTTTGAAAGCAACATAAAAACTTCACGCGATTCATCCCCTGGACTTGATGGCATAAATTACCTTATGATACAAAAGCTGCCTGTTATAGCAAAATAATTTCTATGTGTGATATTTAATATTTTACTTAAAGGGGATAACTGTGATGCGCTTAAACAATCTTTAATAATCCCTATTTCCAAATCTAACGATATAAATTCTGTGCGCCCTATTTCACTAATGTCCTCCCTCATAAAAACACTGGAAAGGATTATAAAAGTTAGATTGGAGTGGTGGTTGGAAAAAAATAATTTGTTACCTGATTCTCAGTTTGGTTTCCGTAGGGGTAAAGGCACCATCGATTGTGTCGCGAACTTAGTCACAAACATACAGTTCACATTTTCAAGCAATATGTATTTGTCCACACTTTTCTTGGACATAGCTAGTGCCTATGAAAGCGTTATCTACTCTATAATAAACTCATCCAGCTTAGAATTCCGTCAACATTTTCCGTCAATATTATTAACTTATTTCTAAGAAGACAAGTATATATTCGAAATAACAATGAACTAATTGGACCAAAAGAAGTTAATAAGGGCTTGCCACAGGGATCGGTCCTTAGTCTTCTTTTATTTAATATATGTACTATTGATTTGCATAATGTCGGTATTGAAGGAAACATTCTACAATATGCGGATGACTTCTATATATATATTGCTATGTCACAAATTCACATGCAAATAACAATATAAAGATAATTAACAATTTTGAAAGTATGGTTTCATTGTGTATGACATACACCAAAAATATATTTTAATATAGCATCTCAATGCAATAAAGCTGAATTCAGGTTCACAGAGAGCTGAATGTCAGTAGGCAGATGAGCAAATTACATTTTGTAATTCTAAATATAAGCATTAAATGTTTTTAGCATACAATAAATTAAATTTGCTCATCTGCCTACTGACATTCAGCTCTCTGTGAACCTGAATTCAGCTTTATTGCATTGAGATGCTATATTAAAATATATTTTTGGTGTATGTCGTACACAATGAAACTATACTTTAAAAATTGTTAATTATCTTTATATTATTATTTGCATGTGAATTTGTGACATAGCAATATATATAGTTAAGCAAAATTATTCCCAATATGTTAGGGATCTTAAATATGTTATGTACTGTTGTAATGAGTATTTCTTTCAACAAGGCTTCGAAACTTCACTGCAAAAGTCAGGTGTGGTATTTTTCACTAGACATCGCTTACCAATTGTCCCTAATCTAATCCTCGCAGGATTTAATATTACAGTCTGCAATCAGTATACTTATTTAGGAATAACCGTGGATACTAAATTGACCTGGGATCAACACATATCCAAATGTTTAATTAAATGTGAGAAAACTTTAAACATATTAAAAACTGTCAACAGATATTCATGGGATTCTGATCCTAAAATAAATCTTATATTTTACAGGGCATATACCAGATCTATTTTAGATTATGGATGTGATTTTTATGGCTCTGCCACAAAATCAAGGTTGATTAAACTAGATAGGCTTCAGTACAAGGCACTGAGAATTGCTCTCGTTGGCCTAAAATCTACCCCTACTTCCGCTCTACTTGCAGAATGTAATGAACCGCCACTACACCTTAGGCGTCACTTTCTGGCCCAGAAATTTCTCTTGAAATATAACCATTTTTCTCAGAATAGGTTACTTCCGATACTTGCCCAACTAACAACGCAAGACTTGATAAATTCATATTGGCAAAATAAATCATCTCCCACTCTGGCAGATGCTTGTGTTAAAGTGGCAGAATACAACTTTATTAGTAAATCAGTTAGCTTGCCCTTCTTTAGTTCATCATTTAACATTTATTTTAGGCAACTCACTGTTATCACACCTAAATATAGTAACACAGCCGGAGACAGCTTGATTCTGCAGGAAATTGTATCTAAATTCCACACCAATTATTTATTATTATTTTTACAGGTGGCTCCAAATCCAGTAAAGGTGTTGGTTGTGCTATCTATATTCACAATACACAGGAATGCTTCAAGTTTAAACTAGACAATCTATGTTCTATATATACGGCCGAATCTATTGGAATAACCAAAGCTTTAGATTGGGCTTTGGGTAACAAAGAGAAATATATAAACCTGTTAATTATGACTGATTCGAGTTCAATTTTAACCGCCATTTCCAATCCGAAAAATCACGTTTATTCGAATCCAATTATTGTAGAAATTATGGAAAAGCAAAGTGAACTAAAAAACCTAAATAAAAATGTTGTGTTTATCTGGGTTAAAGGTCACACTGTTATACGAGGCAATATAATAGCGGACAAAGTAGCCAAAGCTGCTAGTATTGACGGATACCAAATTGACAAGGTACCTTATTCGGACATAATTCCAGTGATAAAAGAAGATATGAAAAGGCTATGGGAAGAGGAATGGCTAAAGTATGCAATAATAACTATATATACTGAAGTACCCTGTATATTTTTTTTTTTTTTTTTTAATGGCATTAGGTAAAAAACCACGCAGCCAGGCACAAGTTATTAGATATGCCATAATTTAAACATACATAATCGTGCACATATACAGAGTACACATACACCACCCTAAACCTATCTTACCAAAAATGGAAATTTTTAGAGAAGACTCAAAGGAGATACGTTTGCACATATTCTTCTCGCCCAGGAGTCTTTCAGGGCATTATGTTAGACATACAAAAATAGACTACGGTAAATAGGGATAAGGTAACTTTTAAACAAAGGTTAGACATGTAGGGAGCGAATTTATTATTTACACATTTATATTTTCAGACCAGAGGTTTTCAAAAAACGTATAATAATTTCATTCACTCTATTATTGTTTAAAGCTAATAAGTGCAATACACTGATTGGCATTTGGATATTTAAGTTCAGAATATCTGCATACAGTTGATTACGTCCAGATGAATATTTATCGCAGCTAAAAAATAAATGTTCAAGATCGCCTACAACATTACAAGTTTCACATAGCTTGGTTGGTAAAATTCCTATTTTATTTAAATGTAGAGGATAGCAACCATGCCCAAATCTCAGCCTAATAAGAGTCGTTATGTACCTCCTAGGAATTTGAAAAGACTGGTACCAAGGTCCTTCAGGAATTTCTATTTGGATTTGGGTGTATCTTGTAGGAGTGGTAAAACAGTATTCGTGCCAATAAGACGTCCATGCTTTATTTAAGCCTGTTTTACTGATATTTAAACAATCTTGCAGACATAGACTGTAAACGGGGTCACCATTCCCAACACTGTCTTTGGCCAATAAGTAGACTTTTTCATTATGTTTTATACCATTGTGTGCTTTAACCCATATATAATTGATGTTAAACCCAGATATTTTTAATGAATAATTATAATGCTTGATTAATTTAATGAAAGGGTGGTACATGCTGGATATTGAATTATACGTATTACTAATTGCCAAGAGTACTGACTTGGAGTCACTTAGAATAACTGAGTCTTTAATTTGTTTATTTGTAATATATTCTAAGGACTTGATAATAGCATAAGCTTCTGGTGAATAAATTGACGTCTCTTGAGAAAGTTTGAATTTTGACTGGGTACTTGAATTAGGTATTAGGAATGCACAGCCTGCACCGTGGTTAGATTTTGAGGCATCTGTATAAATATGCGTAGCATTGGCAAATCTTTCTAACATATTCTGGAGAATCGTTCCATTTATTATGGGATTTTCTGTATAGTTAGGGAATATGATGTCTGTTTGGCTTATCGACTCAAAATAGTAGGGCTGAGGGAGAAAGTCAGAGAAAGTTTTTAGAAATTTTTAATACTTCCTGATATCCTATACACAGTGGGGGGGATTTTTCTTTTCCCGGAAATTATTCGTGAGATCTAAAATATTTAGATTATGTATTTTATCTATAATCGCAGAATTTTTGATAAGAGAGCAGTTGCCTCCTAAGGAAAAGAGGAGGTTCTCTGGATTCAACCCGCAAAGGTTCAATTGGTGTTGAATTCATAACACCTATACATACTCGAAGAGCTTTGTTTTGTATTATGTCTATTTTACTTAGCATATGTTTACTAGCGGATCCATATAGTATGCAGCCATAGTCAATTATTGATCGAATGTACGACCTATAAAAGAGAATAGAAATTTGTGGATCTGCTCCCCACCAAGTTTTTGAGGTTAATTTTAAAAAGTTAATTCCTTTCTGGCATTTGGTGATCGTATAATCAATGTGTGATTTCCAGGTTAATTTCTAATCATCTACGGTGCACATGACTATGGCTATAGAGGCCAATTCGGGAGAGCACATGTCGACCGCAGTCAGGACAAACATAGACCTGGTTAGGTCTTGGATTCGGCCTTCTTGCAGCAACATTTCCTTGATGCTGGCCACAACCCCTCGCCATTCGGTTCTGTCCGCTGCAAGTTGTTCCCATTGCTCGTCTGCAATACCGCAGGATTTTAGATTTTCATGGAGAGCGTCTTTGAACCTCTTTCGTTGACCGCCACGCCTTCTTCTACCGCTTAGCAATTCACCATAAAGTGTACATTTAGGAAGGCGGTTATTATGCATACGATGAACGTGACCTGCCCACCTTAGGCGTGCTCTTGAAATAAGCACCTCAATTGGATGGCTCTTTGCTCTCCTGAGTACTTCCACGTTTGATATGTGATGGAACCAACGGATTTTCATCATACTTCTGAGGTGTCTTTGCTGAAAACGTTCTAATTCTTTCACATGACGACGGTAAGTGACCCAGCTTTCACATCCATATAGCAGTGTTGGAATGACAACTGCTCTGTAGACAGCCATTTTCGTTGACAAAGCAAGGTCGTGGTTGTCAAATACTCTCTCTCTAAGTCCCCAGAGTGCTCTAGATGCAGCGTTAATTCTATTGCGAATCTCGCTGTCCATGTTTGCTTTGTCATTAACAACGTTGCCTAAGTAATTGAACTCATCCACCACTTCAAGAGAATTTCAGTTAAGTGTAATGTCTATTTGGTTCACTTGATGAGGAGTTGATATAATCTTAGTCTTTCCAATGTTGATTTTGAGTCCCAAGGAATCATAGCTCTGGGCATACACATCTAAAAGTTCTTGAAGCTCTTCCGGCGTAGAGGCTAAAAGTGCACAGTCATCCGCATACTGGAGATCACAAATGAATCGTGTGCGTGTCTTCGTGAAAGCTCTAAAGCGCCCTATGTGAAAGAGACCGCCATCAAAACGGTATCTGAGACCTATTCCTCTGACTGTTAGTTTGTTGTCGACAATAATTGTTAGAGCAGTGGTAAACAAATTAAAAAATAGGGGTGCCAGGACACATCCCTGCCTAACTCCAGTGAGGGTTTGGAAAGGTTCGGTTGCCTCATTATTATACATAACCTGGGCGTTGTTGTTTGTATGTAGACTGCGACATACTTCCACAAATTTTCTAGGGATACCTAAGCGGAACATAATTTTCCAGAGTACTTCCCTGTCCACCGAGTCAAACGCCTTGGTTAAATCAATGAAGGCCATGTGAATTTCTCCTTGATGTTCGAGTGCTTTTTCTTGAAGCTGTTTAAGTGTGAAGATTAAATCCGATGTGCCTCGGTTTGGTCTAAAGCCACTCTGTGTTTCAGGAAGTAACTTTTCCATAACAGGTGTTAGCCTATTTGCCATCGCATTAGTGAGTATCTTCCCTCCAACAGCCAGGAGAGCTATACCCCTGTAATTTCCACAGTCCGCAGCTCTCCCTTTGTTTTTGAAGAGGTTGATTAAAAGTGTATCACGAAACTCCTGCGGAGCTTGACCACTTTCCCACACGACATCAAACAGTTTTTTGAGGTAGGGTACGAGCTCTAACGACACAGCTTTAAAGATCTCAGCTGGGAGTGAGTCGGCGCCGGGAGATTTGTTATTTTTTAGCTGCCCAATGGCGGTTAAGATCTCTTCCGTTGTTAGTGGTTTATCTAAGTCTTCGAAGGTGTCATATTGAGGGATAAGATTTATAATATCGTGATCGGCTTGACTTTGCTGGTTAAGAATGTCAGAGTAGTGTTCTTTCCATCGGGCTCTTATTTCCTGATCTTCTTTGAGGAAATTTCCATTTAAATCTTTAATAGGGCACATATTTTTCCAACTGGGGCCGTACACTGCTTTTACTCCTTGAAAGAAATTCCTGTAGTCGTGTGAATCGGCGTACCTTTGAATTTCTCTGGCCTTGCTTGCCCACCACTCGTTCTTTATTCTTTTGATTTCGCGTTGCGTTTCATACTTAGATTGGGTAAAAGCTTCTGCTTTTGATAAGTCGTTGGGGTGGTTGATAGCGTTTTGGAAGGCAATATGTTTGCGGTCAAGAAGTTCTTGTATAAAAGCTTCATTATCATTGAACCAGTCCTCCTGTTTTTTACTTGCTGCAGTGCCAAGAATTTCCTCACTCGCACTTTTAAAACTGTCTTTAATTTGTGTCCAGGTAGCAGCGACATCTACAGAATTAGTTTCTTCTAGTGCACTCAAATTCTCTTGAACTTTTTGCTTTAGCTGTTCGACGGTTTGTTTGTCACGCAATTTACTAATACAGAGACGGAGTCTACGTTTTACTTGGGTTCTTCGGTGTTTGGGTCTCATAACAATTTTCATTTTAGAGACAACAGGACGATGATCGGTCCAACATTCGCTATCAATGCGCGCCTTTGTAATTTGGACGCCCTTGAGATGCTTCCTACGTACGATAACATAGTCCAGTAGATGCCAGTGACCTGATCTGGGGTGACGCCAGGTGCCTTTAAATTTATCCTTTTGTTGGAAAATGGTGTTTGTTATAACTAGATCATGTTCGGCGCATTTAGTTAGGAGTAGTTGACCGTTAGCGTTCATGTTGCCCAAACCGTTCTTGCCTATGATGCCTGGCCAGGTGTCTGCATCTCTCCCTACTCTAGCGTTAAAATCGCCAAGAATAACGAGTCGTTCCGTTTTAGGTATTCTACAGAGGGTTTCTTCCAGCTGTTGATAGAAGCTTTCCTTGGTTTCGTGACTTGCATCCAGAGTGGGAGCGGAGCGTAGGCGCTTATTAGATTTACCGCGTTGCCATCTGATAGCTCATAGCGTAGCAACATTAGATGCTCGGATAGGCCTTGTGGTACTTGTGTTAAGTTGGATACAAGTTGATTCCGAACGGCAAATCCTACTCCATGTTGTCTTCTTGAATTGGTGGGAAGACCTTTCCAATAGAAGGTGTAGTGCTTTTCTGTGAGATATATATATATATATATATATATATATATATATATATATATAAGACTAGCAGGTTGGCCACTGTCATTTGTCTGCTCCATGACCTATGGCATACTGATGAGAACTAATAAGTTCGAAACCGGTCTATGTCTGGTCAGGGAGTTGACAAGTGACATTGGCTATCAATTTTTCATGATTTGTAAGGTATAATTCAATGCAGGTCGGGGTATTTGCCCGCTGAGTAGTTGTTTCCTGCAAATTATTTATAATAACAATATATATATATATATATATATATATATATATATATATAATATAAATTGATTGACATTTGCGAATATTTATTTATCAAATAGTACTTGCAAAACTGTCTTTAAAAACCTGAAGCTTTGAATCAAAATGTTCGTCGTCGCTATCATTTGCACCGTTTTCTTCATAATTTTCTATAATAACATCTACAATTAGATATTAATCTAGAAATAATTGGCAATACTTTCTTTAATACCTTACTCTATGATAGTGTGAGGGAAAACCTAGTACTACCTGTATCGCTAATTTTAACAGGGTTTTCAATTACCACTTCACTGACGGAAGCCGGTAATTGAGTGCCGTCAAACCACCAATTGTAACTTGGCGTCCGCTTCTTCACATCCGCACTATAAAGAAGGTAACAGGATTGGATGTTGCAAGTGAGCGTGGTACAACTATATAAACTGTCTATATAAACTGTCCTTAAAATTTGCTGTTTAAGCTCCGACTTGTATAGTGGTAATGTCGATTTATCGAAGTTCTTGAACTCTTCTATGTATTTACATACATTTATACACGCCGACGTCGCCACTTCTTCGTTCACGTTGTTCAATTCCTGTGCTGTTCTACTGGTGCGCCTGCAGGAGTCGATTTTGCAGAAATATAGGTTAAATAAACACAAAGAATAATAAATTAAATTTTTTTTGTAAAGTCTTACGCTGGCTCCCATAGCATATCTTTATCTCAAAATGCTCAATGTCAGTGACCACAGTTTTACTCAAAATATAACCTGTAAATAAATTAACAAATGAGGCAACCATACATATTTTGCAATATCTTATTTTCACAGTAATCTCAAATTGATATTATTTAATAAGGCCCAATTCCATTACCTACGTAAATAAAAATATATATAAAACTGAGTGAAATTATATTTTATAACTGTTTAGAGATCTTTCTTATACTTTGTAGACTTAATATTTTAATGACTTCCACGTCCAGTGGAAGTATAATAGTAATTTTTTTTGGTTGAAATAGGCTTAAAATGTCATGAAACGTCGAGATTTTAAATTTGGACAAAAAAAATTTCCTGTATGTCGGTATGTCTGTCGGTCTATCTGTCTGTCTGTAACTTTTTTGTGCGCACGTTTACTCTGGAACCATTTATGATATTGACTTGAAATTTGGTACACATATGTATTGTAACGAGATCTGGAACTAGATTATATTTTGATCTAATTCCGTTGAAGGGTTCGGGGGTAAATAAGGGTAAATAGGCAAAGCAAGCCTCACCGTATTATTAAAGGGAGTAAAAAATTAAATTGGGATTTAGTGTGCGTACGAGAACCAAGGGCCTTTAAAATTTATTTTGGCATTAGCTACCCCTTCCACCACCCCCATTGCCACCCCCATGCTATTGTTTAAGGGAATAAAAAATTAAATTGAGATTTAGTGGATATACAAGAACCAAGGGCTTCTAAATTTTTTTTTCATTTGTCACCCCCTCTATCACCCCCGCTCTATTATTAAAGGGAATAAAATATTACATTGGCATTTAGCTACAAAATCTGGATGTGGAAGTAGTGATTCCTTGGACAGCGGTTTCTTACTTAAGTTGTTTAGTTAGTATTAATACAATATCTATTAGTACACTAAAAATTCTTGTTTAGCCTCTTTTTCAGCTTCAAATACTTATCATAATGACATAAACTATTAAATTTGAAGTCTATAAAGTGGATATTCCGAAAAGGAATAATTTTACAAGCATCAACCTTCTAATAACTATATTATGCAATGTAGTTTAACTATATAATAAAAGCTATTATATTAAGCATTGCAAAAATGAATCACACATAGTTTTCAAATTGCTCAGAGTTTAAAAATATTGGAAGGAGTTTTAGCGGTTTATTTTTAAATAGATTCTAAAGGTTATTAACATGTACCTATACTACTTGAGAATAATTTTAGATATATTTAGTCATTCTATTGGCACTACAGATGCACTTTAATGTGTCAAAAGTAGTAATTTCATCTCCAAAAAAATATTTGTTGATCTGACAGTCTCAGTTATTTTCGAATATTACCACATTATTGAATGTAGTACAATTGATTATTTTGAATAAATTCTCCTCTCATTGAAGCTACCAACTCAAATATTTAAGTATTATGTTGGCTTAAATACGGCTAGAGTAATAATGTAGGTTAAATGGTTTATTGGTATTTTTAATGTGAATTGATGTTACAATATAGTACAAAATTAATAGTTTTGTACTTTTATTAGATACTTTTTCTCTATTGTGGTCTTGTTATGCTGAAGAACTCTAACAGTTAGTTAAGCGAGATAATAATATTGACCAAATAAATACATTTGCATAAATTCCAACTTCCTTCAGGAACAAACCTTTCTATTAATGAAATTCCATAGCATTTATCGTCTTGTAATACAGGGTGATTCACGTAAGCCGTTCGTTAGAAGTTTTTCAACTTGCAGTTGGATTACAAACTTGAAACTGGGAATGCAGCCGTAATCGATCATGTCCGTTCTACCTAAAATATTTTCAGTCCTCCATCTATACAGGGTGCGTTAAAAGTCGGTACCAACTTCCTTATTTTAAATGGAAACCTTAAACTTAAAATGTCATGGAACGTCGAGATTTTAAATTTGAGCGGAAAAAAAATTTCCTGTCTGTCAGTAACTTTTTTGCGCTCACGTTTACTCTGGAACCGTTTATGATATTGACTTGAAATTTAGTACACTTATGCATTGTGACGAGATCTGGAACTAGATATCTAAATCATGTGTCACATTTAGGGCCTCTCTTGAGGTATAAGGCAATAACTTGTTCCTTTATTTAATTATTTAGCCTCATAATCCCCCATCATATTTTACTTACTGTTTACGGGGTGGAAATAGAGCAGTACACATAGAGCTCGTCGTACTGATTGCTCTCATCTGAGGCCCTAAATGTGACACATGAAGTATGAAAGTACAAATCGAATACTGTACACTGTACTTTCCGACCTTTGTTGGTTTTGCTCGATTTATAAGATATATTCGCTAAGCTACGCTACGCTGATGAGGAGCACGAAACACGTATCCGTAGCTGCATTGTTGTTTCTCTTGAAGTATAGGGCAATAAATTGTTTCTTTATTTAATTATTTAGCCTCATAAACCCCCATCATTATTATTTATGATCTTCGTATAATTTATGATAATCCTATATCATATTAAGTCAATTGTCAAAACATATTTATTATTTTACACAATACAACTTCCGACCAGATTACGATCGGATGATGAGGAGGAGAGAGCGGGGCCCGCAAAGTTTTTCGGAGTTCGGGCCGTTGTGGTTTTCAAAGGCAATCAATTCTTTTTCAATATTTTTTTATCCCAAAGCTCTAACTTCATTAGGGCATGTGCGCGCGCGTAACATTTATAAAACGTACGAACGGAGTGGGACGTATATTTGTGAGAGAGAAGGGAGATAAGCGAGTGCGCTAGGCTCCTCCTCCGGCATCTCGCTGCGCGGCTGCTGAATTGCCGCGCTCGTTCTTATAAATATTTCACGCGCGCGTGCAGGCCCTCGGGCAGGCTTCGAGGTAAAGAAATCTTGAAAGAGAATTGATTGCCCTTGAAAGTGACCCCGGCCCGAAGTCCCTAACCGTTTCCTTTGCCCTTCTAGGGCAAAAACTTTGCGCCCCCCCTCTCCCCTCCTCATCATCCGATCGCAATCTGGTCGGGCTCAAATCAAAGAAAAAAAAATTCCACATTCCACGGCGAAAAAAAATCTCCCCCACCCCTTTTCTTCCGGGCGAAAAATGACTTTTTCTTAAAACAATAACAACAATAAATTGGTTATTTCGCAACCGTTTATTTATTTTTGGCGAAAATTGAAAATACATGAGCGGAACTCAAAGTAGGCACATTAGTACACAATCTCACGTTTACTGTGTGATTTGCGGGAAAAAAATTGCGGAAGTTACAGCAGTTTAAATTTTATTTACGTTTACCCTTCCCTCTCCCCCCCTATTCAACCTAGCGACTTAAAATTTGGACACAGTACTTAAGTCCTGAATGTCTATTGTGGAAAGAAAAAGAAAGTCGACAAGTTACTTTCTTCCTCGAAAAAAACGCGAAAACGGCTCTCGGTACGTTCCCGCCGCAGCTAAAAATCCGTATGCAAATCCGTACCTTCAAATCGCAATATCTCGAGAACCGCTGGACCGATTTCCACGCGTCAAAATTCAGTTTACGCGCTTTCGTTCTTTCACCCTTCATTTTATCCATTTTACACTTTTTCGATCCAAATCATACTAAGCGAGTTATGTCCGAAAAACTGATTTTCCCTACCTTTACATGTAAATTTTCCCCCCTCCATCACTCCCCTCGCGCCCGCAAACATGACCAGATGATAGAGGGAGTCCGACTACATAATACTTACAAAAAGAAAATCGAAAAAAAAAACTGTCGTTTCGGGGCCTTTTTCGTGCCAGAAAAGTCATCTATACGTCTTATAGAGCTTGAAATATAGTCTCGTAAATTTCAACACCAGTATCAGTCTTAGGAAAAATAGTGCCAGTGTTAGCAAAAATGTAAATAAATTTATTTTGATGCCTAGTATATTAACTATAGGTATCAAAGTGATTACATTAATTAAACCTAAAACAATAGTTTTTCAGGATTTTTTGAGTGCCGCCAGTAAACCACCTATCCCCATCTACTGAGCGCGCCACCCGAATAAACGGATAAACAATTTAATCATTAATGACTATCAGAATCAAATACATTGGAATTCAGCCATGTCTCAATTAAATCGAATAAAGAGAATGGTTAAAAGCTCTACACTTTTTTAGGTCCATAAGTCATAAACAGAATAAGTATCAGATTACCTTGTTCCATAACTGCAAAAGATGCATAGTCGAGTTCATTTATTATCAGCGCTCAAAAAACGCAACAAAAACTTTACGACATAATTATTATCGCCGTGAGCCAAGCGGCTTGCTGTCATCAAAAAACCGACGAACATTAAAGACCTATAAAGGTAAGCGAGTTAATTTGCTGTCCATATAGCGCAAAGAGTAACGGTATTTTAATGAGGTCGTAAAGTTTTTGTTGCGTTTTTTGAGTGCTGATAATAAATAAACTCGAATATACCTATCTATCTAGTAGCCTTATAATAGTGCTTATTTCTTTTAGTTGACCAAATCTTCACTATCTTCAGATAATACATTCATTAATAATGTAATTCATGAGAATGTTATGAATATTGTTGAATAGTTGCTTATACCAATTATTCTACAAGGAGGACAGTAATGAATTTCAAATACGGTTCTATTTTGATAATTGACGAGGAGAATAAAATAACGTGCATTAATCAAGAATTGCGACCTGCAGAGTGTCTTAGACTGACAATGGTGAATGGGCGGTTCCAGTTTAGTTCTTAAACTTACAGAAACACTTAGAAATTTTAGTACGACGCAATATGGAATTAAATCTTAAGAAAACATATTTTAAATATGAATTTCAACTCACTGAACGAAAATAAAACACACCTCACAAAATGCAGGGCGCGCTCTATATTAAATTGCAAATTAAAACGAATACAACTTTTAATTGAAATTATTATGTATTTATAGCAAACCGCTAATAAAGTAAGTATAAATATATAATGTGCAACGTTCGGGTACAATTATTAAAGTGGTTAAAATTAGCACTAACCTTAACAGGCTAGTGAAATAGTCTCTTTACATTCATTTATTGCCAGCCTACCTTCATCGTGAAAAACGTTGATAAACATTTGATTTTAAATTATTTTTACTTGAGTCATAAGTTGGCACTCTCACCTAGTTCAGGAGGCGTACTACTCTACTGTCATTTCTTGGAGACTTTCTTAATATTTTTTGTGTAAATGTGTATTATTTACTTCCAATATTTTTACACACTTATAATGTGACTCGACGAAATAAAAATAAAATTAATTCGCTTTTGTCTAAGTTGGTTGTTATTTTATATTTAAAATAGTTCAAATAACTTATTTACTCTTTAAGAGCCCAAACGTCGTCGAAATCTTAGCATATCCTCTCTTACTTATCTGTTTACGAAAATTAAGAAAAAAATATAGAGGAGGAAGATAAACAAAACTATATCTGCAGATTAATTTTTATTTATTTATTTTTTAATTATTACGTAAGTTATAAACACTGAAAATCAAAAAGTAAAACGAACTAGAGGTCTAAGTTTTCAGTGTGAATTTCGGAACCGTTACAGGTATGGGAAATCCGAAAAATCTGAGAAATCTGAAAATTATAAATCAGCTTTCATTCGGCTGTTTATAAAAATTAAGAAAAGTTATTTGATACCAACATAAACAGAACAATAATCTAGGTTTAGAATTCAAAAACTCTATTTAGATTATTCGTTACGAATGAAACATTATGTGTGTAAGTCATCCACACTTTTAGTGTAAATTGGATGAATACAAAAATTACATTACAAGGAGTTCAATTCAGGAATCAAAGACATACTAATAGGCTTGGCAAAACGGACATAGTGTAAACTGGAAAACCTGACAAAAATGTTAAAAGAAGAGCTAGATAGCAAAACAGAGAAATTAAAGAATTGCCGATAATATTACTAAATGAAGATAAATACATACACAGCAAATAACAATCATTCATGGCACAAAAAATTACTGTGTTTTAACGTTTGTAAAAAACATTGTTTGTACTTGTTCTATCAAATATCAATTCTGACGTGCGTGATTGTAGATTCTGGAGGAGCAAAGAAACTATTTTAACGGCGTATCTCGTATGGTACATATCACGTCATATTCTAAATATATTTTTACAAACTCTTTTTTTCCTTCTTATTAAAGAGTTAAAAAAACATTTTTTAACGTCTATCTTAAACAATCCTGTAGTTGCCGAAGAACATCTTAATATATCGATAAACAACATTAACAACTTTCCCGTTGCAGTAGGCGTACGTCCGAATATGTGGATACTAGAGGAAGAAAGGTAAGAACCAGAGCTGTAAGAAATTTCATGTCTATAAGTTTGCTCATCATCGTTTATATTTTAAAGTTGAAAATGAACGAAATAATACAATTTCACCATCCACTTCAGGTTTAAATTCAAAAATAGCACTTCTACAGAAAAAATTACAAAAGCCAGTGGATTCAATTGTCAATGAGT
This sequence comes from Leptura quadrifasciata, assembly GCA_963675555.1. Taxonomy (NCBI): domain Eukaryota; kingdom Metazoa; phylum Arthropoda; class Insecta; order Coleoptera; family Cerambycidae; genus Leptura; species Leptura quadrifasciata. The sequence continues at coordinate 115,128,330 of OY776673.1, forward strand.
TTAGTTTTTACCATTTTCAGTGTAAAGTTGAAAATAAGCGAGTTATTTAGCAGAAATGAGACTAGACCTTCAATATAAAACGGTGGCTAACGCAACAGGGTTAGAATCCGAAATTCTTGATTTAGACCATCCATGACCCTCCCCCGCAATTAGAAAATGGGGATTAGCGCAATTTTCAAATGTAGTGACTGTGGTAGGTAGAAGAATTATCGTGTTAATTATAAAATCACTTAATCTGTCATTGTAGCAGAAGTTTACTGTAATCGCCAATTATGATGAAATTGCGCGGGAGTAACTTCTAGCTGTACCCCTCCGAAACATGAAAAATCATAAATTGCAACATACGTGGGTGAGACATACAGCTTTCTGCGTCAGGCGGTTTATTTATAATTAGCAATTACAGTACATATCTAAACACATTCAGGTACCGAGCGTAGGTGCGTCTTTACTATGTACATACTTCGGTATGCGATGTAAAGCAACGACAGGCGCAGTTAGTACTTGGATGGGTGACCATTCCAACGGAAACCGCGTTCTCGCCTCACACATCTTCCAGCGGCTTGTATATCAGTGTATGCGCGGAAGCTATACAACCTTAGGCGAGGGTTGTATAGGAGATATACCATCCTTCGGAGGGGATGTAAAGCCGTCGGTCCCTTGTCTGTTAAATGTTAGGCAAGTAAAAGATCCCTACTCTTCTTAAGGGAAGAGGTTCGGCAAAATTCCTGGTTGGGGGTAGCTCGTCTACAGGCGTCGGTGTTAGGCCTCAGTAGCGGAAATAGGCCGACGTTAAATAAATGTATTAAAAAAAAATAAACACATTCGATTAATTAAAATATTCCAGATTTGTGTATTTTGAGATTTTCTCATAAAATCTAAAAGCAAAAGTGTCAAAGAAATAACAGTTTAAGTTCACAAAATTAGTCATAACAGTGAAGTTCTTTGACGTTTGAAGAAAAACGTGTTTTTTACATTTAATGATAATATTGTTGGTGGCCTTTCCCCAAAAGTATATGTCTCTGATGTGTAACAAAATATTTAGTAAAGCTTTTAGTATTGTTCATGCTTTTTTATACTCCATTCTGTTTCCCTTGTGCAGTTGAAATAATATAATCGTGAAGAAAGTCCTTCTTCTCATTTCAGGTGTAGATTACGAAAATAAAGGTTTTTTTATGCCGCTAATCTAATCTAATCTGAATCGCTAGCATCACAATAATTAATAAATAATGAGGGAATTTACACACATACCTGAAATAGAATATCTCGAGATGGTTTAAAATTACATGTAAATCACACATAAGCCTCATACGGTATCTGATATATTATATAATAACTTCCCCCTTATTAAAAAATTGATAATTATGTAGCAACTTTTGTCAAATTTTCAGAGGAATAATGGTAAAATATGAGATAAAAAAAGTAATATTAAGTATATATGTATAAATAAAACATAAGAGCACACAGTGCAATATTGTACACCAAGCTAATAAAAAATGTTAAAAGTTGTTAAAATAAAATGAATTTAAATGAAAGTTTTTAAGTTATTTTGTCCTCCTCAGGTTTTTCTTTAGGTACTCGACCTCGGAGACGACTGAGACTATCCATGTAATGTTTGAACATCAGGAGTTAACTGTCGTCTTCTCCTCATGCACTTGCATTAAGTAGAGTGGAATGAGGGAAATAATTGATGTGTTATATTTAAATAAGTGAACCATAAGATGTGAGATGAATCTGGTCAATTAGACCATATTTCAAAGACTTGTGCGAAAGAAAACCATATCGAGCAAGAATTGCGGCAAAAAAAGAAAAGCGATCAATGTCATTAATAATTATGAAAGGGCCTCCCGACTAATAAAAAGAAATACGATTCAGCCATGCCGATTATATGTTAGAGCATATGGTAGAAATTGACGTTGTTACATTTAAAAAGTAAAAGAAATATTTATTTTACTCATTTTGTTTTATTTCTGACAAATCAGTTACTTTAACTAATCAGAATTTTGTAAGATGTATTTTTTAACAAACACGGCTTAGGTGTGAAATTTTTGTTAAAGAGAATATGAAAACCCTATGTGCATTACATGGACAACTTTTCTGATAGTTGGTTCATTTTCTGGAGTACACTTTCTACTGTCACATAAATATCAACTAAAGTGTTCTGTGAACAAAAGTTATTCACAGAACTATTATTTTTTATTTAACAGATTTTTTTTGTATACATTTATTTAACGTCGGCCTATTTCCGCTACTGAGGCCTAACACCGACGCCTGTAGACGAGCTACCCCCAACCAGGAATTTTGCCGAACCTCTTCCCTTAAGAAGAGTAGGGATCTTTTACTTGCCTAACATTTAATAGACAAGGGACCGACGGCTTTACATCCCCTCCGAAGGATGGTATATCTCCTATACAACCCTCGCCTAAGGTTGTATAGCTTCCGCGCATACACTGATATACAAGCCGCTGGAAGATGTGTGAGGAGAGGACGTGCATGGTCTTCGTTGGAACGGTCACCAATCCAACTACTAAGCACGCCTAACGTTGCTTTACATCGCATATCGAAGTATGTACATAGTAAAGACGCACCTACGCTCGCCCCTATTTAACAGAAGATAACAAAGTTTTCAAAAAGAGACAACCAAATAATTCAAACTATTTTTAAAATATTTGAGACCTTAGCCATCTTATTGAAGAACCTTGAAAGTACTAAAATATCGTATTACGAAATTTTGATCTGGTACTGGCACATGTTGTGACTATTTGAGCTAATTGTTTAAATTTTAATAGAGTAATTATTAAGCAACAAAAAATTGTTTATAAAATTAACAAAGCCGCTAAATTTTTCAATATTTTTTTTTTGTCGAAGTGACCACAAAGTTTGTGAAATTTTGTGTTTAAATATACACTTAGCATTTTTTTCACGAAATCAATTTCCTTTTTTTTCCTTTCACATGGCAGTAAATCAAACGCATACGATCAGGTTAGGACCTTTTATATGCAATCCTGCAACTAATTCAATCTGATCATTAGAAGTGCACGAGATGGCGAATTATATGATATGACAAGTAACATACTGAACGAGGAACAGCGTACTACCTCCTCTTCAGGTTACATAAGGTATTTCCTCAAAATGCAATGAAATTAAATCAAATTCTCTTTAACTCCATGATAAATATCATTCTTAACTTTGTAGCCGATCTGTAACATAATTGGTGTGATATATAGTCTAAGTGTTGAATGCAGGTTGGAAATTGGATTCTTATAATCAAAGTTTAGAGTATTTTAAGGTTATTCGCACCGTTATTCTATTTTAAGTCACCAAGCAATCATAGTTCTAGAGCAATTTCGATCTAAAATAACCGAAGGCGGTGCAATTAAATTCCTGCTTTCAAATAAAAAAATAGTTGTTTAAGTTAAAGTTTGGACTTAATAAATACATGTAAATCTAATGATTTACAATAGTTTGCATGCTATATTGGAAGGAAACATAACTGCACAAAATGAATTTAAATCTCTACTTACTATCTATTTACAATGAAAAATTCTAGAATGCATTTGAGCATATTTTGTTGCATGAAGAAAATAAATGATTTCTTTCTGCTAAATATACCTATTATATTCAAATCAATATTCCTTAAAATATTTACTATTTATGGAAAATAACTAAACCATCTACTCTTTTAATAGGAATCACATCATCGATACTGGTTATTGTGTTACCTATTTATTTGTAGAAGATTGTTGGTCATGCATAGAATTAGTAGATGAATTTGAGTTACAACAATATTTTATATTACTTAGAACATAGCTAGATTGATGCTACTTAACATCTATGATAAATAAATTAGAATATATCAACATTTTTGATATGTCTACATCTTGTCTAGGCAGCATTTTGAACTTTATTTCTATTATTCTCGCCAGTGCTAATGAAATATGATTTTTCTTCCTCTTCGCAGTACCCTGTTTATTACAAATGAAACATATTTACTAGTGTCACAATTGTTATCATTTTGAATCATATTTTTATGTTTTTTTAAGATTCATTCTGAACAACAACAAATAATCATTTAAAATAAATACTGCGTCGGTGAATAAAAATGACAAAACACGACCACTAAAAAAATGCACGTCAATTACACGAAATAATAATCGATATTGTAGTAATTGTAATCTTGAATTTTTTATTAATTTCAAGTGGATTTTGGTTTTCGATATTTATGCATCACGGCATCAACATGGAGTCATTAAACATCGATCTACAACTACTAACTTAGTCGTCATCATATAATTATTCATTGCTGAATCTATTAACGTGCAGGCTCAAACTGACGTTATTCACACATATTTTTCCAAGGCATTTGACAGACTTGACCACAACATATTGCTAAAAAAGTGTAACGTTGGTAGGGTGAAAGTACGGCGCACGGCACTGACCGGTGCGGCGAAAAGGATAGTCGGGAGAGAACAGACGTGGAAAAGTACCGAACATCGTTCTCTGTCGAGGGAACCGGTTTTATTTGTTGTAAATAATAAGAAAAGTAAACCAGGCGCCTGTACGGGGTCTTACGCTAAATAGGCGGACTTTAGTTGTATGTTAAGTGTAATTGGCGAATTGTTGAAGGCCCATTGATTTTGTTAATTTGTGTGTTTTTTCGGCCAGCCGCCATTCCAGGCTATCGCTTCTACAATAAATGGTAGTGCCAAGTTAAAGGAGTTTCTTTATTTCTCCCAGAAATAATCCAAAAATAAACTGGTGTCCAAACTATCAAAGATTTCGTCACTGGCAACAGCAAATCTGGACCACGCCATCTCCACCGAGCTACCGAGCCACCCACATGGTGCATGAGTGTAAAGCACCACATTTTTGTAACTGTCGGTTATAAAAGCTTCAATTATTCAATCCTCTTCAGTTATGTTGCTAGTTGTTTGTTGTTGTTGTATCTCTCTTACAAAAAACAGTATGTGGTATTTAATGACTTCAAGGCTGTTGAGTATCATGCAACTTCAGGAGCTCCCCAAGGATCTGTTCTTAGCCCCCTACTAAGGGGGCATCGTCAATTATTTGTATGTGAACTGCCTTCTGTATGCAGACGACTTGAAAATATTTGTTGTAGTGTGAAATACTGGGGACCGAAATAATTCAGCGCAATTTGGACATAATTTAAGTCTGGTGCTTACTAAACAAATTACCACTTAATTCTCAAAAACTATATTACTAAAATGGCTTATACTAGATTTGTGAGATCTAACCTTGAATATACTGTGATTGTATGGCACCCTCATTACAATGTTCACATCAATAATCTCTAGGGTTTCCGTTTAAACTCATTAAACTGTTGTATTTTAAATCGGATGGTGTGTATCCGTCTATTGGCGTACTTCAAAACGAGCTGTTTTCACGACGAACGAACTTTCATGATCCAAGAATTGCAGCCCGGTATAGCATAAGCTTCTATTTTTCCACAGCAGGTACAAATGTACTTCAGTATTCGCCTACCTATGTATACGATGTGTAAAAATTGCAACCTAGCTGGAAGTCGGTTAAATATAGTTTCCTGCAGCCTTAATAATATAGAGGCTTTGAACTTAAAATTAATGACTTGTGTTTCGTGCTTTTTTCTTAGTAATTTGTAATATCGTGGTAATATATCTGGATTTTATAGTTGTACTTATATTATGTTTGCTGAACAAGTTCTTCATCACTTTGAAAAGTTCAACCGTGCACGGTTCGAAAATAAGAAAAATACAATTTTATTGGAATTAAATGGTAAGAAGTAATTAAGGTGGCTGTGAAGAAAAAAATTAAATATTTGGCCCCATTTTTGGTTCCACGACACACTAGTTTTGGGCCCTCCCCTGTACCCTCCCTGGTAAGAATTTGAAAAACCTTTTTGACAGAATTTTTTATTCTAAAAGATGTGTATCATATGAGAAATATTTGAAATATTTTTTGATCCGACGCCCTTACGCCTTTGATATTCTGACGAAAAATTTCAAGAACACTTTTCAAAGACAATTTCCCACTAAATGATTTTTTTTTTTTGTTTCGACAAAGACTTATTTTAGGCCCTCTGTGGAGCCGTCTCTGGTGCTCTGATGAGAAATTTTAAAAAAACCTTTTCGACGCAACCTTCTGTTCGAAACAATTTTAATTTTAAAAATCGCTTGATAAATAACACCACAGGTAATTACGACCCCCATTGTCCCGGAAGGCTCTATAAGAACCTTGTGTGGAAGGGGGCTACACATTTAGAGACAAAGGACACACACCCAATATCCGTGTATAGTGGAAAAATCCCTCTCACAATATTTTCCACTGCCACGACCGGGGATCGAACCCGGAACTTTTAGATGAGAGGCAAGTGCGCTCACCTCTCGACCACCAGTCAATCGCTTAATTAAACGAGGACTTGATTTTGGGCCCTCCATGCGTCCCTGGTACTTTGACTAAAAATATGAAAGAAGACCTTTCGAAACGATATTTCTTCCTGAAAAATTGTTATTAGGCCCTTCCTGGAGCCGTCCCTGCCCTCCTGGAAAAAAAATGTAAAAAAAACTACTTCGATGCAATTTTCAATCTTAAATAATTTGAATTCAAAACATACATATGTTCAAACGCTCCCTAGAGCCGCCCCTGGTACACTAATTTCGCCAATATTCAATAGAATCCTTTCATGGACCTACCAAATCTTATGCTTTCTATGTTGAGCCGTATTCGAGAAAAACGTATCATACATCTGATTAAGATGAATTGGCTATTTTCTGAACTCGAAACGTCCATTTTCATTATAATCTAGACTTCGGATTATGTCACGACGCCAATACTTTATCTATAGATGGGAAATTAAAAACAAATAAAAATGTTGAAATTAAATTTCACACAGTCGTCCAATTAATGGAACCTTATTAATATCTATATTGCAGTCATTAAAAATACGTTTGGTTATTATTTGTTCATTGTAGCCTCGACTTTAGTAGTGAAGTACCCTACATATACCCCATATATAAATTTAATTTTTTCCTATTTATGTTTCCAAATTCAAGTAGTCATTGCAGTTGGTTCATTTCATTTTTACATTTATTTGGTTATTTGGTATTGGACACAATAAAGTTACCAGAATGCATTTTAAAGTTATTATTTTTAAAGCAAAGTTAAACGCTACAATTTTGAGACAGAATTTACATAAAATCTAGTCGAGTCGCAGGGTTTGTTTATCGTATATTCAGATAAACGTCAAGTACTTCGTGTATTCCCATAGTATGGAATCGCCTACACGTGTCTAGCTTAACCATAGAGAAAGACAGGGCTACGTCGTGTCGAATATTATAATAGCGTTAAAATAAACATATTCTCACAAGAAACAAGCGGAGATGCATAATCCGGGTAGAAGGGTGACATCAGGAACCATATAAAAGAAGATCAGACTGTTCAGAGGAGGAGAGACATTTGGAATTCCACCTGAGGTACTTTGCAGACTTCGGTCAGCTGTACTTCGGAAATAAAATTAAACCACGCTCAAGGTACTTTGCAGGCTTCGGTCGGCTGTACATAGGAAATAAAATTAAGCCACGCTCAAGGTACTTTGCAGACCTCGGTCGGCTGTACTTGGGAAATAAAGTTCTAATACACCATTGCATCGCAGTACTTCGTGTTCATTGTACTTACATCAAAGACAATCACTGCTTAACGTACACTTTAAGAAGTGTCGTTTTAACATCTCTACGATGCCCTACGAGGACGTTAAACATGTAGAACCTGGGGGAGAGCAGTCACGGACGATATAACGCTATACAGATCGCACAGAAATTCAGCTGGCATAAATTTCTAAAGGTGATTACTTTCTTACTTCGAGATTCTACTTTATTATTTGCAATTGCATTCATATTCTGGACGGGGTGTTTAAAAAAGGTTTAACTGACGCATTTGTGGTACTAAAAGAATATTAGATTTTTTAAATGAAATATTAGCTTTGATTTTTAACTATCATAGTATTATATTACCAGTTATTCAGTTATGATTTCATTCACGAATTTAATTCATAAAATTCCTCTTTCTGAATATTTTACTAGGGAAATTTGCGTTTGCAAAATAACAAGTTCATATTCAAGAACTATATATTTAGAGCTATGCAATAACAAGGTACTTTATCACAGACTAGCCAAACTTCATGTCTATCATTATTCTGCAGTTTTTATAAAACAAATAGTGGACTTTCGTTTTCATGACATCTCATGTAAAGTTTTTCAAGAATGCTTTATATTTAAAGCACACTAGGAATATTTTCCTACTGTAACCACAAGGTTTTCTGAATGTTGGACATTTACCTACAATAAAATATTATAGTTATATGAATTCGGTGTACTTTGAATTCACAAAGGTTTGAAACATTGACTACGGTCAATTGGCTGGTTCTGTTCTCCAATTGGGTTCAGTTACAACGTGGGATATGTCAATATTTCAGGCAGTTGTCTGGTCACTTGTTTCGATTGAAGGGTGATGCAACCGCACTTTCTTACCTTCGCGGATTCACGGCTTCGTATGTTTGACAATCATAGGCAATCTTCTGGTTGCTTTTCTATTCAATTACTATAGGGAGATTTCCCCGGCATTCTAAAGGATTTTATGTGAGTATGAATTCTCACCTCTGCAAGATTAATAGGATTATCCGAACGATTCTTCCTACTCTAATTTCAATCACTAAACTGTGTATAATTAAAGGATATTTTCTCAACACTATGATATGTTACACGAATATTTAATGTTCGTTTTCATCTTAATTTTGACAATGTATAAACATGACATGATTCTTGTCCTTTGTTTTGCATTCGATTCATTATTTGGCTATTGCTAACAACTTTAGTTATAAATCATTATTATCTAGCAATTGCTAATAACTTTATTTAATTATAAACCATTATTACCTGGCGATTGCTAACAGCTCTATTATAGATTATCTTTATCAGGCATTTGCCACAACTCTAACTACTATTAAAATAACACAGCACACTTTTGTATAACAAAGTTCTTGTTATTGCATCAAAACACTCAGCATATTTATAGTATGGTCATTACTATAGCAGCGCAAATTTTCCTATTAGAATATTGAGACAATTGTCTCAAATATTTGGATTACTTTTGATTTCATATTCGACTATTGTTGCATCAATTTATATAAAATAAAATGGGTTTTTTTACTATTTTTTCCCATCAATTATTGTCTTATTCTTTCACCTTTACCTTTTCGACATATATGTAATAAACTAAATAAATATTTTAATTTCAAAAGCAAAATAGAAAACAAACTTCAACTATAAATGTACAGTGCAACCTTGATTAATAAAATACTACATAAGTAACATATATAATTAACTGGGCCTCTCAATTAATAGACAGCGTGTTCAAGTTTACCAGGTATTTCAATTAACCGAGTGACTATAATTTTCTAAAGTATATCGTATCAGATAGAAACAAGTAATATTAAACTTTAAATACAAGAACCTGGGGTAATTAAAAAGGGTTACTACACACACATAACGAAATTGGGGTCCTACACTAACAAAACTAGACGATCACGCAAATGGCCAATCTTATTTGTTTATCCTTCAGATAAATAAATAGTAATTAATTACTGGTGACATAATTACCAGGATTTCTTTTAGTAATTAAACAGGGTATCCCATAAACATTACAGTATCGATATCAAGCTTTGTAACTTAATATCGATATCAAATAGATCTTGTGATCTAGTTAACCTGACTAAGTGAAATATACCGCTATTCAGTGGCCTCTTATAAAGCTTATTATCTCTATTGACAGAAACTGTGATAATAGCATGCCGGATGACTCCCAAATGAATTACCTTTTCATTATGGATCACTGCCCAATTACTAAATTCATGAATATTCTAGTAATATAAAAAAAATTATGTTGTTTATTCCAATTCCACTTAAATTAACTAAAAGAAATTTGTTTGGGATCACCGAGAAAACTTTATATATTTGGTTTTAATTGGGTTTATCAAATGCAATGTCTACATCTTAAGATGTTCTAAGTGTAAAATTTGAGCCTTTCACTCAAATAATCTTCCAAAACAAAAATAAAACATGGAAAATAAATACGTTGTGTTAATACTTTTTTGGATAAAGTGTTGATTGTTTTTAGCGATCTAATACTTAAAATTGTTTCAGATTGGTTTCCTGGATGGGCTCAACATGGACATTATAACAAGCAGCCTAATGATGATGGTTTAAGTGAACAGGATTGTGTAGAAGTAAGAAGGATATATTCTCTTCCTGCCTCTTCTGCACGCTTGGCCTCAACTTTCATGTGGAATGACAGGGATTGCTCTACACCAAATTATTTTATCTGTGAGCGCTTACAGAATGATGGTATGTATAATTACGACGTATTTGCCTTGTTGAAGTTTATATGAAACGCCAGCTTAACTTAATTACTGATTTATTTATAATTCACATCTAAAATTATTTTGCCTCAGACTATATATAAAGTTAAGTTGAAATATTTTATTTAAATAATCGTGTTTAAAAATCACAGTTTTATTATCCATTCGACATTGAATTCTTTCGCTTTTCAAAAATAAAAAAAATTAAATAGGAAATGTAATTTAATTAAAATCAGAAACTCGTTTTGAATATTCCATCGCTAAACAGTTTGCAACTATACACTTTCAAATATAAAGGCAAGAGATGAGATTTTCTTTGAAAAGTTCCTTTGGTTCAAATCCGATTGTGAAATGTAGAAAAACTCTCTCACAGGATAATAAGAAGAATCAATCAGAGACTGAAGTATTCACTTGAGAACCATAGAAATGTATACATTTAAAGATTTGCCTTTATTGAAATACACCTAATGGAATGCCTATCTATACATACCTATTATAAAAGCATAGTTTATTATGTATTTATGTTCGCTTGTAACTAGCTACTGTCTATGCAGTTTTTTCCAAATCATATATTTTTCTTAAATTGTTGAGTGTTGATCATCTCTGTGACTTTAGGGAGCTCTGGGGGCTAAGCAGTGATGTAAAAGGTACAAAATGGTCTACGCACGGATCAAACGTATAACGTTGTTAAAAATAGAATCGAGATAGAAAGTACAACAAAAACTATTAAAGCATAATATTTTTAGTCGCAAACTGCTCTATAAAAACCTTATTTTACTATAAGGAACGTAACCAGACTGCAACCAACAGCTACGTGCCCCGCCGAGCGCTGAATTACAAGTTACAAGCCTGGTGCGTTAAGTGTAATAATTGCATATTACCATCAAAACGCTAATGCTTCGATTGCAACAAACACCAGCCGAAAGACTGATCCTACTTAAAGGAGCTCTCGTGCCAGTCGTCACACACCACTTGCAGACTGCAGTTTCGAGCTGTTGGCTCTCGTCAGTGCAAGGACTGGCACGAGAGTAACCCATGAATTAAATTTGTAACTGGATCATCGCCGAGTATTAAATCACTAAACCATAGCGGCCTCTTTCGGCCTTCCTGACTCTGAGTAGAAATTTGAAAAATAACTTTTCAGTACGATTCTTCATCGTACATAATTTTTGACTCGTCGATATAGTTATTTTCCTAACAAGTGCAACTGCGAGTGGTCTTATCCCTCTATTCTACCTTTCATACCTTTCTGTTTGTTTATTTTTGGCTATGATTTTTTCCCCTTCTAAATTCCTATTCCTAACAAAAATCTTTATTAAATACAAAAATGGAATAACTCAAACTTCCAATAACCATATATTAGACTGCCGGGATGCAGACCTGCATCAGTTACTTCTAACAGGTTTCTTCGTTGAGATCCTTCTTGAATTAGTAACCAAAATTGAATTCACTGCACGCTTTAATGGAGTAAAATTAGATTTTCAGAGAAAATTTCACATGGAGCAACGCGACATAAAGAAAATAAGTTTGTTTTGGTGAAACTAAGAATAACCTGAGTTTTCCGGTTCGAGTAGGTGGGGAATCCTCTTTTTCGCGGAAAAGGGGTAAATTGGTCATTTTTAAGATTCCAAAATAAATTAAAACTGAAAAACCAGTTTTAATTTATTTTGGACCCTTTAATATGCTAGTTAAAAAACGAGCACAGGACCCTTTCATTGTAGATGATCAAGGAACCTTCATTTCAAATTTCGTGAAAATCGGTTCACCGCCTCCCACAATATGTATATAAATATACTGAAAAAACATCAAAAATTGAATTACGGCTAACTTGGCCAAAATTAAACCAAATTTGATGAAATTTTAGACGAAATTAAGCTATATAACCAAGAAATAGCTTGCCAAATTTTAGCAAAAAATATCTAACAGTTTGGCCGCAATTCCATTTTTAATCCAAATTCCACCAAATTTTCAAAACTTTCCCTAATTTGCCCAAATAGCCGAACGAAAATTTTTTTTCACCAAAATGAAGGTATTCTTATGTACTTTCCCTTGATGTAACTAAAAAATTATATATTTTTTATTTAGCCGATTTAGCCTTTATACTTGAAAGTGTATAATTGCAAACTGTTTAGCGATGGAATATTCGAAACGAGTTTCTGATTTTAATTAAATTACATTTCCTATTTAATTTTTTTTTTTTTGAAAAGCGAAAGAATTCAATGTCGAATGGATAATAAAACTGGGATTTTTAAACACGATTATTTAAATAAAATATTTCAACTTAACTTTATATATAGTCTGAAGCAAAATAATTTTAGATGTGAATTATAAATAAATCCAGAGTTTTTTAAATCTAAATACTTAAAATCTGCTCACAATCACTTTTTATTATTAATATTGAAATTTTTATAATGAATAATTACACGTTCAATGATAATGAAGCTTTTATACAAGAACTTCTTGACCGCAAACATATTGCCTTCCAAAACGCTATCAACCACCCCAACGACTCATCAAAAGCAGAAGCTTTTACCCAATCTAAGCATGAAACGCAACGCGAAATCAGAAGAATAAAGAACGAGTGGTGGGCAAGCAATGCCAGAGAAATTCAAAGGTACGCCGACTACAGGAATTTCTTTCAAGGAGTAAAAGCAGTGTACGGCCCCAGTCGGAAAAATATGTGCCCTATTAAAAATTTAAATGGAAATCTCAAAGAAGACCAGGAAATAAGAGCCCGATGGAAAGAACACTACTCTAACATTCTTAACCAGCAAAGTCAAGCCGATCACGATATCATAAATGTTATCCCTCAATATGACACCTTCGAAGACTTAGATAAACCATTAACAACGGAAGAGATCTTAACCGCCATTGGGCAGCTAAAAAATAACAAATCTCCCGGCGCCGACTCACTCCCAGCTGAGATCTTTAAAGCTGTGTCGTCAGAGCTCATACCCTACCTCAAAAAACTGTTTGATGTTGTGTGGGCACATCGGATCTAATCTTCACACTTAAACAGCTTCAAGAAAAAGCACTCGAACATCAAGGAGAAATTCACATGGCCTTCATTGATTTAACCAAGGCGTTTGACTCGGTGGACAGGGAAGTGCTCTGGAAAATTATGCTCCGCTTAGGTATCCCTAGAAAATTTGTGGAAGTATGTCGCAGTCTACATACAAACAACAACGCCCAGGTTATGTATAATAATGAGGCGACCGAAGCTTTCCAAACCCTCACTGGAATTAGGCAGGGATGTGTCCCGGCACCTACTTTTTAATTTGTTTACCACTGCTCTAACAATTATTGTTGACAACAAACTGACAGTCAGAGGAATAGGTCTCAGATACCGTTCTGATGGCGGTCTCTTTAACATAGGGCGCTTTAGAGCTTTCACGAAAACACGCACACGATTCATTTGTGATCTCCAGTATGCGGATGACTGTGCGCTTTTAGCCTCTACGCCGGAAGAGCTTCAAGAACTTTTAGATGTGTATGCCCAGAGCTATGATTCCTTGGGACTTAAAATCAACATTAGAAAAACTAAGATTATGTCAACTCATCAAGTGAACCAAATAGACATTACACTTAACGAAAATTCTCTTGAAGTGGTGGATCAGTTCAATTACTTAGGCAACGTTGTTAATGACAAAGCAAACATGGACAGCGAGATTCGCAATAGAATTAACGCTGCATCTAGAGCACTCTGGGGACTTAGAGAGAGAGTATTTGACAATCACGATCTTGCTTTGTCAACGAAAATGGCTATCTACAGAGCAGTTGTCATTCCAACACTGCTATATGGATGTGAAAGCTGGGTCACTTACCGTCGTCATGTGAAAGAATTAGAACGTTTTCAGCAAAGACACCTCAGAAGTATGATGAAAATCCGTTAATTCCATCACATATCAAACGTGGAAGTACCCAGGAGAGCAAACAGCCTTCCAATTGAGGTGCTTATTTCAAGAGCACGCCTAAGATGGGTAGGTCACGTTCATCGTATGCATGATAACCGCCTTCCTAAATGTACACTTTACGGTGAATTGCTAAGCTGTAAAAGAAGGCGTGGCGATCAACGAAAGAGGTTCAAAGACGTTCTCCATGAAAATATAAAATCCTGCGGTATTCCAGATGAGCAATGGGAACAACTTGCAGCGGAGAGAACCGAATGGCGAGGGGTTGTGGCCAGCTATCAAGGAAATGTTGCTGCAAGAAGGCCGAATCCAAGACCTAACCAGGTCTATGTTTGTTCTGACTGCGGTCGACATGTGCTCTCCCGAATTGGCCTCTATAGCCATAGTCGTGTGCACCGTAGATAAATGGGAATTACAATAGACTACGCCTTTTACTTGTTTTTTATTACACACAATCTATCGACTGTAACATTTTTTTATACTCGGACTCGAGTAAAGGCTAATAATTTTTTGCTAAAATTTGGCAAACTATTTCTTGGTTATATAACTTAGTTTCATCTAAAATTTCATCAAATTTGGTTTAATTTTGGCCAAGTTAGCCGTAATTCAATTTTTGACGTTTTTTCAGTATATTTATATACATATCGTGGGAGGCGGTGAACCGATTTTCGCGAAATTTGAACTGAAGGTTCCTTGAATATCTACAATAAAAGGGTTCCGTGCTCGTTTTTTAATTAGCATTTTAAAGGGTCCAAAATAAATTAAAACTGTAAAACCACCAATTACCCCTTTTTCGCGAAGAAAAAGGATTCCCCACCTATTCAAACCGGAAAACTCAGGGTATACTTAGTTTCACCAAAACAAACTTATTTTTTTGTCGTGTTGCTCCATGTAAAATTTTCTCTAACGTCTTATTTTGGGCTATTTTTACTCCTTTACCTCCATTTATTAATCTTGAAGTTTTAACTATTTTAAGCTTTATGGGCATTTTTTTATTGTATTACCTTTTTTAATTTATTCTTTGCAATAAAGGGAATTAACTTAATTCTCTTTATTTTATATTTCTATATATTTATTTTTATATTTTTGTCCGTCAAAGTAGTCTACATCGCGTGATCATGCAAGTCGTTTTCATTAATTCAAAGAATTTGAGTTCAAATACCACCACAAGGTTTCCTTTTTTGTCGAAAAAATTCAATTTTCATTACTAATTAGGTTTATTTGGATAATCAAGTATTCGCGGTAATATTTTTAATTATTCCAAAGAAATTCATAATTTTTTTAAAACTTGAACACATCTATTAATGATAAATTTTGTTTCATTAATTTTCAGTATTTAACATATTTTCAAAAATTAATTTTAACATTAAACATCATTAACTAAATATTTTTTTTAAATTCAATGTTGACTAAATTTATTGAATAAAGAAAGAGATTTTAATATTTTTTTAATGTTAAGATTATTTCGTAATTTTTCAGAGTACATTAAATTATCAAAGACGTGAAGAAGAATACTTATTATTAAGAGACGTGGTGAACAATTCAAAATAACGACTTTTTTCAGATAATTAAAAATATTAATACTTGATCATTTAAACACAAAGACTTGATTATTTAAGCAAAAAATTAATTGGCAAGGAAAAAAATAATTAAAAAAACAAATCCGGCTAGGACTTGAAGTCAAATTTCCTAGGCGACAGGCAAATGCTCTATCTACTAGACCACCAAACGTCCTTCATAAAGCAGAATTCTTCATGGTACCTACTTAACACTACAAATGTCCGTATATTTTCAAAATTTAGTAACTTCAAAATAAAGGTCTATTAGAATAAACGAAGTAAGACATATTCCAGCTCCACCAAAAAAAAAATATATATGATGGAAATTGGTCATAGAAATATATAATTCTTTTAACTTTATCCTCCACAGCCTGAGACCTAGCATGTTTTTGGTATAACAGATCATGTCATCTCATGCTAGTTCTAAAAGAGTATCCATGTATCAGTTTTGATCAAAATCGTTACAGCAACTATAAAGGAAAAATTATTCAATTCTTTAAATCACACCCCCTGCAATATTCCCCCCTCAATTTTCAGAAGCAACAAGTCTCGCCATCTTATACTTATATAAGAAAGTATTCATGTATCAAATTTGATCAAAATCATTAAAATCGTTTTAAAGAAGGAAAATAATTTAATTATTTTAACCTCATCCCACGGACTCCGTCTCTGCATTTTTAGGGAGTAGCCGATTATGTCGTCCCACACTAGTGCTAAATAGTATCCACGTGTTAAATTTTATCAATATCGTTAGAGCCGTTTTTAAGGGAAAATTATTTTACGTTTTTGTACATTTGAGCTAGCATCGATTTTGCGATTTCGCTGAGTAATAATAAGTGTATATATATGACTTTATATCATATAATAAAAAGTTAACATTTATAACGAAAGAATAGTTTTAAATTACCTACATTTTTAATTATTCCAAGATACTGTTGAAATGATTGGCGAAACGGTGCTGAAAGCTGTGTATTCGGAAGTAGGGTTTAGTATTGTTATTAAAAGAATATAACTCTTTCATTATGATATATAATTAACAGACAAAGTCATTTTTTAATAACCTAACGACCTTTGAAAGCAAACTAGTTATAAGTCGCCCTATGCGAAACACTGAAATGCTAATATTGAAAATGAGAAGAGAAAATAGCAATATTAACTGCTGTAACAAAGCCAGAAAACGTGCACTATTTGACCTGGCAAATGTAACTATTAACGTTGCTATGATGGTGGCACTCAAATGTTAGTGTTAATGGATGGTCACATTCTCTTCATTCTATTAGAGTTTAGTGTTCCTAATGCTCTTAGTGATCTTACTTTTTATGTTTAGGTCGACTGTCTTTTTTGCAGATACTTTTCACTTTACTTAAAAATAACGGAAGAGAAATAACGCCAGTAATTAATGACATTCCTAGCAACACCGAATGTAAGGACTTACTTCATATTCTCAATTTGAATTTACGATCCGTTAAATAATTTTTAATATTTATAGTGATGATAAACTATATATAATATGGTAGCACTGGGACCTGAAACGAAACTTTTAAATTTCGTGGAATAATACATTAACGGAGTTTAATAAGTAATTTGAATTTCTTTATTATATCACAACTATGGCAATATATTCATTGCATTAAGTCGTTAAGTTTACAAATTTCTGGAACTCTTTGTCCGAACACTTCTATGTATTCCGTCCTATGGGCAACACATCGAAATTCTTGCAGGATATGATAAAATGGAATATTTTTACTTTTTCATGTACGTAGCGTATAAGTATTGTGATCGTGCAAATCGATTTATAGTCTTTGGTCAATGTATACGTTTTCAGGCCCCCTGAAGCCAAAAACGTGGTTTTAAAAAAATGTCTGTCTGCTACTTGTCGTCTACGGTCGTGTGAATGTTCCATGCTAAGACGGTCTAAAGAACGTTTTCTTACACCTCCTAATTGGACTGTTTTGATGACTGATGGATTCGACTTAACTCAGAAAAAATTAATGTTTACTTCGATTTTGCTCAACGGTACTCAACAGATGGCATCAACTGGAATGTCGTTGTAGTCTTATAGTTAACACTTTATTTTCTAACACTTCTTAAAATTAACCTGAAAGAAATGTTGTCAATATGAACTCGAACCCAGTAAGATACATAATGAAAGAGGACGGGATTCTGGTAAAGTTATATAGTGGGTATTTTGGAAATGTTAGTAATACAATATAGGTATATGAAAGATGTATAAGGTTAACAAGGATGTCGGTTCATGCCACACATGGTGGGTATTAGGACGACTCGGACAACGCAGTTTCCAACTACCATCCAATGCCTTAAGTTAGAGCGATAGACTGACACCAAGAAGAGTCAACTTGAAAATTTAGTATTTGCAATTTTGTGGGCTTCTGACTTGTCGGTATTAATACGAATTTGTAAATTCTCATAGGAAATTTGGGACACACTGTTATCTAGCTTAAAGATGTTTGAACCGCAACATATTAGAATATTATGTTCATATGTTCAGACAAGGCGGTCCCATGTACACAGTACAAGAGCGACATGTGTTCCGATTCACCAAGGAAGCACATGCTGGCACAGTGTAAAACATAATATTAGTTTAAGTTTGAAAAATGAAATCAGAAAATTTCGACGTCTTCCTTCTGGGACTTTCCTGAGGAACTACTAATCCGTCCTCATGGGCATACCTTGCACGAATGGTAGTACAACACATCGTCAGATTGTAGACGAAAATTTATATTTGGAAGTACAAGTACTTTTTCGAGGCAGTTTCTAAGATGAAGCCTTGTGCATTACGTATCCGGCATCACGTCCCGTAGTGCAGAATTTTATTGCAGTTACAAAAATCACGCCCTGTAAGGCGTTAGGTCTCGTCGCGGAACTTTCATTACAGTCCCAAAAATAATGCTTCGTGGGGCGTCACGCCCCATCTTGTAAATTTCACTGCAGTTACAAAATGATGCTTTACAATCGCATCTCGAGAACTTTCATTGTAGTTTCAAAATATCTTGTCGAAGGCATTTCTACGTGTCACATGCGGTTCATACAAGATAATTCCGGATTTTATTGCAGTTCCGCAAAATCCCGTCGAAGAAGATTTTTCTTATTATGGCAGGATGATATTTGATGCATTTTGGTAGTTCTTTAATAGTCGCACCTAGAGCCCAAACTACTTTATCGATGTTGGTCAAAATTTGTATGAGAATTGAGTATTCACGGCTACATTTCACGGAAATATTTCGAAATCAATCCTAGCTCAAATATGTGGGTAGTTAACCCGTAAAAACCGATAAAAACATAAAATTTTCATTAAAAGTGACACATGAGAATACATCCTCAGTATCAGTATAGAATGGCGAGACTAGTTGCTTTCAGAAAATTCAGAGAGGGCAATTGCAGGGGGTGTGGTTTGAATAATGAAATATTTTTTCTCTATAATTGCTCTAACGAGTCTCATCAAATTTAATATATGGATGACCTGCTATACCAAAGAAATACCGGGACAAGCTGTGGAATATAAGATTAAAAGATTTAATTTTTCATTCTCAGTTCTAAAGATTTTCATCAAATTTGGCATATAAATACGTTCCTAGTACCAGTATGATATGGCATGACTAGTTGCTTCTAGAAAATTTATAAAATTACTAAATAACGCTGTAATGGGCGCAGCAATTCAATTTGCAAGGTGACCTACAGCTGGGGATCACCTATCGCCATCATTTTTTTTTCTATAACCAGAACATAAACAAAAAATGCATGTTCTGTTTATCCGATTAGACTTTAGAATTATTAAATTTTGAAAATATACACAAACTTGTAGTGTCCAGTATCTTGAAGAATTCTGTTTCATCAAGGACGGTTAATGAGTTAGTACTAAGAACTTTTGTCTATAGCCCTTTATTAGAAATTTGTCAATTTTATTGCCTCGTTTAATTTGTTTAAATCAAAAGGAACTAGTTATTTTCGTGTTATTGTTTTCGTCAAGCGAGGCGAGGTCCGCCCGTTCCTGCAGTCGCCATTATGCTTCGCGTAGTAGCATCGGCCCCGGTGTGGTTTCTGAGGAAATTTCTTCTTCATTATTTCTAATAATTTAATGTATTATGAAAAATTTATAAATAATTTTAACATTAAAAATTATTAAAAATTTCACTATTTATTAAGCATATCTAATTAAAAATGAATTTTTTATACACAAATATAAATTTATTTTACCTTTTGTTACATGAACTAATAAACTTATAAAATTTTCATATCCTTATCAATTTTGCACCTTTTACGCTTTTTACTAAATGAAAGGTGATAACAAGCATTTTAATTGTGATTCACCCAACAGAGTTTTGTACTATTTTTGTATTATGGAACAAAAAGTAAAAAAGTGCATCTATTTTGGTTTCATTTCTGTAAATCTAGGCACGATTTTTCAATGTAAAAATACACCAGAAAATGTAAAAACCCTGATTGGAAAAAATTTGTTCATTCGGTCTATTTTTCCATCTAAGGTCTGACCTAACGGTACAAGATATCGATGAGTATTTTTGCCTGTCATGAAGGGTCACCAATACCATTAAAGTTTCAACATGTAATAAATTAGTTTGGTTTCATTCTCAAACTACACTGACCTAAGTAATTAATTAAGGCATAAATTTCACTATAATGTAACTATCGTTTATTAACGGTCTTGAAATAAATTTTTCGATTGCACTTAAAGAAAATAATATTTAGATTGTGATGTTTTATTTTCTTTATAAAATATATTATTTAAGTAATGTTTCTATAAAACCCAGACTTTCTGGCTTTTATTGGTTTTCTCTTAAGCAGCTTTTAGTCTTTTCCTACAAGGAAGGAGTGATTAATAGGTTTTAGACCCAAGGGTAGTAATTCACAGATTATTCCAGTAGTTAACCTACGGAAATTCAACACGTTAAAACATCGGTCCAGAGCCACTCAGATTATCGGGACAAGAATCTGTTTAGCCAAATTAATTATTATATTTATGTTATAGACGATTTCTGATGATTCATGCACTTTAACTATTCATTTCTGCCGAAAACTGTGACATTTTTGTGGCATGAAATGGAGGCTGATCTGAAATATAGCAGTTGTAAATCTGTCTGGATTATTGAAATTTTTCTCATATATTTCAATTATCAAATCAATTATAAATTAATTCGATTTGTATTGATTTTAAATAAGATAAACTCTTCACAATTAGGTTAAACTATATTCCCGTTCCCTTAATTTTCAGAACCCTTGGAAAATGGCCGGATTCCAGATTGCAACAGAACTGTGATCCTTTCAAGAGAACACCCAAAGGCTTCTGTATCGAGCCCTGGATTCCCCGGGCAATATCCAGATAACGCAAATTGTGATATTGATATAATTGCTTCTTCTGGATATAGAATTATACTCGACTTCGAGGAATTAGTACTGGAAAATGAACCCTCGTAAGTATTTCTTACGATTCTAATAATTACAAGTACGTTAGATACAGGGTGACAAAATATACTCGCATTCCTCTTTACATGCCGATTCTACGTGGAAAAATAGTAAGAAAACTTCTTATAATTTTTTTTAATGCTTCCTAAGGGCGCCTAGTAGTATATCTTTAAAGATTATCTCGGAAACGAATTAAGACAGCTTTATGAAAGTTGATTCACATTTTGCATTATTGAAAATTATTTTTGTACAGGACTGGACCAAAATTAATTTCACCCATAGACGGAGAAACGAGAGATAGTTACCCTTTTTTGTGATTTTTTTCTAGTTAACATTCTATATTTTTAAGACTTAATTACGATTCCTCGACTAATATTACGTAATGAAGCCCTCCGATATGTAGCCATACCGCAAACCGTTTTCGAGGAAAAGCGATTTAAATGAAATATTGAGGATTCGTCTGATTGATCGAAGTACGCTTAATAAAAAATGGCAGAATGCACAACGCAGTAGTCTATGGACATGAGTATCTACTATAGTATGACTGATTAACAATCTGTATCAGTCATCCAATCAGGGTCTGTTTCTCACTATGAAAGCGTTTTCCAGGCGCGAATGTTATCGCGCACTGCTACGATCGCTCGCGGAACAGTGGAGGTCTGCTACTTAATGGAGGAAATACTGGTGGCCCTAGAGTAATTCCAGTGGCTGTTTTTGCAAGTTATCCGTGATGGTAACCAGGGCAAGAAAAATACTAACAATTTTGACGTACCATATTTTTGATGTTCCTAATTCTGTATTTAAAAAACTTATACAATAAAATATGATGAACACATTTTTAGAAATTCAGTTTGAGCAGCTTTTACATATATTTTTTAATTTGAGTAGTCATTATTCAACTATTTTATGGAAAGTAGTTCCCTTTATTAGGGGACACATTTCCAGACATATGTTTATAGGAACTTCTCTTACTATTTTGCACACTAATATCTAAACAATCACATGTCGATTTTATGACCGATCGACCAATAGCAATGTGACATTCAGGACACCATGCCTTGGTACGCATTGGTATTTATTTACTTCATATGAATTTAAAATTTGAATATGTTTTATTCATCAATGCTCCAATTGTTGGGAATTTTTAAAGTATTTATTTTATAAAATGCTTTGATTCAAAGCACAGTTTCGCGATTTTGCTGGAAAAATTCCCCTTTTCGCAAATAATTCAAAAATTATTGTATTAAACTAAAAAATGACGGAGTATTAAAATAAAGCTTAGAAAACGTAGAAAACTTAGCTTAGAAGCTTAGAAAGCATATAAAACTGTGTTCTATTCCATTCCATTCCATTTTATTCTATTTCATTCCACTCTACTCCACTCCATTTTACTCTACTCTAAAAACGGTAAACAATTTTCGTACCATCAGTTTTTCGTTTACATTTGGTTGGTGGTTTTTGGGTTACCTGAAAAGAAAAAGAATTTCTTCAGTAAAACCGCGAAATATTGCTCCGATGTAATTATAATAGTTTATAAAATAACTGATTTAAAAAATCCTCAAAAAAATTGAACATATTAGTAGCAGAATTTATTAATATGAAGTAATAAGACTTTTTCTTTAACTGCCAATGGTAGCAAGAAAACCATAAAAAAACTAGTTATTTTACTCGTAATTTCGTTATTTTTAAAAATATAAAGGGCAGAGGAAAATTCGTTTAAAGGAATTTTATTACTTTTAATTTACGTCATATTCGTGTTTAATGTTCTTGAGATATTTGAGATTAGAATATTATTTCTCGACTTATCAACGTTCGAGAGCCATCTTTAAATTGGCATATGTCTGTTAGAACTTTTAGTCGCACACAAAGAAAAAAAATGAAGTATTTATTATTTTATGTTTCTTGTTGTGCCTTACCACTTTTGCATTAAATAAAATATTTTTGAGTTATTTACGAAAAACTGTCTCTAAGTACCCACTTTTCGAGAATCGTAATCCCCAAATTGTTATAACTTCTCTAGCAGATTCAGTGATTAGTTTATTTTTTTGTCCATCCGCTATAAAGGATGGGAACAACCATTAAGAAAAAAGCGACTATTTTTAAAAGCTTTGTTAAAAGCAATGTTTGTTTATTAGTTAGTTTGTTTGTTTAGGTCATCTTGCAATCAAAATTTCGATTAGTTCTAATTAAGCTAGAGCTTTGAAATTTTGCACATGTGTATAAGTCCATTAACCATTAACCATTAAAATATTTTTATTTTTTAAAATATTTTTATATGTGTATAAGTCCGGTAACAATACACTTTAACATTTTCATATAAGAAAAAAACAAGATAGCCACCCTCGGAGTTTTCGAGATCGCCAATTATGAATTCTTGGTCAAAATTTGGAAATTCAAAATGGCGGCACCAATATGGCAGACGACTTGTCATTTATGGTCCAAATTGATCAAAATCGATATCTAGGGGTTTTCGGGTTCGCCGATTACGAATTTCTAGTCAAAATTTTAGTTCAGGATGGCGACTGAAAGATGGCAGACGACTTTATCGTTTATGATCCGATTCGACTCAAAATCGATATCTGGGTAGCTATTCTCGAGTTCATGTGATGCGATCAATTTGCAGTTGACGCGATGTGATCGCACCACACCGACGTTCCCTTGACAGACAAAATGCGTATTCTTGAATAAATGTCAATTTCGCGCGATACGGTCATTTCCCTGTTCTCGCCAGAACGACATGTACATGTTTGCCACTTTTAATCTGGTATTTGGACCAAATTAGAATCAGATTTAAATGCGGCACGTTTTTGTCTGCGAATATATTGCTATAGTTACGGATATTTTTATAAAATGTAATTGTATTAAATATAATAATAAACAGGTTAAGTTGTCACGAGTTTTATTGAGTGACTCAATCTATGCCATTATAAAATAAAAAAAATTCACTGTTGCTGGTATTGTTTCATTTATTGGGTATTACTCAATTATGGATTGTCAGGATTGTCAAGAAGTTCTTAAAATTTCTACTCGTGCTGCTCCCATTACATCTCGAAAAAGACGCCGCTGAATAAATTCCCTTCCTGGTTCATCTGCCTGCTATTGTGCAAGGCAAGCCCTTGGACTTAATCAAATAAGAACTAATCAATAATTTCCATTCTCAAAATCTGAAAGAAAAAATAGCGTAATTCTTACATAGTTATCCTTATTACAAATTTGTAATTAAAAAAGTCGTTCTATTGTGTATCGAGATATTACTTGATCATTTAATGATTTATTTCATTACATTATTTATGTTTTTATATCTTATGGGAGTTTATGCTAACAGAAATTAAAATTGGTGTTCATCGCTACTTATTACAAACCAGAATATAAATCACTTAGTTGTAAAGCTAGTCAATTTCTTAATTAAAAAAGGTACTTACTTTGACCAAATTCTTCAATAATTTTGTCTATTGTCACATATTTTTTTTGCATTAAGGCCGAAGCAAAATATTGTCACATAAA
The DNA here is from genome assembly GCA_963675555.1 of Leptura quadrifasciata. Classification (NCBI taxonomy): domain Eukaryota; kingdom Metazoa; phylum Arthropoda; class Insecta; order Coleoptera; family Cerambycidae; genus Leptura; species Leptura quadrifasciata. The sequence goes on from OY776673.1 coordinate 115,153,148, forward strand.
ACTACACAATTATAATGTTTTTTCAACAACACATCCATCCACTAAATAGCATAAATTAGTTACCAATAATTAAGGATCTAATCTTGGTCCCTTAATACTCCTGCTTTTTATTAATTATTTTGTGCAGGTTATCGACTGTGAAAAAGTGCTATTTGCTGATGATCTCAAAATTTACCATTCTATAGAAAATGTTGAAAATTGCATATTTATTCAAAATCAACTGATAAAGATAAAAGAAAATAATCTCCAATTAAACATTCAAAAATGTAAATGACTAACCTTTACATTAAAAAAACAGTATACAGAATTTACATATCAATTAAAGTCCACAGACTTAAGTCGATACGAATCCATAAAAGATCTAGGTATAGTGTTCGACTCAAAAATGTCATTCAATGAACATATTAAACAATCTACAACTTCTGCATTAAGAATGTTAGACTTTATAATTCGAAACTGCCGTAATTTTCAGGTCCCCGCTGCATTAAAAACACTTTATTTTCTCTTATGTGAGATCAAAATTAAAGTACGGTTCCTTGATTTGGTGTCCTTTTTATAATGCACAAGAATTGGCTGTTGAAAATGTTCAGAGGAAATTTCTCAAGTTCTTACAATATAAAATCTCAGGAGTCTACCCTGTTAGAGGTTACCCTCAACATCTGTTGTTAAATTCTTTGAATATTCAGTCGCTACATCTAAAAAGATTTTTATTTACAGTGAGCTTTATCTACAAGCTAATATATAATAAAATTGATTGCATTAGTCTTGTCAATCAAATATCATATCGGGTTCCGCGATTTGACACAAGAGTATCGACTACTTTTCACTTATCTGTGGCTAGAACTAATACATTGCTACGGTCACCTATATATATTATGTGCAACAATGTGAATGATGTTGGCATGTACACCACAATAGCTTAAATGAGCTGACCAAAATTGTCATAGATCATGGCAACCTCACCTAACTGTTTGACTGTTTGCTTCTATTTGACTAACTTGCTTAACTTAAATCAATTTAGTCAGTTTTGCACTTCTATTTATTACTTGTATATTTTTTATATCTTTTTTTCACTTTCTCCCCTTTTTACGTTTTTTACTCTTCGTTTATTTATTCTGTTTGTTTATTACCCCTTACTTTTGTCACTGTTGATTTTTTTTGTGCTATATATTTTTTATTTTTTCTTTCTTGCTTTTTTTACCTAATTCAACTCAATGTAATTTTTTTATTTTTTTTTTACTATAACTCGAAGATAGAGATAATAATTTTAATGTAGGATTATATATTTGGTTATTTATACCCCTTACTTTTGTTAATATTGATCATTATTGTGTACTTTCTTATTTGTTTTTTCTTACCTAACTTGATTAATTTAATGTAATTCTATTTTCTTAATTTAACTTGACGATTCAATAATTTTATTTAGCTTAGTTTACTGTAATTTAGCTTAGTTGAATATAAACTATTAATTTTATCCTGTAATTAGATTCCTTTGTAATCTGTTGGGCAATAAAGGTATTTATTTATTTATTTATAATGACATTAAAATAAAATTTTGATTGTGACATTAATAAATGGCAAAAAAAATATTTTCACGCGATCATCCCCATCACACGAAAATAGCACGGGAAACAGTGCTCCCATGCAAAACCAATTCAATTCAATTCAACAAGGCTTTATTAATATTAAACAGAACAAGAGACTGCCTCCCCAGCACCCATCCCGGGACCGATCCTGCGACCACCGCGTTAACGCGGTGGTGCATCGCAAGGTCGGGCCGAGGCGGGGCTGGTTCGGCGTAAGTAAAAAATGTATAACAAAAAATAACGACTTAAACACCTTCTACAATAGTAGATAAAAATAAGTATTTGTATATAATGAAAGGCTTAAAAAATAAAGCTTAACATAAAAAGGTTAAAACTATCACTGGCTTTCGCCGTTCGCGCACATTCACTTTTTTAAAATTTTGTTGCTGTCGCTGGCACCGTAACTTGTACGACGTGCCATCCGCGAATCACTCCAGCGACGGGCTGCGCAATGCTGGCCTAAACTGTGATTCTAAATTTTGAATTGTTTTGGTATAAAAAATTTGGAAACTGTTACAAGATTAACGAAGGAAGAATGAATTTACAGACAAAAATGTACAAACAGAAACGAAGGAACAAAAAACGCGAAAACAAAAATACACAAAAACAAAAGAAGAGGGGGACAGGAAAGAATTGAAAGTCGATGAAAGGTATGAAATATCAGTGAAAGGTGGATAGTAGCAGAGAAGGTATAGTAGGTGAAAGTTTGGCTAGAGTGGCTGCCGGAAGATCGGTAACGTCTGGTAAGGTAAGGGGTGTTTAATCCGAAATGTGGCATTATGCTGTCTAATTTGTGTAATGTGTCTTGTTAGCGGACTATCGCCCAGTTTGAACGTGTAGAAGTTTTGAGAGATGCGCTGGACGTAGTCGGCTATCGGGGTTATGTCGTTGCAGCGTTCGTAGAGGTCTCTGAGGGAGGTGTACCTTCCTGAGTTGGAGATGAGGCGCATAAATTTGCGTTCTAAAATTTCGAGTTTTTTCATTGTCGTGGCCGGTATGCTGCACCAGACCGGCGCCGCGTATGTGATGGACGGCCTGACCACCATTGTGTACAACAACTTTTTATTATGTCTGTTTAGTCTGCTACCCCTGACCATGATCGGATACAGACTCCTGGACAGGGAGTAGACCGTCCGTATAGTTTCGTTTATGTGAGTGTTGAACGTCAGTCTTCTGTCCAGTCTGACCCCCAGATACTTCACGCATCCCCTAATAGGAATTTGGTTGCCCCTGATCGAAATTGGTGTGATTAGTCGATTTTCTGTAAATCGACGCGTGAAGCAGATCGCCTCCGATTTCTCGGCGTTGACCTGAGTCTTCCACTGGCCGTAATAAGCCGTGGCACGGGCCATGTGCGCATTCAGCAGCATGTTAGCCGCCTGCGCGTTGTGCGAATGCGCGTACATGGCCGTGTCGTCGGCGTACTTGGCCAGCTTGGTATTTGGAAACTCCGGGAAATCGGAGACGTACAGGTTGTACAACTTAGATGACAGGCACGATCCTTGCGGGACGCCCGCGCGAATGTCCCGCCAAGTTGACAGTTTGTTATTCACCCGGACCTGCAGGGTTCTGCCCGTCAGGAACGAGTGAATGAGTTTGGTGATGTGCGTCGGAAAGTTGTAGTTGTGGAGCTTGTAGAGTAAGCCCGGGATCCAAACGGTATCGAAGGCCTTCTCAATATCGAGGAGCACCATGGCGGTGCTCTTCCCGAGGTTGTATTGTACCTTTACATCGTTAACTACCCTAACGACCTGTTGGACCGTGCTCCTCCCCCTCCTGAAGCCGAATTGGGACTCGTCGTCGATGTGAAGTTCATCCTGAACAGCATCAAGCCTGATCAGGATGACCTTCTCCACCAACTTGGAGATCGCCGACAGCAACGAGATGGGCCTGTAGCTGCCGACGAGCCGCGCGTTCTTCCTCGGCTTCAGGATGGGGACGACCACGGCGCCTTTCCACTGGCTGGACCAGTGCTGCAGTCGCAGGATCGCATTAACGATGTAGGTTAATTGCACAATACCCTTCCTCGGGAGATATTTGAGCAGCTTTTATTCGATACAGTCCGCCCCGGGTGCCTTATTGTTTGGTAAGTCTTTGACAATTTGTGCTATTTCCGAGGGTTTGGTCATGACTTTAAGAAATTGTCGTCTGGTCAGTTGAATGTCATGACCGAGCAGTTCTTGTACGTCTCGTTCGATGCGGTCGTGTTCTTGGTTATTTTGCATAGTATTGTTGTGTATTGTCTGAAAATGGTGATGCGATCGTTCCTCTGATTCAAGAATAGCAAATTTGCTGTGCGTCAAATTTTCATGTGAACTCCGCCAACTTTCTCATGAGAACCCCTGGGGGTTTTCGAGATCGCCAATTATGAATTCTTGGTCAATATGGCGGACGACTTTTATCATTTATGGTCCAAATCGATCAAAATAGATATCTTCTGGGGGTTTTCGGGTTCGCCGATTACAAATTTTTAGTTAAAAATTTAGTTCGAGATGGTGACTTCAAGATATGAACGACTTTATCGTTTATGATCCGATTCGACTCAAAATCGATATCTGGGGGTTGTCGAGATCGTCAATTATGAATTCTTGGTCAAAATTTAGAAATTCAAAATGGCCGCGTCAATATGGCGGACAACTTTTGTCATTTATGGTCCAAATCGATCAAAATCGATATCTGGAGGTTTTCGGGTTCGTCGATTACGAATTTCTAGTCAAAAATTTAGTTCAGGATGGCGACTTCAAGATGGTGGACGACTTTACTGTTTAAAATCCAATTCAACTCAAAATCGATATCTGGGGATTTTCGGGGTCGCGGATTACGAATTTCTAGTCAAAAATTTAGTTCATGATGGTGGACGACTTTACCGTTTACGTTCCGATTCGTCTCAAAATCAATATCGGGATTACAGCATATCAAAAGACTAAAAAGTAAAAAATTAAATTATATAAAAAAATGTTTAAAAAAAAAGCTTTTATTTAAATGCTCTAAAAAGTAAAAAATAACCTTTGAAGTAAATCAAACCCATAATTTTGTTACATTATATAATTTTTTTTATGATATAAAAGATTGTCGCGGGCAATCTTCTTTACAAAGGAAAATCTAGCGACAACCTTTTATATCGTAAAAAAATTATATATTGTAACAAAATGATGGGTTTGATTTACTTCAAAGTTTATTTTCTACTTTTTAGAGCATTTAAATAAACGCTTTTTTTGAATATTTTTTTACATCATTTTTTAAGTAGTACACTTTGTTATATGTAATGTATAGACTACATTCGAAAATATCTTGCATAAATCATTCATTCGAGCTGAGTTCCGAGGTATAAGCCTAACAGCACTTCATTAAGTTCTATACAAAAGAAACCTCAATAATGCAAAATCGTTAACCATGTTTCATAAAGTTGTCTCAAAGTATTTTCAAGATAATCATTAAAAACCTACATTTAGGAAGCATTTTCGGAAAAAGTTTGTAGAAAGTTTTCTTACTATTTTTGCACGTAGAAAATATTTAATCTGATCTTTCTTCTCGGTTGTATGTTACCCTCCCAAACCTTTCTTAAAGGTGGTTTAGTTCGTCCTTCATTTCCATATGAAGTTGGCGGCAAAATTGTGGTTTTGAAACAGGATTTCCTTTTCTCGAAAATTATACTAAAATTTTAAGAAATAAATAAGACACAGTACTCCCAATCATCCCATACTAATATATCTCTCTATTAAAAAAATTATTCGGAAGAAAAGCCGGCAGAACTCAATATACCTCCTTACTTTAGGACGGCCTCTCCTTATTAAGAATATAATTAAATTTATAAAGGTGATTACACCAACATACGCATAAACGTACAAATGAGAGTGTCTTTTCGGTAAATAATAACCGCCTTTCCTTGTTTCAGGAATCGAGTCCACTTTCGATCGAAACTCTGTATTAAAAAAACATTAGTAATTAACACTCGTCTTTGGTGCATCAGGTCATCGTATACATGCACGCCCTACTCAGTTCAGCGATTTTCTGTCGAGATTGATCGGATAATAATATATCGGCCGCTATCGCGACCTATGCAAACAGAAGGTTATTTAAGAAGAGCACTTAATACAAAAAATGTATTTTCTCAATACATATTGGGCAAAGCAACATATACGTGTGGCACGTATGGGGTTGCGCAAAAGTGCAAAGTTACTGTGATATACAATAAAATTTTAGCTTGCAAAAAGAGCTGCTGAAGAATATTTGTTAAAATTGCCTTATCTTAAACTTTAATACCATCTGAGTAGTGTAATAAGATTTTATACGCTTTATTTGTTCAAATATAAGTTTTGCAATCACAAATCACAGCATATTTTTAACAATTTCTTAGGTAAAATGATTTTCTTTTTGTCAATATCTTCAAAACTAAAAGCAAAAGTAAATAATTATTTAAGAACAAGTGCGTAGAGTAATGTTACGTAAACGAAATGTCATCTGCACGTATTAAGAAATCAATAAAATTGACCACGTTTAGGCATAGTTAATTTTTCCCCCAAGCTCAATTTACGAACTAACGCAGGAAAACATATCGAACCCTGCGCTGTTACAAAAAAGGCTACGTGAATGAATAAATGAACGAGATTTTATTGACAAGTTATATCATACATAAATAAAGTATAGTTGTAAAAGAGTAGCTCGTTCTGTTTCATGTCAACAAGTTCGATTATCGAACAAATGATAACGCACGGTGGAATAAATATAATTAAAATAATAACACCATGTATAAAACGGAAGTTCTTTGTACAGAATGCAGAACTTTCAATCCATTTTAATTTCCTATTAATATATTTTAATTCTACCCTACTACATTTTCGTAGAAATCATTAATTTAATTATTACTAGCTGACCCGACAGACATCCTGTCACGAAAAGCACATTCAGTTTTTCCAGAATTTCTTATTTTCCGGGCAACTGTTTCAATTTTTCTTTCCCTAAATACCTTCTTCGGGCTATTACGAACATATCTGTCACAAAAATCACTTTCAGTTTTTCCAGAATTTCCCAATTTTCCGGGCAACTGCTTCAATTTTTCTTTCCCTAAACCTTTCTTCGGACTATTACGAATATTTAAAAAAAAAATAGCCATATCGGCCCAGCCGTTCTCAAGTGATGCGATTACCAATGCAATTACCAATGCGATTATATAGAGTTTATTACAACATATTCCTATGATATGAATCATGTTACGCTTTTCATAATTATTAATTGGAACAATAAAATTTTAATATTCCTGGAAATATAGTGTTTCGGCTCACTTCTATTTCATTTAACGTTTGTCAACCATAACATTTTCAATTGCAGTTAGATTACATAATTTTCAAGATGTCGGGAAGTGCGAATGCGAATCAACGAAGTTCTGTTACAATTTGTTATAAGTGTTGTAAAACAAAACAATTTATACACTTTGTATGTGTCAAGTGTTCAAATGTGTTCCATAAGAGCTGTTTACCAAGATACAGAAGTTAGATAAGCTTTATAGGTGACAATAAAATAATTTGTTGCAAATCTAACGACGACTGGTCGATCACCAGCGACTCTGATGAAGAAAAAATCAGTCTAGAAAAAACTATTAGTGAACTGACTGAGGACGGGGACGTTAAAGACAAATTTATTTCAAAATTAAAACGAGAGAGAGATCTATTTATGCAAGAAGCACTAAAAACAGAAGAAGATATGACTGAACTAATAAAACAGCAAGAAAAACTAATACATGAGCTAAAAAACCAGCTAAGTGAATTACAGAAAAAAAATGCAGAAAAAGTACATTTAGCAAAAAGTGTAAGTACCCAGACCACTATTTTAAATATCCATAAAAACAAAGCAACATCTACGGACTCATTTGATAAATTAAGGCAGCATTGCTCTACACAAACATTAACTTCTAATACAAAGTGTAGAGGTACACAAACTAATGAGTCAGAAAATACTATAAATACGGAGCAAAAAGAAGTTGAGCATACCAATAACATTAGTAAAAACAACCTAAACTCATCTGATAGTAAAAACAGAAAAAACAATAAAAGCAGAATTCTACTTCTTGCCGACGACTTGGGTCGAGGTTTAAACTACAAATTGTGCAGCAGCCTACCCAACCATCAAATAACTTCAGTTATTAAACCAGATGCACCATTATCAGCAGTTATGGAAAATATTGGCAGTTTGTCTAAACAATTAACAAAAAATGATACTATTGTCATAATGGCGGATAAAAATGATTTAAGTAAAAATAAATTTCCTTCCTTTAAGCTTATATGCAAAAATCTGAAAGAATGTAGTCATACAAACATCATTTTCTCGTCTGTGCCTTATACTGATAACAAGACTCGAAATGATCGAACATATAAGTACAACAGCAAACTTTGTGATTTCATCTTTAAACTAAATAGTGTAACAGAGGGTAACATGATGTACTACGAAATTAACAACCTAGATCACAGTATAAATAAGCGGATTATCATCAAGAACCTCGCACATTTAATTAATAACAAAAACTTTAATTCCAAGACTCTAATATTTGTTGCTACCAATGACTGTGGCCGATCGGTTGCTAGGCTGTGCCCCGATGTAGTGCATGACAAGCCAGCTCTCCTGAACTGTGATAGTGATATGACGAGTGTGAATACTGCTTTACACAAAACTATAGATTCTACGCTGGCGGCGGATACTGAGGACAGTGTTATCTTCGAGATGTACACATCTCAATTAGAAAACGTCGCCTCAAATAACACAGAAGTTTTTTATACCCGAGACTGTCCCAGCTATCTCTCATAACATAAATGCGCCATTAAATATTTGTTCTGACGTAGTAGTAAATCGGGACCTTATTAGATCTGATGATATAAAACAGGGTAGTTTGAAGGTGTGTAATGTAAATGTACAGAGTGTTCTAAATAAAATTGATGACATTGAGTTATTTACACAACTTGAAAATATTGATGTTCGTTGTATTACAGAACATTGGTTGCAAAATTCAGATACGGTTAACGTTAACTTGCAAGATTTTCAATTATTATCTCATTTTTCTAGAAAAAAACACAAGCATGGGGGATCTGTAATGTATGGTAGAAGTAGCTTAAATAGTGTAAAGGAACTTTCAAAAATTAAGCGCATTTCAGTTAAATGTCATGCTGAAATGTGTGGTATATTGTGTAATACCATTGCAATAATTTGTGCTTATCGGCCTCCAAGCGGAGATTATGAAATATTTTTTGACTGTATTAGCAGTGCACTTGAACTTGCAACAAAAAAACTTAAATATGTGATTTTCTGTGGAGATTTTAACATAGATTATAGTAGAGAAACAGTTTTTAAAAAAGCCCTAGATGACATTTTTCAGTCATTTCAATTAAACCCAACAACTTGTGATCCTACTCGAATTTTTACAAATTGTCATGGCCAAACAAGCATCAGCACATTAGATTATTTAACCACAAATATACCAAATGATATGTATCATGCGAAAATTGTAAATGCATTTTTAGCGGACCATTATGCACAAATTATTGACATTTGTACTAAAGAAAAATTTATCTATAGAACCTAATAAAGAAATTACATTCAGAAATATGACAGCTGAAAATATAAATTGCTTCTTGTATAATGTCAAAAAACTAGATTTTTCATTTGTGTATTCTTCAACAGATGTAAATGTGGGATTTAATTATTTATTAGAATCTCTTACATGGTGTCTAGAAATTAGTTGCCCTATTATAAAAAAGAAAATACGAGGTAAAAATAATATCAATTCTTGGTATACCAAAGAACTAAGAAGTGAGAAAAATGAGTTAAATAAACTACAATGGATAACTAAAAATTTAAATTGTGGAAAAAGTAAAGAAACTTATAAAATAAAATTGCAAGCGTACAAAAAATATATAAGACTAGCTAAATCGAAGTTATTATTATTATTAGCCGTTACTCGAGTCCGAGTATAAAAATGTTACAGTCGATAGATTGTGTACAATAAAAAACAAGTAAAAGGTGTAGTCTATTGTAATTCCCATTCATCTACGGTGCACACGACTATGGCTATAGAGGCCAATTCGGGAGAGCACATGTCGACCGCAGTCAGGACAAACATAGACCTGGTTAGGTCTTGGATTCGGCCTTCTTGCAGCAACATTTCCTTGATAGCTGGCCACAACCCCTCGCCATTCGGTTCTGTCCGCTGCAAGTTGTTCCCATTGCTCGTCTGCAATACCGCAGGATTTTAGATTTTCATGGAGAGCGTCTTTGAACCTCTTTCGTTGACCGCCACGCCTTCTTCTATCGCTTAGCAATTCACCATAAAGTGTACATTTAGGAAGGCGGTTATCATGCATACGATGAACGTGACCTGCCCATCTTAGGCGTGCTCTTGAAATAAGCACCTCAATTGGAAGGCTGTTTGCTCTCCTGAGTACTTCCACGTTTGATATGTGATGGAACCAACGGATATTCATCATACTTCTGAGGTGTCTTTGCTGAAAACGTTCTAATTCTTTCACATGACGACGGTAAGTGACCCAGCTTTCACATCCATATAGCAGTGTTGGCATGACAACTGCTCTGTAGACAGCCATTTTCGTTGACAAAGCAAGGTCGTGGTTGTCAAATACTCTCTCTCTAAGTCCCCAGAGTGCTCTAGATGCAGCGTTAATTCTATTGCGAATTTCGCTGTCCATGTTTGCTTTGTCATTAACAACGTTGCCTAAGTAATTGAACTGATCCACCACTTCAAGAGAATTTCCGTTAAGTGTAATGTCTATTTGGTTCACTTGATGAGGAGTTGACATAATCTTAGTCTTTCCAATGTTGATTTCAAGTCCCAAGGAATCATAGCTCTGAGCATACACATCTAAAAGTTCTTGAAGCTCTTCCGGCGTAGAGGCTAAAAGTGCACAGTCATTCGCATACTGGAGATCACAAATGAATCGTGTGCGTGTCTTCGTGAAAGCTCTAAAGCGCCCTATGTTAAAGAGACCGCCATCAAAACGGTATCTGAGACCTATTCCTCTGACTGTCAATTTGTTGTCAACAATAATTGTTAGAGCAGTAGTAAACAAATTAAAGAGTAGGGGTGCCAGGACACATCCCTGCCTAACTCCAGTGAGAGTTTGGAAAGGTTCGGTTGCCTCATTATTATACATAACCTGGGCGTTGTTGTTTGTATGTAGACTGCGACATATTTCCACAAATTTTCTAGGGATACCTAAGCGGAACATAATTTTCCAGAGCACTTCCCTATCCACCGAGTCAAACGCCTTGGTTAAATCAATGAAGGCCATGTGAATTTCTCCTTGATGTTCGAGTGCTTTTTTTTGAAGCTGTTTAAGTGTGAAGATTAAATCCGATGTGCCTCGGTTTGGTCTAAAGCCACTCTGTGTTTCAGGAAGTAACTTTTCCATAACAGGTGTTAGCCTATTTGCCATCGCTTTAGTGAGTATCTTCCCTCCAACAGCCAGGAGAGCTATACCCCTGTAATTTCCACAGTCCGCAGCGCTCCCTTTGTTTTTGAAGAGGTTGATCAAAAGTGCATCACGAAACTCCTGCGGAGCTTGACCACTTTCCCACACGACATCAAACAGTTTTTTGAGGTAGGGTATGAGCTCTGACGACACAGTTTTAAAGATCTCAGCTGGGAGTGAGTCGGCGCAGGGAGATTTGTTATTTTTTAGCTGCCCAATGGCGGTTAAGATCTCTTCTGTTGTTAGTGGTTTATCTAAGTCTTCGAAGGTGTCATATTGAGGGATAAGATTTATAATATCGTGATCGGTTTGACTTTGCTGGTTAAGAATGTTAGAGTAGTGTTCTTTCCATCGGGCTCTTATTTCCTGGTCTTCTTTGAGGAGATTTCCATTTAAATCTTTAATAGGGCACATATTTTTCCGACTGGGGCCGTACACTGCTTTTACTCCTTGAAAGAAATTCCTGTAGTCGTGTGAATCGGCGTAACTTTGAATTTCTCTGGCCTTGCTTGCCCACCACTCGTTCTTTATTCTTCTGATTTCGCGTTGCGTTTCATACTTACATTGGGTAAAAGCTTCTGCTTTTGATGAGTCGTTGGGGTGGTTGATAGCGTTTTGGAAGGCAATATGTTTGCGGTCAAGAAGTTCTTGTATAATAGCTTCATTATCATTGAACCAGTCCTCCTGTTTCTTACTTGCTGCAGTGCCAAGAATTTCCTCACTCGCACTTTTTAAACTGTCTTTAATTTGTGTCCAGGTAGCAGCGACATCTACAGAATTGGTTTCTTCTAGTGCACTCAAATTCTCTTGAACTTTTTGCTTTAGCTGTTCGACGGTTTGTCGGTCACGCAATTTACTAATACAGAGGCGGAGTCTACGTTTTACTTGAGTTCTTCGGTGTTTGGGTCTCATAACAATTTTCATTTTAAAGACAACAGGACGATGATCGGTCCAACATTCGCTATCAATGCGCGCCTTTGTAATTTGGACGTCCTTGAGACGCTTCCTACGTACGATAACATAGTCCAGTAGATGCCAGTGACCTGATCTGGGGTGACGCCAGGTGCCTTTAAATTTATCCTTTTGTCGGAAAATGGTGTTTGTTATAACTAGATCATGTTCGGCGCATTTAGTTAGGAGTAGTTGACCGTTAGCGTTCATGTTGCCCAAACCGTTCTTGCCTATGATGCCTGGCCAGGTGTCTGCATCTCTCCCTACTCTAGCGTTAAAATCGCCAAGAATAACGAGTCGTTCCGTTTTAGGTATTCTACAGAGGGTTTCTTCCAGCTGTTGATAGAAGCTTTCCTTGGTTTCGTGACTTGCATCCAGAGTGGGAGCGTAGGCGCTTATTAGATTTACCGCGTTGCCATCTGATAGCTCATAGCGTAGCAGCATTAGACGCTCGGATAGGCCTTGTGGTACTTGTGTTAAGTTGGATACAAGTTGATTCCGAACGGCAAATCCTACTCCATGTTGTCTTCTTGAATTGGTGGGAAGACCTTTCCAATAGAAGGTGTAGTACTTTTCTGTGAGAGAGCCTTCCTCCAAAAATCGAGTTTCGCTGAGAGCTGCAACGTCAACATTGAGTCGGTGTAGTTCTCTATCTATTAGAGCAGTTCTTCTTTCAGGCCGATCGGTGCGAGTGCTGTCGTTCAAAGTACGAACATTCCAAGCGCCGTAGATGAAAGAATTAATTTTCTTGGATGTAACTTGTCGGTGTTTTTTCGACATTCGATGAGGTGTCCCTGTGGGCACCCTCCCCCGGAGATCCGATCGGGAGGGTATTTTACCTCCGGATGATTTTGTCCCACTTGAACGCTCCATCATTTTTTTTTTTTAAAGCCTTAATCGACTGAAAACGAAGCTGCATTTGAAGTTTTAGCTGGAGCAGGTATGCAACTGACCAGCTCGGTTGCGGAAGGCGAGTGGTGTGGTCCCATGGCACAGAAGGAGACTGCGACGATGGGGTAACCAAACGATTCCAAAAGCAACCTTTGTGTGCGGTGGGTTATTTTTACCGCACTCTTCGTGAGAAGATGGATGTGCTCACGGCAAAAGGTAAGGGTTATTCCGCCCTTACTCGGTCGTTAGAGCCTCGTTAGTGAAAACAGGGTGCACCAAGTTCAAATTGAACTCATCGCGAAGGTGAGGTTAACAATTGAGTAGGAGAGGCTATAACTTGCGCTTCACTACCCCATTACACCCCAAATCGAAGTACTACAAAAATAAAATAAATAATTCTTCAAACAAGGCACGTGCAACTTGGACGATAGTTAATAAACGATTAGGAAAAAGTAAATCTAAAAACAAAATTATACTTAAAGTAGAAAATAATTTAGTGAGTGAGTCTGGAAAACTTGCTAACACATTTGCTCGCTATTTTTCTGATATAGCTAAAGTGAAATTAATACAACACTTTGGTGAAAATCTTTCTTTGCCTTGTACAACATCCGAAAATCAGGTAAATTCATTATTTGTACCTTACATTGACATATGTGATGTAAAGGAAGCAATAAACAACTTAGAAAATAAAAAATCTACTGGTTTAGATGAAATGAACGTTATGCTATTAAAAACAATGAGAGACATAATTTGCGAACCATTAACATACTTAATAAACAAATCTCTCGAAACGGGCATTTTTCCTGATACCTTAAAAACAGCTTGTAGCATACCTCTGTACAAAAAGGAAGATCCTTTAGATATCGCAAACTATCGTCAAATATCGCTTCTAAGTGTTTTCTCAAAACTTGTTGAAAGGCTTGTACACAACATAATAACTAAATATTTAAATAAATCAAATATCTTAACTAAAAGCCAGCATGGTTTCAGAGAAAACATGTCTATAGAGACGGCTTCTTATCATATTTTGGACTTTGTATGCCAAGAGCTAGATAATGGCAAATATGTAATGTCATTAATGTTTGACCTGTCTCGTGCTTTCGACACGGTTGATGTCGAATTCTTGTGTCAAAAGATCTTTTCTATGGGTATTAGGGATAACTTTTTGTTGTGGATTAAATCATACATGACTAATAGAAAAATGTTAGTAAAGTATGATGACAATTTTTCTGAAAAACAGAACGTAGAAGTGGGAGTTCCTCAGGGCTCTGTGCTGGGACCTCTACTTTTCATGTTGTATGTAAATGACTTACCACAACATATTTCAACTGGTAAAGTTACTATGTTCGCCGATGACACAACAGTAACTATCTCCGCACGGACTCCTGAGGAACTATCATTTCACATGAACAATGTGTGCGACGAACTTGATGCTTGGTGTCATCGAAATAGGTTAATATTAAACGACAAGAAAACAGTATATTTGAATTTTCACACCAAAAAAATTTTGCCGTCAAATTTTGAAATAGAGAACAACATAAGTTTATCGCAATGTACTAAATTTTTAGGAACTTTGATAGTAAACTGGGATGGGACAAACAGATTGATCATGTCTGTTCCAAGTTAAATTCTGCCTTCTTTGCGATAATTCAGATGAAATCATGTCTAAATACGGAAGGCCTGCTGAACATATATTATTGTTTGGCATATAGCCATATTTCAAATAATATAGTCACCTGGGGAGTTGGTAAATCCATAAATAGAGTATTCGTAGGCCAGAAAAGAATCATTAGACTAATATTTAAGTTAAAACCCATGGAAAGTTGCAAACCTATTTTTAAAGCTAATAATATTTTAACTGTCCCTTCTGTATTTTTATTTAAATGTGCTTTATATGCTTTTAAGAATAAACTACACTTTTTACGTGTCGGGGACTCTCATTGCTATGGTACTAGACATGGCGGTGAGTTTCAAATTCCAAAACATAAAACTGCTACCTTTAGGAACTCACCAGCTTGTAGCTTTATATATGTTTACAATAAATTACCAGCAAACCTGAAAGAAATTACAACTTATCACGTATTTAAAAAGGAAGTTAAATTATTTTTTATTGAAAAAACTTTTTATACCATTAATGAATTTGTAAATTAATTCATGGTTCACGTTCTCATTTTTTTTACTAGATGTTTTAGTCTGTGCTATATGTTATACATTTTTTTTTTTACATTTGTATATACACTTCTACATTGTACATTCTTATACATCGTTTTATACATTATTGTACTCTGTTTTATATGTTTATATATTTTATACATTTTGTTTACGTACCTTTATACATTTTACACTTTTGTATACATTTATATATTTATACATTTTGTATATTGTTTGTTTGTTCTATACATTTTTATATGTTTATACATTTTTACACTCTTATATACATTTTATGCACCATTACACATTTTATGCATCTGTATATATGTGTGTATATATATATATATATATTTTTTACACTTTCATACATTTTTAGTACATTTCTATGCATTTTTTATATTTCTATAAATTTTTGACAATTAAATGTGTATGCACTTTTACTAGTAGACAAATAATTGACATATCATATGTACTTTTACTGTACTTAAAAATGATGAATAAACATTATTATTATTTTTTTTTTTTTTTTTTTTACAAAAAACCAGTCACCCTACTCTGTGGCTCCGACCCTCACAGAGGGGAGCTGGTAATATCAATAGCCACTCCCCACGCCCGTGGGGTGAGTGACTACCGGGTCCGCGAATCGTGTGCCCTGAGTAGACGTAATGAACCGAGGATGACAGCCTTCTGCCTTCTGCCGGCTAAGATCTCTGCCGAATCTCGGCATGCCGGTATGATCTTTAGTTCTGAAAGCAGCGTCTGTCTCATTCCACCGAGGGCTCCTATAATCAGTACCACTATTTTAACAGAATGGCCTGGATAAAGCCTGCGGAGTTCGAAGAGCAAATCTCGATATTTTGTCCGTTTTTCCTCCTCTTTCAAGACAATGTTGCTCTCAGCGGGAGCTGAGAATTCCACGACATACATTGTCTTGAGTTGGTGGTCGAGGAGTACTATGTCAGGCTTGTTGGCTTGTATTTGCCTGACGGTGGGAAACGAGTAGTTCCAATAAATTAGGCACTTCTCATTCCCCACAACGGACTCAATATCCCCCGGAACGTAAGGCAGCACTGGTGTTTCGTCTATCCCATACGAGTGCCTTAGATGATAGTAAAGCACTCGTAATGCTGCGTTGTGTCTATGAATATAGGCCGAGACTGCGTATGTCGGGCAAGCCGACAGTAAGTGCATTACAGTCTCCGGCGCCCTGCGGCAGGCCCTGCAGCTGACATCAGGGACCTCCATACCCATGACACGACGTCGATAGACGAGAGTGTTAAATACACCATCCTGGCAAGCCATTATGAATCCCTCGGTCTCAGACTTCAGCCCAGCTGACCTTAAGAAGGCGAAGGTCAGCCTTTCGGATAAGCCGAGGTTCTATATTTTTATAGAAGATCCCGTGCAATGGCTTATCCTTATGGAGCTGCAGAAGGATGTTGTGTTCTGCAGCTCTATTATTATTTTTTTTTTTTTTTTTTTTTTTTTTACAAAAAACCAGTCACCCTACTCTGTGGCTCCGACCCTCACAGAGGGGAGCTGGTAATACCAATAGCCACTCCCCACGCCCGTGGGGTGAGTGACTACCGGGTCCGCGAATCGTGTGCCCTGAGTAGACGTAATGAACCGAGGATGACAGCCTTCTGCATTCTGCCGGCTAAGATCTCTGCCGAATCTCGGCATGCCGGTATGATCTTTAGTTCTGAAAGCAGCGTCTGTCTCATTCCACCGAGGGCTCCTATAATCAGTACCACTATTTTAACAGAATGGCCTGGATAAAGCCTGCGGAGTTCGAAGAGCAAATCTCGATATTTTGTCCGTTTTTCCTCCTCTTTCAAGACAATGTTGCTCTCAGCGGGAGCTGAGAATTCCACGACATACATTGTCTTGAGTTGGTGGTCGAGGAGTACTATGTCAGGCTTGTTGGCTTGTATTTGCCTGACGGTGGGAAACGAGTAGTTCCAATAAATTAGGCACTTCTCATTCCCCACAACGGACTCAATATCCCCCGGAACGTAAGGCAGCACTGGTATTTCGTCTATCCCATACGAGTGCCTTAGATGATAGTAAAGCACTCGTAATGCTGCGTTGTGTCTATGAATATAGGCCGAGACTGCGTATGTCGGGCAAGCCGACAGTAAGTGCATTACAGTCTCCGGCGCCCTGCGGCAGGCCCTGCAGCTGACATCAGGGACCTCCATACCCATGACACGACGTCGATAGACGAGAGTGTTAAATACACCATCCTGGCAAGCCATTATGAATCCCTCGGTCTCAGACTTCAGCCCAGCTGACCTTAAGAAGGCGAAGGTCAGCCTTTCGGATAAGCCGAGGTCTTCTATATTTTTATAGAAGATCCCGTGCAATGGCTTATCCTTATGGAGCTGCAGAAGGATGTTTTGTTCTGCAGCTCTAATGTGGGCTTTTAGTCGAACGGGTTCCAACTCGGTGACAGAGTCGGGGTTCACCCGCTCGACGTCGAAGATGAGACCAAGTTCATCGGCTGCTCTCCGTGCTGCCTTAAAGAGAAAAGCTCCTACCTCTGCATTTTCATGGTCTCGGACCATGCAGAGGAGGGGATCCGAACTCCTGATGACCTTACATGCTCCCTCCAGAACCATCCTGCTATGGAGACTCTCCAAGCTCAAGAGTCCACGGCCTCCCCGATGTCGTGGGAGATATAACCGTGGAACGGACGATTTAGGATGCAAGCTCCTATTGAGATGCATCTTCTTGCGGGTTACTACATCGAGTTGACGCAGCTCTTCTCTAGTCCACTTCACTACTCCGAAAGAGTAGAGAAGGATCGGAACGGCAAGCATATTTGTAGCAGACACCTTGTTCTTCCCCGATAGTTCTGAAGACCAGATCTGTCGGAGTAGGTGCTGATACTTGCCGCGGAGAGCGTTTTTCACTACACTCACTTCTTGGGTGGAGCGTTGCTCGACACCCAAGTAAGTGTACGACTCTCCGGCATCTAGATGGTGTAAGATGCTTCCGTCCACGAGCTGCGCGTCCTCTCCATAGTCACCGCATCGTCCTCTCTTGAGATGGATCAGTGCGCATTTGTCCAACCCGAACTGCATACCGACAGCCTGCGTATACTCCTGTACCACCCTAAGGGACTGTTGGAGATCCCTCTCTCCAGAGGCATAAAGTTTAAGGTCATCCATATAAAATAGATGGGTGACCTTATGCCTCCTGTCGCCGGGGGTACCGCAGTTGTAGCCACGGGTTTTCCGGAGCGAGACGGATAATGGCAGTAGTGAGATGCAAAACAGAAGGGGGCTGAGGGAATCTCCCTGAAATACTCCTCTTCTGAATGTTACCGACTCTGTTTGGACTCTATCGTTACCCGATGTTATGGTAAAGCGAGTCCTCCAGAGCGGCATCAGTTCTTCAATACATCTCACTACGGGACCGGGTACCACAAGACATCGGAGCAAGTGAACAATGAGCTCATGCGATGTCATGTCGAATGCCTTGCGGTAGTCGATCCAGGCCATAGAGAGGTTCCGCTTATACTGCATGGAGTCCTGCGTGACACATCTGTCAATCAACAGGTTCTCCTTGCAGCCAGCGACACCTCTCTTCGACCCTCGTTGCTCATATATCCGTTCGTAAACCGGTTCAACTGCGTGGAGCACCCGCATGTACAAAATGCGTGTAAACACCTTGTAACATGCGTTTAGACAGGTTATCGGTCTGTAATTCTTTGGGTTGGACAAATCTCCGTTCTTGGGGATCAGCACTGTCCGCCCCTCAACAACCCAAGAAGGGATTTGCTGCTCCCCATTTAACCAGGAATTAAAAATTCTGGCCAAATGGTGGTGGGTGCTCGATAACTTTTTCCACCAAAAGTTATTTATCCCATCGGGACCTGGAGCAGCAAAGTTCTTAGAGCCATCAAGAGCCCTACGAACCTCTTCTGGGGTTATTGGTTCGCACACTTCCTGTGGTTGCTGAAGCCTTTGACAAAAGGCTTCAAAGTGTGCAAGGGCAGGAGAATCTCGGTTGAGTGGAAGCCTCTCCTCGTACAGCGTTTTCCAGAAGTTCTCCACCTGATCTGCAGTCGGCGGATTGTCTACAACACGCGGAGGCGGTTGGAAAAGGCGCGAGGGCTTCTCGCGGAACAGTTTATTTTCCGCAAGCCCCCTCGCCCGCCTCACTAATGACTTTTTGCAAGTCACTAGCATCCGTATCCTGTCGAGACAGTGCTGTTTGGTGGTTCGCAGCACTGCCTCATTGAGTGTGTGATGGACGCGTCTTAAGTTGGCGGCTAATCGACGCACTTTAGGCGTGAACGGCCTGTTGGCCGCCATATAGTCCATCACACATTGGATACGGGATGCGTGTTGCCTCGCCGACTGGATCTTGGCTTCCATCTTTTGTATTATTATTATTATTATTATGGACTTAAGCCGTGCACCTTCTCGGCCGAAGCCGGAAAAAATTCACCGACCCCTCGCGCGCGCCGTTGGGGTTCGGCTCTGTGGGGACCCGGGCCCATTGCTGTTGGGGATCGGCTCGGTTAACGGGGATGAAATTCATCACGGCCCATTAATCCGGTGGATATTTCGGTTTTCTATCCTTCATCGTTCAAAAACTTTCTGGTAATATGGCATGTCTGGAGAATCACCGTCCTCTGGATAATCTTCACGAGGCCTTTAGGTAGATTAAGTTGCTCCAAATAACTCAAGAACTATTATTATTATTATTATTGGAGTAAAATAGCAAGTTCCATTATTCCAGAGTTTATTCTTTAAGTTTATAGTTTGAATTCAATAAAAACAAACCATTTTACCATAATGATGAAATGACACAAAACATGAATATGATAAACGACAACCGGCTTCAGGCGCTTCTGAAGGATTATTAAAATGTATATACATATTCATTACCTCTAGTCTGAATCAAAACAAATGATACGAAAAGCATACTGCTCATGCAAATATGCACTAAAGTTTAAAGATTATTTTAATATTTCGGAGTGAAATATTTATTCATTCCACAATATTTTGTCCTCTTAAACGATCAGACTGTGAACATGTCCCTACATGCACCAAATATCATCCTGCTTTAGGTCAGGAAAAAATCTCCTTCCACGGGATTTTATGGAAGTACCGTGAAATCCGACACGTAGAAATGCGTCGGGAAGATATTTTGGAAGTTCCATGAAACTTCTCGAGACGTAATTGTAAAGCGACATTTTTGTAACTGCGATAAATTTTACAAGACGGGATGGGATGTAAACGCCCCACGCGACTTCATTTTTGGAACTGTAACGAAAGATCACACGACGGGACGTAACGACCCACAAAGCGTCATTTCTAAAGCTGCAACGAAAATTATTGGGGCATAATTTTTGTAACTCCAATGAAATTTCACACGACGCGACGGGACATGATGCCCGAGACGTAATACACAAAGCATTATTTTAGAACTCGAAAACTTACTTCCGAATAAAAAAATTCTTCTACGATCCCATGTTGTGTAGCACTACCCTCATGCAAGGTATGGATTATGAGGATGGCTTAGAAATTACTTAAAAAAGTCCCCGGGGTCTATTGCGATTCAAGCATCTTTAAGCTCCATAACAGACTGCCCGAAATTTAATATGTGAATTTAAAAATACGTATAAAATATGCAGCAAGAAGCCCAGAAAGTTGCAAATACTAAATTTTCAAGTTGAATCTTGTTGGTGTCAGTCAATTGTTCTAATGTAATCAATTGGATGGTAGTTGGAAACTGCACTGTCCGAGTCCTCCTAATACTCACCATGTGTGGTATGGACCGACATCCTTGTTAACCGTATACATCTTTCATATAGGTCTAGCCGATAGTCGCGTTGGTTAAAGGTGGCAATCGCGATAAATCGAACGAGTATCGCGCTACCAGGTTCGAGTCCCGGGTTCGGCACTGGCATTGTCGGAGGATGTATTTGTGTGTCCGCATATTTCAATGTGGAACCCCCTTCCGCACAAGCCTCTGGCTTCTGGAATTGGCTGTTGTCTAATTTCTATGGTGTTTATTTATTTATTGTTATTTATTATATAAAGTTTACTAACATTTCTAAAATAACCAAATAACTTTACTTTTTAATACACTTGGCAGTAGCGGCATTCAGAAAATCTGCAAAGAACTTGTTTTTAGAGCAGCAGGGACAAATTATATGGCCCTTACAGAATTTTGACTTGGAATAAATGAACTATATTTAAAAGATGTTAAGATGGGCGGTGCCGTGGACGTAATCCTACAATATCTCGGATATCCCTGAACCAATTCAAACAAATTTTTTATAAGCTTTTAGAGAAAATTCGATAGAATAGTACTGCACTATTGTTTTTCTGTAAAAAAACTAATTTTTCTTGTCTGAAGAACAATTTTTTTTCATTAACTGGATGGAATCTGTGGTAGGTTCTTGATGAAACATATTCAATAGAATAATTATAAATGTTTTTTTTTTTTTATACATTTATTTAACGTCGGCCTATTTCCGCTACTGAGGCCTAACACCGACGCCTGTAGACGAGCTACCCCCAACCAGGAATTTTGCCGAACCTCTTCCCTTAAGAAGAGTAGGGATCTTTTACTTGCCTAACATTTAATAGACAAGGGACCGACGGCTTTACATCCCCTCCGAAGGATGGTATATCTCCTATACAACCCTCGCCTAAGGTTGTACAGCTTCCGCGCATACACTGATATACAAGCCGCTGGAAGATGGGTGAGGCGAGGACGTGGTCTTCGTTGGAACGGTCACCAATCCAACTACTAACCACGCCTAACGTTGCTTTACATCGCATATCGAAGTATGTACATAGTAAAGACGCACCCACGCTCGCCCGAATGTGTACTTGGTTTATTGTTTCATTAGTTTTGTTCAGATTTCCCTGACATATGTTTTGGCCTTGCGACTCTTTGATAATAGTCGCAAGGCCACAAGTGCGCATTGTAACTATTCTTTTGAATATTTATATATATTTTTTCAGTTTTCAATAGTCCAGTACCATTCTATAGAGTGTTCTCTAAACGCCTGTCAAAATTTTTTTTAATCGGTTGAGGGATATAGAAAAAATGTTCGAATTACAAAATCATGTTTTTAAAATCGGCGCCGCCACCCTTAACAAATCGATTCCGTATATATAGTGGACATCGATGCAGTCCAACAATTTAATATTTATCAACAGAATTCGAAATAGTGTTATGTGTATGATATAATGTCTAGTTCAACAAGTACTTGTAACAGGTCAGCTGTTGGTTTTCCATAGTCATTGTATTCTATTTTAATTTTTTGAGCTGTTCGACCACATTAATTCTAGTTTAATGTAGGATAGTTTAACTTTATTTGAAGTGACAGGCTGTTTTAACTTTCAGCGAAGAATTATTTTATGCTTTTTAGCAGACTTTGAAGATATTAAATGCTATTCCTAATTTGTTATTTCGGTTATAAAGTAAATTAAAATTTAAATCGCTCCAGTCGTTTCTTTATTTTGCCGAAAGCTCCATCAAAACATTTTAAAAATTCAACAGAAGCTATTTTGATAAAAATTATCGTAACCATTATAAGAAATTCAATAATGATGCAAATGAAGAAAGTTGCCGTACCAGACTGGGTTCATTAATTAACTGTAAATATTCTCTAGTTACTTCCTTCCTGGCTACCATAATTATGAATTAACAGGTCGTTTCACTCACCGTGAAATGTAAATCGATAAAGAAAATTATATGAGATTTAGTAATATCAACTGAACCTGACAAGAACCCAACTTTTTTTAAGTAGAGATAAAGGATTATTACATTATGCAGTTTTATTTTAGGAATACGCTCATTCTAAAAATAAAAAAGAATAATTAAACATAAAGACCTGATGCAAGGATGACAAAATATTTATTTAATCTCAGCTTTTAACTTTCTTATGAATTAAGGAAAATGATGAGTGGTTAATAAATTTGGAAACTATTCCGATCTTGGTAAATATGATGCATGACAAAATGCTGTCAAGAACTTATACAGCTTAGGAATAAATCAATAAGTTACCACTCTGGCAGAGGTCGAGCTTTGAGATTAATTACGATATTTCAGAACGGCCATTCTGCAATTTCAGTGAAGTAAGAATTTATCGTAAAAGGAGAAAGCTCCCCATCACGTTCACATTTCAGCGATGCAAAAACACTATTCTGCAACTACAGTTACCATGAAGTGATGTGATGTGACCTTTTTAGAGTTTTGAATGTTTGCTACCACATTTTAACCAATAATAGAGCGGCAATGAGATGGCCGAAGGTTGCACGCAGTTTGGTGGGAAATACATCTTGTCATTCCAGTCAATGTGGTTTTCTATGTTCTTCGTGCAATAGTACAAAATTAGTGAATGATGTATTATTATTTTATAAATGTGATATAACTTCTTTTTGAATTAGGTATAATAATATTAAAAGTTATTTATTAAATTGAGGAAAAACAGCTTATAACTTAGCAATTTGCAAATCAGTAATTCCATTCTAACTTACATTACGTTCTATGGTGATTCTAGATCTTCTTTTTGGAGCTAACATAAATGGGATGGCAATTTGTATAATATCCTGAGTATGTTCTTCATTCACTGTAGATCTTTTTATAAAAGTCTCATCTGCTAAACCGATTGGCCCTTAAATATTTTATTTGCTATGTAACATGTTTTTATTAATAGCCTTTACTCGAGTCCGAGTATAAAAGAATGTTACAGTCGATATATTGTGTGTAATAAAAAACAAGTAAAAGGTGTAGTCTATCGTAATTCCCATTCATCTACGGTGCACACGACTATGGTTATAGAGGCCAATTCGGGAGAGCACATGTCGACCGCAGTCAGGACAAACATAGACCTGGTTAGGTCTTGGATTCGGCCTTCTTGCAGCAACATTTCCTTGATAGCTGGCCACAACCCCTCGCCATTCGGTTCTGTCCGCTGCAAGTTGTTCCCATTGCTCGTCTGGAATACCGCAGGATTTTAGATTTTCATGGAGAACGTCTTTGAACCTCTTTCGTTGACCGCCACGCCTTCTTCTACCGCTTAGCAATTCACCATAAAGTGTACATTTAGGAAGACGGTTATCATGCATACGATGAACGTGACCTGCCCATCTTAGGCGTGCTCTTGAAATAAGCACCTCAATTGGAAGGCTGTTTGCTCTCCTGAGTACTTCCACGTTTGATATGTGATGGAACCAACGGATTTTCATCATACTTCTGAGGTGTCTTTGCTGAAAAGGTTCTAATTCTTTCACATGACGACGGTAAGTGACCCAGCTTTCACATCCATATAGCAGTGTTGGAATGACAACTGCTCTGTAGATAGCCATTTTCGTTGATAAAGCAAGATCGTGGTTGTCAAATACTCTCTCTTTAAGTCCCCAGAGTGCTCTAGATGCAGCGTTAATTCTATTGCGAATCTCGCTGTCCATGTTTGCTTTGTCATTAACAACGTTGCCTAAGTAATTGAACTGATCCACCACTTCAAGAGAATTTTCGTTAAGTGTAATGTCTATTTGGTTCACTTGATGAGGAGTTGACATAATCTTTGTTTTTCCAATGTTGATTTGAAGTCCCAAGGAATCATAGCTCTGGGCATACACATCTAAAAGTTCTTGAAGCTCTTCCGGCGTAGAGGCTAAAAGTGCACAGTCATCCGCATACTGGAGATCATAAATGAATCGTGTGCGTGTCTTCGTGAAAGCTCTAAAGCGCCCTATGTTAAAGAGACCGCCATCAGAACGGTATCTGAGACCTATTCCTCTGACTGTCAGTTTGTTGTCAACAATAATTGTTAGAGCAGTGGTAAACAAATTAAAAAGTAGGGGTGCCAGGACACATCCCTGCCTAACTCCAGTGAGGGTTTGGAAAGGTTCGGTTGCCTCATTATTATACATAACCTGGGCGTTGTTGTTTGTATGTAGACTGCGACATACTTCCACAAATTTTCTAGGGATACCTAAGCGGAGCATAATTTTCCAGAGCACTTCCCTGTCCACCGAGTCAAACGCCTTGGTTAAATCAATGAAGGCCATGTGAATTTCTCCTTGATGTTCGAGTGCTTTTTCTTGAAGCTGTTTAAGTGTGAAGATTAGGTCCGATGTGCCTCGGTTTGGCCTAAAGCCGCTCTGTGTTTCAGGAAGTAACTTTTCCATAACAGGTGTTAGCCTATTTGCCATCGCTTTAGTGAGTATCTTCCCTCCAACAGCCAGGAGAGCTATACCCCTGTAATTTCCACAGTTCGCAGCGCTCCCTTTGTTTTTGAAGAGGTTGATTAAAAGTGTATCACGAAACTCCTGCGGAGCTTGACCACTTTCTCACACGACATTAAACAGTTTTTTGAGGTAGGGTATGAGCTCTGACGACACAGCTTTAAAGATCTCAGCTGGGAGTGAGTCGGCGCCGGGAGATTTGTTATTTTTTAGCTGCCCAATGATCTCTTCCGTTGTTAGTGGTTTATCTAAGTCTTCGAAGGTGTCATATTGAGGGATAAGATTTTTAATATCGTGATCGACTTGACTTTGCTGGTTAAGAATGTTAGAGTAGTGTTCTTTTCATCGGGCTCTTATTTCCTGGTCTTCTTTGAGGAGATTTCCATTTAAATCTTTAATAGGGCACATATTTTTCCGACTGGGGCCGTACACTGCTTTTACTCCTTGAAAGAAATTCCTGTAGTCATGTGAATCGGCGTACCTTTGAATTTCTCTGGCATTGCTTGCCCACCACTCGTTCTTTATTCTTCTGATTTCGCGTTGCGTTTCATACTTAGATTGGGTAAAAGCTTCTGCTTTTGATGAGTCGTTGGGGTGGTTGATAGCGTCTTGGAAGGCAATATGTTTGCGGTCAAGAAGTTCTTGTACAAAAGCTTCATTATCATTGAACCAGTCTTCCTGTTTTTTACTTGCTGCAGTGCCAAGAATTTCCTCACTCGCACTTTTTAAACTGTCTTTAATTTGTGTCCAGGTAGTAGCGACATCTACAGAATTGGTTTCTTCTAGTGCACTCAAATTCTCTGGAACTTTTTGCTTTAGTTGTTCGACGGTTTGTTGGTCACGCAATTTACTAATACAGAGACGGGGTCTACGTTTTACTTGAGTTCTTCGGTGTTTGGATCTCATAACAATTTTTATTTTAGAGACAACAGGACGATGATCGGTCCAACATTCGCTATCAATCAATGCGCGCCTTTGTAATTTGGACGTCCTTGAGATGCTTCCTACGTACGATAACATAGTCCAGTAGATG
The DNA here is from genome assembly GCA_963675555.1 of Leptura quadrifasciata. Classification (NCBI taxonomy): domain Eukaryota; kingdom Metazoa; phylum Arthropoda; class Insecta; order Coleoptera; family Cerambycidae; genus Leptura; species Leptura quadrifasciata. The sequence continues at coordinate 115,179,459 of OY776673.1, forward strand.
CCAGTGACCTGATCTGGGGTGACGCCAGGTGCCTTTAAATTTATCCTTTTGTCGGAAAATGGTGTTTGTTATAACTAGATCATGTTCGGCGCATTTAGTTAGGAGTAGTTGACCGTTAGCGTTCATGTTGCCCAAACCGTTCTTGCCTATGATGCCAGGCCAGGTGTCTGCATCTCTCCCTACTCTAGCGTTAAAATCGCCAAGAATAACGAGTCGTTCCGTTTTAGGTATTCTACAGAGGGTATCTTCCAGCTGTTGATAGAAGTTTTCCTTGCTTTCGTGATTTGCATCCAGAGTGGGAGCGTAGGCGCTTATTAGATTTACCGCGTTGTCATCTGATAGCTTATAGCGTAGCAGCATTAGACGCTCGGATAGGCCTTGTGGTACTTGTGTTAAGTTGGATACAAGTTGATTCCGAACGGCAAATCCTACTCCATGTTGTCTTCTTGAATTGGTGGGAAGACCTTTCCAATAGAAGGTGTAATACTTTTCTATGAGAGAGCCTTCCTCCCAAAATCGAGTTTCGCTGAGAGCTGCAACGTCAACATTGAGTCGGTGAAGTTCTCTATCTATTAGAGCAGTTCTTCTTTCAGGCCGATCGGTGCGAGTGCTGTCGTTCAAAGTACGGACATTCCAAGCGCCGTAGATGAAAGAATTAGTTTTCTTGGATTTAAGTTGTCGGTGTTTCTTCGATATTCGATGAGGCGTCCCTGTGGGCACCTTCCCTCTTAGATCCGATCGGGAGGGTATTTTACTTCCGGATGATTTTGTCCCATTTGGAAGCTCCATCATTTTTTTTTAAGCCTTAATCGACTGAAAACGAAGCTGCATTTGAAGTTTTAGCTGTAACATGTATCACATGTTAAAAAATAAATTTTCAACTGGTTCCAATACAATAATAACTGACTGACTTTTTGTGTGATTATGAAGTCAGATCATCCGGAGGGGGGGGGGGGTAATTTACATTCAAAGATAGGGAAAATCAGTTTTTCGGACGAATCGAAAAAGTGGATAAGAATAAAATAAAGGGCTCACGAATGCGCGTAAAGTGAATTTTAATTCGTCGAAATCGGTCGAGCAGCGGTTCTCGAGATATTGCGATTTGAAAGTACGAATTTTTCGCTGCGGCGGGAACGTACCGAGAGCTGTTTTCGCATTTTTTTCGGGGACTTGGCGCCTTCCCCCTCCCCTCCCCCTATAGACACTCAGGGCCTAAGTACTGTGTCCAAATTTCAAGTCGCTAGGTTGAGGGGGAAGGGTAAACGTAAATGAAATTAAAACTGCTCTAACTTCCGTAATTTTTTCCGCGCAGCAAACGTGACATTGTGTACTAATGTGCCTACTTTGAGTTCCGCTGTATTTACAATTTTCACCATAAATAAACAAATGGTTGCGAAATAACCAATTTATTGTTATTTTTAGAAAAAGTCATTTTTCGCCAGGAAGGAAAGGGGTGGGGGAGGTTTTTAAGACTCTTTGATAATGGTCGCAAGGCCGAAACATATGTCAGAGAAATCTGAGAAAAAAACTAATGAAACCATAAACCAAGTGTGTATTGTGTAACGATCTATTCTGATCGCTACAACGGACATAGCCACATAGCCAGGTTGTAAGATTTACGAGTATTAGCGTTCCCTGATTTATAAATTAAATTTAGGAAAATGCTGACATCTCATCAAACACGCTAACTGTTAATTGGGTTGCCTATATGAAATATAGACAAGATTTGTAGAACCATATAGTACTTCTTATCAACTTACTTTTTTTTGTGGAACGTTAATTTTTGTTAGAATGAAAAAGCAACGAATTATCTTTTTCGAACATTCCAGAAAACTACAGTAGAAACAGGATATTGGGTGTTAGCCATTTGCTTTATGAATTTTGACCTAATGAGTTCTAGCGAGTTACAATATATTTAATTGTGCCATACTTTTAGGATTTTCTCGTTAAAACTAAAGTAAATCAGTTTCCATTTTTTTGGAGTTGCTGTGGAGCATTTGGATAGTGTGTTTTGGAAACTGTGTCTCTGATAGAGGATTTTTCTGCTAGGCCATATTCCCTCTGGCATTTCTTTGACCGTACCACCGGGTCTGAAAAACGATAAGATTCATTTCATTGTGTAGGAAACCCTCGAAAGAGGTAAGTTTTGACTATTTTGTGTCCTTTTCTTCTGTTTCGCAACAGATTATTATTTTATTTTAGGGTTTTTAATGCCAGTTTGGTATCCGCCAATTGTTTTTAAGTACTAGTTAAGATATTGGAAGTGTACCCACAAATTTTTATTACTAGTCGTAATATTTGGATTCCATCCACTAGTTTTGTAATAGTCCGAGCATTTGAGTTCAAGTATAGATTGTATGAGAAAATATTTCAACCCTTAATTCCTGGCTGCTGTGCTCCTGAGAGAATTTCCCTGCCTGTTTCACCCCGGAGTATCCACGATTTGTATTAGTCTCTGTATTAGTAAATTGCGTGACCAACAAACCGTCGAACAGCTAAAGCAAAAAGTTCAAGAGAATTTGAATGCACTAGAAGAAACCAATTCTGTAGATGTCGCTGCTACCTGGACACAAATTAAAGACAGTTTAAAAGGTGCGAGTGAGGAAATTCTTGGCACTGCAGCAAGTAAAAAACAGGAGGACTGGTTCAATGATAATGAAGCTTTTATACAAGAACTTCTTGACCGCAAACATATTGCCTTCCAAAACGCTATCAACCACCCCAACGACTCATCAAAAGCAGAAGCTTTTACCCAATCTAAGTATGAAACGCAACGCGAAATCAGAAGAATAAAGAACGAGTGGTGGGCAAGCAAGGCCAGAGAAATTCAAAGGTACGCCGATTCACACGACTACAGGAATTTCTTTCAAGGAGTAAAAGCAGTGTACGGCCCCAGTCGGAAAAATATGTGCCCTATTAAAGATTTAAATGGAAATCTTCTCAAAGAAGACCAGGAAATAAGAGCCCGATGGAAAGAACACTACTCTAACATTCTTAACCAGCAAAGTCAAGCCGATCACGATATTATAAATCTTATCCCTCAATATGACACCTTCGAAGACTTAGATAAACCACTAACAACGGAAGAGATCTTAACCGCCATTGGGCAGCTAAAAAATAACAAATCTCCCGGCGCCCACTCACTCCCAGCTGAGATCTTTAAAGCTGTGTCGTCAGAGCTCATACCCTACCTCAAAAAACTGTTTGGTGTCGTGTGGGAAAGTGGTCAAGCTCCGCAGGAGTTTCGTGATACACTTTTAATCAACCTCTTCAAAAACAAAGGGAGCGCTGCGGACTGTGGAAATTACAGGGGTATAGCTCTCCTGGCTGTTGGAGGGAAGATACTCTCTAAAGCGATGGCAAATAGGCTAACACCTGTTATAGAAAAGTTACTTCCTGAAACACAGAGTGGCTTTAGACCAAACCGAGGCACATCGGATTTAATCTTCACAATTAAACAGCTTCAAGAAAAAGCACTCGATCATCAAGGAGAAATTCACATGGCCTTCATTGATTTAACCAAGGCGTTTGACTCGGTGGACAGGGAAGTGCTCTGGAAAATTATGTTCCGCTTAGGTATCCCTAGAAAATTTGTGGAAGTATGTCGCAGTCTACATACAAACACCAACGCCCAGGTTATGTATAATAATGAGGCAACCGAAACTTTCCAAACCCTCACTGGAGTTAGGCAGGGATGTGTCCTGGCACCCATACTCTTTAATTTGTTTACCACTGCTCTAACAATTATTGTTGACAACAAACTGACAGTCAGAGGAATAGGTCTCAGATACCGTTTTGATGGCGGTCTCTTTAACATAGGGCGCTTTAGAGCTTTCACGAAGACACGCACACGATTCATTTGTGATCTCCAGTATGCGGATGACTGTGCAATTGTAGCCTCTACTCCGGAAGAGCTTCAAGAACTTTTAGATGTGTATGCCCAGAGCTATGATTCCTTGGGACTTAAAATCAACATTGGAAAGACTAAGATTATGTCAACTCCTCATCAAGTGAACCAAATAGACATTACACTTAACGGAAATTCTCTTGAAGTGGTGGATCAGTTCAATTACTTAGGCAACGTTGTTAATGACAAAGCAAACATGGACAGCGAGATTCGCAATAGAATTAACGCTGCATCTAGAGCACTCTGGGGACTTAGAGAGAGAGTATTTGACAACCACGACCTTGCCTTGTCAACGAAAATGGCTGTCTACAGAGCAGTTGTCATTCCAACACTGTTATATGGATGTGAAAGCTGGGTCACTTACCGTCGTCATGTGAAAGAATTAGAACGTTTTCAGCAAAGACACCTCAGAAGTATGATGAAAATCCGTTGGTTCCATCACATATCAAACGTGGAAGTACTCAGGAGAGCAAAGAGCCTTCCAATTGAGGTACTTATTTCAAGAGCACGCCTAAGATGGGCAGGTCACGTTCATCGTATGCATGATAACCGCCTTCCTAAATGTACACTTTATGGTGAATTGCTAAGCGGTAGAAGAAGGCGTGGCGGTCAACGAAAGAGGTTCAAAGACGCTCTCCATGAAAATCTAAAATCCTGCGGTATTGCAGACGAGCAATGGGAACAACTTGCAGCGGACAGAACCGAATGGCGAGGGATTGTGGCCAGCTATCAAGGAAGTGTTGCTGCAAGAAGGCCGAATCCAAGACCTAACCAGGTCTATGTTTGTCCTGACTGCGGTCAACATGTGCTCTCCCGAATTGGCCTCTATAGCCATAGTCGTGTGCACCGTAGATGAATGGGAATTATAATAGACTACACCTTTTACTTGTTTTTTATTGTACACAATTTATCGACTGTAACATTTTTATACTCGGACTCGAGTAACGGCTAATAATAATAATCCACGATTTGGAAGGAGATTCGACAATTTTACATCCACACGTAGCTTCAGATAAGATTATTGCATGTTTTATTTACCTATCTATTTTTTTTTATGATCAGTAAATTAGCATATTGTTTTTGCATAATATTTTTTTGCTGCTTAATCATACAAGCGATACATGTGTTACAGTGGGTAGTAACCACCATTTATAGGGCACCAACCCTATACATATTTACTTTTTATTATTTGCAAATGAAAACATTCATTCTTGTTTTAGTACAAAACTAGATTTTGCACAAAAAAAACATATTACTACCAATAGTTTATTTTTCTTTTTGGCGTAAGCATTTTCGTTTAACTACGTAATCAGTGAAAATAAATAAATATATGTAAACTTTACGTGTACACGTACGGTAATTACGTTTATGCGGTTGTATATATATCTAATTTCTTCTTAGTTTCTATAAATTATTATACACTGCTTACACGAATTTTATGTACTATACTGCTCGCCAAAGAAAAGTTATATTTTACACAAATTTTCTACCTTACGTCATTTAAATTTTTAACAATGGTAAATAAATAAATCAGATATCATTTGCAGAAACATTTCATTTCTGATTGACTGTTATTTATCATTAGTAGGTAAATAAATATTTTCTTAAATTTTAATGGTGATTTATTTATGAATAAAGACGCTGAAAAGATTATAACTTATTGAAGCTACCAATACATTGTCCTTTTTTTGAGCAAGGACTCCTCGAAATCAAGAGGATAAGGTAATTTAACATTGTTGTATATATATTTTGTTTCGTCTGTGCGTCTAAAGGTGTATATATATATATATATATATATATAATTTTATTTTTTTTTAACCCACCCCACTCTCTGACTGAGCTCGGGTAACAATTTTGTTTGTGCCGCGCTATCACCAATCCGGGTCCAATTAAGTGGCATTGTAAGAAAAGCGCGTCGCAAATTTGACGCCCAACGTGTGGGGCTGTAAACGATCCATGCTTTGATGGAAGTCTGAAGGACGTATTTTCTGCTCGAAAAACTTAGAAAAATTAAAAAAAAATAGGAAAAAGAAAAAATTAATTTTCTTTTTCCTCAACCTTTTCTAAATGCTAAATAAAAATATTACGTTCACCAAATTTTTAGGGTTCAAAGTGACTGTTTCAGACGGAGATTAATGGATAAATCATACTTACTGTTGTTTATGCTTAACTGCGGCTCTGATGGTATCAATTGGAAGACGTCGTAACACTATAAATCTAACACTGTCTGTTTCACACTCTCTTAAAATTAAATCTGAAAGGGAAATTTTGTTAGAAAACACAAGTAAAAGACAATATAAAGTTCAAAAAATGTATATTAAATCTTTAAAAAATTTATGTTTTTACAACAACTTCTTCAGAGAAAATGTTAACAAACAATGGTCTGACCCGTGTACAACACATGGTGAGGAACGGGACGATTCATACGTTACCAACTACCATCCAATATGCAGTTTGAAAAGCTAACGATGCACAAAAAGATTCAAGGAAAGTTTCATGTAACTGAAATTTTGGTGGGCTTATGCTTGCCTGTCTTATAAACGTATTTTATTAATTCACATAAATTTTGGTCGCTCCTCGGAGCTTAAAATTGCTTGAAGCGTATCTACTTCGTTTGTATTATGCAATAACAAATTTTACGTTCAGGCAAGGCAGATCCCATGCACGTGTGAGTACATGGTATAGATACTTTTTTGACTCCGAATCACTGAGGAACCGGTTTAGGGCAAACCCCGTCAAAACGCATCATTTCCCCGTCAAATCCGACTGCTAGGAAATGATGGGGGTCCCATGTCGCTAAGGGCTATTTTCGCTATAACTTCCGATATACTTTGAATAGTCGTTGGACTAACTTGTCCTCATATTCAATACCTCGTAAGAGTTGCAGTGCTTGACAACGTGGATTCGTAAAAGGGTTTTTAATCTTGGAAATTTGGAAGTCCAATTTTATTATACTTTCTAAAATTGGGTGGTCGGGGCGACATTACGTCCCTGTGCAGCGACATTTACTACACTTACCAAAATAACGCTCCTCGAAGAGTTAGCGAAAATTTGGCATAAAAAACGCTCCGAAGAGCAAACAATATATTTCCAAGAATTAAAAACCTCCTCCACGGCGTTTTTACGTGAAGCACGCTTTTCTTACGAAATATTTCCTAAGTCGGATTTTGTTACAACGTCGAAAAGTATATCGGGGTTATAGCGTTCTTTAACACTCCCCTCCTTTCCGTGAATCTTTTTGTGTAACGTTTGGTAAATTGTTTGTTTGAAAATAAAATGGATCATTGGATGTAGTCTCCCATGTGTTGTATTCGGTTATCGTTCAGACCGGCCTATCTGAACAAAACATAGATGCAAATCTAAAATGGTGATAAATTTTTGAACATATATCGATGCATAGCATTCGATTGAATAATTGAACATTGTATATGAAAAAGGCATAAAAAAAGAAAAAAAAAATCGAGAATCCTCGGATTCTCGATGACACAACACAAACACTTTCGACGCACTTATCTTTCTTAGTGTTCTTCCACTAATGCGGGCTTGCGTCTGCTCCTCCTCGTGTCTATGCCTCGTCGATCACCTTCGGTGTCGAACTGCCTTCTGGAACAGCTTAGGTGGTCCTCGGACTGCTTGGCTCCAGCTATACTATGGCTCTGCTCAGTTTATATGAAACAATATAAAACAAAATTTTAGTAATATGTTTGTTCATATCCCGTCTGGGGATCTGCGACCGATAACATATCGTCGTCTTTGAGAATAGGAACACTGAATTTTGTTGACTTATATTGATTGAAATGGTTTCCGTGTAGTTAAAAATTCTCTTCTTGGGAGAAATCTGCGACCGATATCACATCGTCGTCTTTGAGAATAGGAACATTGAATTTTGTTGACTTATATTGATTGAAATGGTTTTTATTAAAATCTCTTCTTATGAGAAATCTGCGACAGAATCTGCATCCGTCGGATCGTTGCATCTGCCCCTCCAGCAGACGTGGCGGCATCTCGCCCTTGAGTTGCTAGACTCATCTGAATCGCGCTCTTGCGTCAGAGTCGTCGTCTTTCCATGCCGTGCCAATGGAACATTTGTTTGGACCCTTTGGGTCGGACTCTGCTTACAGATGTATATGTTTTGAACATATGAGGACTTAGAAAAATTATAAAAAATACCAACTCTGCCGGACACGGTCAGAGTTGCTGCAGTGAATTTTGAAGATTTGTATGGACGATACAATATCCCCAATGAAAATAACTTGTAAAAAATGCATAAAAAATACCAACTCTTGCCTGACACGACAAGAAGTTGGTATGGAAATTTTGATATAAAATAAACCTAGCACTAAGTTAAAACTTAGCCTAGGTTGAAAAATGTTATAAAAATATGATTGAATCTCCAGAACTTGATTCTGAATCAGAAGTGGAAGCATCTCGTGGCGGTGCATGAATTTGTACAACCGTTTGCTCCGGCGGTGGAGGTTCTGTGGAATCGTCTGAGAACGGGGAATCATTTCCATCGAGTGATGTTCCTCCTGGACTAGCATTTTCTTCATCAGAAGATTCGATTTCCAAGTTGTGCTCCTCTGGCGGGGCTGGTCTCAAATCATCGACATGTACTCTTGTCATTACATTTCCCTTTTGCACGAGATACACCTCGTCTGAAAACTTCTTCAGAATTCTGGTCGGGCCTGACCAAGACGGCGTGAAGGTATGTACCTTCTTTTTTCTCTTACTCATGACTCTGTCTCCTACTTTGTAAACGATCGGAGTGACGGCCTCTTTCGGCGCATATTTCTGTTTGTAATTTTGTTGGGCCTGACGGGCTTCCTTGATTCGCTCGTATCGTGGAAGCGTTTGTTGCTTGGCTCTTTCTTGCCTCCAGGCATACAAATCCCATTCGCCTCTTTCGGCTGGATCATATCCTAACACGATCATGCTAAGTGTTTGATTTGTAGCGGCGTTCCTACGATTTCTTAATATGTATGTCATCTGATGCACGTAGCGATCCCAAGTGTCGTTTGGCTTTTTGAATAAAAGAGTCTTTAAAATTTTCTTGCATTCCTGAACCCGTCGTTCCACGGGGTTGGACTGTTGGTGATATGCCGGAATTAAGTATCGTTCGATACCATTCCTTTCGCAAAATGTGATGTACCATTCGGAATTGAAATGACCACCGTTGTCTGATATTATGACTCGAGGGACTCCGAATCTTGCTACTATTTCTTCGTCGATATATTTGGCTATCGTTCTGCCGTCGACCTGAATGTATGCCTTTGCCTCTATCCATTTACTGAAAACGTCTTCGACGATAATCATGTATCTGTTTTCGGCGTCTTTAGTCCTCTGCAGCGGGCCAATTACGTCGACGCTCAAGGTTTCAAATGCATTTTGTGGTGCATGACTTCTAAGTGGAGCATTGGGTTGGGCTTGTCTTGTCTTTACAGACTGGCATATCAGACAGTCGTTTATGTATTTGCCTACGATCCTGGCCATATTATTGAAATAGTAGCGTTTCGCTATTTTCCTGAGAGTCTCGTCTCTTCCTGGATGACATGCTTCATCTCGGTCATGATAATGGTAAATCAATTCTTTTATTTTCCTCTTTGGAACTATCAATTTAAAATTTCGATCGCAATCTTTAAAAAGTACATCGTCTTGGGCGTGAAAATTTTTCATAAAAATAAGATCCGCATCGGAACGTTGTTCCTGTTGAAATAGATCATTCCAACGGCGGATCTTGTCTTGAATATCTCTTGAACTCAATTGAGCCTGTACGATATCTTCGTATATTTCTGAATGCGTTAAAACAGAAATACGTTCTGGACACTTATAATTTGGTAGGAACATTCTTTCCTCTTCATCGTCTGTCTCGACATACTGATTTTGTGGGTTACGACTTAGAAAATCTGCTAATAAATTTTCCTTTCCTGGACAGTGTTCAATTTTGAATGCATATTCTTGCAATAGTAATGACCATCGTGTAAATTTTGTTTTGTCGTCTTTATGTTTGTTTAACCAAAGTAACGCCCTGTTGTCCGTCTTCACCAAGAACGGTTTGTCTGCTAAGTACATCTTGTACTTTTTAATATAGTTCACCACCGCCAAGCATTCCAGCTCGTTTATGTGGTAACGTCTCTCTGCTGGAGATAACGTGTTGCTTGCATACGAAATTATATATTTTTCGCCGTTGTCGCCTAATTGATATAATACGGCCGAAAGGCCTTGGAGGGATGCATCTGTTTGCAAAATGAATTGACGTGAAAAATCCGGCCGATGGAGTTCCAGCGGTCCGGATAATAATTCTTTTAATTTTCTAAACGCTTCATCGCATGTATGGTTCCAGTGAAAACGATTTTCCTTCGAAAGAAGTTTCGTTAGTGGCTTCGTGATCATCGCCACATTTGGTAGATATTCTCGTACCCAGTTGCAAAGCCCTAGGAAACTTTGTAGCTGCTTTTTTGTAGCTGGAACGGGATAATTTTGAATTTGTAAGACATGTTTTTCTAATGGTTGGGAAGTATCAGTTCTAATTGTATGGCCTAAATATTGAATTTCATTCGTCGCTATTACACACTTTTCCGGTGACACTTTCAGATTGTGCAGACGTAGTCTTTCAAAGACTAACCTCAAGTGGGACATATGCTCCTTCACGTTTACGCTGTAAACGATTATATCATCTAAATACACTTTACAGAAATGGTGCAGGTAACCCGTTAAAACGTCCTTTGCCATGAATTTCTGAAAGGTACAGGGAGCTGTCTTGAGGCCGAAAGGCATGACATTAAATCTATAAGCTGCCCCATCAGGAGTGGTAAAAGTCGAAAAATCTTTTGATGCTTCATCTAGCGGTATTTGCCAATATCCACTTTTTAAATCCAACACAGAAAAAATCTTCGAATTGCCTAAATCTTTAATACTTTCGTGTATTTTTGGTAAGACGGAAGCCTCGTCTTCAGTCATTTCATTCAAATGGCGATAGTCGATGCAAAATCGTGGTTTCTTGTCCGAGCGTTTTATTATCACGGGTGGTGAACTATATTGGGCAGTGCTAGGTTCGATGACGCCAGCTTTCAACATCTCTTCGATTTGGTCGTACATGATTTTCTTAGTACTCGGAGACATCGGATATGGTCTGATATTAAATGGTTTTGTGTCTTTTACTGTAATTTTGTGTTTCACAGTCACTGTGGTTGCTTGAGTCGGTTCCGCAGTGAACAGATCGACAAATTCTTCGAACAGCGGCCGTAGAAATTTGTCTTTAATAACAAGCTCTTCAGGAAGCTTTGCCTGCTGTCTCTCCCTCTGAGAAGCTTGATTCCAGAAGACGGTAATACGCTCTTCCGTGCCGGCATATAGGCATTTTCGGCCATAATCATATGCGACATTGTTCATATTGTAGCGTTCCTGCTACGAATTTTTAAAAAAATTTATAAAATTCCATTTTCTTCTCACACTGTATACGCGTATGACACAGTTTTGTAGATATAATATAACCGTTCATCCTTTAATGATTCAGAGTGTTCTTATACCAATTTATTTTTAATTTAAACACTTAGAACTTTGTCATTTTGTTATTATTAGTTATTGATAGTTATTTGTTATGTTATAGCTCTCAACGGTGTTCCACACATGTCTCCATGGACTCCTGCCTGAAACCCTAAAGTAGTTTTATATTTTTTATTGTATTTTATTAATATTAAGAATCAATATACATTGTTTTATAAACTAAACTAGTGATGAGCCTACATTATTTTCTTATTCTTTAATTGACTTAACAGTGTATATGATTAACTTTCTTTAACTTACCTTTAATTAAATCTCATTTTATATGAGATACATATTATTATATAATCGTATGCATTTGTTAATCATTATTGTATGCACAATGCTTTTGTCGTTCTCACAATCAGCTGTTATTTGACATTTGCCAACTAACTTCATCACAGAGCTATAGAAATGTAGTACATGCAGTCTAACCGCAGTATCGCCATCTAGAGATAAATCGAATCACTGAACGATTTATAAATAACGTTTGTTTACTTACTTTTACAGGCTTTTCTTTTTATCGTCACATGTTAGGAAAATCAGTTTTGGTGTAATATACAATCACTATCAATTGTTAACTTTACTATTATTAATTTTTAGGTATTTCTGTTATCTCAAGATAGTTTTAGGATTTATGTTGGCAATACTAATAATGATAAAAGTTTACCTTATAACTAATTTCAAAATCTCAGATCATTTTCCTGCTCTTTATCGACAGAATCAGTACACTCTCGTGAGATACATTAGTAAAATAATTTACAACTTTGAATATCCGCAATTATCAGTGCAATCATCAATTTGAGAGGTAATTAGACTTTATTATCCATTTATTTTAATTAACTGTTAATAATCTAAATTTTTATATTTCAACTTTATTCTGTAATTAGCACATGTTAATTTTTTTTTCTCTTTATTTCCCTTGCCCTGTAGTTCTGTCGACGAATATATTGATTTTTTTATTAATTTTTTATATTGACAAATATTTAATATTTACGAATATTTTATATCCAGGATTTATCTGGCTAATTGATTTAGTCTAGCATAGGATTAAATTTAATTTAATCAGTTCTGTTTCCCGTGCAATATTTTTTTAATTGCAATACATATTTCTTCAGATTTATTGTAAGTAAAATACAAAATACGTTGTATATGGTATTTTGTGATTGTCGTCAAGTTAATGTAATTTTCACCCTGGATGACCATAATAAATATTTGATTTACACTCTACGTAGTCAATCATTATCACTTTTGGATTGGGTGACTATCTTTCAATATTTGTCTCCGAGACAAAGTATATTTCAACGTCAGAACTACACCGCAAATTATAGGGGTTCCTTGGCAGCGGGTGTGGTCCATGGTGTACATGTGGAAGGCATCTTGTGGAGCTACAGTAGGACTGTTTGTAAATTTCGCTTCAAAATTTAATTGGGTGACTGATGAGTGGTGAGAGTATCTATCTATCTATCTTTTAAGCTTTCCTTATTTTATTGTGTCTGAATTCATAAGAAAATAAATTGAAAATATTTTGTTAATAAACTATATTTTTTTATTAATCTCCATCCAAATAATAAAGTTTTTTCAGGTTTTCCCGCATAAACTTGTTCTGTCTTCAAGTGGGTTAATTATTAACTAATTTTTCTTGCGGGTGGCGCCCTTAATAGTATCAATTTTATTTGTATAACCCACTTGAGAACAGAACAGACCAGTTATGCTGGTGTTGTCAAGTGTATGTCGATGCACCAAACTCTGGCCTCTATTTAATTAAAATTAAAAGAACTCACGCCAACGCCCCGCACCAGATCAGCTAGCCGTTAGCACTTGCTGGTGGGCTTTACTTTATTATTAACACCAAATTAATGGTAAATTAAAGAACAGCAGGCTATAATATATAAGAATGGTGATCCTAATATTATCGTTTCGTTCAAATTTTCGATTACTTGAAAATCAATTTCAAAAGAGGTGCCTGAAATTATTACTTTTAATTTTGTCGTGCCAAGAGAGTCCACCATTCGATCTCCGCACGCCATAGCAAATGATCGACGTGTCGTGAGATTTTTAAAATTATCCAACATCCTCGGATGGATAACGTTTCGCGTCGAGCCTGAATCGATCAGTGCGTCGACCGCATGTTCATTAATTTGAACTTTTATACGAGGCAAAGGGAACGCTTCGCTCATATAATTTATTGACTCTCTTGTCTTGTGCAGAGGAGCGTCGTAGTGGTCATGAGTATCGGAAAAAATTACTGGACATTGCTGCCGCCTTGGTTCGGCCGTGGTGCCGGGGATCTTGCAGATGGACCCTGGCCTGGGTCTCTGGCCCCTCGAAAGTTTCCCGGTCTCCTGTTGAGATGCGGGTTATTCGGGCATTGGCTATGGAAGTGCCATTGCACTGTGTCTGTACAGTATCGGCACGGGGTTGCCGGTCGGTCGGGTACTCGGAATTTCCCCGATCCGCCATTAAAATTGGTTTGCCTGCGGTCAGGATTCACTGATCCGCTTGAAGAATTAGGCATAAAAAAAGGACGACCAGGCGCTCTGCCTGGACCGTCCTGTCGAGATACGTCCTCTCGGAAATGCACCCTCGGTGCTGTCGGAGTTGGGCTTCCATTGCTCCTGTTACTAGAATTTTGTTGACTTAAACGTCCCGGCTCTTGATAGTAAGACGCGCGGGACAGACGTTGATCTATAAGCTGGATTAGCGACGTCTGTTCGTCAGCTGAATCCCGCTCGACGTTAGTAGCCGCTGCTATTAACATCTCTGTGGTTGAAATTAGGTTGCTTCTCAAGCGTGACCTAATTTCTGGACGCAGTTGGTCCATGATGACCCGAGCTCTGATGGCTTCGGATTTAAAGGGATCAATACGATCGAAAAGACAGGTTTTCCTTGTGATAAACACTGCCGTGTCGTCTAAAGACGTTTGCTTGACGGCATACAGTTGAGCAATAGCTCGTGACTGTATGTCGGGAGAATTAAATCTCGTAAGGAATCTTTCCTTGAATAAGGCATACGAAGTAGTCAACGTCCTAAATTGTTCGGACCATCGTTGAGCTTCGCCCTTGAGTTGGCCGGTTACGTTATGGAGGCGATCATAGTCGTGGCTTATGCGAGCTCTGTCGAAATATTCCTCCATAATTTTCAGAAATGCTTCTGGATCTTCATGATCAAGCCCATGGAACGTCACGTTCGGACATCTTTGTCTCTCATGGGGCGTACAGGTCGACACGTTCTGTATCGCCTGCACGAAGCCCTCTGCCATTTTCAGAAACATACTTTCCATCGAATTAGCAGTTTGTGGCTGTGAAGCAGATAAATTTACATTATTTCCCTCCGGAAACAGTCGCTGTGGTTCTATCCCTCTAGAACCGTCGTCGACGAGCGGTGCGGTGACTCGCTCATAAAATTCTCTTGGGGTCGACCCCTCGGAGTCTTCCGCCATGAATGAGAAAGGATTTGTTGGGTTTGGGGACGGCATGGTCCCTGCTCGGGCGCCATGTGAACGATCCATGCTTTGATGGAAGTCTGAAGGACGTATTTTCTGCTCGAAAAACTTAGAAAAATTAAAAAAAAATAGGAAAAAGAAAAAATTAATTTTCTTTTTCCTCAACCTTTTCTAAATGCTAAATAAAAATATTACGTTCACCAAATTTTTAGGGTTCAAAGTGACTGTTTCAGACGGAGATTAATGGATAAATCATACTTACTGTCGTTTATGCTTAACTGCGGCTCTGATGGTATCAATTGGAAGACGTCGTAACACTATAAATCTAACACTGTCTGTTTCACACTCTCTTAAAATTAAATCTGAAAGGGAAATTTTGTTAGAAAACACAAGTAAAAGACAATATAAAGTTCAAAAAATGTATATTAAATCTTTAAAAAATTTATGTTTTTACAACAACTTCTTCAGAGAAAATGTTAACAAACAATGGTCTGACCCGTGTACAACACATGGTGAGGAACGGGACGATTCATACGTTACCAACTACCATCCAATATGCAGTTTGAAAAGCTAACGATGCACAAAAAGATTCAAGGAAAGTTTCATGTAACTGAAATTTTGGTGGGCTTATGCTTGCCTGTCTTATAAACGTATTTTATTAATTCACATAAATTTTGGTCGCTCCTCGGAGCTTAAAATTGCTTGAAGCGTATCTACTTCGTTTGTATTATGCAATAACAAATTTTACGTTCAGGCAAGGCAGATCCCATGCACGTGTGAGTACATGGTATAGATACTTTTTTGACTCCGAATCACTGAGGAACCGGTTTAGGGCAAACCCCGCCAAAACGCATCATTTCCCCGTCAAATCCGACTGCTAGGAAATGATGGGGGTCCCATGTCGCTAAGGGCTATTTTCGCTATAACTTCCGATATACTTTGAATAGTCGTTGGACTAACTTGTCCTCATATTCAATACCTCGTAAGAGTTGCACTGCTTGACAACGTGGATTCGTAAAAGGGTTTTTAATCTTGGAAATTTGGAAGTTCAAGTCCAATTTTATTATACTTTCTAAAATTGGGTGGTCGGGGCAACATTACGTCCCTGTGCAGCGACATTTACTACACTTACCAAATTAACGCTCCTCGAAGAGTTAGCGAAAATTTGGCATAAAAAACGCTCCGAAGAGCAAAAAATATATTTCCAAGAATTAAAAACCTCCTCCACGGCGTTTTTACGTGAAGCACGCTTTTCTTACGAAATATTTCCTAAGTCGGATTTTGTTACAACGTCGAAAAGTATATCGGGGTTATAGCGTTCTTTAACAGGGCCTCCGACGCTACCGACGCACTTAGACATAGTGACGCCTACCGACGCCTGGCGTCGGTTTTGTAAAATTGTCATAGTTTTGCTAAATTTATAGTCTGTAACCAATTTTGAATTTTTTTTTTACAATTTTAGCGTCATGACGCCTACCGACACCTGACGTTGATTTGGTTATTTTATCTTATATGTGTTAGTTAGACTGGGTATAAAGAGTAAGCAGATATTTTAGTTATTTTAGCGTTACGACACCCACCGACGCCTGACGTCGTATTGGTTATTCTGCTTTATAGGTGTTGCTTGGGCTATATATATGGAATAAACAGGTACTTTATTCATTTTAGGGTAACGACGCCGACCGACGCCTGACGTTGATTTGGTTATTTTACTTTATAGGTGTTATTGAGGCCATATATATCAAGTAAATAGGTGATTTAGTCATTTTAGCATCTCGACGCCCACCGACGCCTATAGAGGCTATAGAGGAATTGGGTCTATTTTGATGTGACAAGACAAATAATTCATGATTTAGTTTTTTTTTACATCCCGACGCCTACCGACGCCGAGCGTCGTTTTGTAATTATGCTAATATTGATGTCAAGTTTTAGACATTTTCAGCGTCCCGACGCCCACCGACGCCGAGCGTCGAAATTTAGTTTTTGATATTTTAGCAGTATATATCTAATTATAAATCGATTGCAGTCATTTTAACATCCACATCCATCGGTGCTTACCGACGCTGAACATATTTAGGAGGATTTAACTGGTTTTTTTTTCATGATTTGTGTGGTAATATTAAAAATTAAGTTTAGTAAAACATTTTGTTAACATCGTTTATGAAATAGGGTTGTTTCATTGTTGATTTTATTGTTTAGAGGTATTTATTTTGGATATTGGGGGTAATTTTATGTGGTCAACGCTTGGCGACACCTGATCTTGTAATTTTTAATTTTTGCTGTTGCTGTAACGGGTCACAATGAGTTCTAAGATAAAATTAGACATAAACCGTATATCTAAAGAGGAATTGATTTATGAACTACGGGTACGCGGTCTAGGTGATGGCAGTGAATTGACAGTTGCAGAACTTAGGGCTGTTCTACGTAACGCACTTCAACTTGAAAAAACTTCTCTCGCGATTAAGAATCCGACATATCCGTATACTTTTGCGCAGGATGCGGAAATATTGTCAGGAAACTTAGAAAATATCAATAAACTTATTACAGAATTTTCTGGGTCAGAAAACGATAGTAAGTTTAAAGGTATAGTCTCTAAAATTGTTCATTCATTAGGTGGTGTTAATAGGTCTAGTCCTCAAAATGAGGAAGAGAGGACCACTAAAGCTGGTATGAGACGCCAATTGCTTTTAGCATTTGACAAACTCAAGCTGAAAGCTAAAGGCAGCCGTAAAGATTCGACCATTTTTGATTTGTCGGTATTAAGGCACAATTTAGATCTACCTGGTGCACATAGTTCCGCAATGGAATCGGATCTAACATCATCTAGTGACGATGATACGCCTGTCCGAATTAAACCTGTTCCTGTTCGAGATTGGGGCCTAAAGTTTACAGGTAAGAAAAGTGAAATGTCATTAAGTACTTTTTTGGAACGTGTAGAGGAAAGAAGACGTTCGAGGGGTATTTCTCGTGCATTATTATTCATGGACGCGGTAGATTTATTTGAAGGTGATGCATATACTTGGTATAATATGGTCAAAGAATGGGCGACAGACTGGGAGTCATTGGTGGAATTGATGAAAGAACAATTTTTGCCAGCAAATTTTGATCGAGATCTTTTTGAGGAAATTAAGCGTAGGACTCAAGGCGATCATGAAAGTATTGGGCTATATATTGCTAGTATGAAAGGTTTATTTAATAAAATGAAACAGCAAACGTCTGAGAGCACTCAATTTGAGATCATATTGGAGAGAATAGATCCTTATTACCAACCATTTATAGCTTTTGAGTAAATATCCTCAATTACTGAGTTATTGTCTGCATGTCGTAAACTTGACGCTAAGAGGGAAATCGCTAAATCGTTTTCCCCTCCTCCTCCTAAAAATAAAAGTTTGATACCGGAGTTAGCTTACACTTGTACATCTCATAGTTCAGAATGTGGCAGTAGTGGTAGTAGTCAAGTGACTCATCATATAAGTGAAGTCTCTGGTAATAGCAACAGACCTCGGAGGAGTAATGTTAAATCAGTACCAGAAAAGACTTGTTGGAATTGTGGTAATGCTGGTCATTTCTCCACGAGGTGTCCAAATCCGCAAAGTCGTTATTGTTACTCGTGTAGATTTCGAAATGTTACGGTACGTACTTGTCCGAAGTGTAACAAGAGACAGGGAAACGGTTAGATGAGACATTCGTAGACAACCAACTTATGTCTCAAAACCAAAATTCGGTCGAAAGTTTATCTCCTCTTAGTTATGTGTTAGATTATGTTTTAGCTCACGTGAAGGGTGATGAGAGACCTTATGTTACTGTGTCTATTTTTGGCAAATCTTTGTTAGGTTTATTGGACTCTGGAGCTAGTCGAACAATTATAGGTTCTAAGGGTTGGGAAATGCTGAAAAATATTGGGCTAGTTAATTTAGAAAAATCTGATCTTAAGTCGATTACTGTAGCAAACGGTAATCGTTGTAACTGTTTGGGTGATTTGCGTGCACCTGTTAGATTGCAAAATGTGGAGAAGATTATAGATATTCTTGTTGTACCAGAATTAACCCATGCTTTAATTTTAGGTATAGATTTTTGGATGCGTATGGGAATAATTCCAAATATGGGTTCTAATGAGTGGAATTTTCTCTAGATGATTGTGGAAATGTCGATGTAGTCGAAGCGTTAAATCCGCGTAGCGCTTTAACATCAGAACAGTCTACCATTTTAGATCGACTCATTGATGAGACTTTCGAGAAAATGGGTGATAAATTGGGATGTACTAATGTAGTCGAACATAGAATTGAGATATTGGATGACGTGCAACCAATCAAGCAACGTTTTTATCCGGTTTCGCCGACTCTTATGAAATGCATTGATTCAGAACTTCAGGAAATGCTACAGAAAGATGTAATTGAGCCTTCTAGTAGTCCTTGGAGTAGTCCCATTGTGATGGTACGCAAAAAGGATAACTCCTACCGATTTTGCGTCGATTATCGGAAATTAAACCGTGTGACGAAGCGAGATGCTTATCCCCTTCCGTTTGTGACCAATATTTTGGATAAATTAAGAGATGCTCGTTACCTATCGAGCCTAGACATCAAATCGGCCTACTGGCAGATTTCAGTAGAGGAAAAGTCACGTCAGTATACAGCATTCACTGTACCTGGGCGTGGGCTTTTTCAATTTAAAAGACTACCTTTCGGTTTACATACTGCGCCTGCAACATGGCAACGCTTGATTGATCGCGTTCTTGGAGCAGATTTAGAGCCATACGTATTCGTCTATCTCGACGATATCGTTGTCGTCACACAAACATTCGAGAAACATGTAGAAATTCTTTCAGAGGTATTTTTACGATTAATCTCTGCTGGACTCACGTTAGGTAGAGAGAAGTGTAATTTTTGTCGGCCGGAATTACGTTACCTGGGTTATGTAGTAGATGTTAATGGGTTACATGTTGATCCTGAGAAGGTTAACGCTATATTACAAATTCCAACTCCTACCAAAGTCTCTGAAATGCGAAGTATTATAGGTACTGCCTCATGGTATCGCAGGTTCATACCGAATTTCTCCTATTTGATACAACCGTTAACTGAATTATTACGGAAAAATGTACCATTTAAATGGACTTCACGACAAGAAGAAGCTCTAAAGTCAATTAAGGAACATTTAATATCAGCACCTGTGTTAACTTGTCCTAATTTTGAACTACCTTTTGTCATTCAAACGGACGCGAGCGCATATGGGATTGGGAGTGTACTGATCCAAAACTACCCAGATCTCGGCGAAAAAGTTGTGTATTATCTGTTAAGGTCTTTGACTAAACAGGAACGGAAGTACTCCACTACTGAGCGGGAATGCTTGGCCGTACTTTGGAGCATAGAGAAGCTACGTCCTTATATCGAGGGTACGCACTTTACTGTCGTGACAGACCATTGGTCTTTGTGTTGGCTAAATAATTTGAAAGACCCGACTGGTCGATTGGCCAGGTGGGCTATCAGACTCCAACAATATAGCTTTGACCTCGTACATCGCAAAGGTAAAGACCATGTAGTTCCAGATATGTTGTCTCGGTCAGTTCTGGTTATAGATGTTCTTGATTGTGGTGATGTTTGTGAGGCAGATATAGGAAGTAAGTAAGTAAGTAAGTAAGTAAGTATTTATTGGTGCATTATACATGAGTATTTACACAAGTCAGCAATACAGATATAAAAAAATGAAAAAAAAAAATGTGAATATATATATAACCAATATACAAGAAATTGCAGTCGTATTACATGTATACAAAAGAAATTAATAAATATATAGCAAATATGATATACAGAACAAACAAATATGAGATAAAAAACAAACAGATCTGAGATAGATAACATTCAAATATAATTTAAGGTACAAAAAAAACATAAGAATATGTTACTTACATAAAGTAGAAAAATCTGCGTCAAAAAACTCGTTGAATGAATAGAAAGCATTTTCAATTAAAAACGATTTTATTACAATTTTGAAACGTGTATAATCTAGTTTCCTAATATTATGTGGTAACGCATTAAAAAATTTTATTGCATGGTATGCTGTCCCATTGCGTGTTTTTGACAGACGTAGGAAATCAATATGTAAGTTCCCAATACTTCGGGTATGATGGGAATGTAGCTGAGCGCGTGATAAATATTTTGTTTCATTATCTTTGATATATAGGAGGCATTGCAAAATATAAATACTATACACAGTTGGGATTTTCAGTTTCTTAAAAGATTCCTTGCAATCTTCTCTGTAACTTAAACCCGCAGTTACCCTTACTGCTTTTCTTTGTATCGCAAAAGCAGTTGCAGCATGTGGAGAGTGACCCCAGACCAAAATTGCATAGATAAGTACAGAGTGAATTAGACCAAAATATGCTGTTATTAAAGTTTTCTGTGAGACACAGCTCGCAAGATTGCGTAGTAAATATATACTTTTGGACATTTTGCTACAAATAAATTGAACGTGTTTTTCCCATGTTAGTTTATGGTCTAGATGGACACCTAGAAATTTAACACTGTTGGTGGTTATCATATTATCTAATGTGTGGCGTTTCAAACTAAAAATCATCGATTCCGTTTTATTTTCATTTAACATTAATTTATTTGCTAAGAACCAGTCATGAATGGTGGACTGGGTATCGCGCACGCTAGAAATCAAAGCGTTTACATCTTTATTATTATATATTAATGTTGTGTCGTCCGCAAAAAGAACAGATCTTGCAGAAGCTGTGTTATATGGAAGATCATTGGTAAAAATAAGAAACAGAGTTGGGCCCAGGACGGAGCCCTGGGGGACGCCAAATTTCACATTTATAGGACTGGAGTTTATATTACAATAATTAACAAAGTGAATTCTGTCTTGGAGATACGATGTTAGTAGCTTCTGGCTGGTAATTGAAAATTTGTAATAACCTAATTTCTTTATTAGTATATCATGTGAGACGCAGTCGAAAGCCTTACTTAGATCTAAAAACTCAGCGCACAAAATTTCACTTTGTTCAAAACCCCTGTTTATCATATCAGTTAGGGTATTTATAGCTAACGCAGTGGACATTTTGGCTCTGAACCCAAACTGGTGATTATTAAACAACTTACAATTCTCAAAATAAGATGTTATTTGCAATTTTAGGACTATCTCAAAAATTTTAGCGAGAAAAGGTATTATGGAGATTGGTCTATACTTAGAAGGATCATCAATATTGCCTTTTTTATAAATCGGAATAACTTTTGAAATTTTAAGAATTTTAGGAAATACGTTGTTTCTAATACACTGGTTTATAA
The DNA here is from genome assembly GCA_963675555.1 of Leptura quadrifasciata. Classification (NCBI taxonomy): domain Eukaryota; kingdom Metazoa; phylum Arthropoda; class Insecta; order Coleoptera; family Cerambycidae; genus Leptura; species Leptura quadrifasciata. Next base: position 115,201,633 of record OY776673.1, read on the forward strand.
GGTTGGTTAATGGAATGAGAATAATATGTTTAATAGAGTTGAGTATTTTAAGATTTATCTCATGGGCGTCTTTACTGTCAGTCTTTTTAAAATTATTAAATATATCAAGTATTTGAACGTAAGACACCTCAGAAAATTTAAATTCGGTGTCATGTGCATCGATGTTAGTGTTAGATAAGTAACTTTCAAAGTTGTTCTTTGACGGGGGTAATGCATTTATTGTATTTTCGGCAACCGTTCCAAAGAAATTATTCAGGTCTTCAGAATTTATGCAAGAAGAGTCTGGAGGTGTGCTATTGGTACCCGGTTTCATGTTACTAATGACATTCCACATAGCTTTGTTTGGGTTGTTACTTTGAGAAATATACTTATCGTGAGCATTAATTTTGGCCTTCCTTAATTCAAATTTATAGAGTGCTTTTTTCGTATTCAATAAAGATTTCAAATCGGGTGTAGGATTCATTTTGTAGAGATCTTGCAGAAGATGTACTGACTCTCTCATTTGTATTAGGGGCTCAGTAAACCAATTAACTTTCGCTCTTCTTGTATAAGATACAACTTTTGATTTTTCAGGCAAGGTGATTTATATCGCAGTAGTGATTTTGTTTAGAAACATTTCAAATTTAAGTTCTGGGTCAACGGATGGGTTATTTACAAAACTCCAATCTATAGATTTTAAAAGGTGATTTAATTGAAAAAGACCAATTTCAGAGACAGGCCTAAAGTTAATTCTTTTGCAGGAGTTTAGGGGTTTAAGATTTTGTACCTTTAGACTAATACTGACATGATCAGACAGTCGTGGATTCACAGTAACGGTTTTACAGTTATTTTGCGAGAAGTTTACAAATATATTGTCTAGGCAATTGGAATTGCGTGTGGGAGATTTGTTTAAATCGTTAAACCCAAATGATGCAAATAAATTAAGGAGTAATGAAGCATTTTTATCTGGATTATGAAAATGTACGTTAAAGTCTCCAGTTACGATGATTTTTAGATTTTTGTGTGTGAGAATGTCTAGGGCATGGGAAAGTTTCTCCAAAAATATATCAAAATCTCCGCTGGGCGATCTGTATGCAGTTAAAATGTGAAATTTATTTTCACAGACAACAGCTGCCAATTCACAATGTACTTCTACTGAAAGTTTATTAATGTTTGGCAAAGGAGAACAAGAATATTTTTTTAGACAAAATACTGCAACACCTCCATGTAAAGTGTTACTTCTACAATACCAAGAAACTAGATTATAATCGATGATATAAACATATTCAATCTCGTCATTGAGAAGCCAATGTTCGTTTATACAAAGCACATCAAAATTATTTTCTGACAAAAAAACATTAAATTCATTAATTTTGTTTCTTAAACATTGTATATTATAATGTAAGATGTTAAAATTTACGTTTACAGAATTGTTACCTAGATAGTTTCTTTGGGTTGGCAATGAGTTAATGCCGTCGTCACATGTGGATCTAATCATTCTAGGGTAATCACTCGGGAGATTCGTGGGCATAAAAAAGTTGAAGGCACGTAACTTTGATTTCCATTCTCCAACATATAACCAGGTGATTCCGGGTCCTTATAATTATTGAAGGGTAGAGGAGGCGGCAACTCACGATGTTCGTCACAAACTTTAATAAACTTTAAATTTTTCTTGCATTTTTCCATAGTTATTTCCTTGACTATATCGGATGCAAGTAACTGGCTATTTAATTTTTCTGTATGTTTGCTATTTATTTCAATGTAATGAATGTTTCCTTCCGTGCACTTATTGAATTTAAAAAGAAAGTCATTAAGCTTAGAATTATATTTAAAAACATGCTTATTTTTAAATGTATCACTATTATAGAAAAATGGCACTGAAACAAACAGGACGTTAGTGTGCGTAATAATTTTAAGTTTATTGCAGATAAGACGAAAAGATGGCGTTTTTTCTGCATTTATATCATTGGAACCTCCTATTATGACAACGTAGTCATCTAAAGTAAAATTTTTTGTCAGGGATTCGACATTCTCCAACACATGGTGTAGAAATGCTCCAGGTTTCTTTACTGATGTAATGTCATATACATTTAAATCAAATTTTTTTCTCACGTCCCAGAGAACGTTAATATCATCTGATAATAAGAGAACTTGCTTTTTTGTATTTATTAGTCAATTAAGTCTAGATTCTTGGTATGTAAAAATGAGGGATAGACTTCAAAATAATCCTTTAAAATTTCCATCTTGGCGTATCGAAGGTGCAATCTTATACAAGTATGTCGAACATAATAATTTTCCTGGGTTGTCGGAGAGTGCAAACAATTGGAAACGTGTAATTTCAAAAGAAGAACGTAAAGAAGTTCTTCGTAAATGTCATGATGATCCGTGTGCTGGACACTGTGGTGTATTTAAGACATTTCAGCGTGTTTTCCAGCATTATTACTGGCCTAAGATGAAGGCAGACAACCAAATATGCTCGTAGTTGTATAATTTGTTGTAAGAACAAACCTGAGCAGAGAAAACCTGCTGGTTTACTCGCGCCGCATCGTATTGTAGATAGACCATTCCAGGTCGTTTCATGTGATTTGATTGGACCTTTGCCTAGATCCAATCGGGGTTTTAAATTTATTTTGGTAATAGTCGATAGTTTTAGTAAATTTAGTATAGTTGTACCGTTAAGAAATGCAACAGCAAGATTAATATGCACTGCTCTAGAAGAACACTTGTTATTGCTGTTTGGTCCTATAATATCAAACAATTTTGTATTGCTAATTACCATCCACAGGCAAATCCTACGGAGAGGACAAATAAGACTCCCGAAACTATGATTAGGTGTTATTTGGCTGACAATCATCGCGAGTGGGATAAAAATTTGGCAAAATTGTCTTGCGCAATTCGCACTCAAGTTCATGAGTCTACCAGACGTACACCTTATTTTGTAGTATTTGGTCGTGAAATACCATCTAATATACATAATATAGATGATACTCAACCAGTAAGTTTTGACATCGATAAAAATGAATTAGCTCGTGATAAGAGTGAAGCCTTTAAGAAATTGTACGCTGAAGTTAAGCTTCGATTAAAGAAAGCATTCGAAAAGAGTAAACGTTATTATGATTTACGTCACCGTGACGTAACATATCAAGTGGGTTCTCGAGTTTACAAAAGAAATTTTGCATTGTCTGATGCAGCTAAATTCTTCTCATCGAAGTTGGCTCCTAAATATGAAGGTCCATTTATCGTGTCTAAGAAGTTGTCTCCATGGACCTATGAACTGAAAGATATGGATGGCAGGTTTAGAGGTGCATGGCATGCTAAAGACCTTAAACCATCCCCCGACTAAATTATATAAGAGATTTAAGCCAATGGCGCGATTTACCACCCTTACGCGAGGCATGCTCTAGATATTATTGTGTCTAAGGATTGATTGTCTATTCCTTAGTTTCTTTTTTTTGTATAAAAATGTTTACGGTGGATGTATGAAAATTTCTGCGAAATTTTCTGGGAGGTTCAGGTGGAATTTGTAATGATCTATTCTGATCGCTACAACGGACATAGCCACATAGCCAGGTTGTAAAATTTACGAGTATTAGCGTTCCCTGATTTATAAATTAAATTTAGGAAAATGCTGACATTTCATCAAACACGCTAACTGTTAATTGGGTTGCCTATATGAAATATAGACCAGATTAGTAGAACCATATAGGACTTCTTATCAACTTACTTTTTTTTTGTGGAACGTTAATTTTTGTTAGAATGAAAAAGCAACGAATTATCTTTTTCGAACATTCCAGAAAACTACAGTAGAAAAAGGATATTGGGTGTTAGCCATTTGCTTTATGAATTTTGACCTAGTGAGTTCTAGCGAGTTACAATATATTTAATTGTGCCATACTTTTGGGATTTTCTCGTTAAAACTAAAGTAAATCAGTTTCCATTTTTTTGGAGTTGCTGTGGAGCATTTGGATAGTGTGTTTTGGAAACTGTGTCTCTGATAGAGGATTTTTCTGCTAGGCCATATTCCCTCTGGCATTTCTTTGACCGTACCACCGGGTCTGAAAAACGATAAGATTCATTTCGTTGTGTAGGAAACCCTCGAAGGAGATAAGTTTTGACTATTTTGTGTCCTTTTCTTCTGTTTCGCAACAGATTATTATTTTATTTTAGGGTTTTTAATGCCAGTTTGGTATCCACCAATTGTTTTTAAGTACTAGTTAAGATATTGGAAGTGTACCCACAAATTTTTATTACTAGTCGTAATATTTGGATTCCATCCACTAGTTTTGTAATAGTCCGAGCATTTGAGTTCAAGTATAGATTGTATGAGAAAATATTTCAACCCTTAATTCCTAGCTGCTGTGCTCCTGAGAGAATTTCCCTGCCTGTTTCACCCCGGAGTATCCACGATTTGGAAGGAGATTCGACAATTTTACATCCACACGTAGCTTCAGATAAGATTATTGCATGTTTTATTTACCTATCTATTTTTTTTTTATGATCAGTAAATTAGCATTTTGTTTTTGCATAATATTTTTTTGCTGCTTAATCATACAAGCGATGCATGTGTGACAGTGGGTAGTAACCACCATTTATAGGGCACCAACCCTATACATATTTACTTTTTATTATTTGCAAGTGAAAACATTCATTCTTGTTTTAGTACGAAACTAGATTTTGCACAAAAAAAAACATATTACTACCAACAGTTTATTTTTCTTTTTGGCGTAAGCATTTTCGTTTAACTACGTAATTAGTGAAAATAAATAAATATATGTAAACTTTACGTGTACACGTACGGTAATTACGTTTGTGGGGTTGTATATATATCTAATTCCTCCTTATTTTCTATAAATCATTATACACTGCTTACACGAATTTTATGTACTATACTGCTCGCCAAAGAAAAGTTATATTTTATACAAATTTTCTACCTTACGTCATTTAAATTTTTAACAATGGTAAATAAATAAATCAGATATCATTTGCAGAAACATTTCATTTCTGATTGACTGTTATTTATCATCAGTAGGTAAATAAATATTTTCTTAAATTTTAATGGTGACTTATTTATGAATAAAGACTCTGAAAAGATTATAACTTATTGAAACTACCAATACATTGTCCTTTTTTTGAGCAAGGACTCCTCGAAATCAAGAAGATAAGGTAATTTAACATTGTTGTATATATATTTTGTTTCGTCTGTGCGTCTAAAGGTATATATATATATTTTATATATATAGCCTAGTTCACTATTTGAGTTTTGCCACTTAGATTGATATACATAGGTATATATATTTTTTGGAACGGATTCCTATAAGAACAGGGGCTTTTCTAGTTTAAAGTGGAAATAGACTAGTGGCGCCCTTAATTTTTTTTTTTAACCCACCCCACTCTCTGACTGAGCTCGTGTAACAATTTTTTTTGTGCCGCGCTATCACCAATCCGGGTCCAATTAAGTGGCATTGTAAGAAAAGCGCGTCGCAATTGTAACTATTCTTTTGAATATTTATAATTATTCTATTGAATATGTTTCATCAAGAACCTACCGCAGAGTCCATCCAATTGATTTTTTCTCTTTAATTTAAGCCCGACCGGATTACGATCGGATGATTAGGAGGGGAGAGGGGGCCAAGTCGCTTTCTTCCCCGAAAAAATCGCGAAAACGGCTCTCGGTACGTTCCCGCCGCAGTGAAAAAATCCGTTTACAAATCCGTACTTTCAAATCGCAATATCTCTGGAACCGCTGAACCGATTTCGACGAGATAAAACTCAATTTACGCGCATTCACGAGCCCTTCATTTTATCCGTATATACTTTTTCGATCCCAATCAAACTAAGCTAGTGATGCCCGAAAAACTGATTTTCCCTATCTTTCTGACTTCTTAACATCACAAAAAAAGTCCGTTTGCAAATCCATACCGACATTATAAAACAGACTCTGCAGTTTAATCCGACATTATAAAATATCCCTAAATACAATTGATATATTTCTTTAAAAAGTTTAGATTATTTTGTCGATGTAAATAAATCTGTCATTATCCTTGAAAACTAATTGTTTCTCAAAATTAAATAATTTATTTGATTTCGTATTTACTCTTTTTGAATAATTCAACCCTTGTTTAGCTTAAAGAATGTGTAGTTTGAAACAATGTTATGAAATATTTCGAATAAAACTATTTTCAGCTGTAATTTACCAAGGGCACAGATAATCACGCGATAATTTTTTCTAATAATGAACCGAAAGCTTGTTGCTTAGTAATTATCCGACGCCGTAGGCGGAGGGTAATTACTTATATCAATATATTAATTTGCCGTGCAATCCGTAACAATACATAAATAACTAAATTAAATATATTTATAACAAGTAGATCATACTTCCGTCAAAATAAACTATTATTCATGGAATTTTTAAGGCACATTGCAACATTAGTAATTATTAAGAAAAAAAAAAGCAGTTAACAAAGTTTAATAAAGTGAACATAATTGAATTGACAAATCGAAATGTTACGTTTTCTTTTCCAAATTTTATTTACTCTCTTCAGCACACTTAAAATTCAATTTAAGCTTTAGTTAGTGCTAATAAAAAAATTGTGCTCACTAATATGAGAACAAATGAGTGAGTACATGTAATGTGAAATTATTTCCAATAGTTTTAAAGAATTTTGTTCGAATGATATGGGTTTCTGCACAATTGGTTTATTTTAGAATTATTGCATTGTTGCATTTTTGAAATCTAAGTGGTAGAGGTTAAACAGAGAATAAGGAAAAGAATTTAGGCAGTAAGTTTAAATAATTTATGTTACATTCTTAAGGTATCTAATATAAATTTAATACGTTTAATGTTTGAAGTGGAAATATACTCTTTAAACTTTTGATCCAACAGATACAACTCCAGGGCTGTTATTAACAAAAAAAGGGAAATAAAATGTTATCAATACATTTCTGATATAGTCAACTTCATAGCTTCGTTCGAATTTCCCATAGCATCTAAGCTTTATTTTCGGTCAAAATTCATTCGTCTTTATAACCTGTAAAATAATAATTACAAAATAACAAATTTGTATTATAGGTAGGCAAGGTTATGGCGCACTCTTATTACATAAACAAATTTTTACAAACTTATGAATTATGAGTATGATCTGATACATATAATAAAAGCACAAACGAATAAGTAACTATTTTATTTTTATTTTGCTAATACAAGAAATCGGCAATTGGTTTGCTTGTTCTACTGATATATCACATTGGATTACTTTTATTAAAAATGTAGGTTTATATAATAATGGCATATATCCCAGTTGTATGAAAATAATATAGAATATAGTAGCTAACGTATAGTTACCGTCTTTATGTGTGAAATAAATCACAGACAAAATATTGCCTTACTCTCTATGCACTTCAATCTACAACGGTGCAATATGATACTCTGTGGCGACGGTGGTACCGACGATTTTTAGCAGGAATTGCTGGGTTAGGATATTATTTCCATATAATCATTTTATATACTGTGATTGATTAATTTTTAATAATCGAGAAGAAAATATTTTGTTGCTTCAAACGGCCAAATAATAGTCGTAATGTTATTTTATTAAAACTAAAAATTATACGAAACAAAACGAACACTTGAGCTCCGGAAACGAGTTATCGGAGTATGCTCGGGCGCCGGTCCTAGTTTAAATGGTAGGACACACTACCCACAAACCCAGTACGCGAGGTTGAGTAACTCAAGTGGAGAAAGTATATTCCAATGGGTCCGCAACGAAATGGGGTAGTACCGGATGACTCAGGCAGGGATAGCAATCTGCAAAATGGTAACACAAAAATATGCGGTAAAGCATTAGCACAGAAGGGCAAAGTTACAGTTCTTGGCTAGTACATCGATTTACTTACTCCTCTGTGAACTTACTTACTTCCTGTGGTTACGGTCAGGCACGTCTGCTGCGGTGGAGCGGTCGGAATGGAATCCCAGTGCACGGCTCCTCAGATCATTTTCTGAAAATGAATCAACTTACTATCGGTGTGGGAGTAGACGCTACGTAAAAGCGGCAGTAGCTCAAAGATCGTTCAGTACTGCGACGGAAAAAGGAAGGATGGCATTTTATGCGCATTGTGGATTGCACTAGCTAAATCGAAAATTAAAGGCGACAGAACTCTATCAAAAGGGACATTTTTTGATACATTTGAATATAAATAAAATATAAAACTAAGGTTAGAAACCAGTAATAATGACACTTGCTAAACTCCAAGGTATTCTGCTATGAAGTCGCTCCGTTCCCTTAAAAAATAGCAGGGTAAGCGTGTTTTCTTACTATCGGGATTTGTGAATGATCACTTGTGTTCGAAAATACGGTTCAGGCATTTCAGGAGAACCACGTCCATTTATCTCGAGAACGTTGTTGCCTAATTTCGAGAATTAGGACCCAGATGGATGCGCTGCTGGTCGGTGATGCGGTACGGGCCTGGCCAAAATTCTGCTGCATGGTATTTATGACTCCTAGGTTCGGATTTCGGAGTGGATACGTCTGCTACCAATGAGTTGCTCTGACTCACTATCAACACGGGACCAATTCAATTATTTCTTTCAAGTATATAACGCTAACGATTCTTGAGTTCGGTCCTCAGAGTGGACAAGTCTGCTACCGATGAATCGCTCTGGGTGACTGCCAACAGATGCGCGGTGGATCGATTGTCGTTAAACGGATATTTTGGAATATTTCGCGACTTAGTAAAATAATTCAATTATCTGAATATTTTCTTCGTAGGCCGGAGCAAGCAGCAGGACACGTGTTTCGTGTGAGAAAGCAGCCAGGGAACTAACTATTGAATACTTTAATTACTCCCTTGTATCGAAAGAATGACGTCGCACGGTAGACGTCAGATCGACTTATTTTATTACCTTGCTTTGTCACTTGAAAATATTTCACGGTTGGTTTAGGATGGCAGGCACTCACGTCTAGCTCGCGGGACTGCTGGCTGTCGATTGAAAATATTTGCTATGGGTTTGTAAGGTTATACATGTTCCTCACGTAGTTTTCCCACTACCCGAGTGCACCTGTACTTACAAAGGGTATGTTTCCTCGGTGCTACTGTAAATTAAGATAAATTTTAAAGCGTAAAACGGTACAGTAATAGATATAAAAGGATAATTTATATAGAGGGTATAAATAAATACAGATCTTGGCTACATTTTGGTAACGAAAAAACGCCCCGTTACAAATGTGGAGATTTCATTCTAAAATATCAAACTTTTACATTTTACGAAAATGCATATTAAGTTTAAAAACTATACCTGCATTCGGAATCAGGTCGGCTTTAATTTTTGATTTAGAGAATTTAATCCACGATGCGCATAAAATGCATCCTTCCTTTTTTCATCACGTCACTCTATGATTTTTCGGCTATTCCGCTTTTACGCAATAATTATTTAAAAATTACATCTTGGAAAAATTCCGAAATATCATCTGGCAACACTGTATTATCTGTTCTCTTAACGGGATACATCACCTATATTCGAGAATACCGACTTCACAGCGCAAGAGATGTGAACGATCATTTCGGTTTTGTGAACGTTCCCGTTCTCTTCGAGAATTAGGCCTCAGTACAAAATAGCCGCCCTGTTTTGATGACAGGTAAATGTATACGTACTTATTTAGGGGCATATTATGAGCAACAATGGAATAATACAATTTGGTCGAAATCTAATCTAATCGGAATATCGGTTATTGCTTTCTAACTTGCAATCGTAAAGGGTATCAGATAGAACACGAAATGATACACCATATGTTCGTTGAAGAGTTATACGGAAATTCGCTTACTGTGTCATAGTATGACACTAAAATGACTGAAATGTCATAATAATTATTGTCAGATGAGGATCAAAAACATTTTTTATTGATGAATGATTTTAAATTTCCTCTGCATACTGTCGATGAGATTTAAGTAATATCGACTTGTGGTACCTCATCCCAAGTTTCATTATTCATTCCATTCATTTGTCTATTCATTCATTTATTTAACACCCGCATCTTTCCGCGGCCAAGACTAATCACCGACTTTAAAACATGAGCTATCCCCAAGTTAGTAATTTTGCCGAACCTTTTCTCTACAGTAAAGAAGGAATGTTTTAATTGCCTAACAACTAATAAACAAGGGACTGATTTACATCACTTCCGCAGAATAGTATATCCTCATCACTTAATTTATACAGTTTTTCTGCGTTTTAACCTGATAGAGAACCCGCTAGAAGTTGTAGTGGGGTTGCCGTTTCTCTGTGATCTTCCGTCCAACTATTAGCTGCAATTCCAGTTGCTTGCCGTGTCCTAACATGAGAGAGAAAGTACGAGACAGGGAGAACCAATACTAAAATGGTTAGAAGCACTTAAACTAACAACATTATTAATATAGCGGAAATACGCACCAATATATTTTGATAGCTGGAAGGGGAAAACCTAAATGAGAGAACCGGTCCGAGAGAACTACCGGGAGCTGCATCCCGGCTGCCTAATTTATTATTTTCTAAAGTTTTTTAATTTATTGTTTTCTGTTTCCTAATATGAAAGTTATTAAAACAGATTTGTATTCTCCTACACAACTCTTCTAATGATTATTTAAATTATCCGGAATGGGGTAAATGCTCCACTTATCTACTAATCATGCTCTAAACGTGTGTCAACGGTGGAGGTACCAATACGTTAGCTTCTTGTAAAAAATCTGTTTCAACCTGTGCCCTATGAGAATGGATATTATCCTACTGAAAAATTGAATTATTCGGTCCTTTTCATAAATAGAATTTGGTCATGTATATTATGTAATCAACAGCAATCAAATTACCTTAGGATTACCTTAGTACATCATTGCAAACCATTGCATCTTGACAAAAGATTGTCTGGTATCCAACTTGACAAATTATGGCGTTCTCCATGTCGGAATTTCACACTACTACATCCATCATGGGCCCAGGAAAAAATCGAATCTCACCACTGAACACTATTTGATGCAATTCATGTCTCCAACTTACTGTCTCATTTTACGGTATCCAAATTTGAAAATCCGATTATGCATAGGAAACGGTGTGTGAGATTGAGGAAATATACTGATACTAATGACATCCTCCGTCTAAAGTTTTTGGCCACACGTTTCTCATTCCCATATCACACATAATGAAAAATATATCTCATAGGGCCAAGGGGCGTAGATGGTATTCCTCCTGATTCGTGATTGTTCTTCGCACTATCTTGGCCAATATTCTATAGTTATAGTACAGCTCATACCCTTCTGAAAAGCTCTGTATTCCTGAAAGTGTCCATTCTCACATGTCGACATTGCACTGGTGCCACTTTCCCCACTTCCAATAAGATAGCACTGAGATCATTTAGTAAAATCAACCTCATTTGTGTACAACGTAAAAATTAGAAGTTATAATAACGCAAACGTGTAATGTGTTCAGATGTTTATAATCCGACATTATTATGATGTTCATGTTTCTAAATATGAACAAAAAACATTTTAGAAACAGTAAAGGATTTGTTCATCATATTTTTAACTATGTTTTTTTAATTGTTCATTGGAACTATATCTTATATGTCACCGAATACTAAAAATTGAGCCCTCCCTCAAGAAAATTAAATAACAAGGGGATCTAATGATGATTTTATAAAGAAAATAATAAAAAAATTAAACAGTATAGTATGTTAGAAAATAACATAGCTTGTAAATGCAAGAAGAAATAATTCAGTTTACGAATACACAACCGCATGTAAATTACTGTAGCAGGCAAACGACCCCATATATAATGAAATAATAAAGAAAAGTAATATTAATAATTATCATTGATGATAAAAATGAGTTATAAAAAGAATTATTTCCAAAAGTAATTTATATACTGTAAGTTTTAAAATTTACAACTTGTTTCAGATGTAGTTATGATTATCTAATAATCATGGAACACACATCAAACCTCTCAGTCTCGAACAACTCAGTTTCCACAAATCGCCTTTGCGGCGACTGGAGCTCGAAACTAAAACTTCTACGATATGTCAGCCAAGGATCAAGACTCAAATTAAGATTCAGTTCGGATTATTCACACCATTTTGGAGGTTTCAAAGCTCGTGTCTCTATGGAAAATGGTAAGAAAAGTCTTTGATCTTTTCTTTTGAATACTATTACACTAGAAACTAACACATGTAATTTGTATACTTTAAGAAACTGCAGCACCAATACAATAATCAATATTTTAATTCTGAATCAAGTTACTTCACAGAGCTCAATAGAATGTTAAGAAACATTATCTTTTTAATTTGATTAACAATTATAATATTATATTATTTTTAATCGCCAACTTATTTTGTATTCATTTTTCTCTCAATTTGTAGAATATTTTATCTTAAAATACCAACTACAGGAAGGTTCACGATGCCATTGGCCTCCATTGCATAATTTACGATCTTAAAATGTCATTAAATTTCTAAGACCTGGAGCTCGCGTTAGAACTTTTCCTAATAGTTAATTACCAGTGATATAGTGTATACGACCAGAATTGAAACCGTATAAAAACTAAAAGCCGGCAAAAACAGTCGGCATCTCTTGCGGAGGTAAATGGAAATGCTTATTATAAGAAAAACAATAAAGAGATGCCGACAGTTTTTGCCGGTTTTTAGTTTTTATGCGGTTTCAATTCTGGTCGTATATACTATACTATATTTGTTCTTATATTAAAATATGTATGTAACAAATTTATGATAAATATAGGCATCAGCATAGTAACGCAAGAGCAAGCAGGTAAGAGTCCATAAAATTGCAATTTAGGGCATGAACGAAGTCAACATTTTTTTTGGCATCAGTTTTCGAAAAAATCGAAATAAGACGATAAACTTACTGATTCCGTACTGAGTACGAGTAGTCCTCTTTAATGCCTTCTGTTTTAAGATTTTTTTTTATCCAGTGTGGAAAAACAAAGCAGAAATATCAAAATGCTAAGGAGCACTTACTCATGAATTAATTCATTAAATTCATTAAAATTATGGTGATTTTCTAAAATAGCAACAAAAGTTTTCTGAAAAATACCTATAATAGTTATTTGTGTATCAAGGCCATAAAATTGATTTTTCTCGGTCGAATTCAAAGTTTCCGGTCGAGGCACAGCCGAGACCAAGCAAACTTCGGATAAGACCTAGAAATATAATTTTGCCGAGGTGCATACAATATTTTTTAGGCAACTGTCTCAAAAACTAACATAAAATTATATTAATATTGTTTCGTATAATTTACTGGAGACATGGACAAAATTTTGCAAGAAGGCTACTAAACTCACAGTTTTAATTATTTTTCAACGAAAATAAATGAAAAGTTCACTAGATAGTTTACTGATAAATCCTGACATACCTACTTCAAATATTAGTGATGACCAGCTACTACATGGGGCCGTGAAGTAAAAGTGGCCAAAAAAATAAGATTGGGAAATAAGTACAAAGAAATTACACTTTAGGAATGCTGTCAGATCCGATAAATGTCATTTTTTTGTAACAGTTGCCTAAAAAAACATTTTTTCCAAAGCAGATTTAAAATAATTTTGCACGTAGGTTGTGATGTATAATTTTTGTCATTACCATTTTCCACGTAGATATCATTGGTTTGCCGCTTTTCACCATCGTCAAAATATTCAGTGGCCATTTTGAAACTACCATTGCTACAAAACTACTAAAATTTCAATCGCATCGTCCTTTTATAGACATTCTTTTTGCTTATCAACATTTTTAAGTTAAATGTGATATTTAACAACTTATTAAACAAAATTCGTTTGAAGGTACCCGTCTTATGGATAAAATTGCAATTTCCAAGTCAATATACTTTAGTAACTATTAACCTCTATAAAAAAAATTACGAGACTTTTTATAATTTGACTTTCTCACCTCCTAGAAAAAAGGAAACACCCTCCACCCTAATAAAGTCTCTAAGACCTATTTACTACCAATTTATAAGAAAAAAACGAAATCTATTAAATATCCCATTTTTCTAAAATAAGGCATGTTCTGATCTTCGAATTGTGTATTATAATGAACACACAAATTGATATGATACGGGAGCGATATTCACACAGACCTCAACACAACTCATCTCGTTGGAACTAGGATAGTTATGTTCTGTTCTCGCTCCTTCTACTTTTATAATGTAAGTAAGCTACTCTAAAGCTACTATAAAGGACCCCGCACATTTCTTATGGGAAATAGCCCCCGATGAAACTTGGTGGAATCGATAATAGTTATTCCTCTTGAGCATGCATTCCTCTTGAAATGTACAGTTTTCCAGATATGGGGGATGAGAGTCGATTTTTCGGAATTTTTTCACTAATAGTATGGAAGAGCCACGGTCCTTTTAATGCAGCTTCGCTAGTGTTCTACGGGGGAGTTTAGATATTTCAAATCCGATGTCAATTTCAAATCCGATGTCAAAAGTAACATTTGACAGTTGAGAGCTGTCAGTGGCACTGTCAACTCGCCTTATTTTCCAGAAAAGATTTATCAGAATATAGCCCGATAAAATGGGAAAATTTGGACGAAATAATTCAGAGCGGGCTGAAATTTTAGGAACGGGCTTATTTTGTGGTACTTTTTAACATATTAAAAGTCCCCACCCGTAGACGCCGGCGGAGGGGAGGGGGAGAAAATGGGTAAAATAAATCAAATCTAGTCAAATTTTGAATATGTTGGTGTATGTACAAAATCGTTTTGATAACGAGTGAATGGAGATAAAACATGAAAAATTGTAATTTTCAAGTGCATTTTGACAAATAGCTATATTTTATTGGCTTTAGGCAATAATGACACTAAAAGTTTTTTTAAGAGAATTAAATTATCTATAAAATGAGCTCCAACTGACCTTCATAGGATGAATGGTGCACGAGTTACAGCTGTTTAAAGCTATGAGCAAAAATTTCTTTTTTATTATAAGTTAAATTTTCCTGCAAGAACTGTGCATAACAAATTTTTTTAAATTGGTTTTGACCTATTTTTATTAGTTTATATATATGAAAGTAATGCAATAGCATAAGTCGTTCGCAAGGTATATTTTCTTTAAAAAAAATGGTTCTTGGAAACTGTTTTTGTTCAGAAAAATTGAATAACATTATTTTTTAATTCTTTTTTTAATACTATATCATCGTTTCTTTTGACTTTTCGACAAAAATTCATAAGACCTAAATAAAAGCCTACAAAATTTCCTACAAAAATACTTTCTCGTGTATGATTTTCAATAAGTAGAGACAAGGAACTGACGATTGAAAATACGGTTGATTTTTAGTTTTTAGCAAACAGGCCATTTTGATCACGTTTGAAGTACAAAAAAGTACATTTAATAATATTTTTTCACTTTTAGAAGTATCAGAAGTTATTCTGTAAGCATTTCTAAGCCGTTTCATACTGGGCGCATATTTTTTTTAAAAAAATTTATGTTCAGTTTCTGTAGGAAAATCTTAATAAAAAAGAAATTTTTGCCCATAGCTTTAAACAGCTGTAACTCGTGAACCATTCATCGTATGAAGGTCACTTGAGGCTCATTTTACAGATAATTTAATTCTCTTCAAAAAACCTTTAGCGTCATTATTGCCTAAAGCCAATCAAACAATAACTATTTGTCTAAATGCACTTGAAAATGACAATTTTTCAGGTTTTTCTCTTTTATCTCCATTCACTCGTTATCAAAACGATTTTTTACATACACCACATATTCAAAATTTGATTCTCTTTAACTTTCATTAGATACACTATATGCGTACGATTTATCGTTTCCGAGTTTTTATCGATTTTATCATGAAACAAGTGTTCTGATAGCGCGCTATAAAGATATTTAAAAATTCATATCTCTGCCAATATTGATCGAATGGAAATGAAAAATAAAAGGAAATTGGTCGTAATCGAATTCTCTATAACTTTCATTTGAAACATTTTGCGATCCAGACGACCATTTTTGAGATTTTAGCGAAGAACGTGCGCGTCTCCGTTGCATCGCAAAACTGTCAAAATCTATCTCGGCTCCAATAGGTCTTACGAAGTTAAAAAAAAAACGAAGTTGTGAGGATTTTAATTAACTATAATCTTCATGTGTGCATATTTTACAGTAGAATTGGTACTTTCCGAGTTTTTTTGCGAAAAACCGATATTTTTTTACTTAATTTCTTCCCCCTTCCCTTCCCCTCCGTCTACGGGTGAGGACTTTTGATATGTTAGAAAGTACCACTAAATAAGCCTGTTCCCAAAATTTCAACCCGTTCTGAATTATTTCATCCAAATCGACAAATTTCGTCCCATTGTATTGGGTAAATATATACAAGGGATTTTTTGATCGATGATTTCAAATCCGATGTCGAAGATGTCATTTGACAGTTGACAGCTGTCAGTAGCAGTGTTAACTGTATTATCCGGAAAAGATTTATCACAGTGTTCCTGGGTCACGCTAAAGGCAGATGCAAGCAACCCAATTAATGTGTTAGAGCACTTTTATAGTAAGTATATTACTCAACATGCCCGTACGAGGTGAAATTCTTTTTGTTGATTTCTGACCGAATGCCACCCAAAAAAGCCCCTTGTATATATTCTGTAAATCTTTTCTGGAAAATAAGGCGAGTTGACAGTGCCACTGACAGCTGTCAACTGTCAAATGCTACTTTTGACATCGGATTTGAAGTCAGCAACCCGAAAAATCTCCGTAGAAGACTAGCGAAGTCGCATTGAAAGGACCATGACTCCATAGTATAAGTGAGAAGAAAAATCTACTTCGCCCCCCCCATATCTGGAACACTGTCATAAGGACTTTTGGTCAGGAGCTCAAGAGGAATAACATATATCGATTCCAGCGAGTTTCACCGGGGGCCATTTCCCATAAGAAATGTGCGGGGTCCTTTGTCTCTCTTTGGGATACAATAGTCTCTATCTCTTTTTATTTCGTTATCAGTTTTAATTAAACTTTCTTTGTTTAATAATGGCGTTGGCCATGATCAAATGACTTGATGCTTTTCAAAGCTTTTTTAACCTCTAAATTCACCATAAACATAACATTTAATCATGTTAATAGTGTGTTAAAAATGTTATTAGAATATATCTAAAATAAATCCAACAAAGCCATACGATCCGTCTATTAATAAAATTTAGAGGGCTGCCTGATTTTTTGACAGTGACCGGCCACATACAGCTGACTTATGGTGAAATCATCCGTCGGTGCACATTCCAGCTAAAAAAAATCCCAAAAAAAATTAGGAAGATGTGATTTACATTGTTTAGGAAAGCGACAGAGATAAAAAGTAGACGGAAACTTTGGAGATATGCCTTTAAGCAAAAGTATATGGCATCCTACGTACATACGATCCATTGGTATTGGCTTGAAATGGTACGAATACAAAATTCTTGGTTTCTTGGGATTATCACCAATAGATCTGGCAGATTCGTTTAATTTATACTATTTATATAGATACCCATTGCATATCTTCAATCTGGTGTTATTAGTAGTAGTGCATTCAAATAAGTATAAGGATATATCTCGATTTATGCGACCCGTATATTATCATGCAAAAACTGAGATTTTGGGTCTAATATTACATGACCCACATGTTATCATTATGTCATTTTTATACATGTTAATTCATGGACTTCTCCCAAATCAGGACTGCTCCTACAACTAATTCCTTTAAAAATCATGATTGATCTCAATAGAAGGGGATCTCTGGGAATATGTAAACAATTTCTAGGTCACATAATGTGTAACTGCCGATCATGTTTAAACTAAGCAATCAATAATCTGAAATTTAAACAATAGTAAATTGTCAGTAGAGTAAGCTTAGTAAAGCTGCATCTAAAACTTATGAATACGGTGTGTAATTTTTTAACCTCATTATTCTATCAAGATATGCAAGTTGTAATTATATACCTCAAAAAGTATAGACATTAATCTTTAACTTATATTGCATCTTTACTTTTGTTCACTCAGCTGGTGCAAATGATAAAAAACTCATATAATTTAAAACATTATTTAATGGCATTAATTTTTGACTTTCAATGTACCGGAAAAATTGCAGTATATTGCAATTCTAATTATTAAAGAACAGTATATATCATTTCAAAATTTAACCATAATGAAAAATTTTTGGAAAACTAATAAAAAATAAACATTATATTTCTGTCGCCAACCAAGAAAAATATGTATTTTTTCACATTTCCGCATATTTCTGGTACCTTCACATAATTGTATTTTTTTTTCAGCTATGCAGTGCGCCGATGATCGCCTATATATGTTCAATAATTTCTGTTACCTGATTGTAAGCTACCCAGAAGTAACTTGGAATACTTCCCAGCAAATATGCGATGGCCTAAAATCTACTTTGGTTTCAGTATTAACACCAGACGAGGAAAGGTTTATAACTACAAATATTCGTAAAACGGCTGAATATCGCACTAGCGCTTTATACTGGCTAGGAGCTAAAGCTGAGGGAGCTTCGAATTTTAAATGGGTTGATGGGAATGTTATGGATTACTCTGGGTGGCTTCCAGACCAAGTTCCAACTGAAAATGACATGCTTAGAAATTCTAATAATGTCAACTGCCTCAGCATGCAATGGACGGCCTCTCCTACTCCAATGCTTCCTAGTGGATTTTACTGGAAAGTCCAGAGATGTGATGCGGTTGGTGGTTATATTTGTAAACGACGACATCAACTCGTAGGATCTGGAATACATTTTAATAAAACTTTAAATGGAACGGAAGGGACATTAAGTACTCCCAATTATCCTGGAAGCTATTATAATAATTTAGACTTTTCTGTAAAAATTTTGGGACCAGAAAGAACCCGACTAATTATTGAATTCAGTAAAATCGATATTGAACCACAGTTTGATTGTTTATATGATTATATTGAATTAAGATCTATCTACAAAAATTTGAAACCGCTGAATGATGCTGTTAAATGGTGCGATAGTTACGACACCGACTTGCGCCGTTTTGATTTTGTGTCCGAAACCAATGAAGCTGAAATAAATTTTCATTCTGATTACTCTATATCAGGAAATGGATTTTATCTGACATGGAAAGCTATCGACGTCTCTGCATGTCCAATGCAAACACTCACTGCAAAAGAAGGAGTTTTTACAACTCCAAATTATCCCAATTTCTTATTAGCACATCTAGACTGTACAATAACAATACTTGCGCCAACTGAACAAAGAATTTGGTTAGAATTTTCTTCGGTGTCCCAAAATAAATCTCTCAATAATAATGATATTATATATAGACCGAGTGACGATGCTACGATTGAACTGAAATTAGGAAAGCATTCACCTCTTCTAAAACCTTTTGAAACTGAAGGACTTCTCACTGAAGGGAGTTTTATATCAACTGATGAAATCCTTAAAATTATTCTTCGCACCGGAGATCATCCCCAAGGAGCTGGATTTCGAGTTTCATATAAGCTAACAAGTGCTATTAAAGAAGAAAGAATAATTACTTTAAATAATTACACCTCAGGTTCACTGCTTCATTTGAATTATCCGGATAATCCCCCCGCGAATGTTGATTTCCTTCAACACTTCATAGCACCTTTGGGAAGCATTATTTCATTAGAACTTTATTACGTAAAACTGAGTGATACCGAATGTTCAGACGGAAATGGATTCATAGAAGTATATGATAACTATTCTGACTCTAATGGAACCTCATGGAAATTGTGTTACACTAAGTACAATGGGGAATCGGTAGTTCCAACGGCGCCAATTTATATTTCATCATTCTTAAACACTTTGCATTTAAGGCAGAGGAATAGTAATATTGGTACTCCACTGAATGGATCATTACGTGTTCTGTTTGATGAAAATTATAAAAATAAACTAATTAGTTATAAGGATAGACAGGTAGAATCGTGCCATCCAAATCTTTGCCAGAACGGAGGAAAATGTTTAATAAAAAAATCTAAGAAGTTCTGTCAGTGCACTGGATACTACACAGGTGAATATAAAAACTAATTTTAAAGTTTTTTAATGCAAATTTACGGTATCTTAGAATATTCGTGTTATATTATTTTTAGGAATTTTCTGTGCCCTTACAAAATGCGAACTGGAGCCTTGTGCTTTCGGTACATGCAAACTAACAAATACTAGCTACAAATGTCACTGTAAAACAGGCTATGTAGGCCCAACATGTGATCAAAAACGCAAGCCTTGTGAAGGTAATCCCTGTGAAAGCCGCGGAGCATGCATAGAACGTGGTGACGGATTCCAGTGTCAATGTCATGCCTGGTGGGAAGGGACCCGTTGTGAGAAACGAATGTTACATATTCCTTATAAGCCACTTAGCGAGAGAATGCTTCATGAACCGTTTTGGTTGGGACTTATGACAGTTTTTGTCGTTATGGGAGTAATAGGATTAGTTTGGTGTGCAAAAAGGCACTTTCCTGAAAAAATAGAAAAGTTATTAGCCGAAGAAGATAGCAGACATAGAAGTACAAGTAAGTTATGTTACTCAAAATAAATTGTGAACAAAGAAGAATTATTATTCTATTACTGAAAGACCAAAGTTTATTTAGTTGTTGTATTTAAAAATCCACTATACCACATATCTTTAATATCATTAAACTACATTTGCGTACTTTTGTTATAATGAAATACATTTCAGACTCAATCATCACGATGTGTAATGCAATAGAATTAGATGTTTATTTGAGCAAGTGATAATAGATTTTTTTCACATACGTGTCTTTAACTATTTACTTACAAGGAATCGCTGAATCTCGAGCAGTTTTATGCTGCTTTATATGTTAAAAGTGATATAGTAAGCACCAAAACTGACTGTTTTTTTATACTAAATGTTAAATATTGAGTGTATGAAGTTATATTCCAAATTTCAAAAATATTTTTTTTTTATAAATGCATGCAGCAGAAATGAAATATATTATTGCTAAATATTTAAGACATGCCTAGAAGAAAAAATCAATACGATTTTATTCTTTGTTTAGCGCAATCTATACCATTTTTACTATATTGATGAAAGTTACGCACTTGGTACTCTATCTATCTAAACCTAGGAAATTAAAAAGTAACACTGCGAAGTATATTAATACGTATTTGAGTTTTTCCGCCGAAAAAGTTGAAAATGTAATATTTAATTAGATTCTCTAAAACATTCGTCTTTTCTATTAAAGGATTGATCCGTTATTAAAATACATGCATAGGTATGATCCATGATCCCATTAAAATAAGTTAATCGATAAATACAAGATTGAAAATGTTCGTAACTAATATATTCTCTCAGTTTTAAATTTTATATTTTCCATGTCTAATGGCCAGTTTCTGAAACGTAAAATAAAGTTATCCATTAATAAATGTCATAGTAACAATTGTTGTCACAATTGTAACTATGACAGTAAACGAATAATTAACTCTATTTGAACGTCTATTTGAAACGTAAAATAAAGTTATCCATTAATAAATGTCATAGTAACAATTGTTGTCACAATTGTAACTATGACAGTAAACGAATAATTAACTCTATTTATCGTTTCAGAAACTGGCCATAAGACAAATTCTATGGAAACTGTAAGAAAAGGCTTGGGTTCCACAACCACCTTTGAGAAGTTTCACCCTATTACTGACAACCCTAAGATCAATCCTTTAATAAGAGATGCTGTTATCAACGATTACATCTCACGTGATCAATTTGCTTCTCCTAATAGTTCACCAACCTTATTTGATATAAAAGTTCAGTAGATTCTGTAATTATCAGGGCATTTCTTTACACTAGGCTCCAAACGCGCCAACATTATCCACTTCTGAACTACGACATACTTTGAAAAAGTTGTGTAGCTTATCTGATAATATTTCTATATTTCTTTCTTATTTTATAAGTTATCATTATCGTTTTGTAAGCGGCGACCTGACGCAATTTGACATAGCAATTTTTCTGCGTTATAGATATCGTTATAGACCTCAAAAAGTTCGAAAAATTTTAACAAGGCATAGAAAAAATTTAATACTGTAGGTATTTTTTTCATAAGGTGATAGTTTTAGATCTATGTTAAATGATTAGAATTTTCAGAAATGAAATGTAAAAGATTTACAAACTATTAACGTTCAACGGTGTGTGTTTTCAGTGTTCCACATATAAATTTTATTGGGAATTAGATTAAACTTTTCCTCCTGTTAAGTTATGCATGTATGCAGTTACGCTTTGTAATAAATAGAAATCAAGATAGACAGTAGAAATACGAAAATACACCAAAGGAAAATTACTTGTTAGCTGATAATTTAAATTTTGACATGCCTTTTTTGACCGTTTTCGACAAGTTTTCAAGTGAAAATTTCCTAACCCTAAAAAAACGGAAAAAACACCAATGGTTTAAAAGCTAATTTTTTTACCCTGGATACTTTAGAGCATAAAAATTAATCTTAGATTGAAATTTAAGGTATAAACAAGGTATATCTACAAGGATTTTTTTTAATAGTATTTTATTTAATATTATTTCTCATGCTAAGGGAAAAAATAATTTAAAATTTTTTTTATACTATTTTTTTGTAGATTTTCCCGCTCTTTCACGTGGTGCTATTCGTTTTTTATTTTTTCATTATTTTTCGAGATATTTTTCCGTTTCAGAGGGTTCGTGGGTGTAAATTTTGGTAAACTATTTAAAATCACTTTCTACTAGCAAAAAGTAGCCTTTCAGGAAAAAATTTGCGAGGTAACAATTAATTCTAACTTTTCATCAAAATTAGTCTCTGGCACCTGGGCTATGTCTACACTACAAAGATACTTAATTATATGGAAACAAAGAGTGAAATGTAATATATGTATACTTGACTTTTTTGATATTTGATAAAGAAATTAATCGAAATAAGCGACAAGCAAGGTGTGGAATAGTGCATACGTAAGTATTATTTCTGATGTATCTACAGTATCGAGAAAGCAGCAAGTCAATGGGTCTAGCGAAGGGTAGTTTCGTTAACAACTTAAATGATTAAGTCAATGATAACTCGTTTGTGGGACGTGTGTATTTGCTTAAACAATAATTATTTTACATATAAGCAAAATCTATGTATATATCTATTGACGGATATTATCTACAGTGGAACTGTTACTGCTCATTGCACATATTATTATTTTAATTTTCTGTTACCTTCATCTAGATTCAATATGTGTTAATATGCTCAAAACTAGATTACGGCAGTGTAATCTATGCTTCTGCTAGTAAATCTAATTTAAAAAGCCTAGATACAGTGCACACCTCCGCACTTCGTATATGTCTTGGAGCCTTTAGATCTAGTCTAGTCTAGTCACATGAGCTCCCTCTTTAGTTACGTCGTCAACAACTCCTCCTGTCATATTCGGCCAGAGTATCTGCTAACCCTAACAATCCAGTTTTTGATATTTTCAACTCTACCCAAATACAACCACTCAGTTTTCCAAAAAGACTCCACTCAATCCCACAAATTTTAAAACCGCTATTAGGCGACATTAATCTCGTCAAGACATCTGCTAACCCCATTTCAGCAATACCGCCATGGGTCGAAACGCTACCTTCCATCAATACTACTCTAAATAAACATATGAAGCACGAAACTCCTCACGCCATCCTGAAACAAACATTCTCAGAAATTACCAACAGAGAGAAGTTCGATAACATCTTATATACCGACGCATCAAAAGCCGAAAACGGTGTCAGCTGCTCAGTTGCCACACTAAATTCTACTATAGCGAAACATCTACTCCCCAACCATTGCAGTGTTCACACCGAAGAATTATACGGAATTTTAATGGCGCTTAAGACAGTAGCAGCTGCTAACGAGACAGTGGCAATCTGCACTGATTCACTAACATCTATCCATTCTATAAAGAACTTGTATACCCAAAATCCTCTTGCCCAAAACATTCATGAGACCTGTCACCTACTCGCCGCTCAAGGTATTTCTATTACTATCGTCTGGGTACCATAACATGTCGGGATCACCGGCAATGAGAGAGCCGACCAAGCCGCTAAGGCAGCCTTGGAGTCCGATTTACCCATCGAGGAGGTCCAACTTCCTAAAGATCTAATAAATTATATGAAACGTTTGATCACAACTAAATGGAAAAATATGTGGAACCAGTTTAATACTAAGTTATATATGATACAACCAAAAATCAATTCAGACAATCTACCAGCCATGAACCGTAATGACAAAATAATAATCCGAAGATTAAGAATTGGCACACCCGTGTCACACATGGCATCTGATGGCATCAAGTAACCCGCCACTATATGACCGTTGTAATAACCACCTTACAGTGAAGCATATTCTACCCCCTGTATACCGAAGCCCGTCAACGCCACAACCTTAAAGGAAACCTCAAAGAAGACCTTAGCCCGCCTAACGACTTCAGTAATATAATTAACTACTTACATGATATCAAAATGTACCATCTTATATAAACCCTTCACAGTTACTACCTTTGTACATACTTTTGTATCTATCTGCCAATGGCCATATGCAGTTGAGGCACGTAAAGTTGAAATAAAATAAAAAATGTATGTTTATTTGACCAGTGTTTATTAATTACCGCCAACAGAATTGCGATTGGCTTTGCACTGTTTAAGCCTTACGTATTCACTTTAATTCTTGTTTACCATTAATTAGAGTCAATGTGAATAATGTTTGATTAAATAATTTTAATGTTTAACCTCGTTAAAAACGTTAATTGACTTTGCTTTGTTTCCGTTTTCTGTACTACATATTGTCTTATATCCATTTACCGATAACTTTCAATAGATAGTGAATAATTATTCTTTAGTGCTTTTATCGTACATTTAATTTGCTACTTCTTTCACATAAGAATCAGTGGTACTCAAGATATAGGGTTATTCACGGAAAGCGGGTATTAGTCGTTTCTCGGGGTCTGTCGAGTTTAGAAATCTGAAAATTCTAATAAAGAGATTTTTGGGTATGGCAAATTTAACGAAAATATGTGTCACTTCCGCTTATACCGAAAGTATTGTGAACGATCCATCTTACGACGCCGACGTCTGAAGGACTTTTACTACCCTTCCTAAAATGAATAATAAAGTGTTCCCCTGAAGAGTTCGAAGCGGCTGATTCAGACGAAAAATACAGAACTTATACTTACTGTTCTTTTGCTTAACTGCTGGCACTGAATGGTATCAATTGGACGTCGTGGCACTGTCTTAAATCTACACTTTAAATAAGTAACACTGCTAATGCTAATTCTTTCCTAATTAACCTGAAAGGGAAATTTTCAACACAAGAAAAAGATAATGTATAGTTCAAAAATATATATTGGTCTTTTCAAAAAAAATATGTATCTTCATGGGTATAAGGTCTCCAACTACCATCCAATGTTGTGGTTTATAACAAACGATTACACAAAAAAATTGAATGTAAAATTCAATGTTTATAAATAGGTGGGCTTTTGCTTGCCTGTCTATTTACGTATTTTATATTATTACAATGGTAATTTCGGACGCTCTTCTAGAGCTTAAAAATGCTTGAATCGCAACTACTCTGAATAATAATGTGGCAGTTATATATTCATACGTTCAGGCACATGTGAGTACATGGTAATAAAACTTTTTTGCCACCGAGTTACTTAGGAACCGGTTTAGGGAAAATACGCGGAAGATACATCGTTTTTCCGCCAAAATTGAATGCTAAAAATGAAAATAACACCCTCGACGCTTTTAGTATACTTGCCAAAATCTCCCTTAAAACTTTGAAATCGAAACTTTCAACTTGTCCTTATATCTAACATAACGCATGAATTGTCGTGCCACGTAACGTAAGTTCATAAAAATAATGGTTTTTATGGTAGTGCCTAATTTTTGATGGTCGGGGCGACATTACGCCCTCGTGCAGCGACATTTAGTATACTTTCTAAAATTGGTGTTTTGTCAATATATTTGCATAAAAAACGCTCCGTGGAGCGAAAATATTATTTTATATATAAAAACCGTCTTCTGATTGTATTTTACGTCAAGCACGCGTTTCATGGGAAATATTTTCGGATTTCGTTATAGTATCGAATATTTCATCGGGTCGGCGCGTTCTTTAAAAGTATCACCAAACTTTGTTATTTTAAATGGAACACCCTGTATATTATTGGATTTATCATAAAATTTTAGCTTGGGTTTGTGTACCATCAGATTTTCTACATCGTAGAATGTTAAGAATATCATGGACACTACATATACCAAATAACACGGTACTACAGGGCATAAATAAGAGCAAGGAGATTCTAATGACAATAAAACGAAGAAAAATGTAATATTTTGGCCATGTTATGAGGAATGAAAAATACCGCTTACTTCAGCTCATTCTCCAGGGAAAAATAGAAGGACGACGAGGGCCAGGCCGACGCCGCATTTCATGGTTACGAAATCTTAGACAGTGGTCTGGACTTAATACTACAATCTTATTCAGAACAGCATGGATAAAATTAGATGGGCCAACGTGGTAATCAAGAGGATAGGCACCTAAAGTAGAAGATTATTATTCACTACCTCTCAACTACTTGGAGTAATAATTTTTTTGTTCAAATAACGCCATCTGTACATGCATTTTAAAAAAGTCACTACAGTCACCATTATGGATTTTTAAGAAATTTTTTGTAAATACCAGTTAAGAGATATCTGTGTGATCTTTTTGTGTTACTTTCACTTCCTGAAAATATACAGGCTGGCCAAAAATTATTTTTCAATTTACAACTTTTTGAATTGAATTTTCTCAATTTGTTCCAAATGGAATACCCTGTATATTTTTAGACCTTGTGATGTAAGAGTGAAAAGCCAACGTTTTTGTATGTGCATCTTATTTGCAACTGTTTTCGATTTATTGAGCAATAAGTACAAAATTCAAGAATAAACTTAAAAAATTAGAAGTTTTTTCAAATAATTGAACAGAAAAAATGTCAATCAAAATGAGCAGCATTTAGAGCATTTATAATTTATTTTGTCTGTTCAATTATTTGAAAAAACCTCTAATTTTTTAAGTTTATTCTTGAATTTTGTGCTTATTGCTCAATAAAATGTTACCAAATAGCCGTAAAAATGTACATACAAAAAATATGGGGTTTTTCATTTATACATCATATGGTCAAAAATATACAGGAAAAATTGAAAAAATCAATTCTTAAAGTCCTAAATTGAAAAATCTTTTTGGCCACCCCGTATATTTTTAGGAAGTAAAAATGATTTAAAACATCAAACAGATTACTCGTAACTGGTATTTATATATTTTTCCTTAAAATACATAATGGTACTATAGTGATTTTTCAAAATACATCTGCATTATTTCAATCGCTTCGGCTAAATGGTTGGGAGATAGTCAACAGTAATATAAGAGTGAAATAAGTCTAGAAAGAGGCTTCTAAAAATATACTGATATTACCCATATTTTTTAAATTTCTAGCTATCAAAGTTGGATGCACTATTGCCTCACCTTGTATAACTGCAAAAACAACTTAAACAGACTAGTCACTCTCTATTGTTCTCCTATGTCAGTGCTCACACAATAAAATTATTTCTTGTACTCGATATTAATATTCTCGCTCTTGCTTCCATATAATCGTAAAACATAATTATTTTGTCCCTGCGGTTGTACCTACGTATTTTTAAAGTAATTTCCCTTTTCTGAAAACTTATAGCTGAAAGTGGAGCTGACATAATACCACCATTGGGAATGCTCCACGTTTGATTTCTGTAAACGCATATTAATACATTTAAAATTACGACTTTTTTCAACTTCACTCTATTTGACAGCTTGTTTTCATTATTTTTTTCCTTTGGGTGACCACCTTGTACCAATTTTATTAAAAATATAGCAAGTTTTCTTTCCTGATAATTGTTTTATCTACATGCAAGATACTATACTCTGTCACATACTTTTGTTTAGTGTAAGAGTAGTGTATATTTTTGCAATAATCTCTTTAGGAAAACTACAGAATCGCTAATTACAAGAAACTAATTGATCACGTAATTTGTAGTTTGGAATTAATTGCGAAACCATCATACATATACCTACTTATTTACTAAAAACTTAATTCTAAAGACTTAACAATGTAACTGATGCATATGTATGTATAAGTATAGATGTTTATTTTTCTCAGTTTCATCCCTGAGGAGTGCATCTGTTCGAGAACAACTCGCAGCAGCCGCAGGAGCAACAGCGGTTACAGTAACGCCGAGTCCAGGTCCAGGAGCACCCCGATCTCTATTTGGCCGTCTGGGTATCCGAAAGCCATCCATTCTCAGCCTCACCAGTCCACACGCCAGTGGTTATGTTCCAGCTACCGCCCGAACTTTCAGTTTGGACGATTTGCTAAAACCTCCCCCGAGACGTAAGGCTCCGTGCCTGAGCTGTGATTGCAAACACATTTATTATTCTTTATTATTATTCTGTATAATCGCTCATTATCTATTCTATCTTTCTCTTCTCTCTGTTTGTAGAATCCCCTTTTCCTTCACTTTATTGCGTGTGGCTGGTAGGTTGCACATTATTGTGACGTAAAATTTGTTTATTATTTGTTGTCGCACCAATTATAGCAATTGTACATATACTGCACAAATCTGTACATAAGAGAATGATAAGTACTATATGAAGTTATGGAAATAAGAAACAAAGAAAACAATGCGAAAAAGATATTTTATTAAAAATAAACGAACAACATTTGAGTGACAACAACAAGACAACTTTATAGACATTATTATTACTAATCCAATAAAAGAACTTCTTCGTATTGTTAACAATTAATTGTTACTTGCGGCCTTGCCCTAATTACATTTAACGAACATTAATTATTGAGTTGTTTATTACCTCCAACAACTACATGGAGAACCTCAATAATTTTTGTCCTAAATGCCTAGGCTTGTTGCTGACTAACAAGTATATGTATATCGCTTCAAATTTTATTGCGACAGAAAGAATTGTTGTGCCCATTTACTTATATATTTTATTATGTTATATAGGTACTCCATCACCAAAAAAGAAAAGAAATAATTCTACTCCCACTAAGAAGAATGTAGCTGAAAAAAAGCAAATTTTGCAACAACTGATATCCCCTGTAAATAAACAGAATACAAGAAAAGTGAGCCTAGGTGAATTAATTCAACTAGCAGATA
The DNA here is from genome assembly GCA_963675555.1 of Leptura quadrifasciata. Taxonomy (NCBI): domain Eukaryota; kingdom Metazoa; phylum Arthropoda; class Insecta; order Coleoptera; family Cerambycidae; genus Leptura; species Leptura quadrifasciata. The sequence continues at coordinate 115,230,742 of OY776673.1, forward strand.
TAAAATCAAATACTGCGGGGGATACAAAACAGGAAAGAATTAAAGTTGAAACTAAGTTCAGTGAAAATTCTGCACATTCGGCTTTAAATGATCCAAAGCTAGAAAAAAAAGTTACTTTTGCACGTTTGCTAAATAAGGTATCTGCAGAAATGAGTTCCGGGTCGGAAATTGAACTTGGAATCATGCAGACTAATAAATTAGGTTGCATGTTTGCTCGTCCATCTAGTACACCACCATCGCCCAACGTTGATATTAGGTCTCCAAATAGCACCTCTAGCAATCAAGGTAGTGATTCACTCACTAGCTCTGATCTTGCTATCCCCAGTGCTTTGAGTTCAAGTATTTCAGATCTCCTTATCAACAGACGAGGTAGTAGACTTCCAAATGGCCGACAGAAACCCGCCAGTGCTGATTCCATTTTAGCTATGTTCCGGAATTTTTCGTCAAGTTCAGCAGGAGCTAATTTACCATCTTCCTTGAGAGTGTCTCCTTCAACTACACCTACAGCTTCTAGTCCACAAGATGATATTGTCGGAGACGACGATTCATCAACTTCTTCAATTCATACACCTGTATCATTTTCAAGTGGGCCTCTAGAAAGTCCTATTATGCAGCGTCATGGCCCTAATCAAAGTACTATAGAGGTTCCAGTATTGGACCCACTAAGTGCACATAAATCTTCTACTGGCGGTTGTAATTTATTGCATCCGCCCACTATTTTACTAGAAATACCAAGCACAATCAATAAGTGCCTTTCACCGATTAGAGAAATGCCTACTCCTCTACCTTCACCCATGCCATCTCCTGCTCTAACGCCAATCATGCGGCGTAGTGTGGCATCTTCGTCATTGGAAGAAGCAGAAATGAGTGATGATAGAATTTCTGTTGAACTTCCCAATATCTCTATGAGCTGTAGTGATGCTGATGATGACGATATTCACTGCACCGATATTGCGATAGATCCCCAGGCAGAAGACGGCTTGATTTTGGAAGAAGCTGCTGCAATGCATCATACCGCCTTATATAGATCAAAAGTAATTAATTTTTTTTGTTCATTTTTCAAATTAGTATTAATTAGTATTATCATCCAATATCCCATAACTTTATAATAAATGAGTTTAGAATAAATAAATAAATAGAGCTGCCATTTTTACATTCCATGATTAACTTGTTTATAAAATATGCTGTGTAACTTGTTTCTGCATGAATAGTAGTCATTAGCCAAAATTCACTTCAAAAATTTTTAAAATTATATAGTTATCACCTTTGATATAAGGTCGAGGCAAGAATTCAAGCGATGCACGTCACGAGTGATCTCATTAAAGAAATTTTAATACCAACATAATTTTTAATCATTAATTACGTTAAAAAGAGTAGTTCTTGACACCCAATTATTAAGCTTTTTTCAGAAATAGGTACAGTTTAATGGGGCTTCATGATTTTTAGCAGTATTGTATTATTTATAGAATTGATCTGTGACGTGCATCGCTTGAATTCTTGCCTCGACTATAGTATTGTCGTAAGAATAAGTCATGTCTGCCGATTTATAGATAACCAATTACTACTAATTAATATATTTTTAATTTTAGAATAGACCTTCACCTCTTGGTCATCCGGCAGAGATGAGCGAAGATGCAATAACCATTACTATAGATCCACCTCCCATTGTTATACCGACATTAATAGTTCAGACGCCATCACCTACTCACTCCAGAGTACCATCTGGTTTATTTCCGGGTTCACCACCACCTCACAGATCGCAAAATGAATCGTGTTTCCAGTTTACGTCATCAAAACCTCCTAGAAAATTATTTAAAGATTTTGAGAAGCCTACTTCTCTGGATTTACCGTGTGCCCCTCCAATGATTACTATTACTTGTAATATGAGTGAAGTCGAATCTGACACGGAATCTATTTCACCTGCAATAAAATCATCGGGTCACCTTGGTGTAGCATCTGGAGGAATGACTTATCTTAGTCCTTTTTCTATGAATGCTCGTGGAGACCATACTGCTTCTGAATCTAATTTAAGTTCATCAGGATATAGCTCCATGGCTAGCCCAGGGCCTTCAAGATGTAGTTCAAGCAACCCTTTATGTCCTTCTGAAATGGAGGATCAAGGGCCCCCTGGATCAGGTAGTTCTAAAAGAAGGCAATCGTTAACTCCACTTTTGAAATTGGGCTCTAACACATCTGGATGTAGTAATATTGATAAAAATACGCAAGAACAGAGACGTGGTCGTTCAGATTCCGAAACATTATCTGACGACCCTCTTTTGGAATCAAATGATGAAGGAATAGGTACGGATCATATTGACGAAAAAATTGACGATGGCGAAGTGAAAAGCGCAAAGGAATTAGAAGTTTTCATGGTAAGTGATAGTGATGGTTCAAAAACTTTATTAGACTTGCCTGTAAATCCAATAATCACTGCGCGAGTTGTTAAATGTGTAAGTTTAGAGGATACTATCGAACGTTTATTGCCACCGTCTGCTGCGAATAACAAAAATTCTTTACAATTACCTTCCATTGTAGTTCAATGTGACTCCCCAGGTTGTGAAAAGCATTTAAGTCCAATGAGTTCGCGTAGTGAAAGCCCTCTAAGTGATCGTACTACAGGAATGGGAAGGTTTTCACCTCAATTTTATGGAAAGCATAAAGACATATTACCTTTTACCGATTCCGATGGTCTTTATGACTTTCCCAGTTCAGATAAGGTTAACGTAACTACCTGTACTCATCATAAAAAATTAGGAAGGAAAAGGGAGAAAAAATTGTTACGAAACTGTAAAACGCCTAGTCCTACCAAATCACATCAACCTATTACCCTGCACCAACATTTAGATGTTCCTAGCAAGGATTCACTATACAAAGTTCCGCCTCCTAGAAAGCTTAGTCCCAAGCGTAGAGTTACGCGATCTCAAATGGTTAGTTCATCTTCAAGTTCTGACAGTATTACTACTACACGAGAGAATAGGCTGTCATCCTCTAGTCCAAGTCCTGACACAATACGATGGTCATCACCTCTTCCTTGGATGGGCGAAAAATGTTTAAAGTCACATGGAGGATCTGGAGAAGAAACATGTGAAGTACGTAATATTGATTATATATTAAATTGAATTTTAAAATAAGTACGTTTCATACGAACCAGATGTAGTAAAACAAATAGGTTTAAGGATAATTTACACGGCCAAGAGAAATAAATTATTTACAACAAAAACACAAGTTAAAATTTCCTATTTAAGTTTTTGATGCAATATTACTTGATCTTTCTAAACCTGCACGATTTTGTCAATATGGTGTTAACCAATAAAAATAATAAGAACTGCTTCATCTTTAACGTTAATGTTGTGGAACCAACACGAAACAATTATTGAATTTTTAAATTTCGGTACAATACAAAATCTAGTCCAAAATAAGTTAAAAGCATTATTATTGGAGAGAATAATTTAAATAAGAAAAGACAATATAAAACCAGTTTCACAATAATTGGTAACTGATCACTGGTCTGGTTGTAACAGCCAGTTTCACAGTCGTTCGTTATCTTTTTGGTTAAATAACCTAAACCTGAAAGTTAACTATTAATAAAGACATAATCAACATTAATAAATAATATAACCAACGGTTAAGCTTAAATTATGAATAATTGGTATGGGTTTTTAAGATTTTGAATAATGTTCCACAGATTAATTTTAGAGGACGAGGAGCTAACCTACAAAACATAATATGCTTCATCTGATTGGTTATTATGTTATTCTGTTGTTCAGTTTGTATATCTGGAATTTATAAAAGCTATAAAAAGTGAAGTTGCAATAAATAGCTGTTTGGTTCGTTTTAAGAATTATATCTGTGTAGTATATTGTTATTAGAATCTATTTATTTTTTTAATTTTCAGTGCAATATGCTTTGTGGTATCCTATCACCGCATGTATATTAGACATTTTCTGCATTTATTATTTTAAGAACTGAAGCTGTGACAGATGGCAATGTCGTAGAGAATGATCATTGCATAATTGTCTGTGTGTATGTGTATACAACTCTATAACTAGAAATTGTCACTCCTGTAGGGTGGTGATAAATAAATAAATTTAAAAAATTGTGATTACATTCAAACTTTTCACGGGGATCTGTACTCCTCATCAAATTCCCATTACCCTGAAAACTACAGATACTAAATATTCTAGACTTTCTAATCTCCTCATCACTTCTCTGCAAGCATTCAGCGGCCTCGAAAACGGGGAAAAACATTTTCCACTATTTTGTATTTTTCGGTGGACTTCAATGTTAGGGGTGGTGGTAGTTTCAACCCCGGGGTTAATGGCTTGTCTCGTCACTCATCTTCCTTTACAGTGTCGAAATCCCCTGATTGCCTTATTTAATTGGTTGCCATATACAAAATTTGAATCTGTGTCTCTCATGAGTTGTTTTAATTTCTTTTTGAAATTAATTATTGACGTATCCTTCATAACAGGTGGAAGTTTATTATGCAGTTTGGGAGCGAGATATGAAAAACTACGTGCAAAGACAGCGGTATAGTGATTCGATATTAATAAAATATTTTTTTTTCGTGATGATCTATCTAAATTAAAGTTATTCAACTTGATCAATCTATTATATAGATAAGTAGGCTTATTAGATATTAGCAGATTGTGAGTAAAACACAAAAAATGATATTTATGCACGTCATCGATTTTCATCCAGCCTGCATCTTGGAATTTGTGACTTACATGTTCAATCTTCCTGATACTATAGGAGAAGCGTATGCAAGAATTCTGCATCCTAGATCTACTTTATTTTTACACTATTGCCAGCTGGCCAATCAATGCACATTTATACAATCCTAATGCCCTTCTTTATGAGAATTTTATTTTTCAGCAAGTTTATCGTGCCGAAGACCGTCATCCCCTTTGTTTAGACAATTGTTTAGAAGACCTTTTGTTTAAACAATCACATAAAATCTCGAAAATCCTCAAAATCAACAACACAACCAAAGAATTTAAGTAGATAGTCAAAAGATCAAGCTCCTAATGACTCCCACGATGTTTAGGAAATACCTTAGGTACTCAGACTGTCCCAAACCTACATTGGAGAATCCCGGAGCAACATTGTCTTGTAGCCAGAAAAGTTGATCCCATATCATTAGTAGGTCTGCACCGCCTCATAATATAGGCTTCGGCACAAAAACAATAATAACGTATTTTCAGAACACGCGAAAAATCCGTGAAGCAATAGAGACTGCTAAACGTGTCACTTAAAGTGGATGACGGTTTGCACACACGCTCCCACTCTCCCACCACATTACTCTCCTACACACAGACACCGCTAATATAGCAGCATTTCATCACCCTCAAGCCAGTCCTATGCACCCTAAGAGTGTCTTCTTCTGATTTTTCCCTTGATTGTTTTTATCCTGAAGATGGCTCCAAAATGAGAGCCGAAACGTCTAGACCTCATTTACCTCAGATGCGATTCAACCTGAGAACTAAATATATTTCAGGGCAATTCACATAAAAAATCCCCAGGCAGTTTCCGTAGTAACAAGAGACAATCAAATTCTGTAAAAGCCAGTCGTTAGATATTCTAGGTGACTGTATTTTGTCTTTCAAATATTGGCAATGACAGTGGCGTCTACGGCGTCGCGGCGCCAGAAAGAATTCTTCGATGACAGGAACTTTGGAAGTATAATGTTATTTTAAGTATGTTTAAGTGCTTAAGCGCTTAAGTACTTTTTGTAGTTCACAATTTTCCCTTAAAACTAGTAATTTTCGAAATAAAGCAAAAAAATTCCCAATCGAATATTTGGTAACTAGCAAGGCAATTAAAATTCACTAAAAAGTGATCACTAGATACAATAGATAACTCTAACTCTAAATGATTCACAATTTTTCAAATAGCTGTACAAATATATTTTTTCTTTTGTAAAACCATTAGTTTTCAAATTATCTGGTATTTTCTATTTTTAATTTTTTAAAGTATATTTTGAACTAACCCCGTATATTTTCTGTTAATTATTTAAACTATTGGCCCTAAGTCTAATTTAATTAGCGCATCAGAAAAGTGTATACAACTTTTGAAGGAAACATTTTTTTCGTAATCAGGAGGTCAAAATACATAAGAAACAGGAATATAATTCCCCTTGGAAAGCTGTCACCGAAAAAAAAATACTTCACGCCAATTCAGCTGTATTATTAGACTAACCAAGTTAACCAAGTGAATTTTTTAATTTCAGGAAAATCAAGATGTAAATTCAGGAATGTTACCAAAAACCTCGGATTTTTGCAGAAATCATTTTTCTAGCCATCAGAAAATTAGCAGATTACGTGCCATAAGTCATCAAATAAGGTAAAATATTTTATTTTGTATATTAAGAATTTCAAAATTTTGACATTATTTAACCCCAATTAATGTCATAAGAGGGCGAGCAATTTCGAGTAATTTTTTGCAGAGCGAACACAAAAAGTACCTGTTAAAACTTATCATGGATAGACAAAAAAAAGACATTCAGACATTTGAATAAGAAAGAAACTTTGTCGGTTCGCTTAATGTTAAAAACCAAAAAATATGTGTTTGCAAACTAAATATTTTTAATGTAAAAATATAAATGTTTAAAATGACACATTTCAAACAAATTTATAAATTCCTTATTCTTTGGAAACACTTAACTTCCTATTTAAAAAAAATAATTCACAGCTTCTTATATCACGAAGTAGATTCACATCTATAAGAACGGTTTTAAGAAGCTAACGTTGTATCATTTACATTCCCCAATTTTGAAATTTCGTCACTGTTAATTTAAAATTAAAGTAATAAGTATACTTCACAGAACACTTTGATTATAAAATAATAGATCTAATCTATTCTCAATGTTACACTATTTATCAAAATTTATTAAACCATAAATATACAATAGATTTTGCAATAATTGTATAAGTTATCAAAATAATTTTTTCAGAACAATGTATCATATCAATACGTAAAATATTTTTACACGGAGAAGCATATTCAATTTTGATATTTGTAAACATAGCTATTTGTTCGACAACGGCCATTAGTATCCAATTTTATATGTATACGTACATATAGAATTAACTTTCATTACTTCTTGCTTTAATGTTGGTATATATGATAAATAATTAAATAGAACTGTGTAAGTTTGATATGTATACTTTTTTAATGTACCTTTTTTGAAAAAGCACAGAAATATTTTAATTATATGCAATGTATAGCTAGATACATTTAGGATCAAGCAATTTTTTAAAAACAAAATCTAATAAGACAAATAAAACGTCTAATTAATGTATTTTTAACATATCTGGTTAAGTATTTTTTGTCTAAATATAGTGCTGTAGTTTTTGTCATTTGCTTAACGAATGTTTCAACGACAATGTACAATGCTTTAAGAAGATTTTTTATTTCTTAAATCTTGATAATTTAATAGCTTTGTACTCTCCTTAAATATAATACCAGTAACCATTTATACGATAGTTCAATGTTCACGCGACAAATTAACAAGACAAATGGCAATTGCCAAATTATTGAAATTTCCAAAATCATTGAAAATGGTTATTTTTATTATTTTCTGAATTGTATCGATAAATAAATTCTTTAATCGAGGTTGTGTAGTATATGATACAATTATACTTATTTGTTCTAGATTTTTAAGAAGATTAGAACTAAGTTTAAAAAGAAAAGAAAGAACAGTTAGTCCTTCAGATAGTTTTGATAGTGGAGAAGAATCACCAAGGGCCACATCTCCATTACTTCAACCGTCAAAGGAATCAAAAGTGAAGATACGGAAAAGTAGTAGTATAAGCAAATTACAAAGTAATAATATTACTTCAAACAAACATAATAAAAGGGGGAAATATAAGCGTGGCGAATTGCTTCTGCCCCAAGAAAGATCATTGCAAGTTGTAATTAATGGAAATGGTTACTCAGATTAATTTAAATGATTTTTTAATGAATAATAAGTAACTAATATGTACTGATAATTTAAACGAAATTGTTTTCAATATATAGATATTCTAAACATCGAACAATCATAAATATAAGCGCAATATTTTAAAGTGAGTACCTTAATATCGAAGCCCTTTTTAACTGTTATTAGGTAACGAATTATTTTTAATGCTCAATGATGCATTACTGTTAAATGTTACACATCGATTAATAGCCCTGTAATTACTTACTGAAACGGGCTTTATATTTTTTATAATTAAATCAATATTCCAAATGAATATTCAGTTTAACAGAAACTTACTAAAATAACATTGAAACCTCTAAAGTGCCTCCTTTTGAGTTTTGAACTTATTTAAACAAAAATGTTTGCATTAAATAAAAAAATGTAAGTATGCAAAAGTTCAACTGTTCAGATTTTGAAAAAAGAACTTTTACAACATTAATTCAATACTTATATTGTGTTCACTAATATGTTGTATGATCTAAAACAATAAAGGGTATTCCTATCATAACTGTAAAATTCAATATATTAAGGATCAGTATATTCACGTTCCGTTTTTATTTGGTAAATAAATTCTATGGCATACCTCATAGAAAATAATCAAGCGGAGTCAAATCCATAAAACGGGCTGGCCGCTTAATTTCACTGTATCTACCGATTCACCTATTGGAAAAAACTTGACTCTTACTTCTAGTCCAAAATGCGGTGTAACTCTGTCCAGCTGATCAAATGCTTCTCTCAATTTGTTTAGGGTTGCCATCAACAGCGAAAAGTCTTAGAAACTCAGAAACTGTGCAAGAAATGCACATAATACGTATCAGTTATTATAAAATGATCAATGAAATATGGTCCAAGAATTTAATCATTTGTAATTCCAGTCCAAATGTTGCTTTACTTCACTCATCGAGTATCAAACTTTAAATCAATGACCGTATATACTTATTTACGAACTGCAACTCAAAGACTTTATTACATTCATGAACTACTTTAATGTATTTTGCAATATATGATAGGAATAACGAGTGTTATTTTAGGAAAGATAGTTAACAGCAAATTGACATTTATTAATTCAATTATCTATATACCACTATATTTTACTTTGGTGTATTGATTTAAAAATTTAATTTAGTTCTATACAAGTTAAAATAATGATTAAAAAATGTTGTATATAAAATCGTCCAATAAAAATGAAAATAATTTATGTAAATACGTTGAGGGATAAACTAAATAAAATTGTGCTGTTAGGCAGCACGATAAGGCTTGTATATGAGACTGATTTTCTACTATATTATAAATTTTAACTATCTCTTGTTAGTGTTGCACTTTCACATCTCCCGTTTGCACTTTGACTACAGTCAGGTCAGTTATTTATTGGATCGATACGTACTTATCACAAGATAATTGAAATCAGGCTCTGTAATCAATATATAGGTATCCAAAAAAATCGAACACTTGGTAGACTTAATTATGGGTTTTCAGAACCTACATGCAAATTTACTTTTTTGATATTTGTAAAATAAAGTACATGTTACATCAAAGCGTTTCAAAACAATCAAACGGCATTCTTTCATTTAGGAAATATATAATTCAACAATAAATTTGAATTTTAAAGTTATGCGACGTCAGATGTAAAATTAATAACTAGAATCTATCTACTAATAAGAGTTAAACGGTTTATTTACATGTTGCCATAAAGAGTGAGTTTGTGAAGCCACCCTGCATTCCATGAACGGATAAAAATAGAAATATAAAATTTGAGGAATTGAAATTATTAGTGAAATACTATAAACTGGTTTCGTATGAAATGTAACGTCACGAATTCCCAATTTTTTTTATAGTGGTAATGAAAAAATTGTTTAGAATTAAAGAGATTCGTAAGCTATATCAATACAACCATATTATTATTTTATACAAATTTCCGCTTCTTAGAATAACATACTTCTTTTTATTTTAATTCTTACAGTCATATAACAGCATACTTAAACAATACTAAGTCGTCAAAGTAGTTATACATTTATTGAAACAACAACAAACAAATGTGCTTCTAAAGGGCAGAATATTAAAACAATAATTTAGTCTCAAACTCCTCCATAAAATCCTTATTTTACTATAAGGAATAACCAGACTCCGGGCTATGTGCTCCGCCGAGCGCTGAATTACAAGTTACGAGCCTGGCGTGTTAAGTGTAATAATTGCATATTACCAACAGAACTCTAATGCTTCTATTGCAACAAACACCAGCCGAAAAACTGATCCTACTTAAAGGAGCTCTCGTACCAGTCGTCCACACCACTTGCAGACCACAATTTCGAGCTGTTGGCTCTCGTCAGTGCAAGGTAGGCATGTGACGACCAACACGGGGATCCTGCGACTATTTGGTACATCTCGGTATCCTAGGATAGCGACACGCAAAATAGTCAGCAGGCGCCATCTAGTGGTTCAGTGTCTGCTGCAATTGAAAAATAAATAGCCTGACTGGGCTTAGCATAGTTCAAATGTACTTCTAGAGGGCGGAATATTAAAACATAATATTTTAGCCTATACACTATTCTTACTATATTATAAAATAAGGATTTTATAGAGGAGTTTGCGACTAAAATATTATGTTTTAATATTCTGCCCTTTAGAAGCATATTTGAACTATGCTAAGCCCAGTCAGGCTATTTATTTTTCGATTACAACAGACACTGGACCGCTAGATGGCGCCTGCTGACTAGTTTGCATATCGCTATTCTAAGGATACCGAGATGTACCAAACAGTCGAAGGATCCTCGTGTCGGTCGTCACATGCCTACCTTGCACTGACGAGAGCCAACAGCTCGAAACTGCAGTCTGCAAGTGGTGTGGAACGACTGACACGAGAGCTTCTTTAAGTAGGATCAGTATGTCGGCTGGTATTTGTTGCAATCGAAGCATTAGCGTTCTGCTGGTAATATGCAATTATTATACTTAACGCGCCAGGCTTGTAACTTGTAATTCAACGCTCGGCGGTGCGCATAACCCGGAGAGTAGCTATTGGTTGCAATCTGGTTACTCCTTGTAGTAATATAAGGATTTTATAGAGGAGTTTCCGACTGAAATATTATGTTTTAATAACAAATAAACAAATGGTTATTTTATTATGTTTCGAATAGTTCTAAAATGACAAATAATTAAATAATTTTAAAAAGGAATTAGTGGGCGTGATATAAGGGAATAATCAAAATAGAGTGAATCCAACCAAAAAGTTATAACAATTTAAATATCTGTTAAGACGGCAAGCAGGCGGAAAAGGTTTCCATAACATTAAAAATAAAACATAAATAGCACCCACATCATATGAATTTAGTGAAAAAATTATACGGCAATATTTTCAAAATATGATAAAAATAATGTTAAATTACGTCAACCAACGGAAAATAGGTTGAGTAATAGTAATTGTATAATACTAAGTATCTGATTTGCAATCCATTCTGTAACGGATTAGTAATGTCTAATATAAAACATGCGGCAAATATATAGTTTTTCATATTAAAAAATGTTTATAAAAGTGGTCGATGTATCGTTCGTATGGACTCTAGCAAATAAATTCCATGGAGAAATTCAGGAAATTAATAACATATCTATACCAATGATGGCATAATTGATAAAGTACACATGTATGATATCCGTACAAAGTAAGAAACATACTAACCCTATGTTACAAAAATCACTATACTATTATTCGTACCACCTAAGACAATCCCCCACATATTCAACTACTGTCTCAAAGTTCTACTCATCGACGATAACGAGATTAAAAATCATGGCTATTTTCCCTCCCACTTATATAGTATGGGTATCAAAAATTCTCCTTTTAATATTCGTGATCGTGTTGGAAAACAAAATCACATATTTTTTATTGTGAACATTTTAGAAATGCTAGAACAACTTTTAAAAAAAAATGATGCCTAACAAATTTCAGTTACCGGAAAATATCACTCATTTCTTCAGCTTAAATATTTAAACGTCTCTGACATAGTTAATTTCATCAGAGTAATCAACTAAAAAATATAAATTATTTTCTGCGGCTAAAGGACTAAGTCCAATGCCAATCTTCGCATATTTCACCAATAATTTCATTTCCCAATGTTTTACATTTACAACTTTGCTCCTTCTTAAATTAAATGGGGAGTGCCGCTTCACAGACTTACCCTATATGAAATTATTAACACTGGATTTGTAAGAGCACCTTATGGAAAATTATCGATTGTAAGGCACTTCGCGAATGCATCAATTTATCAATAGTAAACGCATTCAATGTATTAAGTGAAATTTTTGTATTTAAAGGCCATATCCGGATAAGCATGGGTGAACTGCCCCTGCTTGGTTTTTGTTGATATTTTGGAGGTGCATTTCTATCTTTATAAGATTAATTTACCCTAAGTTATTTTAGCAAAAAAAATTGCAAGCGTTATAAAGGAATTTCGAATAATTTTAAAAAATCGATTTTCTCGAAATTGGTTGAACCAGTTTTGATTTTGGTGGATGAGAAATATGTTATACAGGGTATTAAAACAGATGAAAAAAATTGACACACCATTCCTTAAATGAGAAGGAGTTCAAAAATTATTTAAATGCAACAATTTTTTTTCATGCATTTCTTATTGGAAAACCGCAATTTTTTCCTTTAATATACTCATATCTAATGTCACAACACATGTTTTTTGGGATATACTCAAAAGATATTGATAAAAATAATTTTAAAATTATAAATTGGTCCCTAATATGTATGTAATGAAATAAGTATCATTTGGACAATACGTTTTTTTTCTAACATGCTATACACCTAGACTTCATCACTGACATCACTGTATTCCTCTGACACGAGATTCATTTTGTCTTGCGTAAACAGATTACTGAGGATTTGACTAGATCTTACGATTTTCAACAAGTATTTGGAATTTCTCAATTCTGTGATTTTGATCGTGTTTTATTTTTCTAAATGCGAAATACGTGCTAGAGTCAAATGGCTTTTCCGCACTGATGTGATACCGGAACTTAAGGAGGAGCGAAATCAGTTAACAACCAAAGAATCATAAGCTAAAAATTAAGTTGGCCCCCATTCTCATGGAGTTACAGGCATATAGGGGCTAATAAATAGTAATCCCTTAATCATATTCCAAAAAATATGTGTTGTTACATTAAATATTGGTATATTACAGGAAAAATGGCGGTGATCAACAAGAAATTCACGAAAAAAAATTGTTAGAAAATTTAAATAATTTTTTAACCCTTTCTCATTTGAGAAATTAGATATACATTTTATTTTCAATTGTCCTAATGCCCTGTACAATATATTTTTCAGCCATCAAGATTGATTCAGTGAATTTTGAGAAAGTCGAAAGCGGGAGTAGCTTAATTATGCTTATTTCTGGCTACTGCCTTTGGAAATATTTGTTTCCAGGAATTAATGAAATGAAAATTCAAGTATTTTTAACTATAAATAAGCAATATCATCGCAGTCGACGACAATTTAAAGTTAGTCAAAAACCTCACCAACAAGTAAAAGTTCGAATGTTGTATATTTAGCACAATTTCACATTATTAGAATTCATGTGTCATTAACATTTTGAGGTCATATTTTATTTGCTTAAAATGATGATAATTATTTTCCATAGACTGCACTAGCTCCTAGAATCCTTAAGCATTCTAAATATCAGAAATGAATTCCAAAATTAATTCAATCACATAGAAAAGCCATTTAATGATTTGCACAGATAATAATAATAAATTGTCTTTTCACTTTTTACGACATCTTTCTACATACTCTGATTTTCTCCCAAAGAAAACGATATTCATAGAAAGTAACTACATTTTGATAATATTGCATGTTGTTAAGAGTAACCCTTAATATAGACGTTTCAATATTTTGTCATTTTTTGGTAATAAATATCTTCAACATCGATGTGTAACAGTACGACAAAATCTTTAGATGCCAACATTGAAAATCCTGGGTCCATTTAAGGCACTAAGATATCAGAACCAATTCACTATGAACCCGTATCTCTTAACCTCTTTCAAATCAAGTCTCTAGTATTTTTTATAATCGGTATTAGTATATACTACCAATTCAAAATTTTTCCAAATTTGCGTGTCTACTGGGTGTTCGAATTTTTTGCAAACGAAAGTCTATATCTATAAAATTTCATTTTATCTTTTTTCTACTGGTATTAGAGCATTCTGTAGAAAAGTAATGAAGAATATGGAGCCAATAAAAGCTTTTATAAATAGATAGTCAAGTCTTCACCATATAAAATGTTTAATAAAAATTTCATGAAAATGGAACAAAACATCAAGATACACATCCACTGTGAGGTGTAACAGTTCAAATATGATCATAAATTGAGTCAACCTCTTATGACTTGAATAGTGCATCGATCAATAATAGATTAATTAATTTGATTATTCCACTATAGGATATTATAATAAATAATATTGTAAGATATGCATCGGTTTATAAGAATGAGTTAGAAATAGACAATTTACAGGCGGCATTTATTTGCAAAAAATATGAAACGCTAATAATTGGATAGTACTTATACAAACTTTGTATTGTTCGAACACTAATTAATAAAATTTACTGGTGTATGTATGTATATCTTATTTGGTGAACTATTTGATTATATAATTGGTTTTACCTGAAATACTGCTCCCAAAGCGTAAAATGGTTACTGATGTATATTCTTACTTTTGAGAGTTGACTTTGGTCATTGACAAACTCAAAACAGTATTATTAAGCTGTTAAGATAGTTTAAATAAAATAGTAATAAATAATTAAACAATATATTAAAATTATTACTACCTTACGCATTTCTTTTTTTTTTTTTACTTCAAATACCGGTTCCCAAGTCATAAAAATTCCCCGTTTATCCACAGCGTCCAGCTTCAGTATCACATTTTGTTGATGGTCTTGTTAATGAAAAAATTATCCTCGATAAGCGGGCAGGAAATCTCCTTACTATGGTTGTAAACTTCTTATTAGTGACTGTTATTCGACATTATAAATGGCTCAATTTCATGAGAGTAAACTTTAAAAAATTTCTTCGGGCAGGCTTAACCTGTTTAATCATGGATAAGTAATATCTTTTATTAATTATATAATTGCAACACGCAATGTACGTACAAATCGATTTTATCAATAATAAATACGCAATAATGTGAATATTAATTAAGAATACACTAATGAACTTCAAACTCTACGAGAAACTACGAGATTGTACCACTAGCTTGACATATTTATTTGCTATTATCAACTGGGCATTCTTAAAAAAATCATTAAATTTTGCAAAAAACAAAAAATGATTTTTTAAGATGTTTAAATAAACACAAAGTAGAATTAATTTTAAAATATCTTAAATTTATTTTCTTCATGCTCAACTTCTACGTTAAGTTAAATTTCATATTACCTACTCCTAGAGAAAATTAGAAATATTAGTTAACAGTCAAAAGGAAAAATTAAAATTATGACGCTAACGGAATTTTCTAGATTTGATTTATTTTTTCCTTCAAAATGAATTATTACTCACATTATAATTATTTTGTGTCACAAAATTTTGAAGTACTTCAATTAGAAAAAATAAATCTTATTAAATTCCAAACAAAGAAACGCGTCTAGAATATGTAAAATTAATTA
Organism: Leptura quadrifasciata; assembly: GCA_963675555.1. Classification (NCBI taxonomy): domain Eukaryota; kingdom Metazoa; phylum Arthropoda; class Insecta; order Coleoptera; family Cerambycidae; genus Leptura; species Leptura quadrifasciata. The sequence continues at coordinate 115,246,353 of OY776673.1, forward strand.
TAATTTTCTTGGGCACAAAGACAACTGTGAAAACTAATAAGTGATTGTTGTCCGGTAACATGACAGGTCAAATATATATTTTTAATAATAAGTTTTGTTCTAGTTGAGCTAATTATATAAGCAGATTTTTTATGAGAAATTTTATTAGAATGTTCAAGTTTTTAAAATATAGGATTAACTGATATATTGACTGAAAATTTGTGAAATTGTTAATACTCTTCTTGGGTACAACTAAACATCGTTGTTGTAGAACAAATATTTTGTCGATGTATTTTCTGAAGATGTACAATTTTATATTTATATGCAATATAAGATAAGTCGATCTTAAATACATGTTAATCAATTCATTATAATTCTTACTAACTAGGAGGACTGAGGTTGAATATTCATTTAAAAGCAGATTGTATTAACATTTTTTATTAATGTACTTACACGAATAAATTATTTATAATATTCAATTAAAATGTGCATGTTTGATATTTATATTATATATTTATATGTGGTGAAGACATGATTTTGTTTTACGGGTATCGTTTCTTATAGATACCACTGTGATAGTATTCTGAAATGAAAATTCAGAAGATGTACTACTTCTACAGCAATATATTAGAGGGAGCAAGACGTCTTTTGGCACAAACTAAGCAATTATGACATTAGCAAATTGCACTACTTATCTATACTGTCCTTTTTGTTATTTACTCGTAAGTTTAAAGTCTTTCATTAATAAATATATACTCATAACATAGGTACCCACATATTTTATATGTTTTTTATTTGCTGTATTATTCCATATTCAAAAAAATAAAGTGCTTGTTTTATCTATTGTGTCTCTAATTTATCATCTTCAAATTCTCTGTACCCCGACGTTACTACACCGTGACCCCGACTTACACAGAGGTACATGTATTTTACATTTTGCTTTGACCACAGACTACCAGACTGGCAACTTCCCTGAGAAATTTATCCGGTCAAGGTCGAGGCAACAGAAGCCAAATTCAGATGTCGCTCTTAACGCAAATGTCGTTTGTCACGTCAAACGTCATCCATTGTTATTTATTGTGTACTGTGATTGTGTTGTGCTGGTGATGGTAATACTAAAGGAGAACGGAAACCTCGAATTTTTGCGTGATTTTTTCAGGATACCCTATTTTGGGGTCGTAGAACACGAACGTTTCTCCAAAAAAAATTTTTGAAAATTTTTCTTATGACACGCACTATTTCATGCACTAATTTATCACCAACAGCACTTGTATATGGTATTTTTCCTTATTAAGATCACACTATGTCCTTTATAGAACAATAAACCCTTCACTTATGGCAGAAAACTCACTTTCTTTTGTATAAAAATCAGAATTTTATTCACAGAAACGGTATTAGATGAACCTCCATCTGTCATTTTATTACATATTTGCATGCGTTGTTTGCGCATGTGTAAGGTTTGGTGTCTAAAGACACGACGAGTCTGGTAAAGTGCAAGTACCTCCGATTTTGAGGAAATCATGCTGTTATGCTCATCTCGGCTAATAATAATAATTGAATGGATGGTAAGTATTACAAAAAAAAGTATAAAATATATCTTGCACCCTATAATAATTCTTATTATTACTCAGCAAGGACCAACGAGAAGGTGTGAGCTTATCCCTTGCCGGGAATGGATGGATGCAGGGTTGTTAGTTGAGGAATAACAAATTACAATATAAATGCCCGGCAAACATTAAAATTAAATAAATAAATAAATATCGTTCAACCAGAAAAATAAATACATCTAAGAAAATTCAACAAAAAATAAATCTGAAAAATAAATATATAGGCTACTTTCTAAAAAATTTCAACAGAAATAAACTTAATTTTTTTTAACAGATATAAACTTTCTGAAATATATAACAACAAATAAATCATGATATTATTTTGGTGAAATCAAAAATGAGTAAAATTTGTGCAAACTTTTATAATATTAATTGATCTGTAGGTATAGGTACCTGTAAATAGAGTTAGTCTGAGTCTGAGGTTTCCTCATCAGAATTAGAAGCAGCTGATGGTGCCCCAGATTTAATAAGGTGCCAAGTACTATTTTATATCCCTTGCCCTTCAAGACACTTTCGAAGCGTCGACGGGCGCGAACGTGTGTGTTGAAGGGCAAGGGATATATAATAGTACTTAGGACCTTATTAAATCTGGGGCATACGGTGCTGAGTATTATTTATAAACATACATATCCCTTGCCCTTCAAGACAAGTTCGCGCCCGTCGTCGCTTCGAAACTATCTTGAAGGGCAAGGGATATAAAATAGTACTTGGCACCTTATTAAGTCTGGGGCAGACGGCGTTAAGTACACACATTCTCGCCTTGAAGGGCAAGGGATATGTATGTTTATAAATAATACTTAACCTCGTATGCCCCAGATTTAACAAGATGCTAAGTACTATTATATATCCCTTGCCCTTCAAGACACTTTCGAAGCGTCGACGGGCGCGAACGTGTGTTGAAGGGCAAGGGATATATAATAGTACTTAGCAACTTATTAAATCTGGGGCAGATGGCGGTAAAGCATTATTTATAAACATAAATCAAGACACGTTCGTGGCCGGTCGACGTTTCGAAATCCGCGTCCTTTAGTATTTCTGTTCTTTCGGCAGAAGAGGGAGGTGTTCTATAGAATGACCCATACCGGTCGGTGTCGGTACTTTAGACACAACTTTGTAAACGCATGCGCATCGGGTTGACAGTTGTATAGTTTTGAGTAGCTGTTTTGTGATGTTTTACAAACTATCTTTTTATTTTTATGCAAAAGGAAGTGAGTTTTCTGTCATAAGTGAAAGGTTTATTGTTCTATAAAGGACATAGTGTGATCTTAATAAGGAAAAAGACCATATACAAGTGCTGTTGGTGTATAAATTAGTGCATGAAAAAGTGCGTGTCATAAGAAAAATTTTCAAAATTTTTTTTTGGAGAAACGGTTCGTATGCACGCAAAAATAATTTCGAATTCGTGTTCTACGACCCCAAAATAGGGTATCCTGAAAAAATCACGCAAAAATTCGAGGTTTCCGTTCTCCTTTAGTATTACCAGATTTCCAAAGAGGAGTTAGGTGAGTGTTATTGTGCAAATATACATTGGATTACAGTAATAAATAATATTGCATTTTACAGATTATTTCTTAAAATGTCTGCTGCCTTCTGCATCGTTTGTGGAACTGAAGAAGTTGATGTGCAAAAATTGCACTATTTTTCCAGGAACCTTCATAAGTAAGTGTGCATTTGCTCCAGTCTTTTTTTTCAGTTTTTGGTTTTTGCACAGTGCAATATATATTTCTAAATATCGTAAGACTACTTTAAATTATTGTTCTGCCTTACCACAGTATCTACTTCAAATAAATAAATAAATATTATCGTTTTCAGATCGAAAATGTGGCAGGACTTAATGGGAATGAAAGTGTAATAAGCACTTCACACTAGAGTCATACTCAAATGATACCAATTACATCCTCAATAGAAATGCAGTTCCTACCCGGTATCCATGTGGAGACACAGTAGAAATACAAAGGGATTGTACATCTGTACCCATACAGGTTGAGGAACCCAAAGAAGATATGTGTCTACCATCGACATCACGTGGTCTTCGTGTTTCTTCTGCCCATAATGAGGAATTAGAAAACCCGCATCCAGAAACATCTAGTAGTGTGCCAAGTACTTCAGTTGATCGTTCATCAACACTTCTACCATCGTATACCCAATCTGGGGGATTCAGAGGCCAAAGTTCAATTTTTAAAAAATCGTGTCAAGAAGATACAACCCCAAGGAAGAAAGTTATGTTTAAGGTAATTTCAAAAAAGGCAGATGAAGGAATACATACAAATTCTAGATTGTTTCCATTTACCTGGGAAAAGTTTCGGTACTTAGAATTAAATTACAAATTATACAAAGAGATTTGTAAAAAATGTTAGCACAAACTCTTATAATAAACGCATATATTTCATCAGGACCAGCGGCGGGATTCTAAGTTGCTATCGTATCAAGTCGATACGATACTAGTGGTTCTAAGTATACCAGCTTGTAACAATATTAACTCTTAATCGACAGAATACGCTCGATACCAAAGAAGTTATCGTTTCAGTCTTACGATATTATAACAGTTTACTCTATAGCAACTTAGAATTTCAAACGACACGTGTTTGAAATTCGTCGCTATCGTATCGATTCGATACGATAGCGACTCGATAGCGATTCGATACGATAGGAACTTAGAATCCGGCCACTGTAGTCATGTTTGCCTTGAGTTTTTTTTTATTGAAGTACTAACCTCGTCATCACTGAAAATTCGAATTTGGAGAACATTGTTATCATGTAAGGGGTTATAAAGCGAGTATTTACTACAATTAATAAATGTACACGAAAGGAAATCAGCAAGAGAGTTATTGTAAAATATGGTTCTCTTGATATTGATAATTTAATTGAATATAATAAAACAAAGGTGCCTTAAATATTAATAATAATAATAAACTGTCTTTATTTGTGGCGGAGTTCAGCAAAGCTGCTCTTCCACTCGACCACATAAAAATATAAGTTTTATGATGTAATTTTTAAAGTATCTATTTAGGTTAAGGATGTGCGTATTTTTAATTCTTATGCTTTCTTTTACTATGCATTTTTTCTTTGTCATACTTTTTATTACATGTTTATTTATGTCTGACAAAATAAAGTTCTATGATGTATTACAAATTTGACTTTTAATTTCCTATAGTATATATATATATATATATATAATATGGCGTATTTGACATTGAAATTTGTGATCAAAGATTAAGCATGAAACAGCATTGCACTTTGATCACAAATTTTAAATGTCCGTCTGCAACTGTGGCGCCCTCTGAATTTAGCTTCCGAAAATCGGAGAGAGAGAGCGATAGATTTCTGGACAAAAATTTAACATTGAGTTGCTAGTCTTGTAGTCTGTGCCATTTATTCGGAATACACAGTCATAGGTTGATGCCATACTTGATACCAGTCTTGATGCGAGGCTCTACAATAAATATTCTTATACTCATAAGGCGAATTTACACGCGTAAAGTAGCTAAAACAAGTTACTAAATCAAGTAACTAAATTTAGTTACTTGTGTCGTGTAAACAGCTTGATTTAGTACAATTTAGTACTTGAGCAAGTGATCACACGATGCAAGTAGCTGAATTTAGTTACTTGCTTTAGCTACTATACCCGTGTAAATTCGCCTATAGACACTATCGGAGTAGGGCGCCGGGCAATCGGGCAAATGCCTGATAGGCTCTCTGGAACCTCAAAATGTGGTTCTTTGTCTCACATATTTTTCGTGATAATTGTCTAATTTTACCTAAGATCAAAATTCATAACATTTATTTTGTTCTCTAAGAGTACTTCTTCATATTACTTGTTTTGTTGCCTGTTAGATATTATTTATTGGTTGTCTTGATTTAGGTACCTAATAGACCAAGAACTTTTGCAGTTTTGAAAGGTTAGGTACCATAGTATCGCACCCGCTTGATCACTGGGCGAGTTACTTGGCTAAGGCCAACACCATTCACCACATATGGATATGTCACATACTCATATAGGGAGATTGAGAGGAATGTATGTATAACATACCAAATGGCGATATGGAACTATTCTATAATATTGCACGCTGTCATGCAATACGATTTAAAGGCTAATTAGAGACTCAAAATTTACTTGCGCAGTCAGTTTTACTACACTTAAATAAAATAGCTTGAAAAAACTCATGCACAAGATGCATTATAGAAAATGCTGAAAAATTTAGCAATTAATTTTGATGTCTAATAAAACATGCGGCACTCCGTTACAAACATGTATATTTATTATAGCAACATCTCTCTTCAATCTTTTCAACTAGTATAGAGCGGCACGCACTTCCTACCAGTAACCCGCAAAATTCAAACAGATCTAAGATTGATTATTAGCTACTCACATTAGTATGAAACATTCGGTAATTATTTTGTTGCTATATTTTTGTACGGCAACAAGATGTAATGAAAATAATAGGATATTTTAAGTAAATTCATATATAAAACTGTATATTAAAAGAATGTCACACTATTTAATTGGCTGTTTTGGACACAAAAGAATTGCAAACAACTTTTCCGCCTTATCCTCCGTGTATCCATAATACAATAAAATACCACTATAAATGTAAATTGCACACATCAAACCTATGGTACATGTACTTAACAAAATCCAACTTGCAATATGCAATAGACTTTTAAACACAGTTAATACTACCACGAGATGTATGTGACATTTGATGTATATGCGACTTATTCAGACATAAAGTACAAAATTTATACATTTACTCCTTAGTTTTGTTTAACTGCTAGCACTAAATGGTATTGAGTAGTTTTCATTGACGTCTGAGCTAAGAACATAGGCGAAGAATTCAGTGAGGAACTACACCCAATAGATGGTTTTAAACCACTCCTGGAAACTCAGAATATATTCACCTATAAGCCGAAACCCCCTCTGATTGAGACAACCTGTATAGATACCGAGGATTCACCTCAAGTGCATCAAGCAGACGATAAAAATGCACCACAAAGTGTAAATGTGAGTGATAAAGACAGTGCGAGTGACAATAGCGCAGTTAAAAGTGAAATAGACACTGGCCCACGCAAAAGAAGTGAGAAAGACACAAGTGGTATAGTTAGGGAAAGTAAAACAGTGACAAAGACACATAACAGTACTCTTAATATTAGTGAGATAAAGACAAACTATAATTCGAACTCGGAAGAAAAGTGTTTCAGTGAAATTAAGACAGACAAACAACGTAAACCTGTGAACAAGCAAAACAGACAATCTGACTCATTAAAGCTATAGTCAAAAAAGAAACGTTTTGCGGGTATAAACCCTAGGCTATACAGCTATAAAAAGATCACAAAAAAGCCTATAAAAATGAACACAGATAAGGCGAGTAGTACTTCTAACATTACCATTAAAATAGCTGAGGAATTCAAAGAATGTCAACGATTCGAACAATTCATAGACACAGAACAATTGAAGCTGTCAACTTCAAATTTAAAATTTCACAGCGAATACGAACAGGACTTATCAGAATTTCACAAAGACTCGACGGACAACGAAAGTCTTCCCGAATTACCGCAAGATTCATTAAACAGCGCTGATAAAGAACTATTATACTCACTCCCATCGGAGTCGAAGTATACAGGGGCCATTCCCAAAATAAAAATAATTCAGGACGTAAACATAGAAGAGGAAGTCGAAAGACTAGTCAAAGCTAGACAGGAAGAGAAACGTAAGAATTTGATCTTACAAAAAGACTTCACACTGCCACATAACATCGAATTAAGCAAAACCCACCGAGAACCGCCCCTATTGCAATGGAAATTGGTAATTTTTCACCATTAGAATTCATCAAGCCCCGCAAAACTAATAAGTTGACGAATATTCTACAACAAGTCATCCCCTACGGCGAACAAATATCAAATATTGGAAACGCAGACAGAAAAGGAAATCACTCAAAAAAGCGCACAAACAACAAGTAAACCTAAAAACACAAATAACACCCCTCGGAACAACAATGATAAAAAAGTATATAAAAACCCGCCGATTGTAATGAAAGGCAATGCTACTTCACAAGAAAAACTAACGACGGAACTTAAAAAGCATATCTCTAAAGGCTTCTATATCAAATATGCAGCAAAAAGCATCTTAGTTTACATAACAGACATAGACGCATACAAAAAATTCAAAGATCATCTGATCACTAAAGAAGAATTGGAATTTCATACTTACGCTACCCCACAATGTAAAACACACGCTTTTGTACTGAGAGGATTAAATGGCAACCCCACATGTAATGAAATCAAAGAAGAATTGCAAGATACACATAATCTTAATGTAGTCGAAGTTTTTAAAATGAAAACGAAATATCGCCCATTATATCTAGTAATTACTGAAAGCGATACTACGTTAAAAATATTGCAAGCTAAAGTGAGATGTATATTATATACAAAAATCGAATGGAAACGGAGAAAGAATAAACGCCATATATCTCAATGCAGGCGCTGCCAGTCATGGGGACACGCCGCCTCTAACTGTCCACGGAATCCCAGGTGTGTAAAAATGTGCTGGACCACATTGAACACATACATGCATTAAAAGCCCAGAGGAGCCTCCAAAGTGCGCGAATTGTTCCGGAAACCACACTGCATGCAGCTTAGAATGTCCCGTATGTATATTTAGATCTCAACAAGTATTAAATAGCCAAGGGGAAGCAAGAGACAATAATAACACCAGAAATGTATACAAACCAACCCCTGGGAGCAAGGAAATACGATAAATAATAATAGGAGAGTAGAAGTAAATAAGGAGACGGAACCCCCGGAGTCCGGAGTCGGTCGAAGTACCAGGACACCCCCACTTAACCAACCACAAGCCAGCAGGTCAATCTCAGTCGACGAATACCAGCGCGCCACTGAAGGCACGCTTAGCGCGCAACCGGTGAGCAGGGCAACCGAATTTAACACGTTATTGCCAGAACTTAATAAATTGAATAATAAAATAAATCTTTCACAAACTATTGCCGCTATTCAACAACTAAATAAAATATTAGAACACATAAAGGACCCTATGTCCGTGATTTTAGCCTTGCAGAACTTTGCCGAAAACATATTACCTAAGTTTAACATTCTAGTCAATGCATAAAGTTTCAACTTGGAATGCTAATGCCCTCAAAAATAAAATAAACGAATTTAGAGTATACTTTCAGAGCGAAAGCATTGATATCTGTATTGTTACAGAAACTAAACTTAAAAATTCAGACAGGATTGTTGTATCTGGCTACAATGTAATTCGCAATGATATGACTTATAATAGGGGCGGAGGTGTAGCTATGTTTATCAAGGAAAACATTTTATACCTCCGTCTCCCTGATATACAGGGCCTAATAGATAGTATCTTCATAAAACTTGTCGACGATACGGTTTTAGGAGGAGTATATAACTCACCGAAAAATAAAATAACAACAGATGATCTCACAGAATTGCTCAATCATAATATTACTCTCTTGGTAGGCGACCTTAACGCAAGGCACACGAGTTGGTATAACACAAATAATAATACTAATAGTAACGCGATCTTTGAATTCGCAGAATTAAATAATGTGGCTGTTATCGCACCAGAGTCCCCCACCCACTTCCCTTCCAATAAGACCGCTGTTTCCACCCTCGATATCATCCTTAATAAAAACTATCTCTATCCGTTAATTCCGGTGTCCCTTCCTTTACTACATTCCGACCACAACCCGGTATACCGAAAAAATCATATTTAATTACAAAACCACTGACTGGGTAAAATACAAAAAATATATAAATAACAATTTAATAATACACAATAATATCTCTGATAAAGCCACTCTAAATTTGGAAGTGGAAAAAATAACTAATGTCATACAGGAGGCGCGGAATATTACAACAAAAAAGTTTATCTATAAACATAGAGAGGACACTATTCCTCCAGATATCGTAAACATTAATAAAGAGAAAAATAAAATCAAAAGGCTGTGGCAAAGACACCGTCGCGACGCCGACGGCGCCAGATTAAAGGAGCTGCAAAAAACAATTAACGACAGAATAGCGGACCACAGGGAGAGGTCCTAGAATGACAAAATAGCCTCATTGCCGAGACAAGACAAATCCCTGTGGCGAATAACAAAGCTATTTAAATAACCGTATCTTCAGCCACCTACCATCATATACAACAATGTTCCATACTACACAGATAAGGACAAAGCGGAAGCGTTTTCCACAAATTTAAAAGAGGGTAACACTTCAATCTCTAATAACACCATGTTTCACGATAATGTTACCCGGACAGCCAACTCGTATCCCTCCCACCATCTTCTACCTCTAAATCAATTATCGAAAATATATACTAACCCCAAGGAAATTAAGTCCATTTTAAAAACCCTACCCAACCTAAAATTGACGGAATCCCAAACATCCTCCTTAAAAAACTTCCAAATAAAGCTCTGGTGCAGATAATGTACATTATAAACGCCATTTTTAAACTACAGTTCTTCCCAACCAGCTGAAAGACAGCCATCATCATACCAATTTTAAAGCCCAACAAACCGGCACATAACGTGGGCAATTACCGTCCTATCGCGCTACTTAACACCCTAGCGAAGCTGACCGAGAGAGTGATATTATCGAGACACATAAGACACTAGGAACATTCTCCCTAAAAACCAATTCGGATTCAGGTCCGGGCACAGTACGACGCTCGCGCTGTCCAAAGTGGTACAAGACACTTTTGTGGCTTACACAAAAAAGCAATGCACAGCAATGTTATTACTAGATATCGAGATGGCGTATGACTCAGTATGGCATAATGGCTTTATTTATAAATTATTGGAAATTTGCAAGCTTCCTCGATATCTAGTATTACTAATAAAGGATTTCTTATTACAACGGAGGATTGTAGTCAGAGTCGACAATACTATGTCTGAAGTACACACAATATCGGCAGGCGTCCCGCAAAGGGCGATCCTGTCACCCATACTATATAACCTCTTCCTTTCCGACGCACCTTCCCATCCCAATACCACATCCCTGCTCTACGCGGATGATGTCGCGATCTGCGGGCGGTCGTTTTACGGCGAGACGGCCGTCCGGAAGGTCCGGCAGCACCTCGTGGGGCTAATGGACTTTTATACAGATTGGAAAATTCACGTTAACGAGGACAAGACAGACACGATAACTTGAAAAGAAAATTGACTAATACACAGACTTTTACAAAAATACGAATAAACAACAAAGACATTGGGGAAAAGAGCAGAGTCAAGTATCTAGGGGTAACTCTGGATACGAGGCTCTACTTTGGTCTCCATATTACGAATACGATACAGAGGACACACACCGCACTAAGTAGACTCTACCCACTAATGAACTGTAGAAGCAGACTAACTACTGACAACAAACTAACACTGTACAAGACGATTTTTAGACCAATAATGACGTATGCCTGTGTATCCTGGAACACCATCTCGGACGCACAGTGCATGCGTCTACAGACCTTACAGAACAAACTACTTCGACTATCACTAAACCTTAACAGATACACTCCGATCGCGAAATTGCACGAGAGGGCGAATATACCCTACATCAGACAGTACATTATCGATACCGCACAAAAATTCCTCTCCACGAAAATTCAGCAATCGGAGCTGACACGCAACTTAGCAGAAAGACGTAGACACAATGACCCTAGACACGCCCACAAATTACTCCATCAGAATCTACCCTTGTATAACGAGTTATTAGACTGATGATGGAGTAAGACACATAACCCTCACATAACAGACAACAATTGCACCGACATACCCTTCCCCCTGCCTACCCCCTCCCCCTCTTCCCTTTATTGATGCCGCATTTTTAATGCATAGAAATATTATTTATGTTGACAGTTTCATGTAAATAGTTCTCATTAAGAGAACATATTTTTAATCTATCCTAATTGGAATGTTAAACAGGTTTTTTTAAAAATTTTATTTCCTGTACAATAGATACAAAAATTCTTAAATAACTCCAACTATTTATATACACCCTGCTGCTTGCAGAAAAACAACATAAAAACTCACTCAAGCTCTTTAAGAGAGTGAGGTTAAACCCCATCAATAACAATATTTGTATACGTGTTATTTCGGTTCCCACCAGCCACCTAACAGATGGAAGCTCTGCAAGAAATTTGTTAGGGAAAAAAAATATTGTGCAGGATTATGATAATGTATTATCTAGAAAAATAACACAAATAAAACAAATGAAATGAAATGTACATACAAGTCTAATAAAAATGCTTTAATTGGCAAAAAATTAATTGGTATTGGTTAGACGTCGTTACACTATCTTAAAGTTAACACTCCTTATAGTCTAAGGGCTGCCAACGTTTTCGAGAGAGAATTTTAAGAAGGCTAGTTTTTTTATATCCCTTTCCTGACTATCTGGGTAGGCATGAGGGCAGTCTGGCTGGCGGGCGACGTTGCGTTTACCTGTGCGCCTAACATTTATACAGGTAAAAATTAAATTTTGTATGGTACAGGCACGCGGTTGTAGGGAAGACGACGAGGACGTTTTAAAAACTAGCAGCCGCAGACCATACCAACTGTCACTGCCTATCTCTTGCGCTACCAATGCATAATCGACCACTCTTCTAGCAAACTTGCTCTCTAGTCTCCCCGATTTAAATCGGTCTGGTTCCTTTTTCTATAATCGAATTATTGTCTGGCAAATTGATTTTAAATATTTTTATAGCTAAATTACAGCACATCAAAATTTTAGCAATACTGAAATTCTTTATTTTTTTTATTATTATAAAATTGCATCTGGTAGGGTGTTACCAATGACGAAAATGTTTGGCAATAATAAATTTGTGTTCTTAAAAGTCTACAAAAACCAATGAAAAAAATTGTACATAACATTATTTTAAAAATTAAAATTTTTACCTGTATAAATGTTAGGCGCACAGGTAAACGCAACCTTTCCCGTCAACCAGACCTCCCTCATGCCTACCCAGATAGTGCAAGAGAGGAGATATCAAAAAACACTAGCCTTCTTAAAATCATCGTGTTGGGGACGTTGCTAGCTCTCGTACTATTATAAATAACACTTTCTTCATTAATCTGAAAAGGAAATTTGATTAATTTGACTCAGTAAGGCACAATAGAGGATTTTAGGTAAAGATGTATATATAGAATATAAGGTTAACAAGTGTATAAGTTCAACAAGAGTGGTCGGTCTATACCACACGTGGTGAAGATTAGGACAACTCGGACAATGAAGTCCTCAACTACCATCCAATGTTTATGTTTTTAGCAAAATGATTGATACAAGGAGATTCAATTAAAAGTTCAATATTTACGACTATGTGGGCTTTTTAGCTTGCCTGTCTTTATACTATTTACACTAGAGCTTGAAAATGCTTGAATTGCAACAATTTCAGAATAATAAAATTATTTTATATTCATACGTTCAGGCAAGGCGATCCCATATACTATGTGCATGGTAAGGGATACTTTTGTGACACCGAATCACCGAGGAACCGCCTAAGGGCAAACACGACGGAAAACGCATAACCCAACCACCAAATCGACAGCAAAGTGAAAAATTTGCCTTCAAAAATTTTGTCGCTCACGCCAAATCTCCCTTCAGAAACTTTAATACGTAACTTTTTACTCGTCTTCATATTCAATATTATGCCTAAGATGTAGTTCGTAATAAAGATTTTTATTCGGAAGCAGTTGAATGGAATTTCGACAAGTTTCCATGCCATACGCAATCAGTAAAAAAAGTTGTTGGAGTCAAGTCCAGAGATGGGTTCATCAGAGCGACACTTTTTTCACGATCTATAATGCCAAGTTTTTCGCACAAATCGGAGTTTAAAATAGCAAATACCAAAAAGAATGAATAAAAAAATGTGTTTTTCAGACACAATGTGAGACCAATAAATGTTGAAATATTTATAATTTTTGAATTTATTTATCTTGTTTTTATCTGTTTTTTACTTATCTCGAGTTGTACTGTTTGACTAACATGGAAAAGCTTTTTTCTTAATTACGCTAAATTTGATCAGTTTTTGTGATTTTCGGGGATGATGACCGACCGGAAGATATTAACCGTTTTTTTTTTCCATTTCTTTCCTTTATTTTACTTTTCGGTCCGAGGGGCAAGTTTTCCGTTGACACATTTATAAAAAACGCGAAGTTTACTTGAATTTCACTAATTTTTGCGACACTTGAAGACGATGTGCGACCGGAAGATGTTAACCGATCTTTCATTTCTGTGTTTTATTTTACTTATCTGACCACACAACACAATTATACCTTTTATCTATGCTATATACACTTACGCAGTCAAAGTATCGATCAAAGTTGGTAGACTTAAATATGTCTCCTATAAGTATCACCTGTAACGGGATCATGGCACTGTCGTGAGCAGAAAAAAAATAGGACACCTCTTTTTTTCTAATGTAAATCTGTCTCTATTTGAATATGTAATGAGTAGCCGAAATAAAACAGATATCACATAATTTATTTTTTATTTTAATGCTGTAGTTATTGCTATAGTAAATGATGGATGGTTAATGAGACAAATTGCACTGCGTTATAACATTAACAAAAATTTGGTGTGTAACATTTTAAGAAAGTGGAGAATAAACGGTACGATTAGTAGAAATCCTGCATCAAAGAACAAGGGATATCCTACTTAACAAAAAACTAACTATTAATATTTCGTTATTGCACCATTTCTATTTATAATTTCTATAAGTCTGTTTGGCATAGAACTAAATAATCTTATACAATAATCATTCCCATGCATTATTTACTATTTCCAGTAATTCTTCGGCATTCCGTGGTCTCACATCTCGATTTTGGATACTTCTTACGAGTAGTCCCCATACTTCTTCCACAGGGTTAAGATCTGAACTACGACTGGGCCAGTTAAGAACATTGATGTTGTTATCTTGAAACTAGTTAGTTACGGTATGAGCAGTATGAACGGAACAATTGTCTTGTTGAAATATGAACTCATTATTAGGAAATAATTGTGACACAGAAGGGAACATAATATTGTCTAAAATCCTAATAACACCAGGACCACGTGCTGATATCCAACCCCACATATTGACGGAAAATCTACCACTTTTATCATTGTTAGATATATATTTCCTCATCGAATCGAGTATTCGGAGGGCGGTAAACACGAATACGACCGCTGTGTGTTAACTGGATAGTTTTTTCGTCTGTATAGATTACATTGTTCCAAAAATTTACATCATGCGCTAAAAATTCAAGCGCAAATCCTACTCGAGCTTCTTTATGTTCAGCTTTAAGTAAGTATTTATGTGCTGATTTAACTAAATCGCTTATATGAGGTATATTAGTTTTTTGCACACTTGCAATAAATTATGACAACTAACTGACAATGTCACAAAAATTAAAGTTAGATGTACACAATTGTATTTTTTTGCTCACGACCGTACGCCCCCTTTTTTTTTCCTATAGTTTTAACCGGAAGTGACACTGCCATTTTTAAATGGAATAATCTGTATATTATTATTGCATTTTTAATTTCTACGTAATTTTTTTAATCGAATGATACCACATACGTGAGTGACATTTCAAACGTCAATACTTATTTTCATTTCATTAATTTTATCTGCAGACTATTGTCACATTGTTTTCAAGCAAGTAAATTGATTTTACCGGTATAGTGCCAGTTGCTATTGACGACGGGAAGTAAGTGAGTTACTTATCTCCCTTGGGGATAAGTGACTTCGAATCATGCAAACCAAAAGATGTTGAACTTGAAATTTTATTAATTATTAATTAATATTTATAGTAATAGTATATATAATTATTACAATTAGTAATATTATTCACAAAATTTGGATGACTTCCCACACGTTTGTTAACTACGCACTACGCCTTAGTAACAAGATCAAAGCAGACTATTTGACATCCACTAATGTCAAAAAATTACTTAGCATCACTGTCAAAATAAATTGATCAAGAAATGTAAAATCTGAGTTTTTATTTCATGAACAGTAGGGGAGCAGATAACACGTTATACATCACGCAGGAGTTAAGTTTTGACCAGTCTCGTACTCTGTTGCCAGCCCTAGCTACGCTCGGCGCAAAATCGTCCTCGACTGGTAAAACCTAATTACCTCCTTGGTAGTGCAATATACTATTAGTTTTCCATTTAAGTATGTCATGACTGTTCCGATTTATTCTATTGACCCGTGTAATGCTAGAAAATCGAAATAGCTATTTTTTTGTATTTGGTTCCTAAAACCGGCTCAGTCAGTGGCTCGATGCTTCCGTGGCTAGGGTATGGATCTTTAGTGGCGTCTTTCATGTGTTACCGAGTTGGTAGCAGTGGACTAGACGAGATTGTGAGAGACAATACGTCTAGTCGCTGAACCACTCCTGAGCTGCGACAGATGGCAATGTCGTAGGGAATGGTCGTTGTATAGTTGTCTAAGTGTATGTGTATACAACTCTGTAATTGAGAACATCGTTCCTGTAGAGTGGTGATTAATAAATAAATAAATAAAAATACCTATTTTAGGGATTCATTTGAATCCGTAAAAATGAGTCTTTTCCGGAATCAATCCCAAAAAGTTATCATGGCAACTTTTGAGGATTATCTAGATAAATAAAGCAAAATGGTTCAATACAACAATTAAACAATCTGGTCACTATAGTCGCATGGTAATTAAAATTCGAAGGTCACTATGTTCGAAAAATAGTGACCTTGGAATTTTAATTATTATGCAAGCATAAATATTTGTCTTGGGGTACGATTTCCGTTCGCTCTTGCCACGTGTCCTGCCCATCTCAATATACCTATCCTCATAAACGATACGATATCTTTTCCCTCTGAGATCTGTTTGTATTTGTTATAAAGTCAATGTTGTATCGTCTTCTCCACATACCATTCTCGCAGATAGCGCCTAGTATTCTCTTTAGGATCTTACGCTCAAAGGTTAGCAGTAGGTTTTCGTCTGCTTTAGAGATTGTCCATGTTTCGGATCCATATGTTAAGACTGATAGGATAAAGTCTTATAGATCGGGAGTTTTGTTATTTGGCTTAAGTTTCGGCTCCTCATTTGTTTGCTTAGGCCAAAATAACATTTGTTCGCCGGGACAATCCTTCTTTTGATTTCTTCAGAGGTAGAATTATCGTGGGTAACCAGCGAACCCAGGTATGTAAACTGTTGAACGACTTCGAAATTAAAGTTGTCGACGTAGAAGTTTTGCCCCATATCTCTGGCTCTGTTGTTAGGTGTTGATGCTATGAGTTTAATTTTGTCTTCGTTGATTCCGGAGGCCCATGTTTTCAGAAGGACTTGAGAACGTTGCACACCTCTCTTTAGCTTTGCGGAAGGTGCGTGCCACCAGGTCCAGATCATCTGCGTATCCCATGATTTGTGAGGATTTATTAAGGGTGGTTTCTCTGTTTTCTAGTCCAGCGTCTCTTACGGCTTTTTTCAGCGCTCCCTTGTCTCAGTCCTACATTGCTTTCAAAGTTTTCCGATAGGAGGTCGGACTGTATTTTAACTTACAGACCACTTTGCACATTGTAGCTTTGACCAATCCTTATTAATTTTTTAGGATGTTAAACTCACTCATTGCTGAGTAGAGCTAGTGTCTCAACACACTCTTATAGGCTGGCTGTTTTAAAATCTACAAGGAGGTGATAAGTGTCTACGTTGAATTCATTAGTTTTCTCTAGTATCTGGCCCAGTAAATAAATCTGGTCTACTGTTGATCGGCCAGTTCTAAATCCACACTGGTATTCGCCAAGAACTACCTCGGAGTACTCACTTAATCGGTTATATAGAACACTGGAAAATATTTTGTAGATGGTGTTAAGAAGAGTTATTCCTCTGTAGTTTTTATATTCAAGTTAGTGTCCTTTCTTGTGTAGAGGACAAATAATTCCAATGCACCATTCATCCGGCATTTGTTCATCGGCCCATGCTCAGTGGCCCAGTGGAAATATGTGATTGAAATGTAAGTACGTCATCCATGATTAGGCCAAGATTTTTTGCTTCACTCAATTTATGTACTTCATCATTATCAATTTTGACAACAACATCAGACAGTTTATCTCTAGAATGTTTTAAGTCTGGTATCAATAAGATAGACGTAGAAGCATTAATTTTAAGGTATGATCCAAAGAGGAATTTTTAATTTTCTGTATTTTCTTGTGCAAATATTTTATTATTTGGACAAACATCAAGAATTAACTGAGAATCATCTGCATATTGCATTGCACTAGAATATTGAACTTCGCCATTCATGTTTGTAACCTATATTAAAACGAACAGGAGTCCTATGATGGACCCTTGAGGTACACCTTGATATAATGATATAAATTTGGATTTCACAGTCTTATTATTTATTGTCAAAGCTACACATTGTTCTGTGCTATCTATATAAGAGAAGAGAGAAACCGAAATAATGCAATTTAGAAAGTAAAACTTGTGGATTCAAAGTATCGAAGGCTTTACTAAAATCAACTAGCCAAGGCGCTTTATTGTTATATATCTGAATTTTGACAAATGTCATCAGTTACTTTTATAAGTGCAGTGGAAGTGCTATGATTTTTATGAAAGCCTGATTGTGTCAAGGAAGTCAAATAATTCTCATTGAAATAAGGAAAAACTTGGTTGTGAATATGTCTTTCCAAAATTTTAGAAGTGGAAGATAAGATACTAATAAGTCTGAGATCTTTTAGTTCTATAGGATTAGCTATTTTTGCAAGAAGTTTAACTATTACATGTGTTTAAAATATTTATGAGATGATTTATACAAAATGGCAAACACAGTTTAAGGTCTTTAATAGAAATGCCATATGCGCAAACATTGCAAGTTCTAATATTACTAATTATGTTATAAACATTGTCTCTGGATTAGCAAACACATTTGGTATGTTATAATTAGTTTTATTTTTTGTTAAACTTAATTTATTTACCTCTGTCTAGAATAATTTGGAATTATTTTTTGATAGTGCATCAAAATAAGCACATTTTTCCCGTTGTATAGCATGATTTGTATAATTCTTCAGTTGTTTATAATATTCTAGATTCTGGTGACTTTTGCTTTTTAAATATTAGTGAATATTATTTTTTCAAACATTACGTAAGCTGACCGTAGCAATATTTTACTAATATGTATGCAAGATTGGTTATTTAGTGGGTAACATTGAAAAAATAACACTTAACACAAAAAAGGGTTTTTTTTCGGCGCCTTTTACAGTATTGGTCCGGTTACAATATAATGCTAAATAATGATTCAAAAATATCTATTTGTACACATCTTTCAAACTACTGCCTAAAATTCCCATTTATATTAACTAAAATAATACAAATCATTGAACGTTGACTAACAGTCAGTATGTGAAGAAAATGAACGTACGGTGGACCATATGTTATAAATAAATAATAAATAAATAACACCACAGGTAATGACGACCCCCTTTATCCCGGAAGGCTCTAGAAGAGCCTTGTGTGGGAGGGGGCTACACATTTAGAGACAAGGGACACACACCCAATATCCGTGTATAGTGAAAAAATCCCTCTCACAGTATTTTCCACTGCCACGGCCGGGGATCGAACCCGGAACTTTTGGGTGAGAGGCAAGTGCGCTCACCTCTCGACCACCAGTCGTACGAGATAAAGTTGTCAGCTCTTTGTCTGTGAAAATGTGAACGATCCATGCTTTGATGGAAGTCTGAAGGACGTATTTTCTGCTTGAAAAACTTAGAAAAATTAAAAAAAAATAGGAAAAAGAAAAAATTAATTTTCTTTTTCCTCAACCTTTTCTTAAATTCTAAATAATAATATTACGTTCACAAAATTTTTAGGGTTCAACTTGACTGTTTCAGACGGAGATTAATGGATAAATCATACTTACTGTCGTTTATGCTTAACTGCGGCACTGATGGTATCAATTGGAAGACGTCGTAACACTATAAATCTAACACTGTCTGTTTCACACTCTCTTAAAATTAAATCTGAAAGGGAATTTTGTTAGAAAACACAAGTAAAAGACAATATAAAGTTCAAAATATGTATATTAAATCTTTTAAAAAATTTTATGTTTTTACAACAACTTCTTCAGAGAAAATGTTAACAAACAATGGTCTGACCCGTGTACAACACATGGTGAGGAACGGGACCATTCATACGGTACCAACTACCATCCAATATGCAGTTTGAAAAGCTAACGATGCACAAAAAGATTCAAGAAAAGTTTCATGTAACTGAAATTTTGGTGGGCTTATGCTTGCCTGTCTTTTAAACGTATTTATTAATTCACATAAATTTTGGTCGCTCCTCGGAGCTTAAAATTGCTTGAAGCGTTTCTACTTCGTTTGTATTATGCAATAACAAATTTTACGTTCAGGCAAGGCAGATCCCATGCACGTGTGAGTACATGGTAATAATACTTTTTTGACTCCGAATCACTGAGGAACCGGTTTAGGGCAAACCCCGTCAAAACACATCATTTCCCCGTCAAATCCGACTGCTAGGAAATGATGGGGGTCCCATGTCGCTAAGGGCTATTTTCGCTATAACTTCCGATATACTTTGAATAGTCGTTGGATTAACTTGTCCTCATATTCAATACCTCGTAAGAGTTGCAGTGCTTGACAACGTGGATTCGTAAAAGGGTTTTTAATCTTGGAAATCCAATTTTAGTATACTTTCTAAAATTGGGTGGTCGGGGCGACATTACGTCCCTGTGCAGCGACATTCACTACACTTTCTAAATTAACGCTCCTTGAAGAGTTAGCGATAATTTGGCATAAAAAATGCTCCGAAGAGCAAAAATATATTTCCAAGAATTAAAAACATCCTCCACGGCGTTTTTACGTGAAGCACGCTTTTCTTACGAAATATTTCCTAAGTCGGATTTTGTTACAACGTCGAAAAGTATATCGGGGTTATAGCGTTCTTTAACACTCCCCTCCTTTCTGTGAATCTTTTTGTGTAACGTTTGGTAATTGGTTTTTGAAAAAAAAAAAAAAATTAAATGGATCATTGGATGTAGTCTCCCATGTGTTGTATTCGGTTATAGTTCAGACCGGCCTATCTGAACAAAACATAGCTGCAAATCTAAAAATGATTATAAGTTTGAACATATATCGATGCATAGCATTCGATTGAATTATTGAACATTGGGTTTCAAAATGGCATAAAAAAAAAAAAAATCGAAAATCCTCAGATTCTCGATGACACAACACAAACACTTTCGACGCACTTATCTTTCTTAGTGTTCTTCCACTAATGCGGGCTTGCGTCTGCTCCTCCTCGTGTTTATGCCTCGTCGATCACCTTCGGTGTCGAACTGCCTTCTGGAACAGCTTAGGTGGTCCTCGGACTGCTTGGCTCCAGCTATACTATGGCTCTGCTCAGTTTATATGAAACAATATAAAACAAAATTTTAGTAAAATGTTTGTTCATATCCCGTCTGGGGATCTGCGACCGATAACATATCGTCGTCTTCGAGAATAGGAACACTGAATTTTGTTGACTTATATTGGTTGAAATGGTTTCCGTGTAGTTAAAAAATCTCTTCTTGGGAGAAATCTGCGACAGAATCTGCATCCGTCGGATCGTTGCATCTGCCCCTCCAGCAGACGTGGCGGCATCTCGCCCTTGAGTTGCTAGACTCATCTGAATCGCGCTCTTGCGTCAGAGTCGTCATCTTTCCATGCCGTGCCAATGGAACATTTGTTTGGACCCTTTGGGTCGGACTCTGCTTACAGATGTATATGTTTTAACATATGAGGACTTTGAAAAAATTATAAAAAATACCAACTCTGCCGGACACGGTCAGAGTTGCTGCAGTGAATTTGGAAGATTTGTATGGACGATACAATATCCTCAATGAAAATAACTTGTTAAAAATGCATAAAAAATACCAACTCTTGCCAGACGCGACAAGAAGTTGGTATGGAAATTTTGATATAAAAGAAACCTAGCACTAAGTTAAAACTTAGCCTAGGTTGAAAATATAATGGAATCAGAAGTAGGAATGTTTTGGACTTTTTTGAACTGCTTTCGCCTAATTGAGGCTCGTCGGCAGGTACATGAACTGCTTTCACCTTATCGTGGTCCGTCAGCAGGCCCATGAGCGGCTTTCACCTTATTGTGGTCCGTCAGCAGGCACATGAGCGGCTTTCACCTGATTGTGGTCCGTCGGCAGGCACATGTATTGTGCTCCTGTCTGCTCGGACTGCGGGACCCTCGCGAATTCTTGACCTGATTGAGAGGCAGTGTCGTCGAGGAATGTGTCGTCTGGACTGTCCTCCTCTTCCTCAGATGAATTCAATTATGGGGCTGCGGGACTCCCGCGAGTTCTTGCTCTGATGAAGAGGCAGTTTCATCGAGGAATGTGTCGTCTGGACTATCCTCCTCTTCATTAGATGATTTGGAATTCAACGTTTAGTTGTTTGTTTAGAGCTGATCGCAAATCATTGACATGGATCTTTGTAATTATATTCCACTTCTGATCAATATACATGGCATAAAATAAAAAAATTGTTTTAAAATTATTCGTTAGGAAGATCGTCTAACGTGAGTTGCTTCTGCCTTGGTTCGGGCGTTGAGCTGGGGAACTCGCAGATGGACCCTGGCCTGGGTCTCTGGCCCCTTGAAAGTTTCCCGGTCTCCTGTTGAGATGAGGGTTATTCGGGCATTGGCTATGGAAGTGCCACTGCACTGTGTCTGTACAGTATCGGCACGGGGTTGCCGGTCGGTCGGGTACTCGGAATTTCCCCGATCCGCCATTAAAATTGTTTTGCCTGCGGTCAGGATTCACTGATCCGCTCGAAGAATTAGGCATAAAAAAAGGACGACCAGGCGCTCTGCCTGGACCGTCCTGTCGAGAGACATCCTCTCGGAAGTGCACCCTCGGTGCTGTCGGAGTTGGGCTTCCATTGCTCCTGTTACTAGAATTTTGTTGACTTATGTGTCCCGGCTCTTGATAGTAAGACGCGCGGGACAAACGTTGATCGATAAGCTGGATTAGCGACGTCTGTTCGTCAGCTGAATCCCGCTCGACGTTAGTAGCCGCTGCTATTAACATCTCTGTGGATGAAATTAGGTTGCTTCTCAAGCGTGACCTAATTTCTGGACGCAGTTGGTCCATGATGACCCGAGCTCTGATGGCTTCGGATTTGAAGGGATCAATACGATCGAAAAGACAGGTTTTCCTTGTGTTAAACACTGCCGTGTCGTCTAAAGACGTTTGCTTGACGGCATACAGTTGAGCAATAGCTCGTGACTGTATGTCGGGAGAATTAAATCTCGTAAGGAATCTTTCCTTGAATAAGGTATACGAAGTAGTCAACGTCCTAAATTGTTCGGACCATCGTTGAGCTTCGCCCTTGAGTTGGCCGGTTACGTTATGGAGGCGATCATAGTCGTGGCTTATGCGAGCTCTGTCAAAATATTCCTCCATAATTTTCAGAAAAGCTTCTGGATCTTCATGATCAAGCCCATGGAACGTCACGTTCGGACATCTTTGTCTCTCATGGGGCGTACAGGTCGACACGTTCTGTATCGCCTGCACGAAGCCCTCTGCCATTTTCAGAAACATACTTTCCATCGAATTAGCAGTTTGCGGCTGTGAAGCAGATAAATTTACATTATTTCCCTCTGGAAACAGTCGTTGTGGTTCTATCCCTCTAGAACCGTCGTCGACGAGCGGTGCGGTGACTCGCTCGTAAAATTCTCTTGGGGTCGACCCCTCGGAGTCTTCCGCCATGAATGAGAAAGGATTTGTTGGGTTTGGGGACGGCATGGTCCCTGTTCGGGCGCCATGTGAACGATCCATGCTTTGATGGAAGTCTGAAGGACGTATTTTCTGCTTGAAAAACTTAGAAAAATTAAAAAAAAATAGGAAAAAGAAAAAATTAATTTTCTTTTTCCTCAACCTTTTCTTAAATTCTAAATAATAATATTACGTTCACAAAATTTTTAGGGTTCAACTTGACTGTTTCAGACGGAGATTAATGGATAAATCATACTTACTGTCGTTTATGCTTAACTGCGGCTCTGATGGTATCAATTGGAAGACGTCGTGTAACACTATAAATCTAACACTGTCTGTTTCACACTCTCTTAAAATTAAATCTGAAAGGGAATTTTGTTAGAAAACACAAGTAAAAGACAATATAAAGTTCAAAATATGTATATTAAATCTTTTAAAAATTTTTATGTTTTTACAACAACTTCTTCAGAGAAAATGTTAACAAACAATGGTCTGACCCGTGTACAACACATGGTGAGGAACGGGACGATTCATACGGTACCAACTACCATCCAATATGCAGTTTGAAAAGCTAACGATGCACAAAAAGATTCAAGAAAAGTTTCATGTAACTGAAATTTTGGTGGGCTTATGCTTGCCTGTCTTTTAAACGTATTTATTAATTCACATAAATTTTGGTCGCTCCTCGGAGCTTAAAATTGCTTGAAGCGTTTCTACTTCGTTTGTATTATGCAATAACAAATTTTACGTTCAGGCAAGGCAGATCCCATGCACGTGTGAGTACATGGTAATAATACTTTTTTGACTCCGAATCACTGAGGAACCGGTTTAGGGCAAACCCCGTCAAAACACATCATTTCCCCGTCAAATCCGACTGCTAGGAAATGATGGGGGTCCCATGTCGCTAAGGGCTATTTTCGCTATAACTTCCGATATACTTTGAATAGTCGTTGGATTAACTTGTCCTCATATTCAATACCTCGTAAGAGTTGCAGTGCTTGACAACGTGGATTCGTAAAAGGGTTTTTAATCTTGGAAATTTGGAAGTTCAAGTCCAATTTTAGTATACTTTCTAAAATTGGGTGGTCGGGGCGACATTACGTCCCTGTGCAGCGACATTCACTACACTTTCTAAATTAACGCTCCTTGAAGAGTTAGCGATAATTTGGCATAAAAAATGCTCCGAAGAGCAAAAATATATTTCCAAGAATTAAAAACCTCCTCCACGGCGTTTTTACGTGAAGCACGCTTTTCTTACGAAATATTTCCTAAGTCGGATTTTGTTACAACGTCGAAAAGTATATCGGGGTTATAGCGTTCTTTAACAAAAACACCGTAAATAATTATTTCTACTCAGAATATTTAAATTATTTTTTCTATCGACCAGTTAAAAAAAAATAAGTTCAACAAAAAATAATTCCTAGCAAAAATATTGCACTTTCTTAAATAGTTCAGTGAAAAACGTAGAAGCTTATTTTAACACACCAAACTAGTGAAAAATAAGGAAAGTTCTCTGTTGAGCTACTGTTGACTACATTTTCCATGTTTTTATGACACATTTTTGTTTGAGTTTTGACCATATTAGTTATAAAGATAAGTAATTTTTTATTTTTTTATTTTTGGAAAATCGAAACTAAATAAGTTTTTCATCTGGTTTCACTCATGGGTCCATGGTATATTCCATATGTTAATGTTTGACTTGACATTATATGAGACAATTTTTTTTTTGTTTTCGTAGAATAAAATACAATGTAATTAACTATTTTACCGTTTTAATGGTTGTGTGCATACAAGTATGCACGCCATATTCACTGAATAAAAACATTACCTATAATGCAAGTACGTACTTACATAATTATATTAATTATTATAACATGATATTGACATGGCACTTAGTCGCTATCTATTGCGTCTTTAGTGTCAGTACAAACAGTGAAATGAATGTAAGAAATCATGCAATTCACTCCATAAATTTAAAAATTATGAATCCACTAATAATTATTTGTAACTTTTTGGCAATTATAGAGCCCTCTTCAAAATATTTCATTTATAAAATTTATGTGATAACACTGCAAATACTAATGATTGTTGGTTTCATTAATTCGGTTTATGGAAAACAGAGTACTTTATTTAAATCGTACAACTTTGCTGCCAAAGTGTTTGATCAAACAGCTAATTTTTTCTTAACTTTCGCTAATGTTATAAGTACTACATTAACAATATTTTGTTATCCTAAAAAATTACGAAAATTATTTAAAAATATTACGATGTTCGACAGTATTGTCAACGAAAAAGTTGGAAAAAGAAGAAAAGTGTTTTGGATATGTTTTATTTGGCAACAAATATTTATAGTATCCGCAATATTATTAGATTCGTGGGTATGGTTAAACTCTATAGGATATTCCAAGTATAAGTATTATCTTGTGAGAAATTTCCAGTATTATCAATTGAATATAACTGTTATGTTAATATTTTGGATGACATTGGACTTTCAAAATAGGTTCAAGATATTAAATGATTTACTGATAAATCGAACAAAAGAGTTCATTTATGGAAAAACAAATTATTGGATTACTGAAAACATGAACCATAGAAGAATAATATCAAACAATTTTAAAGAATTGAAAAATATTGCAAAGTTATACAGTTTTCTTTGTGATATGTTGAATGATTTTAATCAAATTTTCGGGGTCATTATATTATTTGCAGTATTATTTTTTATTGCATGGATGGTACATTATACTACCAATCTTATCACATATACAATTTTTAAATATGACTTGGATGGAATGTCATTTGGGCTGGACGTAATGCTAGTTATTATTGTATGGATAATAGGATGTTTAGTAAGTGTCAAAATCTACATGCTACATTTACTTACTTAGTAGTTTTTATTATTTATTTTTCACTATGAAAAACTAATAATACTTGATCTGACTGAGTGAAAATACACAACAACGTACAATAGGTAGTTTCTATTGCCTTGTTCTTAAAAAATTATATGAGCATTAGGGAATAACTTAATTGTATGGAGTGTAATAAAAAAATAACGAGTTTCTGAGCTCTGTTATTCTAAATATTTTTTCAAATTACAAGTTAAATCAATTGTATTTGAGAGTTATATCTTAGTTGTTCTGGCAGAACTAATTAAATCTGTCATCCAAGACATCATCATCACCATTGGTACTACGACCCCAGTTAAGCCACGACCTTTATAAGTCTATTCCGCCAATCCTCTCTATCTCCTGCCAACCATTGCCAACTTGCAGCTCCGATTTTTCAGGCCAAAGGACCTGCCTCTACGTCTGCTTCCGCCTGGTTGTGACATAAGTATTTCTCTTGGATGCGTTCGCTCTTGCCACATGTCCTGCCCATCTCGGTCTACCTATCCTTATAAACGATACGAACATATCTTCCCTCTGAAATCTGTTTGTATTTGTTCTAAAGCTTAAAGTTACATCGTCTTTTCCACATACCATTTTCATAGATAGCTCGAAGTATTGTCCTTAGGATTTTACGTTCGAAGATTAGTACGAGGTTTTCGTCTACCTTAGAGATTGTCCATGTTCCGGATCCATATGTTAGGACTGGTAGAATAAGGGTTTTATAGATGGTCAGTTTGTTTTTTTAGCTTAGATTCCAGATCCTCATTTGTTTACTTAGTACAAAGTAGCATTTGTTCACTAGAACAATCCTTCTTTTAGTTTCCTCAGAGCTGGAGTTGCCTTGGAAAATCAGCAAACCCAAGTATATAAACTGTTGAACAACTTCGAAAATAAAATTATCGACCTAGAAATTTTGCCCTAAGTTTCTGGCTCTGTTGTTAGGTGTTGATGCCATGAGTTTAATTTTATCTTCGTTGATTCGATAGCCCATATTTTCAGCAGCATTTGAGAAAGTTGCGAACATCCCTTTAGCTTTGCAGGCAGTACGCGCCACTAGGTCCAGGTTGTCTGCATATCCCATGATTTGTGAGGATTTATTAAAGGTGGTTCCTCTATTTTCTAGTCCAGGGTTTCTAACGCCAGCGCATTTCCTTGTCTCAGTCCTACATTGCTTTCAAAGTTTTCTGATAGGTCAGACTGTATTTTGAGTTTGCAGTCTACTTTGGACATTGTCGCTTTACTGGTCTTATTAGTTGATTAGGCATGTTGAACTTACCCATTGTTGCGTAGAGCTTGTGTCTCAACACACTGTCACAGATTGCTTTGAAATCTAAGAAGAGGTCGTAGGTGTCTACGTTAATTCGTTAATTTTCTCTAACATCTGGCGAAATATGTTGGTCTGGTCTGTTGTTGATCGCCCAAGTCTAAATCCACACTGGTATTCGCCAAGAAATGCTAACAAATTATCACAACTACCCCTTATCATCATGATCATATTCATATTGCTGGAAAAGGTAAATCCTTGAGTCTTATCATTATTCTCAGTCAGATCTTTAGAAGCATACTTGTTTTTGTCTAGTTGTACAGTTGGCTGAGATCATAATTTTGATTGCCGAACAAATATAATGACCACATGCGTATTGCGCGTAAAATCAACGTCAAATCAGAGTTTATTAAGATTGTCAGCTTACACGATTTATACTGATCACGTTTCGCTCATTTTTATAACCATACTTGTTGAGTAATCAAAACACAGTTACGATCGATATCTGAGATGACTCGTCTACTCAGCCTACACATTTTATGGGCATTATAAAATGGAATAGGTCGAGGGGCAGACTGCTCTGGAAATCTGGTGTACACATAACTGGAAATCAATGAAAGTCACTAGAAGTCAATGGAAATAAAATTGACAATTGTACTGCGCATGCCCCTATAACTAATTTTCAGTGACAGGTTTACTTTTGTCTAAGCAAATGTGAATTATATCACGGTAAACTTGGCGGTAAAACATATTATTTGCCATCTGAGCTGTTTGTATAATATAATAAGTGCGTGGTCCTTATACAGTCAGGTAGGTAGGTATTCTTCTAGAGTATTGACCGCATACTTAATCTTTAGTGAAAAGTCTGAAATATCGTTGCTAGGCGCATAGCAAATGAAGTTAACCACAGCAAAGGTGCAATTAAAAAATTAAATCGAAAGTGGATAGAAACTCATAATCTAAGTCGGGCAGCAGATTCTGGGCGTGCAAGAAAAACAGATCCATTAAACAACAATACCCTTGTGGAATATGTGAGAGACAAAATTAAATACCCAACTCCATTTAATTCGACCAAGGAAGTAAATATTCAAGTTTGAAATTTTTTAAAAAAAGATAATATTTGGTAGAACCACTATTTTTTTCTATAACACTTTGCAATATTCTAGTCACAGAACTAATTAAATTTTGCATTTGTAACTTTTATTGAAATTGTTCCACTCATTTTGAATTTCATTAATTAACTCTTTTCTATTTTTGAACTTAAATTCATATTTGTACATCTTTTTCACAATCGTACCCCAAATATTTTCCTTTCGACGGCCAAGAAAGCATTATTACATTATTTGCTTCAAACCAGTTACGAACCGCATCTGTAATATGAGCTGGACAGTTGTCCTTTAAAGAAACAGAATATTTAAAATTGGGTATTCCAAAGAATGGTTAATAATTGAAAATGTTCATTATAAATTGTTGAGATTAAATGGGATATTAATTGATGAAACATATTCAATAGAATAATTATAAATATTCAAAAGAATAGTTACAACACGCACTTGGTTTATTGTTTCATTACCTTTTTTCAAATTTCTCTGACATATGTTTCGGCTTTGCGACCATTATCAAAGAGTCTTAAAGACTGACCTGAAAGTGGTGGTTCACAGTATATATCTTATAAATCCTCTACCCACCTAGAGGAGGATAATAACTTGATTTTCTATTTCTTAAAATTTAGCAATACAGGCCGGAACTACGAAATTAATTTTAATATTATTACTGTGTCTAGTGCAGGATTGTTCATAAATTCTGTGTGTGTATTTGTAACGTTTTTATGGTTTCTTACGGCCTTCTTAATTTCTAAAATTTCAAGCACGTCTAGGATTTTTCCTTTGTTTGCATTATGTAAAAGTTTAACACTACTACCGTTAAAAACGTGATTTTGCTCAATGCAATGTTCGGCGAAACCAGTTCATTTTTTATTATAAAAAATAGACTGTTTGTGTTCTCTTAACCTCACATCTATGCTACGGCCACTCTGACCTATGTATACGGCATCACAGTCGTCACACTTTATTTCATATACCCCCGATATTTTAATATCTTCTGTATTTTCTTTATTATTAACCAACAAGCGACCTAAATTATTTCTATTCTTTGATATTGTATTAATACCTAATTTATTTAATCTATTACATACTGAGCTGCCAACCTTATTTACATAATTTATACTATGCCACTTTTTGTTTTCTATATTTAGCACGTTATAAAAATGTTTTTGTAATAATTTTCTGTTTATTTTTTATTAATTTGTCAATAAGTGACTCATCATAGCCATTGTTTTTTGCCAGCGTTTTAAGAATTCTAACTTCTTTTTCAAAGTTAACCCTATTTAAGTTTAGAGATAATAGTCTGCGTACGTAGCTATGAAACGGTGACATTTTTATCTTCCATTTATTACAATTTGCATGTGTAAGTGTCAGTAAAAGTTGGCTTTCTGTAAATATCAAGTTCTGGCCCATGTTCTTTACGTGTCAGCGTAATATCTAAAAAGTTTATTGACCGTTCTTTTTCCATTTCAACTGTAAACTGAATTTTGTTGTTTAGGGAGTTAATAAAATGGATGAAATGTGACAATTGTCTCTCAGTACCGACCCATATACAAAACACATCGTCAACATATCTTACCCAAAAATGTATGTATTTAAGGAGATTATTGTTGGTGGTAAAAATGTTGTTTTCAAAATTTGCCATGAATATTTCAGCTAATAATGGGCTTAACGGACTACCCATAGGTAAGCCGTTTACTTGTGTATACATTTTATTATCGAATTTAAAATAATTTTGTTTGATACACATATTAATTCATGTTTGTAAATCTTTTTGTTCATTTTGATTCAATTCACTATTAGAGATAAGATGTTGTAATATATCCTTAAGCTCTTGAATAAGGATAGAGGTAAATACACATTTAACATGAAAGGAAACTAATTTGGAATTTTCGGGTAAGGTTATGTTTTCCAATTTGGTCACGAGTTCTAAAGAATTCTTTATACTGTAAGGGGATTGAAACTTGATCAACTGTGGTAAAGTCGAATTGAGTTTATTACATAATCTGTAAGCCGGTGCATTGATATAATTTTTGGTAAACCATAAATTATGAAGGCTGTGGTATTCATTAATAGAAGGTTGTTTGTATAAAAATTTGTTATATTGGGTGTATTTTTCTTTAGTAGTACCTGGATTTCTGACTGAAATTTTTTCGTAGGGTCAGGTTAGTGATTTAAAATCATCAGTATTTAATAATTCGTTCATTTTTACCACCAACAATAATCTCTTTAAGTACATACATTTTTGGGTAAGATATGTTGACGATGTGTTTTGTATATGGGTCGGTACTGAGAGACAATCGTCACATTTCATCCATTTTTTTTTATTAGCCGTTACTCGAGTCCGAGTATAAAAATGTTACAATCGACAATAAAAAACAAGTAAAAGGTGTAGTCTATTGTAATTCCCATTCATCTACGGTGCACACGACTATGGCTATAGAGGCCAATTCGGGAGAGCACATGTCGACCGCAGTCAGGACAAACATAGACCTGGTTAGGTCTAGGATTCGGCCTTCTTGCAGCAACATTTCCTTGATAGCTGGCCACAACCCCTCGCCATTCGGTTCTGTCCGCTGCAAGTTGTTCCCATTGCTCGTCTGCAATACCGCAGGATTTTAGATTTTCATGGAGAGCGTCTTTGAACCTCTCTCGTTGGCCGCCACGCCTTCTTCTACCGCTTAGCAATTCACCATAAAGTGTACATTTAGGAAGGCGGTTATCATGCATACGATGAACGTGGCCTGCCCATCTTAGGCGTGCTCTTGAAATAAGCACCTCAATTGGAAGGCTGTTTGCTCTCCTGAGTACTTCCACGTTTGATATGTGATGGAACCAACGGATTTTCATCATACTTCTGAGGTGTCTTTGCTGAAAACGTTCTAATTCTTTCACATGACGACGGTAAGTGACCCAGCTTTCACATCCATATAGCAGTGTTGGAATGACAACTGCTCTGTAGACAGCCATTTTCGTTGACAAAGCAAGGTCGTGGTTGTCAAATACTCTCTCTCTCTAAGTCCCCAGAGTGCTCTAGATGCAGCGTTAATTCTATTGCGAATCTCGCTGTCCATGTTTGCTTTGTCATTAACAACGTTGCCTAAGTAATTGAACTGATCCACCACTTCAAGAGAATTTCCGTTAAGTATAATGTCTATTTGGTTCACTTGATGAGGAGTTGACATAATCTTAGTCTTTCCAATGTTGATTTTAAGTCCCAAGGAATCATAGCTCTGGGCATACACATCTAAAAGTTCTTGAAGCTCTTCCGGCGTAGAGGCTAAAAGTGCACAGTCATCCGCATACTGGAGATCACAAATGAATCGTGTGCGTGTCTTCGTGAAAGCTCTAAAGCGCCCTATGTTAAAGAGACCGCCATCAAAACGGTATCTGAGACCTATTCCTCTGACTGTCAGTTTGTTGTCAACAATAATTGTTAGAGCAGTGGTAAACAAATTAAAGAGTAGGGGTGCCAGGACACATCCCTGCCTAACTCCAGTGAGGGTTTGGAAAGGTTCGGTTGCCTCATTATTATACATAACCTGGGCGTTGTTGTTTGTATGTAGACTGCGACATACTTCCACAAATTTTCTAGGGATACCTAAGCGGAACATAATTTTCCAGAGCACTTCCCTGTCCACCGAGTCAAACGCCTTGGTTAAATCAATGAAGGCCATGTGAATTTCTCCTTGATGTTCGAGTGCTTTTTCTTGAAGCTGTTTAAGTGTGAAGATTAAATCCGATGTGCCTCGGTTTGGTCTAAAGCCACTCTGTGTTTCAGGAAGTAACTTTTCCATAACAGGTGTTAGCCTATTTGCCATCGCTTTAGTGAGTATCTTCCCTCCAACAG
Source organism: Leptura quadrifasciata (assembly GCA_963675555.1). Lineage (NCBI taxonomy): Eukaryota > Metazoa > Arthropoda > Insecta > Coleoptera > Cerambycidae > Leptura > Leptura quadrifasciata. Next base: position 115,278,805 of record OY776673.1, read on the forward strand.
CCAGGAGAGCTATACCCCTGTAATTTCCACAGTCCGCAGCGCTCCCTTTGTTTTTGAAGAGGTTGATTAAAAGTGTATCACGAAACTCCTGCGGAGCTTGACCACTTTCCCACACGACATCAAACAGTTTTTTGAGGTAGGGTATGAACTCTGACGACACAGCTTTAAAGATCTCAGCTGGGAGTGAGTCGGCGCCGGGAGATTTGTTATTTTTTAGCTGCCCAATGGCGGTTAAGATCTCTTCCGTTGTTAGTGGTTTATCTAAGTCTTCGAAGGTGTCATATTGAGGGATAAGATTTATAATATCGTGATCGGCTTGATTTTGCTGGTTAAGAATGTTAGAGTAGTGTTCTTTGTGTGGCTCTTATTTCCTGGTCTTCTTTGAGGATATTTCCATTTAAATCTTTAATAGGGCACATATTTTTCCGACTGGGGCCGTACACTGCTTTTACTCCTTGAAAGAAATTCCTGTAGTCGTGTGAATCGGCGTACCTTTGAATTTCTCTGGCCTTGCTTGCCCACCACTCTTTCTTTATTCTTCTGATTTCGCGTTGCGTTTCATACTTAGATTGGGTAAAAGCTTCTGCTTTTGATGAATCGTTGGGGTGGTTGATAGCGTTTTGGAAGGCAGTATGTTTGCGGTCAAGAAGTTTTTGTATAAAAGCTTCATTATCATTGAACCAGTCCTCCTGTTTTTTACTTGCTGCAGTGCCAAGAATTTCCTCACTCGCACTTTTTAAACTGTCTTTAATTTGTGTCCAGGTAGCAGCGACATCTACAGAATTGGTTTCTTCTAGTGCACTCAAATTCTCTTGAACTTTGTGCTTTAGCTGTTCGACGGTTTGTTGGTTACGCAATTTACTAATACAGAGACGGAGTCTACGTTTTACTCGAGTTCTTCGGTGTTTGGGGTCTCATAACAATTTTCATTTTAGAGACAACAGGACGATGATCGGTCCAACATTCGCTATCAATGCGCGCCTTCGTAATTTGGACGTCCTTGAGATGCTTCCTACGTACGATAACATAGTCCAGTAGATGCCAGTGACCTGATCTGGGGTGACGCCAGGTGCCTTTAAATTTATTCTTTTGTCGGAAAATGGTGTTTGTTATAACTAGATCATGTTCGGCGCATTTAGTTAGGAGTAGTTGACCGTTAGCGTTCATGTTGCCCAAACCGTTCTTGCCTATGATGCCTGGCCAGGTGTCTGCATCTCTCCCTACTCTAGCGTTAAAATCGCCAAGAATAACGAGTCGTTCCGTTTTAGGTATTCTACAGAGGGTTTCTTCCAGCTGTTGATAGAAGCTTTCCTTGGTTTCGTGACTTGCATCCAGAGTGGGAGCGTAGGCGCTTATTAGATTTACCGCGTTGCCATCTGATAGCTCATAGCGTAGCAGCATTAGACGCTCGGATAGGCCTTGTGGTACTTGTGTTAAGTTGGATACAAGTTGATTCCGAACGGCAAATCCTACTCCATGTTGTCTTCTTGAATTGGTGGGAAGACCTTTCCAATAGAAGGTGTAGTACTTTTCTGTGAGAGAGCCTTCCTCCAAAAATCGAGTTTCGCTGAGAGCTGCAACGTCAACATTGAGTCGGTGAAGTTCTTTATCTATTAGAGCAGTTCTTCTTTCAGGCCGATCGGTGCGAGTGCTGTCGTTCAAAGTACGAACATTCCAAGCACCGTAGATGAAAGAATTAGTTTTGTTGGATTTAACTTGTCGGTGTTTTTTCGACATTCGATGAGGTGTCCCTGTGGGCACCCTCCCCCGGAGATCCGATCGGGAGGGTATTTTACCTCCGGATGATTTTGTCCCACTTGAACGCTCCATCATTTTTTAAAGCCTTAATCGACTGAAAACGAAGCTGCATTTGAAGTTTTAGCTGGAGCAGGTATGCAACTGACCAGCTCGGTTGCGAAAGGCGAGTGGTGTGGTCCCATGGCACAGAAGGAGACTGCGACGATGGGGTAACCAAACGATTCCAAAAGCAACCTTTGTGTGCGGTGGGTTATTTTTACCGCACTCTTCGTGAGAAGGTGGATGTGCTCACGGCAAAAGGTAAGGGTTATTCCGCCCTTACTCGGTCGTTAGAGCCTCGTTAGTGAAAACAGGGTGCACCAAGTTCAAATTGAACTCATCGCGAAGGTGAGGTTAATAATTGAGTAGGAGAGGCTATAACTTGCGCTTCACTACCCCATTACCCTCCATTTTATTAACTACCTAAACAACAAAATTAAGTTTACAGTTGAAATGGAAAAAGAACAGTTAATAAACTTTTTAGATATTACGCTGACACGTAAAGAACATGGGCTAGAACTTGATCGTTACAGAAAGCCAACTTTTACTGACACTCGTACACATGCAAATTGTAATAAATGGTCACCGTTTCATAGCTACGTACGCAGACTATTATCTCTAAACTTAAATAGGGTTAACTTTGAAAAAGAAGTTAGAATTCTTAAAACGCTGGCAAAAAACAATGGCTATGATGAGTCACTTATTGACAAATTAATAAAAAATAAACAGAAAATTATTACAAAAACATTTTTATAACGTGCCAAATATAGAAAACAAAAAGTGGCAACTCAGTATGTAATAGCTTAAATAAATTAGGTATTAATACAATATCAACGAATAGAAATAATTTAGGTCGCTTGTTGGTTAATAATAAAGAAAAGACAGAAGATATTAAAAAATCGGGGGTATATGAAATAAAGTGTGACGACTGTGATGGCGTATATATGTTATATTAGAAATATACTATGATATATAATATCACCGAGACAGGCTTAACCTTCTCAAACATATCATGTTACAAATTGCGCAACAGCTCTTCTCTAATAACCGCTCACGTTGGCTGAGCTTAATGTTTCTTTCTTGGTAATCCCTTATCATGCTGAATTGCCAATTTAATGTTCTTTGTTCTCTTATGTTATAAATACAACCAACAGACATTTGTACCTTCAGTCATATACTCATTTTCGACCTAATACATTCTAAATTTATTATTGTTCATTATTGTATCAAGTAAATAAAGTTTTTAAAAAGTGATTTCTACAATCCATTATCTAACATTGGCGCAGTCGGTAGGATCTGAAAAACACCCTGTAACCCAGAGGTGGTGGATTTCAATCCTTCAATCAGCAAAGAATCTACGAGAAACAAGAAAAATACAATTTCAAGCAGACAAGCAACGTCTCAACAAGCTCACAAGAAGCATCATATACACATCGAGAAATAATTAGCAAGTAAGAAACATTCCTGGCCCCTGAAAGTCGGTGTCTTCGGCACTTGGAACACGTCACCGTGGATAGGAACACCTAGTGATACCCCTGACGGTACATCCCAGTGTAGCAACGCTTACGAAACCGCATTCGACCTTCCATCTGGACCCCAGGCATGAAGATAGTAATGTAAGTAATTTAAGAATCATCTCGATTTATTTTCTATTTCAAACTGCACTAAACATTTATATTTTATCATTCGTACATTGCATTCACATTTGCATTAAACCCACGACAGTTCTGCAATCTAATTTAGTTGAATATATTATCTAAATATCGTATTACTTTAGCCGATATTTTATTTTATTTTAACACATAAATATTTTCATTGCAATCAATATATTAATTTGACATATATCAAGTTTAATCTTTATCTTGTAACGTTTTTATTGCAATTTAATACTACTACTACTAATAAAGGTTAACGTATTGTTTATACCATATGACTATAATATCTGAATAAGTGCAAATACCATCGCAAAAATAATTTGTTACATACTTTATACAGAAAAGAATACAATTTCGTTTCCTTTTATTCATTATTATTGCCAGTGGCGTACTCTTGCACCTTTTACAATTAATTTTTATTATTTTTTTGTGTGTACCAAATTAATTTTTGTTTGTTTATCTGAAATTTATATACAAATCTTAATAATACAAAATGGCGAACCAACCAAATACTACAGCAAATAATACCAATAACGCTGATGAAACTCTTACCATAGAAACCCTACAGGTTAAGTGAGATTTTCTCAATAGTTCCAGAGTTCGACGGGAACCCCATTTTCCTACAAACCTTTATTTCCGCGTGTGTTTTCGCGAACGGAATGTCTATAGAGGACCAGCGTATTTTACTTACTCTACACATAAAAAATAAACTTCGGGGAAAAGCTGCCGAATTAATAAATTCGAGGAACCCTGCCACTTGGGCAGAAATTAAAAGCCTACTTGAGGCCCACTTCGGTGATTCACGCGACTTGACAGCCCTTATACAGGACTTACAACGGATTCACCAACTACCTAATGAAACTGCCCTGACATTCGTATCTCGTTTACAAACACATAATGCCAAAATGCACGCTGCTGTGCAAAAACAGACTTTGACGTTGGAAGAAAAGACAGCCCAATCATCCCTAATTGAAACCATGACTCTAACAACACTACTTACCGGACTAGAACCCAAACTTGGACAAATAATCCGTGCCGGAAATCCCAGCGACATGCTAGAAGCAATTAATAGAATCAAACGCGAACTCCAACTGTCCTACTTCGAGTCACAAAAATTTCCAAAACAAACTATCAACAAAAACCCCATCCAGAACCAACAGAGGCGTCCCAACTCCCAACAAATCTGTAATTTTTGCAAACGTAACGGGCACAATTTTAATGAGTGCCGTACAAGACTACAATTCTCACAACAAAATCAGAACTTTAGACAAAACAATTTTGCCAGTCCTCCACAATTTTCTAGACCGAATATCCAAAATTCTCCCAACCAGCAATATCAAAGAAATTTCACGCCGCAACAAGATTTTCAACAGAATAGGCCTTCTGTAATAAGACCTAATCCGAACTTTCAGAGATCCCCAAATCAACAAAATTCAAATTTCAATCCTAACTTTAACAGACAAAACCCGCAGAGAACACATCACGTTAATTTTGACAATCATTTCGACTCTCAAAATTATGATACTAATTTTTACCATGAAACTGATAATTTCAGTGACCCACAATTCCATAACTTCGGAAACTATCAAACTAATTCTAGCCTTGATAATATGGCAAACATGCCACAAGTAAATTATGACGATTACCCCCATTTCCCGCAAAATAACGACGATAACATGCCATACCAAAATGAGAATTATACAGCTAATTCTCAGATGTCGCAGGATTATACTGCTAATCCTCAGGATTTTCCATTAGGCCCGGAGTATTCCATGAATACTCCAACCCAAGAAATAAATTTCGAAGTGGACCAAATGTCCAACCAAATTCAAACATTAAACCTGAAAGAGAATTCCGACCCACATTCGAATCCCCAAGAACAGTGTTTCATGTAAAATCACCATCTAACCCTCCGTTTCAAATAAGTTCGACAAACCTGTATTTCATGAAAGACCCAACAAATAAATTTAATATTCTAATCAATTTAGGTGCAGATATTTCCATTTTCAAACCCAAAGCAACAGAAAATTATAACCTAAGACACCCCGAAAATTTAAATATAAAAGTAACAGGTCAAAAAATTAATATCGCTGAATCTGTTCTTATACCGTTCGATTTTAACGATCCATACAAAGTTTATGTATACGATTTAGATACAGACTTCGATGGCTTTGTAGGTAACGACTTTCTAGAATATTACGAATGCATTATAGATTTCAAAAACAATCAACTAATTACCAATTTTGAAAATATACCATTATTTAAAGTTAACGATTATTTACCTTTACAACCAGTTACAAATTCAAACGAAAATATTAACAATCACCTTTCAGATAACACCATTAATCAAAATCTTATTTCTTTCGAACCAGACACTGAAGAAATATTTGAATTTTATTGTGACACTGACGCTATACCGCTAGCTCAGGAACAAGAAAAAATGCACTTACCTAACACCTTTGCAAAGACAAACATACAAAGCGAATTTTTCGACACAACGTCTGATGAAAACTATCAAAATTCAGACTCCCATCAAATAGACAAAAGTTCTAAACTGTCAGACATCTCCTGTAAAGACAAAAACCAAAATTCCAACTTTACCGAATCTCGTATCAAAGGAATAATTAAACATAAGGTACAAGAAACAAAAACAATTTCAAATGTAACCCCTACGGTTAACCAACAAAAAATGAACCTTTCAGAAACAAAATCATCTCCTACAGGCAAATTTAAATTGACAACCTTAAATCCAAACATGTCCAATAACAATTCGAAACAAGCAATAACATTAAACAGAAAAATGTTTATTTCGCAAACAGTATTCAAAATTAATAATAAAATATTCAGGAAATCGAAAATTCGAAAAACAAATAAAGTAAAGAATAATCCAGGAAACACGCATACGATCTTGCGTAATCAAAACAAAAGAAAAATTTATATACCCCACACAATCAGGAAAATATACCAACGAAATTCATTTTTATCCCCGGTAAAAACAATACCGAAAATAGTAGAATTTTCTAATTTAATATTTGAACCAGTTCAAAAATTCAAATCTATATTTAAACCTAATTAATAACGATAATACCGATTTCAGTCTCAACTATATGCCGACCCTGCAAATAAAACAGTTACAAAAATTTGCAACCCAAAATTACTTTCAAAATTATCTCACAAATATTTTTTTTAGTCACCTAAACTAAATCTTTTAGAATATTATCAAAAATTAACAGTTTACATTAAAAGTATTTTCCATTTTCTTAGACCTTTCTAAATTAATACTACCAGAAAATTTGACAAAAAAAAACCATTGTATAACAAATTAATTAACTATCAAAACACTTCTCATGTAAATAATTTTATTTCTTCTCTCTATTACCGACTTCTCCTGTAGTAAATTCTACTTTATGAAACAAAACCTTAATTATAACGAAATATTTTTGTTCATTTAAATAAATGCACATAAAGTAATTACATTTAATTCAAGGAACTCATAATAGTAGTACTACTTTGATAACAGTACCTTAAACTTTTGCACAGAGGCACGTCCTGTATATTTATGGACTTAAACATTTTAATAAGAATTGCCTGATATCCAGCACCATAGTATCGCATTGTACTCATTATGATTTCTCCCTACACCAATATAAACGCTTTACAAGCACAAGTAATAACAGCTGTTAACTATATAATAATTAATACCAAGGGCAGAAAAATTAAATAATATGCAGTAAGAACTTTTCAGAATTTAATTAAAACTTAAAATCAGGACATACCTTTTCCAAATTAAATAATTGAACTACTCGTAAACCCTGAAAGAAACTCACAAATGTTCAGAAGAAATTTCAGAAACTGAAAATCAAACATTCTTCAAAATATTCAAAAAATATATATTTTTTATTTGAGAGGCCCTAAGTAAAAACAAATGAATATATTTACAAGATCACAAACGAACAAACTTCTCAGAAATTTAACACATTTTCTGGACTCTACAAAACTGAATATTCAATAGATTACTCTAAAATTCAAACTTCAAATAAACAACTCTTGGACCGAGAAAACAAAGACATCATAACTTTCTTTCAACAAAATAAACCTAAGAGATCTTCATCACCAAATTATTGATGACATTTTCGAGGAAAACCCCGAATTTTACGACGACAAAATAAATATCCTCTCCAGTAGATCGGTTAGACATAGGAAATACTATATCATTCCTCTACACTTTGACCCTGAATCTGTAGTAGAACATTTGTTCTTAGCAATATACAAAAATCAAAATGAATTAGATCTTTCTAATACTTATCATGTCGAAAATAACTTAGACCTCCCCATACTCGAAATTCTGTCATTTATCTTCGCAGAAAAGGACCTAAAACTCATTATCTGTCAAAACCTAGTACAAACGCCTGACGAAGACCAAAGACCGATAATTCTTGACCAAAACCATACCGGCAAAAACAACCTACATCGCGGAATAAACGAGACTATGCGTAGGATCAAAAATAAATACAATTGGCAAGGACTAACCAAAGATGTTGAAAATTTCATAAAAAATTGCGAAATTTGTCAACGGACTAAAGTTTGCCGTAAAAACCTTAACAACCCTCTAGTAATCACTGAAACTCCAAGAACGCCTTTCGAAAGAATTAACATCGACCTATTCGAATTTCCTACACGAAATTACGCTCTAACTATCCGTGACGAACTTACAAAATTCACACAAGCCTATGCAGTACCGGATAAAAGCGCAAAATCTGTGGTAAATACCCTATTGTTATATTTTCAACATTACGGTACCCCACTGAGGATTCACTGTGATTACGGCGGTGAATTCGACAACAACTTACTAAAAGACCTCTGTACCCTCTACGATATAAAACTGACATATTCTAGCGTAGGACATCCCCAATCTAACGGTTCTATAGAACGCTTTCATGCTACCTTAGCCGAAATGATCAGAATTCACAAAACTGAAAACCCAAATGAACATCCTTTTACCATATTGCCGTATGCAGTAATATGCTATAATAATTCGGTTAATAAAACGCACGGTTTTACGCCATACGAACTGATCTTTGGACACACAGCTAATAGACCACCAGAGACCCTGTACAACCAAAAAGACCTAATAACTAAATATGTTAGGGACCTAAATAATAGGATATCCCACTATTACCAAATTGCACGCAGTCGGACTGAAGCGCAAAAGCAAAAAGCTAAAGTCAGATTCGACAGAAATATCCCAGAAAATCGCCCCACGTATAACGTTGGAGACGAAGTATATGTAAAGGAATCCCAAATCAAAAGTAAGTCACAAAATAAATTCAACGGCCCTTTCGAGATCAAAGAAATTTTCCAAAATTCTGCCACTTTGTTAAATCCCGAGACAAATCAAACAAGTAAAGTAAATTTTGATAGAATGAAACCATATACTGAAGATTAAAATTTATTTTCAGGTTTCTACTGCTGTTCGGATCAGCATTTTCTCAATACGAAATAACACCAATAAACAATACTATCGGTGTTTACTATCACAAAGACACGGACATTGTCATCTCACACAAGAAATGGACATTACTCGTACATAAAAATATATCGACCTTTAAGACAGCTTTTGACAGAAACGACAAAATTTTACAGACAATCCTTACTACCCTTGACCCAGCATACAAAAACATGAACGAATTCGCGAGTGAGGTTAAAACGCATTTAAGCCTCCTAGGACAAATCTCATAATCCATACAAACTAAATTTGACGAAATACATCTCGACACGAAACGCTACAAACGCGGAATCATAAACGGAATTGGTTCAATATTCAAAGCAATTACCGGAAATTTAGACGCAGAAGACGGTAAATACACTCTGACTGTATCAATAAATTAAACCAAGACGAACGTCAGATAGAAAATTTGATGAAAAATCAAATATCAGTTACAAATTCAGTTATTAAAAATTTTAACACGACAATTCAAAAACTACTAATATACGAGGAGACATTCAACAAAGACATAAAAGAAATCGAATACGCAATCTTAGACATTACGTATAACGTACGAGCAGTTGAAACAAAATTAAAATTCTTGGAAATTTGTGAACAACTCATGGCGAGCTACCTATTTATAGAGGACAACCTCAACGATATTTTAAATTCGATCACTTTCGCGAGACTCAAAGTAATTCATACGTCTATCATTAATCCCCAAGATTTGGTAAACTCATTGCAGGAAATTTCACAAAACCTACAAAAGAACAATTTGCCACTCCCAATTAAACTTTCAAAAATTGCACAGTATTTAGATATTATTGAATTAAAAGCTTTCCAAATGAACTCAGAATTAGTATTTGTATTAGATATACCCCTAGTAGACCCTCAAACGTACTCCGTTTTCCAATTATACCCCATTCCTATCTTAGATAGTAGAACTGGTCTGTATCATATTTTGTCAACTTCTCAAAAATATATCGCGAGAGATGATGATTCTTTGATGTACATACCCATTGCTGACCTCAGAGAATGCAAGCCACTCCATACCAATACTAAATTATGTCCAAATTTGTTTGCATATCCAATTGACAACAACGCCATATGCGAAGCCCGCCTTTTCAAGGATCTACAAACTCTACCAGGAAACTGTCAAACATCAACTATCATCGGCCAAGGATACAACATCCAAAAACTAGACGAAAACGTGTGGATGATCGTCAATACAGAGCCACTAAAGATGACTATCAATTGCCCGAAAGAGACCCCAAAAACCGACACCATCCTCAAAAATTGTATAATTAAATTACAACCAAATTGCTACGCCTTCATAGGTATCACGAAGATCCAAGCCAGCTCAGGCGAAACGACAGACGTGAAGAACGACGCTCACCCTATACAAATCCCGTTCGAGTGTTGCAACCAGGTTCCGGACAAAGTTCGAGTGCCCAACCTGAAACCACTAAAACTAAGTGATCTGAACACCGAAGACCTCGATGTCGCCAGACACCAATTAGACCAATATTCAAAAGACTTAGACGACCTAATCAAGGAACTTTTCATCACGAGACACATTTCTTGGTTTACCTATCTTACCATAGTGCTAATTTTCGGACTCTTATTCTTGTATCTATTCTGTAAGTGTAAAGCAAGAAGACGAAGACTAGCCATCAACGTTTCCACGACTCCTCCATCTCCACCAAGGCCTAGTGAACCCCTCAGGACAATCACTAGCCTGTTTCATCAACGAAGACGACCTACCTTAAGAAGAGAAGACAACGAAGCCGAAGACATAGAACTTAACTAAAGACAAACTGTTTTGTGCCTTTTACTGACTTTTAGTGCTAGACTCTTCAGTGAATTTCATTTCATTTGTTTAATCATTATATTTCATTATTTTTCTATCCTTTGTTAATTTCAATTTTATTAACATTTTTACGTTATTTTCATTTAAACTTATCATACTCATATTTTATGCTTTTATATTAAAGCTATATTTTAACCTTGGGAATATTTTACCCCATTTTAAGACAAACTTATTATGTTTGTATTTTACGCTTTCTTGCTAAAGCTATATTTTAACTCTAACATTTTTATGTTATTTTATTTTATGAATCAAGCTTATTGTGCTTGCATTTCATATTTTAGACACTAAGGTTATACTCTGTATTTTAAGCTTTACGACTTAACATTTTTGTACTCTTTATATTTTTCCAAATTGTACCATTACCTTTTATATACATTTTATATTCATTTCAAAAGTTGCTGCATAAAACACCAACTTTTTTTATAAGGGGGAAGCTGTTATATTAGAAATATACTATGATATATAATATCACCGAGACAGGCTTAACCTTCTCAAACATATCATGTTACAAATTGCGCAACAGCTCTTCTCTAATAACCGCTCACGTTGGCTGAGCTTAATGTTTCTTTCTTGGTAATCCCTTATCATGCTGAATTGCCAATTTAATGTTCTTTGTTCTCTTATGTTATAAATACAACCAACAGACATTTGTACCTTCAGTCATATACTCATTTTCGACCTAATACATTCTAAATTTATTATTGTTCATTATTGTACCTAGAGTCAAGCTTGACTCCCAAGTAAATAAAGTTTTTAAAAAGTGATTTCTACAATCCATTATCTAACATATATAGGTCAGCGTGGCCGTAGCATAGATGTGAGGTTAAGAGAACACAAACAGTCTATTTTATATAATAAAAATCAACTGGTTTCGCCGAACATTGCATTGAGCAAATCACGTTTTTAACGATAGTAGTGTTAAACTTTTGCATAATGCAAACAAAGGAAAAATCCTAGACGTGCTTGAAATTTTAGAAATTAAGAAGGCCCTAAGAAACCATAAAAATGTTACAAATACACAAACAGAAGTTATGAACAATCCTGTACTAGACACAGTAATACAATTAAAATTAAGTTCGTAGTTCCGGCCTGTATTGTTAAATTTTAAGAAATAGCAAATCAAGTTATTATCCCCCTCTAGGCAGGTAAGATGATTTGTAAGATATATGCTGTGAACCACCACTTTCAGGTCAGTTCTTAAGACTCTTTGATAATGGTCGCAAGGCCGAAACATATGTCAGAGAAATCTGAAAAAAACTAATGAAACAATAAACCAAATGCATATTGTAACTATTCTTTTGAATATTTATAATTCTATTAAATGGGATATTGTAAAAATTTTTAAACAAATTATTATTTCTCTGAAGGAAATGGGCAAATTCCAATGTAAGTTAGGGAAAATGTAAGTCTTACAACGTAAGTACAATTTTTAAAGTCTCAAAACAGATAGACACTGAAAAGTTGAAAACCGTAATTGTTGCTAAAACTTTATACCCTTGGTGAGTTGTCAAATCCTGCCATCAAAACGAAGAAGTGTGCATGATGGCTCAAATTGTGGCATTCTAAGAGTACTTTTCTTTCAATTTTTGACAATTTTTTTTGCATTTCAAAAACAAATATAATTTTGACATATGCAAAGATACTTCAAACATAAAACATGTATATATAAGGTATAAATAAATAAACATTTTTATGCTGTCATAGTTTTTTGCTGATTTCAAGTCTTAGGTATCATCTGACGCAATTTTCTTGATATGGATCATATTTGTGATGAAATTTTCGACGCAAATTCATTTCGTTCGCAGAACCGATGCTGCTTTTTTAAATTTAATCATGAAGTCGTGACATACTGAGGCTGAGGCAAGAAATACTTGTTTTACTGAAACTATACTTTTTATTTATAATTTCAGGTTTTTATGTAGCACTTATTAAAAAACTAAAGTTCGTTCTATAAAAAAAAGACCCTTTTATAATATATATCTACGACTAAAGATATTTTATTTAAAAAATTATGCTTTGTATTTTAAGTATGCCATCTTGTATAACTTGATACAGATCTGAATTACACAGGTGTACAAATTATATAGCTACGCATGTGTATATATTTCGTTTGAAAATCATTAGAAATTGTTAGAAATCTTGGTGAAAATCATTGGAAATCAAGACAAAATGGGAATCTGGTGATCAATCTGGGCAGCAGTCTACCCCTCGGAATAAGTCATTACCAAATAAAATAAACCAAGGGGTCTGCGGAACTTCCGATTATTACCTGCTTGTCTGTGGTTATAAAAATATAATAATGTATAGTTCTTTACAATCATTTCTTGCAATTATTTTTCAGCATTTTGGAAGCAATAAGCATTGGTATAGTTAATTGGATTTATTCATAATTTTAGGGTATATTACTAACCTTAGCAGCAGCAGGCGATCAACTTTCAGTAGAAGGAAATAAAACAACGATCATTTGTTACAGTCTACTGAACGAACTAGAAATTTCCCTAAGACAAGACATCCAAACATTGAGAGAAGAACTCAAATTGATAGCCCAGCAAGCTTCTTGTAGAAATCCTTGTTTGTCTGCATATGGATTCTTTGTAGTTAACTACACAATGATGGGATTTATAGCAACCAGTGTAACCTCTTATATTATTGTAGCTATTCAGGTTTTAAGTTAAAATCCACAGTCAAATTAATTGTGATAATTACACACTTTCACTTTAATTCAGTTGAGAGAGTATATTAATTTCTTGGAGTTGGTAGGTAAAAATATGCGTATGTTCTCCACATCCATATAATAGTCGGACGAAAAAATTGCAAAGAAAGACGACGAATGACCATATTATTGTCTAAAAAATAATGATTATACGGTACGTTATCGCTACAGAGCGGAATACGCGACGAAATCTGAATAATAACGCATTCATGTCACCGTGTTGATTAGCCGTATCATGTAGTAAACTTGTGCTAGCCTAGTACAGAATTTGATCTGTTTCTCGATCTCTTTGCGACTATGCGTAGCGCAGCATCTTTGAAGTTTTTTTACGTGATTTGTTTAGGCGGCTATATCGATGTGGAGAACTATACATCTTGATGGGATATGAGGCAATATTGTTTGTATATATTATTGTATTAGTAAACTGTCAAAATTAAACATTACTAAGAGATCCTCTTGGAGATATCCTCTGTGTATGTGTATACCAAAGGTTTGTAATGGTGTACATTTACAAACATTTTTTAAAATTTATTCACACTAAAGCGTAACTGTGACTTAAATCTGTTTAGAAAATAATTATTTTAATATTTTTAGACAACCGTACGTCTCAATTTTTTGTTGTGTTTATAATCATCCGTGAATTACTTTATAAAGTATCCCTGCTAAAAATAATCATAAATGCTCATAAAAATCTAGAGATAGCGGCAGCCAAGTACGTACACTGATGAATTATGGATATCTAAACATTTCATATTCACATGTGTTAAGCAACTTGAATGCACAAAGATACAAAGGAATGATGGGGATTCGATCGAGACGGCTGCGGATTATCGCTGTCCATTTATTTCGCATATGTAAACGCGGCCCAACGTAACGCACTTGCTTGCCGCTTACTGTATATAAAATTTGACAAATTTCTAAAATAAAAGTTATGTAAGATTTTACAAAAGTGTTATGTGCACGCCCTCTTACGAAGAGGAGATGGATGGAGAAGTGGAACTTGATCTGCACTTTGAATGTCAGGTCATCGTGACTGACATTATACTGATGCCTTCATTTTGGGATTGGATGTTATGGGTAGGTGTGGATTTAAGTTGACAAGGGAGAACGAATATTGGTAATGATGAATTTACTCTGTCAACGGCAGATGACCAGTTTCCTGCCTGTTCAAAATAAATATTAGATGCCATTCTGGAAGGAAACTCTGGTAGATGCGCATTGGCCTTGTTGAAAAAGATTGTTTAAGACGGCAAACATAATCTGAACAAGAACTTTAACAAAGACAAATGATAAAATTTCAATAAGAGTGGCTAATTTAAAATCCCAAGGTGCGAGGAACAGAGAGATAAAAATTTGCCAAACAATGTACACAGGGAAGTTGTGACTTTGCTTAGTTCCCATCTTGAACGCCTACCCAAAGTCGAACGCAAAGAGGCAATCAAATTTTTGGAGAAAGAAAGTGTAGGCTTTGCCAAAATCGCAGACTTCGTTATGAAAACTGATATAGTGCAGCATCAAATAGACTGGTCATTCAACCGCAATCCACCAACAATCTAGGAGGCTGTTATAATACATTCCTTGTACTATAAGAAAATGAAATGGAAAAAATCCTAAAAATCACTTTCCGATTAATCTTTCACCTCACACAGTCAATTTATTTAAAAAATGTGATGATCATTTTTGTTTGATCAAAAAAACCCAATTTTCAAAAACAAATTTTGGAAAAATTCACAGTTACTTGATAATTCTCAAATAATCCATATTTAGTCAGCAAATTCACCAAAAAGTTTCAAACATTAATTTTACAGCCCAGACATTAAAAAACCAATCATCTTAAAAATACGGCCTCCATATATTCTAAAATCACCTTCAATGTGCTCTCCAAATCACCAGTCAGAATATTTTTAATTCCCTTCATAAATATTTTACTTTCTTATCACCCCTCGTATATAACATTCTTCACTTCATTTTCATAAGCCATACTTTCTCGTCGCCTCCCGTATATGCCATTCGCCGCTTTTCTCAATTCTTAGACAACGTTTCTTTTCGATACTTTCTCATAGCCCCCGTATACAACATTTGCAACCTTTTCAATTCTTAGTTAACTTCTCATCGC
Organism: Leptura quadrifasciata; assembly: GCA_963675555.1. Classification (NCBI taxonomy): domain Eukaryota; kingdom Metazoa; phylum Arthropoda; class Insecta; order Coleoptera; family Cerambycidae; genus Leptura; species Leptura quadrifasciata. The sequence continues at coordinate 115,294,441 of OY776673.1, forward strand.
CTCCCGTATCGACATTCTAGCCATTCTTGATTCTTCTTTAATCTTTATTATCCTTAACTTTCTCATTGCCTCTGTATACGGCGTTCATAATCAATTCTTGTTATCCTTACTTTCTCATCGCCCCCCGTATACAGTATCCACGGCCTTTCAAACATCTTAACAGATTTAGATACCCCTTCCGTTCTTATCGCCTCCCGTATACAACATCTGTAACTTTTCTCTATTTCTTAAAACATAATTTACGTTAGCTTCAACCCGCCTGTCTGTCCAGATACGCAAATTGTATCCACTTTAATAATACGTGCGTGGCTTTAACGCTGTATTACGGGGTAATCCGATATGTTCTCCAATTTATCTACATAAAAACCTTCAATAACTTTTTAATCCAAATCGATTCAGGCATAAACCTTATATCAAAAAATTCGTCTTATTATGCCCTACAGTCATGTAGGTTTATTTTCAAAATTTCAACTTTTTCACAATATTGCACAGTGTTCCGCAATATTACGTGATCGAGAGTCATCCTCGTTCGCACGGAGCGATATCCAGCCTTCTCTTCACTTTAAAACGGGATGCGAGACTCGGAACCATTCCGAAATATATAAAAGTCCCCTCATAGCATGCGAATGCAAGTTCTGTTCCGGAAGTGAGTCAAATGTTTTAAAGTATCGCGAGTGAAATAGTTTCTTTATGAACAAATTAGTGTTTCAAAATTGTAATTAGTGACCTCCGGATATCTCTCAAATAAGTTTTTTCTGTTTCGACGGCGAGTTCTCGAGCTTTATTTTATTTCCTAAAAACTCCGCGACGAGTTCCTTGGTGACGCCAAGTTAAAAACGTCTTTTCCGCACCTAGTGCCCTAGTTTTAAGAAATCTATTCTGCCCTCGCGCATCAAATCAATTCGCACCTAGTGCCCTAGTCTTAAAAAAATTCAACAAGTAAACTATCCTGCCTCCGCGCATTAACAAAAAGTGATTTTTAAACAAAAAATATGAACTCCAAACCATCTTTCTAAGCCAGAATTATTATTGTCGAAGAGTTACCATTTTGGAAACTGTATCGAAAATCGAAATAAATTTGTTAAAATTAATCCGTCGAAAATTTTTTCATTTTTCTGAATCAAGCTAGTAATTACCGATAAAACCAAGTGCTGCTATTCATCCAGTCACCACATACAGGGTGGCCCAGAAGTATCTACAAAAATATAAATTTTCAAATAATTTAAATAAAGTGATTCAGAAACCAATTTGGACATTCAAAAACAGTGCTACTTCATAGATTCACATATAGAGTGTTGTAATTTCACCTGACAAAAATTCCAAATTTAAACTAAAGTGGTTTTTGACTTTCTAACTGAACTTTAACGAATCTAAAGCACAAAACGCATAATATACAGGGTGTCCACCCGGACGCTTTAGAAAATACAGTGATCAATCTAAAACTTTCAAAATTAGAGTCAGTGTAAATCTAAACGACTGGAAAATATACGTAGTAGCTTTTGGCTCTGTCCAACATCTTCAAGTGCAATCCCCCACTTTCTCAAATCTATAAATTAAGTGCATCAACGCCCTCTAGAATCTCAACAGAAGCTCTCCGCCACCACAAATATTTTTTATTTTCCAATCGAAGAAGGCTAGTTGGTGGTCAGTTCAGGATGCCGTTTTTACTTTACAATGCGCCAGCTACTATTGAAAGATTGATGGAATTTGTACTCCGAGGACTAACCTGGAAGACATGTCTAGTTTACTTTGACGATGTAATGGTTATGGGACGGAACTTTAAAGAACATTTGGAAAATCTGCAAGATGTATTTGGGAGAATCAGGAATGCACAGTTAAAACTAAACCCAAAGAAGTGTCTGCTGTTTCAGAAAGAAGTTAAGTTCCTTGGGCATGTTGTATTTTCGGAGGGAATACAGACAGATCCGGACAAGATTTCTGCTCTATGAAATTGGCCAAGACCTTCAAACGTTCATGAATTACGGAGCTTCATTGGCCTTTGCATAGACGTTTTATGGCAGGATTTGTAGATATAGCGAAGCCACTACATCAGCGAACAGAGTAAGAAGCTGGAGTGCAAAGCTTCATAAAAGAAGCTGAAGGCAGCGTTATGCTGTGTTAGCTTATCCACAATAAAAGGGCCTCTATATTATTGACCCGGATGCCATCAATTACGCAGTTGGATATATACTGTCTCAAATACAAAATGGAGAGTAGAAAGTGAGTATTTCAGTAAGGTACGGTCCAAACCAGAAAGGGATTATTGTATGACGAAGAAAGATTTATTGGCCATTGTTAAATCCGTGGACCATTTTCATGGTCAATATATCAACGGGCAACATATCAAAATCAGGACTGACCATGCTGCGTTAAAATGGCGATTGCACTTGAAAAACTTAGAAGGTCAGCTGGCTCATTGGATAGAGAGATTGCAGCAATATTACTTCAGAATGGAACACTGACCTGGGAGATCTCATAAAAATGCATCTAGGCCTTGCAGAGATGACTGCAAGCATCATTACTATCGAAAAAGCGCAGGGCAGGTAAATGAAACAATATAATGTCGGAGCCCCTTTTGAGAATATTGCTCTCGATATTGATGGGGCCTATACCCTATCGGCGTGTGCGTCTATTCGAATAATTAATTATCAATTAAATAATTTAATAAGTGGACTGTATGTATAAATAATTATGGGTAAATATGAGTAATAAAAGAGTCGAAAACTTACCGCTGACTGGTCACTGGCTGGAACCGGTGATTTCTTTCCTACACAAGGGAGAGGGAGGAAGGGATCGTAGGAGTTTTCCGACACTTTAAACACTATTACGCCAGCAACCCAGTTTAACAAAATCTGTCTATGCACCCGATATCGTGATTTCTGCTTCACGGCAATTAACAATCAAAAAATGAATATTAAACAAATAACAAAATGCGTGTGTGTGTGTGTGACGGCCACCGTTTTATCCTTTTCAATATTGCGAACCTAATACTAATGCGTGCCTTCTGTCCACACGTTTCTCTCGCCCTATAGCCTTGACCATGCTTAGCAAGAAAACGCAAAAAAAAACTGTTTACTTGTAACTACCATATGATGGCGCGTAACCAGATATAGCGATATAGCGGGCCCGTTCCCAGTAACAGATGATGGCATTCCAAATCAGAAAACAGTTACTGTTGCGCAAGCTTTGGTGGATGACCTGATATGTTGGTTTGGTGTAACCCTGGAGCTACATTCGGATCAAGGCAGAAGGAGTATTTCAGAAAATTTGTGAAATATTGGGCATTTGCAAGACACGAACAACTGCTCTTCATCCACAGTTATATGGAATGGTGGAGCGACATAAAAATACCATGAAGAAGTATCTTTCCAAGGTAGTTCACAAGAACCAGCGAGATTTGGATCGACAGTTACCATTTTTCTTAATGGCATAAAGGGCTGCCATTCATGAAACTACTAAACAGACACCGGCTCGCGTAATATTTGGGTACGAGATTAGACTACCATGCGAGTTAATATTTAGCACACCGGATAACTAACCGGATAATTTGCCGATGAAGTTAGTCAACGGCTAAGAAATGTCCATGAGTTGATTCGAAACCAAGTTAGCATAGCTAGTGACAGAATAAGGACTCGCTATGGCCAGAAGGAAACTTTGGCAAGATTCACGGAGGGAGACCTAGTTCGACTATATAATCCACAGCGAAAGAAAGGAAACGTGTAGGAAGTCGAAGATGAAAATTGTGCATCTGGACAGACTGGCGAAGTATGTTGGAGATGCTGAATTGTCTGATAGGAATATTCAGGCTTAAGGAGGGGGTAGTGTTAGGTGCACGCCCGCTTACGAAGAGAGGTTTAATTCTTTAATAAAGAGAAGCTAGCGATGTAATGCTAGTTTGCCAGTTGGCCCAGAGATGGCGCCATTGATTTATACTAGTCAAATTAGGATTTTAATGTGAATACGTGAAAAAATACGAAATTCACATTTTATATTTTTTATTTTTGTCCAAATTTGAGTATTATTATATAACCTGTGTATTTGCAACCATTTCCAAGAGTTTTTATAAGATATAGTCAGGCAGTGCAAGTTTTATGATGATAATTTCCAAAATATATGTTATTAGTACATATAACCTTCGTATATGCGTTCTAATAGTTTTTATAAGTTATGGGGTCAGGTAGTAAGAAATAAATCGATGACCATTTCCAAAGTAAACATTGTGATGTTTACTTTTATAATTCACTTGATAATTTTAAATAATCATCAAGCAAGTATAAATAATAAATTTATTGATGGCAATAAGCCAGAAACGACAGTCGCACTATCGTGAGGTAATGTTAAAAAAAGGGATAAACTGTCTCACTGTTGCAGCTTCGCAAAGCGTTTCCCAGGAACGATTGTCTCGAGGGCTGGTTAGCTCGTTCAAATTCGACACTTTCCCGCATATAATACAGCTTTCCGTCAATTTTTCTTCTAGCTTCTTTCTTTTCATTTTTCTTACATATCAAACTATTTTCTCAAGAAATTTCGGCAAACCTGAAATGAAACTAAATAATGGGGAATCGTAATTTTAAAAATGATATTACAAAAACCAGCAACACAACATTCAAAAATTCATTTAAATTACAATTTCTGTCTTAAACTTCCTTAAACCGGTATAGAAATTGCACAGTTATAAGCAAGATTTCATTTTGAACAACTTTATTAAGAGGTATTTTTCATCTAGGATCAACAGTTTCTGAGATACAGAGATTGGGTCAAAAGGTGAAAAAATTTCAAAATGGCGGCTAAAAAACCTATTCAGCTGGGAATCTGAAATGTCCAGAAGGTGATTCATTTTAACTCACATATAGGATAATATAATAACGTAGGTGCCGTATAATCCCACCTAATGGTAGTGACATCTTGACTGGCTCACGGACTATAAAGTCTTTCAGCTCATAGAAACATGAAAATCATAAATAAACTAATAAAACTTTATAAGTTCTGATTGTATATTGACGAAACATTTTTAGCAGGGATAACTATACTTCATAATTAATGCATATTGAAAAATCGTCTTATAAAAATTTAAACACATTAATTATTTGGAACAATGAGGCAGGTGCATGATTTTTTTATCACAGAGAGATGAAGAATTTGCTTGCTCGTATTTTTTTGTTGATAAAATTAAAGATAACGAAATTATTATTCGTCATATTAAAAAATAATAAAAAGATTAAGAATAATAAAAATAATAATATAAGTGGCAAATTCGAGGCCAGTTAGTGACATCACCGTAACTCAATTAATATCATAGTAGTTTCAGTTACGTGGATTTTTTACACAAAAATTCAAATTTTAAAGTCAAATACTCACGAAGTAAAAATTTTTCATGACTCTCTCTTACTATATTCTCAATTTATAAAACACATATTATTGAAAAATAATAAAATTAAGCATTTCTTTAAATTCATTCATCTTCCTCATTCAAATATATTTTTAAATTTCTGACCTTTATCCTATCAATTAATTATACAGCATGTTTCACTGGAAAAAGTACCTAAATGATTTCCTCCTTTTGCACCGAACATGTCTCGAGATTTCCTACCTATAATCAAAATTAGTTCTGATCTAATTTTGATCGATCTGTTCCCATATTCAAATCAGCCTTTGAGAGTGCTATGTTTTATTTTATTTAATAATAAAAATTAAGTATAAGTTAGAAATCCAACTTCACTGTATAATCAAAATAATCAATCATTGAAAAATGTAATTATGTAATGCCAACGAAAAAATAAAATCTAAAACGCATTTATTTGATTTCTTTTGCTGTATTTTTTTCTCATGAACATAAAATTTATTATTTCACTCAGGTAGCATACAAGTTCTTGAAGTTGAAAATAGCGATACTTCAAAGCGTTGAGTGATGTGTTAATTAAAGAATAACTTGTAACAATTACGGTGACAACGGACAGTGAAATTAATCCTTACGTTAATGTTATTTGAGGATTAAAAAATGGCAAGAATGAAAATAAACAGCAGAACGTCTTAGATTTATTTCTGGTGCATTTATAATTACTAGTAAAAAAATATGTGGTCAAACAAACAAAACAATTCAAAACTAAAACTAATTTCCAGCCCAAAATCATAGCATCGTTCATAGGGCCACACTCTATTAGTTCCCATAAAGTAACCACAGCGGCGAGATATCTTTACGATTCTTCATCACTTTTTTTTTAACATTTATTTAACGTCGGCCTATTTTCTGTAGATGAGCTACATCCAACCAGGAACTTTGCCGAACCTCTCTCGTAGAGTAGAGACCCTTCAGTTACGTAACATTTAATGGGCAAGTGATCGACGACTTTACAACCCCTTTGAAGGATGGTCGATCCACAACACAATCCTCGCCTAAGATTGCATAAGACGGTCATCCATCTACTTGGATGAATGGCTAGTACTTACTAACCGCAGCATCACAAAATAAAACAGTCCACAGTGACGTACAGCATTTATGTCAACATCCCAGGAACTAAAGCATATGCGGCACGCACCTATACGTCATGTCGCTCAACTGGTTAAAATTCAGCTGGGCTCTAAAGCCCTTCTGGACCGCTTTGTGAGGGCCAGCATGCACATGATGCCTAGAACATTATGCCAAAGTATAGAATCTACATGAGAATTTTTTCAGAGTGATTACTTGAGCTCCTGTAAAAAACCTACTGGAAACTGTCATACCTACAGTTATCACTGAATGATTAGTAGATGTGGACTGGAGGTGGATTAATAGTTATTACTTAAGAATATCAAAAATAAAGATGTCATTTAAGAACACTAGCAAAATATTTTGGAAAATCCAAAATTCAGTTATTGAGTGAGTGTATGAATATCAATAAAGTAACTTCTAAAGTCACTACTACTGTGACAATCTATAGCTATTTGTGTAATATTATCTCTATCTCCATCTCCATCTCCATCTTCATCTTCATCTTCATCTTCATCTTCATCTTCATCTTCACCTTCACCTTCACCTTCACCTTCACCTTCACCTTCACCTTCACCTTCACCTTCACCTTCACCTTCACCTTTATCTTTATCGTTATCGTTATTATTATTAGCATCATTATCACTATCGCTATCGCTGTTACTATCACTATCACTATCACCATCAATATCATTAACATTTTTTTTTCTTTTGCGAGAGCGGCCACTCCCCACATCCCGCATGGTTAATGACCGTAGATTCCAAAATCGTGTGCCCTAAGTAGACGAAGAGAACCAGGATAACAGTTTTCTGCATCTGGCTTGCCAGCCATTCGGCCGAGTGTTGACAGGCCGGTATGGTTCTTATGAATTATTTCCGAGAGCAACGTGGGTTTCGTACTAACTGGACCGAGTAGCCTGGATACAGCACTGGGAGTTCGTACCGGAAGTGTAGTTCCCGTCATTCTGTCTTCTGTGTCTGTATCTTAATACTTCAATAATAATAAATATGCAGGAGGCGCTGACTTCCATCTGTCAAGCCCTTGGTGAGTAGCGCCACCACTTACTCCAGCTGGGGTGCAAAACCGAACCGGCAGCCATAATGCACCCGGGAGGGGAAAGCGTCTTCCCCTTTGATCTCGGTCGTGGGCCTGCTGGGCTAACCACCCACAGGCCCTGAACTTTGATTCCAGCAGGCCGAAGACGGGGCCCTCATGATCGACCCCGTGCGGATAGGAGTCAAGGGCAAGGTGGTGGGGCCCAATCGGACAGACCGCCCGTTGACGACATTGGCAATGACCAAGGACGCTTTGAGTGGATAGATGAACTGAGGGATGAACTTCTGCATTGCTATGAAAGCAGTGAGCCCGCGCGGAGGAGATACATGGCGCGGATGCATGATCTGTGGTGTGAGAGGCTACCAGAGCATAGCGCCTTCACCCCATTAATTCTGCGTGACTATGTAGGGGCTACGTAAGGGCTGCTCCTGGACCGGTGAATGAGGTGGCCGAAGGGCCGCCGCATTCACCGGTTGAGGACGTGGTTCTTCTCGTTCCGCCAATACCATAGGGCCTCCGTACCAGACGGAGGTTACACCACATAAAAACCCCGGGCCACAAGACCTGGCCAGAGTGGATGAAGAACTTAGTGCAGTGCTACCAGAACAGGCTGACCTCTGGCACATAAACTGTACCATGTATGCCGCTGTTCAACGCTTTTCTCGGGTGGAGAGGCGAAACGCTGCCTCCCTACAGGAGAGGGCGGAGCGGCGCATACATAAGATGGAAGCCAAGATCCGGTCGGCGAAGGAACACACATCCCGTATCCAATGTGTGATGGACTATATGGCGGCCAACAGGCCGTTCACGCCTAACGTGGATCGATTAGCCGCCAAGTTAAGACGCATCACACACTCAATGAGGCAGTGTTGCAAATCACCAAACAGCACTGTATCGACAGGGTACGGATGCTAGTAACTTGCAAAAAGTCACTAGTGACTTGCAAAAAGTCACTAGTGAGGTGGACGAGAAGGTTTGCGGAAAATAAACTGTTCCGCCATAAGATCTCGCGCCTTTTCCAATCGCCTCCGCGTGTTGTAGATAATCCGCCGACTGCAGATCAGGTGGAGAACTTCTGGAAAATGCTGTACGAGGAGAGGCTTCCACTCAACCGAGATTCTCCGGCCTTGGCACACTTTGAAGCTTTTTGTCAAAGGTTTCAGCAACCACAGGGAGTGTGCCAACCAATGACCCCAGAAGAGGTTCGTAGGACTCTTGAGGTCTCTAAGAACTTTGCTGCTCCAGGTCCCGATGGGATAAATAACTTTGGGTGGAAAGAGTTACTGAGCACCCACCACCATTTGGCCAGAATTCTTAATTTCTAGTTGAATGGGGAGCAGCAAATTCCTTATTGGATTGTTGAGGGGCGGATAGTGCTGATCCCTAAGAACGAAGATTTGTCCAACCCAAAGAACTACAGACCAATAACCTGTCGAAACGCATGTTCCAAGGTGTTTAAACGCCTTTTGTACGTGCGGGTGCTCCACGCAGTTGAACCAGTTTACTAGCGGATATATGGGCAACGAGGGTTGATGAGAAGTGTCGCTAGCTGCAAGGAAAACCTGCTGATATACAGATGTGTCACGCAGGACTCCATGCAGTATAAGCGGAACCTCCCTATGGCCTGGATCGACTACCGCAAGGCATTTGACACGACATCGCATGAGGTCATTGTTCACTTGCTCCGATGTCTTGTGGTACCCGGTCCCGTAGTGAGATGTATTGAAGAACTGATGCCGCTCTGGAGGATTCGCTTATTAAATAGATATTTTTTGAGAGATTGTCTACTTGTGCTTGCCATTTCAGTTTGGGGTCAAGGTGAACACCTGAAAACTTTACATTAGCGTGTTCCTCTGCTCCAACGTTTGATGTTCTTAAGCTAAAAATAAGATGTTGCGTTTTATTGACATTTATTCCGAGTGTTTTTTTTTTTAATACATTTATTTAACGTCGGCCTATTTCCGCTACTGAGGCCTAACACCGACGCCTGTAGACGAGCTACCTCCAACCAGGAATTTTGCCGAACCTCTTTCCTTAAGACGAGTAGGGATCTTTTACTTGCCTAACATTTAATAGACAAGAGACCGACGGCTTTACATCCCCTCCGAAGGATGGTATAACCCCTATACAACCCTCGCCTAAGGTTGTATAGCTTCCGCGCATACACTGATATACAAGCCGCTGGAAGATGTGTGAGGCGAGAACGCGGTTTCCGTTGGAATGGTCATCCATTCAAGTACTAACTGCGCCTGTCGTTGCTTTACATCGCATACCGAAGTATGTACATAGTAAAGACGCACCTAGGCTCGCCCCCTCCGAGAGTGTTTGCTGCTTACCAAGTCTTTATATTCGACTGTATGTTTGCAGATTTCATTTTCACAGAATCTAACGAAAGGTCTTGTTGTAACTCTGCGGTGGTGTCCGCAAATAGCGTCACTATTTGGTAGGTCATTAATATAGTTTATAAAAATCACAGGACCAAGTAGGTGTTATAAACAAAATAACAAAAATAAACGTAAAGAGCATATAAAGTATTACCAGAGACACACTACCAGAAAATACGTTCAAAAATATTTACCGAAAGGTGAATAATACCTCCAGCTTTAGTAGAAAATAGCGTTTAGTTCAAGCAAACCAGGAAGAACAGCTAGATATACTGCAGTCGATCAATTAGGTAAAAGTTATTCCAAAATTCAACGTATATTAAAAAATAATTACTACAGACCATATAAAATTTTACCCGTACAAGTTTTAACACAGGCTCATAAAAGAAAAAGGATGAACTTTTGCCGCCAAATGATTCAAAAGTTTGATGAAGATCCCGATTTTTTTACTACAATATTATGGACTAATGAATCATCCTTTCCTACGGCAGGAGTTTTTAATAGGAAAATCGAAGGTCGTAGGAAAACAAGCACAACAGAAAAAGATTGGTAAAACAAATTAAAAAATCAGGACGAAAAACAGTTGGCGTTTGGTGTGGAACTTTCAGTAACAAAATTGTTGCCTATATTTTATGATGATTATACTGAAGTTAATTAATTATCCCAGAAGCAGAGAATATTAATAACTGAAAAACGGTATATGGTGATAACGTAGTATATTTTTGAAATCAGGTAAAAATATTCCAAAAATTTAATAATAGATAGATAGATAGATAGATAGATAGATAATTTATTTGTGTTTGTAACAAGAATGTTTTACACACGTCAGATATACAATGTAAATAATAATATACATTCTATCGGAATAATGTACAATTAAAACTAAATATAAATGTAAAACAGAAAACATACAATAAATAAAATAAATAAATAAAAACATATTAAAATATTAAAGTTAAATGGTATCAGGTACATTGCAGTCTAAAAATTCATTAATAGTGTAGAAGGCTTGTGATAATAAGAATTTTTTAATGCAGTTCTTAAAAACATTAACTGGTAGAGATCTAATTGAATTAGGTAATTTATTAAAAAACTTGGGGCCGTAATAATTAGGACCATACCTACTAGATTTTAATCTTAAATAGCTCATTCTAATATCATTTCCGTTACGATTATTATGGTCGTGTAGCGATTTTTGAGTAGTATATTGTTCATGAACTTTTTTGACATGCATGAGACAGGTGTATATATACAAACAAGGAAAAGTAAATAATTGTAGGTCGACAAATGCCTGTCTAACGTCTGCTTGATAATCCATATTGGTAATAATACGGATGACCCTTCGTTTTAGACCAAAAATTCTACAGGTATAAGGGGCATAACCCCAACTTATCAGACCATAAGATATCTGAGACACTATCAAACTATGATAGGCAGTTAATAGTACCTGTCTGGGAACTAATTTCGAGGGGCTTCTTATTACAAATATATTCTTTGACAACTTTTTGGATAAAAATTCAATATGCTGTCCCCAATTCAACTTCGGATCTAACATAACACCTAAAAACTTTACAGTAATCGGATTACTAATCTCATAAGTGGATCTATGTGAGAAAAATACATGAAAAGTTTTACTATCATTTAAATTTAACCTGTTAGCAATAAACCAGTCCTGGGCAGCAGATTGTGTAACAGACATGAGCTCTCTAACCTTGCTCAACTCCTTGTGCCCTGTTAATAGTGTGGTGTCATCGGCAAACGTTATAAGCTCAGCACTGGGAACACTTTTTCTTAGGTCATTTATATAGACCAAGAAAAGGATAGGTCCCAGAACAGACCCTTGAGGGACACCGTGTTTAACATTACGTAAGTTATAACAGATTCCATCCTTAAATGTATATTGTTGTCTGCTGGAAAGATATGAAGATATTAGTTGACAACTGGTATTATTAAATTTGTAATACTTAAATTTATCCAGTAGAATATAATGCGACACACAATCAAACGCCTTTTGTAAATCACAAAAAGTTACTTCGGCATACTCTCCAATTTCTTGTTTATCAATTATCTTATTGATAAGGTGAATAATCGCGTCATTTGTGGATTTATGTGGTCTGAACCCAAACTGATAGCAATAGAATAAATTATTATTTTCAAAATGCTTGGTAATTTGAATTTTTAATACCGTCTCAAATATCTTCGATATAATAGGTGTTAGAGATATGGGTCTGAAATTATTTGATGTTATAGGTTCACCTTTAAGAATAGGTATAACTTTAGAAATTTTCAAAATATCAGGGAAAACACCATTGTCGATACATTCATTTATAAATTTAGTCAACGGTTTTAAAATAATATGTTTTATATATTTTATTATACTAATTGACATACCAAAATGATCGAAACTACTTTTAAGTTTTATTTTATCAATTATATCTCTTAATTCATTAGGAGTGACATGTTCGAATTTAAAATCCGGATAATCAGTATTATCAGAATAAAAATTTGTGAAACAAGCATTAGGAGCAGGTAAATTATTGATAATATTTTCAGCTGCGTCAACAAAATTATCGTTCAGAATTTCGGGATGTATCTCGTTGCACTGATGGTGATTAGTATTCCTATGTTTGTTTATTAGATCCCAATATGCTTTAGGTGTATTTCCCTTTTTTGATATGTGGTCATGATAATATTTACTTTTAGCCTTTATTAATTCTTGACGATACCTATTTTTATAACTACGTATATCGCTTTTAAACACGGGGTTAGGAAAATTTTGCTACATTTCAGATAATAGAGATAGGTGCTCTCTCATCTGTTTTAGCTCTGTCGTGAACCATTTATTTATTGGCTTTTTATCTATATTAATGGTTCGTTCGACCAACGGAAAAAGAGATTCAATGTGCGTACTCAATATGTCCATAAATTGCGAAAATTTTACATTTATATCTGTGTCCGAGGCGTCAACTAGGCCCCAATCAACTGACATTAACTTCTGTTGGAGCAAAAACAAACCTACATCGTTGATTACCCTAGTTTTAATAGTTTTTTTAGTAACCCGCATATTACTACTTTTTTTTATTTTAATCTGAACAGCCTTATGATCCGACAAGCCAGGGTCAAATACACTTGTACGGTAGCCTGATTGAAAACTTACCAATATATTATCTATACAATTATTTAGTCTTGTACTTTCATTTATAGTAACATGAAAACCGTATGAACAGATTAAGTCTTGAAAGTCCAGAAATTTTTTGTCAAATGAATTAAATTTAAGATTAAAATCACCGTTAATGATAATTTTACGGGTACTATTCTTTAACTTATGTAACACACTATTAATTGTATATATAGAATAGTCAAAATCACCTAGTGGAGATCGATAAATTGTTAAGACAATTTGATTATATTTAGCTGATTCAACTGCGGCTATTTCACAGTGAATCTCAACAGATAAACTAGAAATATCATCCCGTGCAATAAAAGAAGAATTTGGTTTAGATAAAATTAACACACCACCATGTATAGTTTTAGATCTGCAAAAATATGAGGCAATGTGATAGTCACTGATTACAAAACTATTAATTTCTGAACTGCCTAAAAAATGTTCTGATAAACATATTAGATCATATTCTTTATTTACATTATTATTTAATAAGGCTTCAAGCTCTAGTGTTTTGTTTCTGACTGATTGAATATTTATGTGTAAAATATAAACATATTCAATGGTGTCTAACTTATTTACTATTACATTAGGTCCATCTCTGACAGACGCGGGTATAAAAAATCATTTACTTCTGTGATTAAAGAGTTAGGCTTAGGGTTACATGTTTCCGTAATAGAGTGAGTGTTACCTAATGCCAGCACAGAAATTGAGAGTGGGCCATCGGGTTCTGTAAGTTCACCAAATTTTCTTGTATCCAAAATAGTCCTGGTGTCCTCTTTAGTTGGAACGATGTGGCTAGATTTAAATATCTCACGATCACTAACTTCGTTACTATTTACTGGAGAGGAAACAACGCCATAAACATCAGCTTCCTTGGATATATTTATGAATTTTAAATTTTTATTTGTGACTGATTTCACGCAAATTGCGCTTTTTAACATGTTACATAATAATGTTCTGGAGAGACGGCGTCTTTGACTATTTATTTCAATATATTCTATTCTACCTTCTACCAGTCTATTAAATCTACATAAAAATTCTTCAAGTTTATTGTTGTACTTAGTGACGCAATTGATTTTCCCAGCATTTGCTGTGTTATTATTATTAGCCGTTACTCGAGTCCGAGTATAAAAATGTTACAGTCGATAGATTGTGTACAATAAAAAACAAGTAAAAGGTGTAGTCTATTGTAATTCCCATTCATCTACGGTGCACACGACTATGGCTATAGAGGCCAATTCGGGAGAGCACATGTCGACCGCAGTCAGGACAAACATAGACCTGGTTAGGTCTTGGATTCGGCCTTCTTGCAGCAACATTTCCTTGATAGCTGGCCACAACCCCTCGCCATTCGGTTCTGTCCGCTGCAAGTTGTTCCCATTGCTCGTCTGCAATACCGCAGGATTTTAGATTTTCATGGAGTGCGTCTTTGAACCTCTTTCGTTGACCGCCACGCCTTCTTCTACCGCTTAGCAATTCACCATAAAGTGCACATTTAGGAAGGCGGTTATCATGCATACGATGAACGTGACCTGCCCATCTTAGGCGTGCTCATACTTCTGAGGTGTCTTTGCTGAAAACGTTCTAATTCTTTCACATGGCGACGGTAAGTGACCCAGCTTTCACATCCATATAGCAGTGTTGGAATGACAACTGCTCTGTAGACAGCCATTTTCGTTGACAAAGCAAGGTCGTGGTTGTCAAATACTCTCTCTCTAAGTCCCCAGAGTGCTCTAGATGCAGCGTTAATTCTATTGCGAATCTCGCTGTCCATGTTTGCTTTGTCATTAACAACGTTGCCAAAGTAATTGAACTGATCCACCACTTCAAGAGAATTTCCGTTAAGTGTAATGTCTATTTGGTTCACTTGATGAGGAGTTGACATAATCTTAGTCTTTCCAATGTTGATTTTAAGTCCCAAGGAATCATAGCTCTGGGCATACACATCTAAAAGTTCTTGAAGCTCCTCCGACGTAGAGGCTAAAAGTGCACAGTCATCCGCATACTGGAGATCACAAATGAATCGTGTGCGTGTCTTCGTGAAAGCTCTAAAGCGCCCTATGTTAAAGAGACCACCATCAGAACGGTATCTGAGACCTATTCCTCTGACTGTCAGTTTGTTGTCAACAATAATTGTTAGAGCAGTGGTAAACAAATTAAAGAGTAGGGGTGCCAGGACACATCCCTGCCTAACTCCAGTGAGGGTTTGGAAAGGTTCGGTTGCCTCATTATTATACACAACCTGGGCGTTGTTGTTTGTATGTAGACTGCGACATACTTCCACAAATTTTCTAGGGATACCTAAGCGGAACATAATTTTCCAGAGCACTTTCCTGTCCACCGAGTCAAACGCCTTGGTTAAATCAATGAAGGCCATGTGAATTTCTCCTTGATGTTCGAGTGCTTTTTCTTGAAGCTGTTTAAGTGTGAAGATTAAATCCGATGTGCCTCGGTTTGGTCTAAAGCCACTCTGTGTTTCAGGAAGTAACTTTTCCATGACAGGTGTTAGCCTATTTGCCATCGCTTTAGTGAGTATCTTCCCTCCAACAGCCAGGAGAGCTATACCCCTGTAATTTCCACAGTCCGCAGCGCTCCCTTTGTTTTTGAAGAGGTTGATTAAAAGTGTATCACGAAACTCCTGCGGAGCTTGACCACTTTCCCACACGACATCAAACAGTTTTTTGAGGTAGGGTACCTATGAGCTCTGACGACACAACTTTAAAGATCTCAGCTGGGAGTGAGTCGGCGCCGGGAGATTTGTTTTTTTTAGCTGCCCAATGGCGGTTAAGATCTCTTCCGTTGTTAGTGGTTTATCTAAGTCTTCGAAGGTGTCATATTGAGGGATAAGATTTATAATATCGTGATCGGCTTGACTTTGCTGGTTAAGAATGTTAGAGTAGTGTTCTTTCCATCGGGCTCTTATTTCCTGGTCTTCTTTGAGGAGATTTCCATTTAAATCTTTAATAGGGCACATATTTTTCCGACTGGGGCCGTACACTGCTTTTACTTCTTGAAAGAAATTCCTGTAGTCGTGTGAGTCGGCGTACCTTTGAATTTCTCTGGCCTTGCTTGCCTACCACTCGTTCTTTATTCTTCTGATTTCGCGTTGCGTTTCATACTTAGATTGGGTAAAAGCTTCTGCCTTTGATGAGTCGTTGGGGTGGTTGATAGCGTTTTGGAGGGCAATATGTTTGCGGTCAAGAAGTTCTTCTATAAAAGCTTCATTATCATTGAACCAGTCCTCCTGTTTTTTACTTGCTGCAGTGCCAAGAATTTCCTCACTCGCACTTTTTAAACTGTCTTTAATTTGTGTCCAGGTAGTAGCGACATCTACGGAATTGGTTACTTCTAGTGCACTAAAATTCTCTTGAACTTTTTGCTTTAGCTGATCGACGGTTTGTTGGTCACGCAATTTACTAATACAGAGACGGGGTCTACGTTTTACTTGAGTTCTTCGGTGTTTGGGTCTCATAACAATTTTCATTTTAGAGACAACAGGACGATGATCGGTCCAACACTCGCTATCAATGCGCGCCTTTGTAATTTGGACGTCCTTGAGATGCTTCCTACGTACGATAACATAGTCCAGTAGATGCCATGACCTGATCTGGGGTGACGCCAGGTGCCTTTAAATTTATCCTTTTGTCGGAAAATGGTGTTTGTTATAACTAGATCATGTTCGGCGCATTTAGTTAGGAGTAGTTGACCGTTAGCGTTCATGTTGCCCAAACCGTTCTTGCCTATGATGCCTGGCAAGGTGTCTGCATCTGTCCCTACTCTAGCGTTAAAATCGCCAAGGATAACGAGTCGTTCCGTTTTAGGTATTCAACAAAGGGTTTCTTCCAGCTGTTGATAGAAGCTTTCCTTGGTTTCGTGACTTGCATCCAGAGTGGGAGTGTAGGCGCTTATTAGATTTACCGCGTTGCCATCTGATAGCTCATAGCGTAGCAGCATTAGACGCTCGGATAGGCCTTGTGGTACTTGTGTTAAGTTGGATACAAGTTGATTCCGAACGGCAAATCCTACTCCATGTTGTCTTCTTGAATTGGTGGGAAGACCTTTCCAATAGAAGGTGTAGTACTTTTCTGTGAGAGAGCCTTCCTCCAAAAATCGAGTTTCGCTGAGAGCTGCAACGTCAACATTGAGTCGGTGAAGTTCTCTATCTATTAGAGCAGTTCTTCTTTCGGGCCGATCGGTGCGAGTGCAGTCGTTCAAAGTACGAACATTCCAAGCGCCGTAGATGAAAGAATTAGTTTTCTTGGATTTAACTTGTCGGTGTTTTTTCGACATTCGATTATGTGTCCCTGTGGGCACCCTCCCTCGTAGATCCGATCGGGAGGGTATTTTACCTCCGGATGATTTTGTCCCACTTGAACGCTCCATCATTTTTTTTAAAGCCTTAATCGACTGAAAACGAAGCTGCATTTGAAGTTTTAGCTGGAGCAGGTATGCAACTGACCAGCTCGGTTGCGGAAGGCGAGTGGTGTGGTCCCATGGCACAGAAGGAGACTGCGACGATGAGGTAACCAAACGATTCCAAAAGCAACCTTTGTGTGCGGTGGGTTATTTTTACCGCACACTTCGTGAGAAGGTGGATGTGCTCACGGCAAAAGGTAAGGGTTATTCCGCCCTTACTCGGTCGTTAGAGCCTCGTTAGTGAAAACAGGGTGCACCAAGTTCAAATTGAACTCATCGCGAAGGTGAGGCTAACAATTGAGTAGGAGAGGCTATAACTTGCGCTTCACTACCCCATTACACCCCATTTGCTGTGTACAGTACCGATGTAAACAAAATATTAGTATTAATACATTGCTTAAGTTTATTGCAAATTTCGCTGAAAGAGGGCACGGTATTTTTAGATAAATCATTTGATCCGCCCATAACTATGACAAAGTCTTCATGAGTGAAATCCTTTGTCAAGCTGTCCATATTTTCCATCACTTGATGTAGTAAGGCTCCCTGTTTTCTTATCGTAATTACATCATAGGAAGATTGTTCCAATTGTTTGCGTAGCTGCCAATGAATACCGTTTCCGATATCGTCACATAACAACAGAATTTGTTTTTTATATTTTTTATTTAAATTTTTATTATCACACAAAATGTTGGCTTCATTCACTCGTACATTTTCAGCAGCTTGTATAACAGATTTAAATACTGTAGTCTTATTACATGTTTTTGTATTTATCGGTGTATGTTCCCGTACTATAACATTTACTTTTTCTATGAGAGGAGTCGTAGATGTCGATACAGTTTTCTTGAGTGTTTTTGTTGTCTGAGTACTGATAGAATTTGTGGTTTTTGTTTTATCTGTGATGTTTTTTTTCAGTTCGTCTATAAGTTGTTTTAATTCCTGGATTTCTTGTTGATGACCCTCTAATAATTCAATCAGTTCATCTTCTCTTTTTTGAGCTTCGTTTAAAATTAATTTATTATTTAACATTAGTTTTTCGATGTGCTTGTTTTTCATCTCACCATCCTCCGTTAGTTCATTAAGAGTTTTTTCAAGTATAACACTTTTTCCTCGAATTCATTTAAGCTTGAATCTTCTTCACAGCAATTTATTCTATTTTGCTTAACAAATCGAATTTTATTTCTGAATTTAGAGATACATGACTTGTGATAAATACTGTAACACTTCACACATACGTAATGAATAAAAGGTTTTGTTTTGCAGCATTTATAGGCTACATTGTCAGAGCTCTGCATTTTACGTCTGTTCACGTACATGTATGAAACACCTGATACAGGGTATCTCATTTTAAAAAATATATTATTTTTTTATATCCCCTGAAATCTGCACGCTACTGTACTTTTGATAGCATTTAAACAAAATTCAGTCATAACCACAAAAATGCTATTTAATTTTTTTTTTTTCTATAGACAATCATAACGATGATAAGGGGTGGGTAATTTGTAACCCTGTAGGTACATCAGCACATTTCTCAAGCCTAAATTTCATTTGGATATTATCGCTGAAGGTTGACATTGCCTTCAAGTGACTTAATTAATAATATTATTAATCGTATTATTAACATTATAATTTGACGTCATCCATGAATAACAAATGGCTAAATCTCGAATTTGGGTGCATGGGATCTAGGTGAACCCTAAGCCAAAAGTAGGTTATACGGAGGCGTCTACTCTTTAAAAAATATATCGGGTCAGTTTGTTAGCAACTACTAGCATATGAAACTATATACAACTCTTTTATAGGTCTGTGCTATAGCGTGTATGTAAATAAACATCATAGAAATGTGTACAAAAAAAGTTGCTGTCCAATCAATACATGTTGCAATTTAATAAACAAAGTATTTCTGAAATACATATTTTATTATACTTTTAAACAGAGGAGTGTCTCACGCCGCATCCGATCTTGGCTTCGACTGTTGACTTATATTCATTCAAATACGTTTTATACCGAGATGTATGTTGACTATAACATCAAAACCTACCCATTTACGGCGTAATAGACTAACGAAGGACAAACACACAAAACAGTTAAAAGACATAACAACACACCATGACTACTACGTCGGAGTAGTAGTATTGTTACGTGTTTACAATCTCCAGTAAACAATCTGTATAGGTTCAATAAATTGCAACAAGTACTTTCATAAACCACTGATTTATTAATCACTTAATTACAATAATTAAGTCCTTATACACATTAGTACACACTAATTACAAGTTCCATCTACTATAGTCTCACTACTATAATTCACAACTTATTACTTGTTCATCTCATATCCAACTGTCCATACACAGCAAAATAAGAGTTCTTCAAAAAATAGCTTTGAAAACGGAAAGAGATTACTTTCCGAAACGTCAGCAAAATACATTATTTTTGTGTTTATTCCGATTTATATTATTTGCAAAACAGAACCTCTGACTTTTCCTTTGGCGTAAACGTCACGGGCGTAGAGGTTTTTTTCCAATAATTCTATTATTTTGTAGATTCGGTGATTTGTTTTGAAGAGGATAATAGTACATGTGGTAGAAAACCCAAATAATAGGAAAGAATATTCATAGAATGCCACAAATAACTTTCAGACAATGTCCTCCTCGCGTTTAGACCTACTGTATATATACCCGCGTCGAATTTACTCGATCATTGTAGAATCATCGCGCGGCGCCTTCGGCAGTGGCAGTGGCGTAGGCATGCAACAGTATCATGACAACACACGACAACATAACTCTCCTTCCTCCCCCTCCCCTTTTCCCCTACATCCTTGTCTATCCCTGCACCTTACGTGCACAGAATAATATTTAATTTCACGTGAAAGAATTATTATTTTATTTCATTAACATTATACAATTAAGCATGTTTTGTTCAAATATAGTTTCCTGCAAAATTAACCAGTAAAAATGTAACAAAACAGCAACATATCAGATTTACACTCATTTACATAACTGCCTAGCAGAGCAAACGCAAAATTCGCTTAAACTTTATAGGAGAGCGGCAACAGTACCAGATAAATTTTTAATCATTTTTTAAAATTTATGTACTCACGTTGTGAAGGTTTATTCTGATTAGGTCTTTATTGAACAAATAAAATAAATGAAATGTTTAAAAAAAATTAAATAAAACGTTTTTAAGCCAAATTTTCCTACGACACACATTTTACACTACGCAAAACCCAATACGCTCGGCGTAAAACGCAGTAGATTTGTTCAGTGAGAATCAAATGAAAGCGTTTTCCTAGACAGTGTAAAACGTTCTACTTCATCTTAATACGACCGACGCACACTGGCGTATTTTTCCGAATAGCTGGTAAAACTAATAATATTCAGCAAGTACACTAAAATTCACGAAAATTTTGATTTGTATGTTTGATGACTCGCTAATTACGAATCCGATGCGACAATTTGCAAAAATAAGATGGCGGACTAAACCCTAAAAAATTGGTTAAAAAACTGAAAAATAACATAGTTCGATGTCCTTTATCTCATTAGGGGGTGTAATGGGGTAGTGAAGCGAAAGTTATGGCCTCTCCTACTCAATAGTTAACCTCACCTTCGCGATGAGTTCATTTTGAACTTGGTGCACCCTGTTTTTACTAACGAGGCTCTAACGACCGAGGAAAGCTTCTATCAACAGCTGGAAGAAACCCTCTGTAGAATACCTAAAACGGAACGACTCGTTATTCTTGGCGAATTTAACGCTAGAGTAGGGAGAGATGCAGACACCTGGCCAGACATCATAGGCAAGAACGGTTTGGGCAACATGAACGCTAACGGTCAACTACTCCTAACTAAATGCGCCGAACATGATCTAGTTATAACAAACACCATTTTCCGACAAAAGGATAAATTTAAAGGCACCTGGCGTCACCCCAGATCAGGTCACTGGCATCTACTGGACTATGGCCAATGCCTATTACTCAATACAAGAATATTTAGAAGATGTGATATAAACTGTGATATACTGCTCTAACCGGTTTGTAACGTTTTGCATTATCTGTGTAGTGTTCTGTATTATTTTATTTGTATTATTTTATATATATATATATAATGTTTTGTATTATTTTATATTATGTTTGTATTGATTTATACTATTTTACATTATGTTTGTTTCTACACAGTATTCTGTGACTTTGTTGACGTTTCATTGTAACATTGTGTATTTACAATGAATAAATCTCTATCTATCTATCTATCTATCTATGTTATCGTACGTAGGAAGCATCTCAAGGACGTCCAAATTACAAAGGCGCGCATTGATAGCGAATGTTGGACCGATCATCGTCCTGTTGTCTCTAAAATGAAAATTGTTATGAGACCCAAACACCGAAGAACTCAAGTAAAACGTAGACCTCGTCTCTGTATTAGTAAATTGCGTGACCAACAAACCGTCGAACAGCTAAAGCAAAAAGTTCAAGAGAATCTGAGTGCACTAGAAGAAACCAATTCTGTAAATGTCGCTACTACCTGGACACAAATTAAAGACAGTTTAAAAAGTGCGAGTGAGGAAATTCTTGGCACTGCAGCAAGTAAAAAACAGGAGGACTGGTTCAATGATAATGAAGCTTTTATACAAGAACTTCTTAACCGCAAACATATTGCCTTCCAAAACGCTATCAACCACCCCAACGACTCATCAAAAGCAGAAGCTTTTACCCAATCTAAGTATGAAACGCAACGCGAAATCAAAAGAATAAAGAACGAGTGGTGGGCAAGCAATGCCACAGAAATTCAAAGGTACGCCGATTCACACGACTACCGGAATTTCTTTCAAGGAGTAAAAGCAGTGTACGGCCCCAGTCGGAAAAATATGTGCCCTATTAAAGATTTAAATCTCCTCAAAGAAGACCAGGAAATAAGAGCCCGATGGAAAGAACACTACTCTAACATTCTTAACCAGCAAAGTCAAGCCGATCACGATATTATAAATCTTATCCCTCAATATGACACCTTCGAAGACTTAGATAAACCACTAATAACGGAAGAGATCTTAACCGCCATTGGGCAGCTAAAAAATAACAAATCTCCCGGTGCCGACTCACTCCCAGCTAAGATCTTTAAAGCTGTGTCGTCAGAGCTCATACCCTACCTCAAAAAACTGTTTGATGTCGTGTGGGAAAGTGGTCAAGCTCCGCAGGAGTTTCGTGATACACTTTTAATCAACCTCTTCAAAAACAAAGGGAGCGCTGCGGACTGTGGAAATTACAGGGGTATAGCTCTCCTGGCTGTTGGAGGGAAGATACTCACTAAAGCGATGGCAAATAGGCTAACATCTGTTATGGAAAAGTTACTTCCTGAAACACAGAGTGACTTTAGACCAAACCGAGGCACATCGGATCTAATCTTCACACTTAAACAGCTTCAAGAAAAAGCACTCGAACATCAAGGAGAAATTCACATGGCCTTCATTGATTTAACTAAGGCGTTTGATTCGGTGGACAGGGAAGTGCTCTGGAAAATTATGCTCCGCTTAGGTATCCCTAGAAAATTTGTGGAAGTATGTCGCAGTCTACATACAAACAACAACGCCCAGGTTATGTATAATAATGAGGCAACCGAACCTTTCCAAACCCTCACTGGAGTTAGGCAGGGATGTGTCCTGGCACCCCTACTTTTTAATTTGTTTACCACTGCTCTAACAATTATTGTTGACAACAAACTGACAGTCAGAGGAATAGGTCTCAGATACCGTTCTGATGGCGGTCTCTTTAACATAGGGCGCTTTAGAGCTTTCACGAAGACACGCACACGATTCATTTGTGATCTCCAGTATGCGGATGACTGTGCACTTTTAGCCTCTACGCCGAAAGAACTTCAAGACTTTTAGATGTGTATGCCCAGAGCTATGATTCCTTGAGGCTTAAAATCAACATTATGGAAAGGCTAAGATTATGTCAACTCCTCATCAAGTGAACCAAATAGACATTACACTTAACGGAAATTCTCTTGAAGTGGTGAATCAATTCAATTACTTAGGCAACGTTGTTAATGACGAAGCAAACATGGACAGCGAGATTCGCAATAGAATTAACGCTGCATCTAGAGCACTCTGGGGACTTAGAGAGAGAGTATTTGACAACCACGACCTTGCTTTGTCAACGAAAATGGCTGTCTACAGAGCAGTTGTCATTCCAACACTGCTATAGACCATTCCAGAACACGTGACTTTGGCAGATCCGCCATTTTGCCTGGGTGGCACACAAAGCGATTATTTTCCGTGTGTTTACATTCGTTTTTGGTGGTATGGATTGAGTTTATTGTGATTTTTTGCAAATTTCTTCACCAAGATGTCTCGAAGTGAATATTATGTAGCCCTTGGAGGTGATATTAAGTGCAGATATGATAAAAAAATCGAGATTATTGGTAATATTGACCACTATGCAATCCCTCCTGAAGAGAGCAGGCTTGAAGTTTATAATATTACCATGATGGACTTCGTGAATTACCTATTTGATACTAACTCATAGTTATTATACTTGTCGATAATTTAGGCCTTATAAAAGCTTGCAGGCCTACAAGCTTTACGAATCTGGCTCTGTTCAAGAAATTTTGGCAAAATAAATCAATGGTGAGGCATTTGTTGTCATTGGGAAGGTAATAAATCAAAGTTAATGCGTAATTTTACTTATAATTAGATTCTATATGTTAATGTATATAATTGTGATATGCTACAGAGGTTTTAAACTTGATTAACATTTTTTAAATCTTTGTTGTAGGTTAAACACTCCCAACGAAAGAGGGAAAAGTTACTTCAAGTTTGGATTATTATTTTAAAGAACACCAGCATTTCCATTGCTCACTGTACATGTATCAGATGTACATGTTTATCAGAAATGTGCAGTCATATAGTGATTCTGTTTTACCTGCATGATCGTCCAAATACCATCGAAGACAGTAGTCCTGGTCCAGCGTCCACTGACTTTCCGTTTAGCCAGTACCTTCCATGAAAAATGTAGAAATGTTGCGAATAGAGGATATGGTTTGCCCAAAAAAATAGGAACAAGAGGTTTGTCTCAGAAACATCCTCCTTTTGATAGATAAAAATGAACTTGTGCCTATTTATCTCCGTATCTAATTTATGGTCTTTTTTGGCTCGACTGAACCTGAACTTGGATATTTTAAGAGAATAAAGTGAATATTAAATAACATTTGTTTTACAGTGAATAAAAAATATATATTACTGATGTGAAATATATTGAAATAAATAGGATATAATTAAAATTGTTTTTATTAATAAACACACAGGTACATAGATAATTCATTATTTATATTATTTGGTATTTGAGAAGGCATATGTTTATGATTGCACTACATACCACGACAATTTTATCCAATGCACTCAATTTCCTCATTTTGACAACATGCTTATAGGTACTGTTTCATGAAAAAATTTTTTTTTTTTTTGAGCAAACCTACAACTCTTTCTACATGAACCTGTACTGTTGCAATATTTCATGTGTTTTCCAAATCTATAGGATACAACTGAGTTTGGCCTTTTGTAAAGGCGGGTATTTGTAGTTTTATCCTCTAAAGCAGCTAGTTTTCCTAAAATTACACACATCATTTAAGTCTAACCTTATAAAACCTAGAAGGAGTTTTTGTACAAAAATTAAGTACTTACCAGTTATAAAATGTTTTGAACAAATACGATCGTGTTTTAGGTGGCTTTTACTTAGTGGCCCCCATCCCAAAGCCTTAATCCGAGTATTTCTTCTTTCTACAGGCAATGCATTAAGATGATTCCCCTATTGATTAAAATAGCGAGAAATCGGAAAAACAATGCACGATCTCTTTCACCACGCATTGAATATTCAACAGCAATACAAAAATGTGGCATTTTCTATCAATTAGACCAGGATTAAACAATTTAATGATGAAATACTCGTAATGTTTACATACGCAAATGGTTTTGTATGCCACCCAGCAAATATGGCCGAACTGTCAATGACGTCATTCTGGAATGGTCTATATGGATGTGAAAGCTGGGTCACTTACCGTCGTCATGTGAAAGAATTAGAACGTTTTCAGCAAAGACACCTCAGAAGTATGATGAAAATCCGTTGGTTCCATCACATATCAAACGTGGAAGTACTCGGGAGAGCAAACAGCCTTCCAATTGAGGTGCTTATTTCAAGAGCACGATTAAAATGGGCAGGTCACGTTCATCGTATGCATGATAACCGCCTTCCTAAATGTACACTTTATGGTGAATTGCTAAGCGGTAGAAGAAGGCGTGGCGGTCAACGAAAGAGGTTCAAAGACGCTCTCCATGAAAATCTAAAATCCTGCGTTATTCCAGACGAGCAATGGGAACAACTTGCAGTGGACAGAACCGAATGGCGAGGGGTTGTGGCCCGCTATCAAGGAAATGTTGCTGCAAGAAGGCCGAATCCAAGACCTAACCAGGTCTATGTTTGTCCTGACTGCGGTCGACATGTGCTCTCCCGAATTGGCCTCTATAGCCATAGTCGTGTGCACCGTAGATGAATGGGAATTACAATAGACTACACCTTTTACTTGTTTTTTATTACACACAATCTATCGACATTTTTTTATACTCGGACTCGAGTAAAGGCTAATAATAATCTCATTAGCTAAGAAGTAGCTATTATAAATTTTCAAAAATAAAATAGCAGCTTCAATATGGCGGACTGAAAAAACTGTTTTACTTTTTACTAATTCTACTACTAATTTCTACTAATCGTACCGTTTATTCTCCACTTTCTTAAAATGTTACACACCAAATGTTTGATAATGTTATAACGCAGTGCAATTATGTCTCATTAGCCATCCATCATTTACTATAGCAATAATAATAATAATAATAATAATAATAATAAGCAGTGATAAGCAGGAGGGGCTAACTTCCATCTATTAAGCCTTTGGTGCGTAGCGCCACCACTTACTCCAGCTAGGGGTGCAAAACCGAACCGGCAGCCCTAGTGCACCCGAGAGGGTAAAGCATCTTCCCCTCCGGTGTCGGCCGTGGGCCTGCTGAGCTAACCTCCCACAGGCCCTAAACTTTGGTTCCAATAGGCCGAAGACAGGGCCCCCACGATCGACCCCGTTCGGTCAAGGACAAGGTGGTGGGGCCCAACCGGACGGGCCGCCCGTTGACGAAATTGGCAATGTCCAAGGACGCTTTGAGTGGACAGATGAGCTGAGGGATGAACTTCTGCATTGCTATGAAAGCAGTGAGCCCGCGCGGAGGGGATACATGGCGCGGATGCATGCTCTGTGGTGTGAGAGGCTACCAGAGCATAGCGCCTTCACGCCACAAAATCTGCGTGACTATGTATCCCACCTTCGTAGTAGGGGCTACGTGAGGGCTGCTCCTGGACCGGTGAATGAGATGGTCGAAGGGCCGCCGCATTCACCGGTTGAGGACGTAGTTCTCCTCGTTCCGCCAATACCAGAGGGTCTCAGTACCAGTTACACCGTCTGAAAACCCCCGGGCCACAAGACCTGGCCAGAGTGGACGCTGAACTTCGCACAGCGCTACCAGAAGAGGCTGACATCTGGCACATAAATTGTGCCGTGTATGCCGCTGCTCAACGCTCGTCTCAGGTGGAGAGGCGAAATACCTCTTCCCCACAGGAGAGCGCAGCGGCGCATACAAAAGATGGAAGCCAAGATCCAGTCGGCGAGGCAACACGCATCCCGTATCCAATGTGTGATGGACTATATGGCGGCCAACCGGCCGTTCACGCCCAAAGTGCGTCGATTAGCTGCCAACCTAAGACGCGTCCATCACACACTCAATGAGGCAGTGCTGCGAACCACCAAACAGCACTGTCTCGACAGGATACGGATGCTAGTGACTTGTAAAAAGTCACTAGTGAGGCGGGCGAGAGGGCTTGCGGAAAATAAACCGTTCCGCGAGAAGCCCTCGCGCCTTTTCCAACCGCCTCCGCGTGTTGTAGACAATCCGCCGACTGCAGATCAGGTGGAGAACTTCTGGAAAACGCTGTACGAGGAGAGGCTTCCACTCAACCGAGATTCTCCTGCCTTTGCACACTTTGAAGCCTTTTGTCAAAGGCTTCAGCAACCACAGGAAGTGTGAGAACCAATAACCCCAGAAGAGGTTCGTAGGGCTCTTGAGGGCTCTAAGAACTTTGCTGCTCCAAGTCCCGATGGGATAAATAACTTTTGGTGGAAAAAGTTATCGAGCACCCACCACCATTTGGCCAGAATTTTTAATTCCTGGTTGAATGGGGAGCGCAAATCCCTTCTTGGGTTGTTGAGGGGCGGACAGTGCTGATCCCCAAGAACGGAGATTTGTCCAACCCAAAGAACTACAAACCGATAACCTGTCTAAACGCATGTTACAAGGTGTTTACACGCATTTTGTATATGCGGGTGCTCCACGCAGTTGAACCGGTTTACGAACGGATATATGAGCAACGAGGGTCGAAAAGAGGTGTCGCTGGCTGCAAGGAGAACCTGTTGATCGACAGATGTATCACGCAGGACTCCATGCAGTATAAGCGGAACCTCTCTATGACCTGGATCGACTACCGCAAGGCATTTGACATGACATCGCATGAGCTCATTGTTCACTTGCTCCGATGTCTTGTGGTACCCGGTCCCGTAGTGAGATGTATTGAAGAACTGATGCCGCTCTGGAGGACTCGCTTTACCATAACATCGGGTAACGATACAGTCCAAACAGAGTCGGTAACATTCAGAAGAGGAGTATTTCAGGGAGATTCCCTCAGCCCCCTTCTGTTTTGCATCTCACTATTGCCATTATCCGTCTCGCTCCGGAAAACCCGTGATTACAACTGCGGTACCCCCGGCGACAGGAGGCATAAGGTCACCCATCTATTTTATATGGATGACCTTAAACTTTATGCCTTTGGAGAGAGGGATCTCCAACAGTCCCTTAGGGTGGTACAGGAGTACACGCAGGCTGTCGGTATGCAGTTCGGGTTGGACAAATGCGCACTGATCCATCTCAAGAGACGACGATGTGGTGACTATGGAGAGGACGCGCAGCTCGTGGATGGAAGCATCTTACACCATCTAGATGCCGGAGAGTCGTACACTTACTTGGGTGTCGAGCAACGCTCCACCCAAGAAGTGAGTGTAGTGATAAACGCTCTCCGCGGCAAGTATCAGCACCTACTCTGACAGATCTGGTCTTCAGAACTGTCGGGGAAGAACAAGGTGTCTGCTACAAATATGCTTGCCGTTCCGATCCTTCTCTACTCTTTCGGAGTAGTGAAGTGGACTAGAGAAGAGCTGCGTCAACTCGATGTAGTAACCCGCAAGAAGATGCATCTCAATAGGAGCTTGCATCCTAAATCGTCCGTTCCACGGTTATATCTCCCACGACATCGGGGAGGCCGTGGACTCTTGAGCTTGGAGAGTCTCCATAGCAGGGACCCGATTCTCAAATGGCGATCAAAATTGTCACTTGTGACAAATTGTCGGTCACTGATGTCGAGTAACTTGTAAGGAACGTATTCTCGAGAGCTCTGCGACAACAAATCTTAGTAGACAATTGTTTCTCGATGATTAGCAGGTGGCAACATCGCATTCGGATAATTTTACCGCATTTTTGTGTCGATACCGAGTGTGCCCGAGTCCCGACGCTTACATAAATCTGTGGGGATTATATTTAATTTTTTCCTTGAGGTTAAGCCTTTCCATTCTTTCAAATATAGATAATAAAAAATTGTCTTACTGCTCACAACAGCAAAAGAACATGGTAGATTTATTGAAAAGTCGAGAATATGAGATTCTAATTCCGGGGAAATTCTCTACAAAATTTTCATTGAAAGACGCTAAAAAAATGGGAAGAAATAGCAGTGACCCTGAATTTAATACCATGATCGAAAAAAGATTGGAAAAAATGGAGAAAACTAAAGTCAAATCTTGAAATGTAATTAATTTCACAGAAAATTGTTTTGTTAGAATCGGCAACATAGCCGTTCTCATATATACATGGGTTTTCTCTGATTTTGTAGTGCAGCTTCATTATTTTCGACATTTAAAATTTCTATGTCTTCATTCATCAATTAGTAGAAAATAATAAATAATTAAATAGTGAAAACCAAAAAAATCTCTGTGCTGAGTTAAACATAACCACACAAACACAGATGTAGAAACGTTTTTCACTCCTCTCCCTAGCGCAGTAGAGAGAGCACGTCAATTATTATCCTTTCTTATCTATGGTGTCGATCACGATATTCGATTGTCGACGGGTTATACCCACTCTACATTATGTCTATTAAAAATTGTCTACTACGACATTAGAGAATAATGAAATGTTCATTTCAATAGACAAAAGGTATTTGTCGTCCACGACATCGGTGTGGTGACATTTGAGAATCGGGTCCCAGGATGGTTCTGGATGGAGCATGTAAGGTCATCAGGAGTTCGGATCCCCTCCTCTGCATGGTCCGAGACCATGAAAATGCAGAGGTAGGAGCTTTTCTCTTTAAGGCAGCACGGAGAGCAGCCGATGAACTTGGTCTCATCTTCGACGTCGAGCGGGTAAACCCCGACTCTGTCACCGAGTTGTAACCCGTTCGACTAAAAGCCCACATTAGAGCTGCAGAACACAACATCCTTCTGCAGCTCCATAAGGATAAGCCATTACACGGGGTCTTCTATAAAAATATAGAAGACCTCGGCTTATCCGAAAGGCTGACCTTCGCCTTCTTAAGGTCAGCTGGGCTGAAGTCTGAGACCGAGGGATTCATAATGGCTTGCCAGGATGGTGTATTTAACACTCTCGTCTATCGACCTCGTGTCATGGGTATGGAGGTCCCTGATGTCAGCTGCAGGGCCTGCCGCAGGGCGCCCGAGACTGTAATGCACTTACTGTCGGCTTGCCCGACATACGCAGTCTCGGCCTATATTCATAGACACAACGCAGCATTACGAGTGCTTTACTATCATCTAAGGCACTCGTATGGGATAGACGAAACACCAGTGCTGCCTTACGTTCCGGGGGATATTGAGTCCGTTGTGGGGAATGAGAAGTGCCTAATTTATTGGAACTATTCGTTTCCCACCGTCAGGCAAATACAAGCCAACAAGCCTGACATAGTACTCCTCGACCACCAACTCATGACAATGTATGTCGTGGAATTCTCAGCTCCCGCTGAGAGCAACATTGTCTTGAAAGACGAGGAAAAACGGACAAAATATCGAGATTTGCTCTTCGAACTCCGCAGGCTTTATCCAGGCCATTCTGTTAAAATAGTGGTACTGATTATAGGAGCCCTCGGTGGAATGAGACAGACCCTGCTTTCAGAACTAAAGATCATACCGGCATGCCGAGATTCGGCAGAGATCTTAGCCGGCAGAATGCAGAAGGCTGTCATCTTCGGTTCATTGCGTCTACTCAGGGCACACGATTCGCGGACCCGGTAGTCACTCACCCCACGGGCGTGGGAAGTGGCTATTGGTATTACCAGCTCCCCTCTGTGAGGGTCGGAGCCACATGCTACGAGTTGAACGTACATAAACAAATAGATACGTTGGATCTTAATGATTATCAGATAATTACGTAACGAAATCACTTGGGCTACCGTGGCGTAGCAGATACCGTAGGCACTGACTTACCCGGAAAGTGATGTACGTGCCTACGATAAAATTTCTCTAGCTCAGACTATCTCAGGGCGTTAAGCCCAAGCTTACACAAACTATGATAAATTATTAGTTTACTTACTTAACAAATCACTGAGTTTTTCCATATGTAGTGGTCGCAGACGAAATAATGACACTTTCTTTAAAAATGAAATGCACTATATTGAACAATTTACAAAATTGGTTCTCTAGAATATAACCTGGCGATGTTCACAGTTGTGGCCAATATTTCACGATTAATCAGTTATAACATTCATAAAATGCCTCGTGTAGCTACACATCGGTTTACATTATTATCATGAATTGTCATAAATTCTGCCACAAAGGTTTGATTTAAAGAACCTCCTTAAATATATGTAAATATATGCATAAAATATTTAAAAATGTACAGGTTAAAATGCCAAAAAGTATAAATTGATGTCCAGCGGAACCACTGAAGATGGTCCCCGGTAAGTAAAAATAATAAACACACACTTATTTAGGGTGGTACGATACCGAGTCCGGTGGAAGAACTGAAGCCCTGCAGAGATGCCTTCGGGACACAAGAAATGGACCCAAGGATGGGGTTGATCGTGGCCTCACCAGCCCTGGAACCTTCCACTGTTTGTGGATGCCCCGTCCGTGGAACTTCACTGACGTGCGTAGAAGCCCCGTCCGTAGAACCCTAAAGATATCACGATTTAATTCACAGTCAGAAATGCACGTGAAGCGTGCTTAATGTGAGAAATTCTGACATAACCTACAAATGAAACATAATTTACCTCACTGATGAGGGAACAATCCACCAAAACTCCTGGAAGCCACAGTCGGATAAATGGGGTTGAGTCGCCTTTTTAAGTTGACACTGTATTTCCACAGGAAAGCCTTGTGTAATTTAATATCCTGCTTCCGCAGATAAAATTTACTCACAAACACAAAATATTCCGCTAAACGGAACAACAACGGATTGAGGAAATTTTCTTGAGTTGATTATTCTAAAATCCATGCGGATGCCTTGAATAAAATCAAGGTTCACAGAATAACAACTAACCAACAAGCCAAGCCAAGCCAACCAAAAAAATGTCTGCTTCCGTTTTCCCTGTTGATCACGTGTCACAAATGTGTCGCCCTCCCATGGAGAATAGCGAAATGTGTTACGGACGTGTAGCAGTTGTTATAATGCGGCCCACAAAACGCTAAAGCGTATGGTGGGTCGCATACGCTAGAGGTCCGCAACACACAGAGTAAGGTGACTGGTTTTTTGTAAAAAAAAATAATAATAATAATAATAATAATAATAAGTGCACCCGGGAGGGGAAAGCATCTTCCCC
Organism: Leptura quadrifasciata; assembly: GCA_963675555.1. Taxonomy (NCBI): domain Eukaryota; kingdom Metazoa; phylum Arthropoda; class Insecta; order Coleoptera; family Cerambycidae; genus Leptura; species Leptura quadrifasciata. Next base: position 115,326,889 of record OY776673.1, read on the forward strand.
CCTGGTGTCGGTCGTGGGCCTGCTGGGCTAACCGCCCACAGGCTCTAACCTTTGGTTCCGGCAGGCCGAAGACTGGGCCCCCACGATCGACCCCGTTCGGATAGGGGTCAAGGGCAAGGTGGTGGGGCCCAACCGGATAGACCGCCCGTTGACGACGTACGCAATGAACAAGGACGCTTTGAGTGGGCAGATGAACTGAGGGATGAGCTTCTGCATTGCTATGAAAGCAGTGAGCCCGCGCGGAGGGGGTACGTGGCGCGGATACATGCTCTGTGGTGTGAGAGGCTTCCAGAGCATAGCGCCTTCACGCCACAAAATCTGCGTGACTATGTATCCCACCTTCGTAGTAGGGGCTACGTGAGGGCTGCTCCTGGGCCGGTGAATGAGGTGGCCGAAGAGCCGCCACATTCACCGGTTGAGGACGTGGCTCTCCTCATTCCGCCAATACCAGAGGGCCTCAGTACCAGAAGGGGGTTACACCGTCTGAAAACCCCCGGGCCACAAGACCTGGCCAGAGTGGACGCTGAACTTCGTACAGCGCTACCAGAAGAGGCTGACATCTGGCACATAAATTGTGCCGTGTATGCCGCTGCTCAACGCTCGTCTCAGGTGGAGAGGCGAAATACCTCTTCCCCACAGGAGAGAGCGCAGCGGCGCATACAAAAGATGGAAGCCAAGATCCGGTCGGCGAGGCAACACGCATCCCGTATCCAATGTGTGATGGACTATATGGCGGCCAACAGGCCGTTCACGCCTAAAGTGCGTCGAGTAGCCGCCAACTTAAGACGCGTCCATCACACACTCAATGAGGCAGTGCTGCGAACCACCAAACAGCACTGTCTCGACAGGATGCGGATGCTAGTGACTTGCAAAAAGTCACTAGTGAGGCGGGCGAGGGGGCTTGCGAAAAATAAACTGTTCCGCGAGAAGCCCTCGCGCCTTTTCCAACCGCCTCCGCGTGTTGTAGACAATCCGCCGACTGCAGATCAGGTGGAGAACTTTTGGAAAACGCTGTACAAGGAGAGGCTTCCACTCAACCGAGATTCTCCTGCCTTTGCACTTTGAAGCCTTTTGTCAAAGGCTTCAGAAACCACAGGAAGTGTGCGAACCAATAACCCCAGAAGAGGTTCGTAGGGCTCTTGAGGGCTCTAAGAACTTTGCTGCTCCAGGTCCCGATGGGATAAATAACTTTTGGTGGAAAAAGTTATCGAGCACCCACCACCATTTGGCCTGAATTTTTAATTCCTGGTTAAATGGGGAGCAGCAAATCCCTTCTTGGGTTGTTGAGGGGCGGACAGTGCTGATCCCCAAGAACGGAGATTTGTCCAACCCAAAGAATTACAGACCGATAACCTGTCTAAACGCATGTTACAAGGTGTTTACACGCATTTTGTACGTGCGGGTGCTCCACGCAGTTGAACCGGTTTACGAACGGATATATGAGCAACGAGGGTCGAAGAGAGGTGTCGCTGGCTGCAAGGAGAACCTGTTGATCGACAGATGTGTCACGCAGGACTCCATGCAGTATAAGCGGAACCTCTCTGTGGCCTGGATCGACTACCGCAAGGCATTTGACATGACATCGCATGAGCTCATTGTTAACTTGCTCCGATGTCTTGTGGTACCCGGTCCCGTAGTGAAATGTATTGAAGAACTGATGCCGCTCTGGAGGACTCGCTTTACCATAACATCGGGTAACGATAGAGTCCAAACAGAGTCGGTAACATCCAGAAGAGTAGTATTTCAGGGAGATTCCCTCAGTCCCCGGGGAAAAACCGTGGCTACAACTGCGGTACCCCCGGCGACAGGAGGCATAAGGTCACCCATTTATTTTATATGGATGACCTTAAACTTTATGCCTCTGGAGAGAGGGATCTCCAACAGTCCCTTAGGGTGGTACAGGAGTACACGCAGGCTGTCGGTATGCAGTTCGGGTTGGACAAATGCGCACTGATCCATCTCAAGAGAGGACGATGCGGTGACTATGGAGAGGATGCACAGCTCGTGGACGGAAGCATCTTACACCATCTAGATGCCGGAGAGTCGTACACTTACTTGGGTGTCGAGCAACGCTCCACCCAAGAAGTGAGTATAGTGAAAAACGCTCTCCGCGGCAAGTATCAGCACCTACTCCGACAGATCTGGTCTTCAGAACTGTCGGGGAAGAACAAGGTGTCTGCTACAAATATGCTTGCCGTTCCGATCCTTCTCTACTCTTTCGGAGTAGTGAAGTGGACTAGAGAAGAGCTGCGTCAACTCGATGTAGTAACCCGCAAGAAGATGCATCTCAATAGGAGCTTGCATCCTAAATCGTCCGTTCCACGGTTATATCTCCCACGACATCGGGGAGGCCGTGGACTCTTGAGCTTGGAGAGTCTCCATAGCAGGATGGTTCTGGATGGAGCATGTAAGGTAATCAGAAGTTCGGATCCCCTCCTCTGCATGGTCCGAGACCATGAAAATGCAGAGGTAGGAGCTTTTCTCTTTAAGGCAGCACGGAGAGCAGCCGATGAACTTGGTCTCATCTTCGACGTCGAGCGGGTAAATCCCGACTCTGTCACCGAGTTGGAACCCGTTCGACTAAAAGCCCACATTAGAGCTGCAGAACAGAATATCCTTCTGCAGCTCCATAAGGACAAGCCATGCACGGGGTCTTCTATAAAAATATAGAAGACCTCGGCTTATCCGAAAGGCTGACCTTCGCCTTCTTAAGGTCAGCTGGGCTGAAGTCTGAGACCGAGGGATTCATAATGGCTTGACAGGATGGTGTATTTAACACCCTCGTCTATCGACGTCGTGTCATGGGTATGGAGGTCCCTGATGTCAGCTGCAGGGCCTGCCGCAGGGCGCCGAAGACTGTAATGCACTTACTGTCGGCTTGCCCGACATACGCAGTCTCGGCCTATATTCACAGACACGACGCAGCATTACGAGTGCTTTACTATCATCTAAGGCACTCGTATGGGATAGACGAAACACCAGTGCTGCCTTACGCTCCGGGGGATATTGAGTCCGTTGTGGGGAATGAGAAGTGTCTAATTTATTGGAACTACTCGTTTCCCACCGTCAGGCAAATACAAGCCAACAAGCCTGACATAGTACTCCTCGACCACCAACTTAAGATAATGTTGTCGTAGAATTCTCAGCTCCCGCTGAGAGCAACATTGTCTTGAAAGAGGAGGAAAAACTGACAAAATATCGAGATTTGCTCTTCGAACTCCGCAGGCTTTATCCAGGCCATTCTGTTAAAATAGTGGTACTGATTATAGGAGCCCTCGGTGGAATGAGACAGGCGCTGCTTTCAGGACTAAAGATCATACCGGCATGCCGAGATTCGGCAGAGATCTTAGCCGGCAGAATGCAGAAAGCTGTCATCCTCGGTTCATTGCGTCTACTCAGGGCACACGATTCGCGGACCCGGTAGTCACCCCACGGCGTGGGGAGTGGCTATCGGTATTACCAGCTCCCCTTTGTGAGGGTCGGAGCCACGGAGCCAGTGACTGGTTTTTTGCAAAAATAATAATAATAATAATAATAATAATGGCACGATTGCACGCACTTTGGTGCGAAATGCATCCAGAGTATCGTGCCTTCTCTCAGCAACATCTGAGAGACCAAGTATCCTTCTTGCGCAGGACAGGTTATCAACGCTTACCCCGTCAGCAAGTAGCTGTACCAGCCGCACAACCAACGCGGCAAAACGCTGACGGGAGACTTCCAGCAGAGTACACCGAAGCCGACTTAAGGACGAGGATAAGTCTTATCACCAGGACTACCCTAAAGGCCCAAGATCTGGCTAGAATGGACGCGGTCATCGATGAGGACCTCCCAGAGGATGCCGACATCTGGCAAATCAACTCTGCCGTGTACAACGCCGCTAGGCAACTCGTTCCTCGCGAAAGACAAACCAATGCCTCTAGCGGAATCGAGAAAGTTAAGCGGCGGGTACAAAAAATCGAAGGCAAGATACATTCGGCCAGACAACACGCTTCTCGAACTCAGAGTGTGGTGGAACACATAACATCTGGCAAGACATTTACGCCTAAAGTCCGGCGAGTGGCAGCCGGACTGAGACGCCAACACCACACTCTAAATCTGACAGTGTTGCTTACCATCAAGCAGCACTGTTTAGATAGGATTAGGACACTGATGGCAATAAAGAAGAAGTTGAACAAGCGGGTGCGAAGTATGGAACAAAATTCAATGTTCCGTACGACTCCCTCCCGCCTGTTCAAGGAGTCACAGCGTGTTGTCGAGAATCCGCCGAATGTAGAAGATGTCGAAGGATTCTGGAAGGGAATTTACGAAACGACGCGTCCATTCAACAGCAGCACTCCAGCAATAGCACACTTCGAGGCTCTGTGTAACAGAACCTTTGGAGAGCAAGACGAAGTATACCCGGCGATCAGTACGGAGGAAGTCCAACAGGCACTTGTTGGTACCAAGAACTTCGCTGCTCCTGGCCCAGACGGCATTAACAACTGGTGGTGGAAGAAATTTCCATCCACCCACCGTCGTCTGGCGCGGGTTTTCAACTCTTGGTTGAACGAGGGGCAGCAGGTTCCGGCCTGGTTTGTCGAAGAACGTACTGTGTTAATCCCCAAGAAGGGAGATCTGTCCGATCCGAGAAACTATAGGCCAATCACATGTCTGAACTCCTGCTAGGTATTTACACGTATCTTGTACGCTAGGACACTACGGCATGTTGATCCGGTCTTTCGGCAGATAAATGAACAACGTGGTGCGAAGAAAGGCATGGCAGGCTGCAAGGATAACCTGCTGATAGACCGCTGTATTACACAGGACTCTGTGCAATATAAGCGGAATCTATCGATGGCCTGGATTGACTACCGTAAGGCATTTGACACAACGTCACATGAGCTCTTGTTGCACTTGCTCCAATGCCTTGCGGTAGCAGCACCACTAGTGAGATGCATAGAACAACTGCTGCCGCTCTGGAAAACTCGCTTCACCATAACATCCGGTGCACAGCGGGTTACCACAGAGCAGGTAGCATTCAGGAGAGGAGTATTCCAAGGGGACTCCTTGAGTCCTCTCCTCTTCTGCATCTCACTGTTGCCTTTATCTGTTGAACTCCGCCAAGTCCGCGGATACCAATGCGGTCCACCCAGCAACCGGAGGCTTAAGGTCACCCATTTATTCTACATGGATGACCTTAAACTCTACGCTTCCGGAGAGCAGGAACTGCAAAATGCTCTAAGGGTGGTCGAACGGTATACGCTGGCTATTGGAATGGAATTCGGATTGGACAAGTGTGCAGTCGTCCACCTCAAGAGAGGACGATGCGGGGACTTTGCTGAAGAGGCGCAGCTCGCAGACGGAAGCATCTTGCGACATCTAGATGCCGGAGAGACTTACACATACCTGGGTGTGCAACAACATCACATCCAGGATGTGCAACAAATTAAGGAATCTCTCCGCGGCAAGTACAGAGGCCTACTCCGAAAGATTTGGTCATCCGAACTTTCGGGGAAAAACAAGGTGTCTGCCACTAATATGCTTGCCGTTCCTGTTCTGCTCTACTCCTTTGGAGTAGTGAGATGGACGGTGGATGAGCTGCGTCAGTTAGGTAGAGGTACCCGCAAAATGATGAATATCCATAGGAGCATTCATCCAAAATCGTCCGTTCCTCGTGTGTACCTCCCACGTCATCGGGGGGGCCGAGGACTCTTGAGTTTGGAGTGCATGCATGGCCGGGTAGTCCTGAGTATAGCATGTAACGTCCTTAGGCGCTCAGACCCTCTCCTGCAATTAGTGAGAAATCATGAAAATGCAGGAGTGGGAGCAGGATTATTCAAGGCAGCAAAGAGGGTCGCAGATGAACTCGGTCTCGTATTCGACATCAGGCGAGGAGGCCGGCGAGGTGCCGACCCAGAGTCGGTCACTGAGCTTCCGCCAACTCGTCTGAAAGCCCAGATTAAAGCCGCTGAACAGGAGAATCTGTTTAGACGGCACGTCGATAAATCCATGCACGGTGTATTCTATAAGAACATAGAAACGCTGGGTTTATCGACCAAGCTGACGTTCGCCTTTTTAAGGTCAGCTGGGCTTAAGTCGGAGACCGAGGGATTCATTGTGGCCTGCCAGGATGGTGTTATTAACACCTTGGTCTACCGAAGCCGTGTGATGGGTGTAGGGGTTCCTGATACCAGCTGCAGGACCTGCCATCGGGCGCCGGAATCGCTCATGCATTTACTGTCTGCATGCCCGGTATATGCGATTTCGGCCTACATCCATCGCCATAACGCGGCATTACGAGTGCTTTACTACCATCCACGGCACTCGTACGGGGTAGACCAAACACCAGTGCTGCCTTACGTCCCCGGAGATATTGAGTCCGTTGTCGAGAACGAGAGGTGCAGGATATACTGGAACTACTCGTTCCCGACCGTCAGGCTAATTCAAGCCAACAAGCCTGACATAGTACTCCTCGATCATCAGCAGAAGGCGATATATGTCATTGAGTTTTCAGCTCCGGCTGAAACAAACATCGTCTTGAAAGAGGAGGAAAAACGGGCAAGTATCGCGATCTCCGGTACGAGCTCCTAGTGCTGTATCCAGGCTACTCGGTCAAGTTGGTAGTCCTTATAATCGGTGTACTCGGAGGTATGAAGCCCACGCTGCTCTCGGAATTACGAACAATATCGGCCTGTCAACATTCGGCCGAATGGCTGGCAGGCCAGATGCAAAAAGCTGTTATCCTGGGTTCTCTTCGTTTACTTAGGGCACACGATTTAGGAACCTACGGTCGCTAACTCTGCAGGTTGCAGGGAATGGCCGTAGTGAATTCGCTGGCGCTTCTTCCGTGAGAATGTCGGAGACACGGCAGAACTGACCAGCATCGCTCTCGCGAAAAAAAAATAATAATAATATTTATTGGTGTATAAAACAGAAATTGTTCTACACAAGTCAAACATACACATATCAAACATATTACATAAAGAGTATAAACATATATATATATATATATATATATATATATATATAATATATATATATATATATACAAATTTTAGAAAGGTAGTCTTGACTGACTAGTTAAGGTACAAACATAAAATTTATTGAGGTTGCAGTCAGTGATAAGGTATTTTGGCCAGTACAAAAGAAAACTCTTTGTTATTGTCAAGCTTTCGCTAATGTTTATTAGCTTTCTCAAGACATCTACAAAATACAAAAGTTGTCAGTAAACAAAATCAGTTAAAACAATTTATTTTTACTACTTACTAACTTGAGGTTAATTTGATAAACCTGCGTCGAAACCCATGGCAGGAAAATTTCTTAAAACGTAACTAGTGGTCGATCCCACACACATAGCTACACTGCTACTGTTATTGTCTACGAACGGCGGTGGCGGCGGCTTGTTGGTGAGCCGGGCCCGTTTCCGCCCCGTACGATGCCGGCTGTGGTTGTATTGGTGACGTTTCAGGTTGCCATTCCGATTCCGGAAGTGGTTGTGAGGTTGGTTGGATAGGGCCCGAAGTGGCCCGGGGCGAAGCCGGGGGGTCGTGGCTTATCCTCGATTGTAGAGCTAGGTGCTGCAGGAGCGTTTCCGTGGTGCACGTTAGTCGTTGCACCGCTTCTGTGAGTGCCTGTGTTAGCTGTTGCACCGCTTTCGTGAGTGCATGTGTTAATGCGTCACTGTGGCTTGTGTTCCCCCCACTTGGTGTGAGAGCAGGGGTAGCAGGCATTGTTAAAGGTAGTGGCTGTGCTCCTTGAAGGCTTCCGGTTGTGGAGTCCGTGGGTGCAGTAGGTAGGCGCCGGCTATTGGCTGGTGTGAGGAAGGGCTGCGCTTCTTGTCCCCTTCCTAGGTTTGTATATGTACTATGGCTAGGGGCAGCCCCCTGGCTGGCCGGGGCTGAATCCAATTGACCGGTGAAAAATCGTCGGGCCGCGACGTTGGGCGACAAGGGGTCCACCGTTTCCCTTACCAGACCTGAATCCTCTTGACCAGTGAGAAATTGACGGGCCGCGACGTTGGGCGACAAGGGGTTCACCATTTCCCTTACCAGACCTGAATCCTCTTGACTGATGAGAAATTGACGGGCCGCGACGTTGGGCGACAAGGGGTTCACCGTTTCCCTTACCAGACCTGAGTCCTCTTGACTGATGAGAAGTTGACTGGCCGCGACGTTGGGCGAACGGCTCTGTGTTTGTTCTGAATCTACCTGGCTAGATGGGACGCCGTCCCTCTGCCTAGATCGACTCCTGGTGTTCATAACGATTTCTTTTATAGTACACTAACACCCACTTCACTTTTCACCACTACTGTGCACTCCAAATTACTAATTAGGCAGGTTGTGGAATAAAAGAGATATTTACTTCAATATAATATTGTCTTCAGGTAGACGGTGTCAAAGGCAGGCGCTGTATAGGATGATGGTCGCGAACTCACTGATTGATGTTTACTCGATGCTGGCTGCGGACGAACTGATTGATCTGTACTCGAGAATGGCTGCGAACGAACTGATTGAGGGCTAGCGGGCGTGCGCATATTTATAGTTTCCCGGCGGTGTGACGTAGCACGGGCTTTGCCGGTCGCGAGCTGTTGCGCTGCAGGGCCTCGCCGCGTGGCTATTTTGTGCTAGGTGTTGGGGCTGTTTGGCCCTATATCTTTTTTGGTGTTTATCGTACCGAGCTGTACGATACGTCAAATTAAAGGTCTTTTCCTGTAGTTTCTGAAAATGACTTTGTGAATGCGCGTACTTTAATGTTTATGAAGTTATAGTGAGCTTTATGTGGAAAAAATAATTTTGGTCCCCGATTTTTCGCGGTTTTTTCACTCATCTGCCGATGACATTATAAATAAAACATTTAACTTAAGTTTAGTTACACATATTAATAAAATCTGATTAAAATTTCATTTAAAATAATTAACAAAATGGACTCAGCTGAAAACTATGCTGAAGCCCAGAGATAAGAGGAAATGTTTTTTATTACAAGTAAAAACTCATTTTAAATTTCATAGAAATGGGAATACTTAGTGATATTGATGATTACCAACTGTGTTGCCAACTTAATTTTCGCGGTTATTTTGAAAAGTTCTATAGTTGTCATGTTCTAATTTTAAAATGTAGGTGTAAATTTTACTTAAATTGTTGATGTCTGATTTTTTGTTTAAGCTGTTAACTTCATTGTTAATATGAACCATTTCAAGGAAAATCCTTTTTTGATAATTGTTCTCTACTGCCAAAACTTTTACATTTTCATAATCCATTTTGTGGCCCGTTGTAATGACATGTTCTGCTAGGGCGCAAGATTTTACCATTCTATTACAATCACTTTTGTGAGACGTTATTCTACCCTGAAGTGCTCTTGACGACTGCCCAATGTACGCTTGACTACAATTGAAACATTCGATACGATAAACGATATTAGATTTTTCTTTATTCCTTAAGGGAGCCTTGATGATACTATGTAGTTGGGAAACAGTTTTTAGATGTTTTTTAGCTATTTTAATATTAGAGTTTTTAAAAAGGTTTGTTAACCTAGAGGTCAAATTTTCTACGTAAGGTAAAGATTTTTAAATTATTCTATTTTCTGTGACGTTACCACCATTTATGTTGCCATCAGCCTCGTTTATGTTGTCTTCACCAACATTTCTTGACACTTGAACAATGCCATTGTTAATTGAACCAGTATGATTGACAACATTAAGGCTACGGGTAAAGTTATTACGATTTTGTTCGGTGTTAAATAAGAGTTTGTTCACTAAATTTCTTGGATAAGAATTCTCAACTAATAGACCCTTCAATTCCTGTAACGATTCCATTTTAAATTGGGGGTGTGTGACTTTGGTAACTCTATTCTTCAGTGCAAATATAAGATTCATTTTCATCCGTGGATGATGGTAAGAGAAGTAGTTAATGTATCTACCACTGCTTATAGGTTTACGATACCATTTGGTACGTAATGTGTTATCGTCCCTGATAACTAACATATCTAAGAAAGGTATGCAGTTATCTGTTTCTTTCTCCACTGTGAACTGTATATCTGGATTGTAATTGTTAAATGTGTGTAACACAACATTTATTTTATCATGTGGCACTGAGAGTAATAAGTCATCTACATATCTTTTTATAAAAGGAACCTTGAAAGGAATCTTAGCTAAGCAATCCTTCACCAAGTCATCCAGTACAAAATTTACTAGGATAGGGGATATTTTAGATCCCATTGGAGTACCAAAAATCTGTCTGTAATACGTACCATTAAACAGGCAGTAATTTGATTCAAAAATGAACTTAAGTATGTCAATCAATGTGTCACAATCTAGGTTGCAGTGATCAGATATAGCGTTCCAATTATTTTTTAAGCTGTCAATTATCAATTGTAAAGGTAGGTTAGTGAATAGAGAGACAACATCGAAACTCACTACAACATAAGATGGTGGAAGTTCATAATTGTTAATAAATTCGCTGAAAGCGAACGAGTCTTTGATGTAAAACGGGTTGTCTGTATTATAGGCGTTAGTTAGAATGTTTGTTAGAAATTTAGCCAAATTTCCATTAGGGCAATTTATCGAGGACACTATTGGTCTCATTGAAAGAGTAGGTTTATGTATTTTAGGTAATGCATAAAAACGAGGAGCAACTGAATTATAAATTGTCAAAGATTTGGCTGTATCTTGGTCTATTGAGTTGTTATTTTTTAATTTCGACACCAATTTGTTGGCTTTCTGTTGTGTTGTGCAAGTAGGGTCAGATCTTAGTTTTTTATAGTATTTTTGATCATTTAAAAGCTCTTGACTTTTGTTTAAATAGTCCTCTTTGTACATCACAACAGTCACATTGCCTTTATCACTTCTTACTACCACTAATTCTAAGTGCTGTTTAAAAAACTGTTTACATTCAATAAATTTGCTAGTGAGGTGGTCTTTGATACCATGATTTTTATGTAAATAGTTTGTTATTATGTTAGTATATTGCGATCTAAAACAATTTTTGTCATTTTCATTATAACCTACGATGATGTTTTCTAGGTCAGCAAGTAAAGAAGACATTTTAAGATCAACAAACGTAGGACATAGGCTGAATTTGGGGCCTAATGCCAATATAAATCTTACATTATCTGGTATAATAACTGTAGTTAAGTTTTTAAACCATTTATTTTGAATTATAATTTTATTTACTTCCATGTCTTTTAATCTATTAAATTTATTTAAGTTTTTACCTTTAATTGAATGGAATATTCTATTATATTTAATTGTTAAGCGTCTTTCATATTCTATTATTACATGTTGGGGAATTGTTAATTTATTTTTTATCGTTTCAAAATCTTTTTCTGTTTTGTTTAAATCGCACATAGTTATACTTATCTCTAAATTTAAAAGTTTATATCTTAACCTTAAGTTGAATGAATTAATCAGGGTAGAATAACGTCTCACAAAAGTGATTGTAATAGAATGGTAAAATCTTGCGCCCTAGCAGAACATGTCATTACAACGGGCCACAAAATGGATTATGAAAATGTAAAAGTTTTGGCAGTAGAGAACAATTATCAAAAAAGGATTTTCCTTGAAATGGTTCATATTAACAATGAAGTTAACAGCTTAAACAAAAAATCAGACATCAACAATTTAAGTAAAATTTACACCTACATTTTAAAATTAGAACATGACAACTATAGAACTTTTCAAAATAACCGCGAAAATTAAGTTGGCAACACAGTTGGTAATCATCAATATCACTAAGTATTCCCATTTCTATGAAATTTAAAATGAGTTTTTACTTGTAATAAAAAACATTTCCTCTTATCTCTGGGCTTCAGCATAGTTTTCAGCTGAGTCCATTTTGTTAATTATTTTAAATGAAATTTTAATCAGATTTTATTAATATGTGTAACTAAACTTAAGTTAAATGTTTTATTTATAACAGTAGCAGTGTAGCTATGTGTGTGGGATCGACCACTAGTTACGTTTTAAGAAATTTTCCTGCCATGGGTTTCGACGCAGGTTTATCAAATTAACCTCAAGTTAGTAAGTAGTAAAAATAAATTGTTTTAACTGATTTTGTTTACTGACAACTTTTGTATTTTGTAGATGTCTTGAGAAAGCTAATAAACATTAGCGAAAGCTTGACAATAACAAAGAGTTTTCTTTTGTACTGGCCAAAATACCTTATCACTGACTGCAACCTCAATAAATTTTATGTTTATATATATATATATATATATATATATATATATATATATATATATATATATATATATATATATATATATATATATATATATTATAATGATGTATACTTACTAAAATTAAATTGCTTGCGAATTCCTTAAGGGAATTATCGCCAAGAATGAATTATATTTGAGGAGCAATATAGTATACAAAACATAAATAATAATTCAATGGTTGTCCTCACTGCTTGTGGGACGGAGACTCTCTTCAGGGGCGAGTTCTTTGAATACTTACAGTTTTGGTTAGCAATCAAACGCACAAATAGGTAGAACAAATTTTAATATAAACAAATAAGTGGCATTTACGATATTAATATGGAATTTACGATATTAATATGGAAAAAGGTAAAGAACAAACGAACAAACAATTGAATTTTAAATGGTACATGCAGAGTGTAAATAAACAGCTTAAAACTAACAATGTAAATAAATTAATGTGTACTATTGTCGTACGAGCTCTCTTTATATCCATACCTCGGGATTCCAGCGAAGTTTTCCTCGACCATCGATCCAATTTCCGAACAAACTACGGCGCTTCTTCTTCCTTTTCACAGACAGCTTCTTGGTTCCGCTATTTCTGTCAGTTGTCGTTGCAATCGGTGCACTACTTATTTTCTTTTGCGATGTTTTTGTGAAATTATATGATTGGATTTATTTTATTACTTTCAGGTAAGTTTATTAAACAAATTTAATTGAAATGCTTTATAATTATGATAAACATTGAAGTCTTTAAATATTTACGTCAAATTCCCAACTTGTCAACTTTGACGTTTCTAAAAATTTTCTCAATCTTGGACAATTGAATTTAAATTGCAGAGCAAAACGAAAACGCGTCTGTCTTCTATAAAATTGAAAATTACTCTCCTTTGGCATTGTTTCCATAGAAACGGTAAATTTGAAGGATCTTGGCCGACAAATTTTTAACCGTCATATTCTTTTTTTGCGTTTATTTAGCTTATTTTTGAATAAATTGAATTTATTTTAGCTGAAGGCTCTTTATTTTTGTGTCCTGAACGATTTGATATGCAATTTAATACTCTAAAAGTCTTTTTTAAACAATTTAAATTTTTGACTATTTTCTTATATTCTACTTAAAATTAGCTATTTATACCACTTATATTGCTTGAAACACCTTGCTTACATACTATTACAACCTATTCTATACCTCTAGTAGCTACAAAGCCTGATTTCTTAAAATTAATTAATAATATTGTTCTAGGGAGTGTCATACCCCAAACTATGTCCACAACTTTTTTAATACACAGTCTCTACCTATGAAATATACCGCAAAACACTCACTGAGACCTGTGGATTGAATGTCTATTACATTTGAAGTTCAGCAAATGTTTTGTGTGAATTTTGTTGGTGAAGCTACGCTTCTCAAGTCACCTGCGCATAAAATGTCCTGAAAAACTACTAAATGTCCACGTAGTTTAAGAGCTGCTACACACTACATTTGGTCAAGGTTTGTACCTTTAAAGTTCTCAAATAGTTTTCTTAAATTACTAACTCACTTTTTTGTAAAGTTCATAATAACACTCAAATGTCAAAATTTCTAATTTTTTTAACAAGTTTTTTCCAAATATTTTTCTTCAAACCAGGCGTGTGGCCTGTTTTTTACTTATAATAGTGTTCATTCACTTAGTTTAATGGATTGTGTTATTTACAAAAGGTATTTATTCGAGTAATTTGTAATAATAATATTTGTTTCAGATCTACCGTTTCTCTACGGTGGCAAGAAAGGGCTTGGATCTTTATTTCACTAATTGAGCTGAATTTCCATATCCAGAAGCAGCGTATGAGTACTTTAATGGAGTTTATATCTAGTTTTTCCCATTTTGGGCTTTCACTACCCCTGTGGGATGTGATTTATAAAGTACTTAGTCACATTTTATTATAATTATTCTATTTTACATAAATTTTTAAGGTGCATTTAGTTTTGTTTTACCCATTTGCAACGTTATTCATTTTTAAAGTTTTATATTGAACATGTAAGTAGGAATGACCTCCTGAAAATCTTGTAAGGTGAAAGAAAATGTAAAATTTTGATTTTTAATAAGACATTTGTGGTATTTTGTACCAGTATATGTTTTTCCTTTAGGATGTGATTTTTTTTTTGTTTGAATTGATACTGTATTACTGTGTAAATACCATATATATATATATAAGTACAGAGACGAATATTAGACGACTGTCTAAGTTAAAAACAAAAATTTTTAATTTCCACCAGGGATACAGTCACGGGCTCAAAAAAGAAAACTCTTTTTTAAATTCAAGCTTTCGAAACTTTATTGTTTCTTCCTCAGGAATTCTACAAAAATTTATTATAATCAAAAATATTTAATACAAGTGAAAGGTACTTACTAAATTGAGGTTAAAAAATGAAATTGACAAGTCATAAAGACAGAACCAACACAACTATTACAAAATAAATCACACTTGTGGACTACATTTTAATTTAATTTAAGTTAAAACCAAAAATCTTTAATCTAAAATAGTTTCAGCCACCTCGAAAAAAGTCAATACTTTTGAAAATTAGTGAGTTTTGATCGGTTGGGTTTGGTGTTTTGTTGGCAACGGACCTGAGGCAGAGAGAGAGGGGGGTTGACATGACCCCTCTCTCTCTGCTTCAGATTTGTTTTTGACAGTTTTTTAATCTCACATTCCGATGTTTTTCGGAGGAATAAGAAATAACGTAGTTGACTGCTTCTTGTTCAGTTTTCGAGGTGGCTGAAACTATTTTAGATTAAAGATTTTTGGTTTTAACTTAAATTAAATTAAAATGTAGTCCACAAGTGTGATTTATTTTGTAATAGTTGTGTTGGTTCTGTCTTTATGACTTGTCAATTTCATTTTTTAACCTCAATTTAGTAAGTACCTTTCACTTGTATTAAATATTTTTGATTATAATAAATTTTTGTAGAATTCCTGAGGAAGAAACAATAAAGTTTCGAAAGCTTGAATTTAAAAAAGAGTTTTCTTTTTTGAGCCCGTGACTGTATCCCTGGTGGAAATTAAAAATTTTTATATATATATATATATATTCACATATATATAGAAAAACAAAAAAAGAAATATTTTGTCAAAAAAACAAAACATTGAATTATAACATACAGGGTGCTGCATCATGAGAGGGATATAGCTTAATAGGAGGTAGAGAACATCAGTGGTAACCGGAACCTCCCATAGAAATGTCTCATTGGGCCTTCATTACGAGGTTGCTGGGTGTTAAATAATTTTTGGCCAAACCTGTTTTTTGTCATAACTTTGACAGGGAATGAAATAACGGATTCATATTTGGTACGGCTAATGTACTAACGAGCCCCAAGAGGTACATGTATAAAAAAAAATATATCAAGGTCCGGACTCACTATAATTTATGTTTCTTCTTTGCATCAATAAAACATCACCCTGTATATATTTTTTTGAAATTTCATACGATATTCGAAAAGAGCAAGAAAAAACAAACAAAATGGCCTATTTCATTTTTTTGTTACACCTTCGTGGTTATTTAAATACGTTGTTAAATGTGCAAGAAAATGGATTACAGAACCCTATTAAATGAGAGGCACGTGAAATAAATAGTTTTATAACTAAAATTTGCAAAAATTCTATTGAGCCTAGGTGGTCTCGGTGAATCCTAATTCCGGCACGTTTTAAAGGTCCATTTTGGTAAAAAACTGTGGTCCTAATAAGTAATCGGGTATGAAATAACAAAATTTTTAATCAATCACAGTAGGCTTGTTCAAAGAATAAAAGTGACAGATAATTTAAACCATTTAGGCCTAAGCAACCAGTTACTTTGATCAAGAAAATCATCAACATTTTATACTTAATAAAAATTGGAAAAGAGAACTAACTAAAATCTAAATAAATAAAATATTTTCCATTCAATTAACAATAAATAACAAAACAATAACTAAATGTGTTTAAAAATAAAACGTAATTGACACTAAAGTAAATTTTCAAAATGTCCTCCCCCACATTCTGTGCATTTTCTTGAGCGTTTAGAAAGGTCACCAATTGCTCGACGTATCATTTCTGGATTATTCCGTATTTCGTCGCAGGTTGTAACGATGCGCTGGATTAAATGTTGTCTACTTTCAATTTCAATGCTATAAACCTCGTTTTTTAAGTGGCCCCATAAAAAGTAATCACAAGGGTTACAATCAGGAGATCTTGGTGGCCATTCATGTGAACCCCCGCGTCCAATCCATCTATTAGGATACACATTGTTTAAGTGTTCTCTTACTTGAAGGTTAAAATGTGGTGGGGCCCCATCATGCTGAAACAACATGCCTCTTATACCGATATTTTCTAACATATTCGGTAAAATGTTTTGAAGAAAATCAAAGTAAATTTCACCATTCAATCTTTCTTCAAAAAAATGTGGCCCTATCAAATGTCTATTCACAAGTCCGACCCAAACATTTACAGAAAACCTGTGTTGCGAACGGCGTTGGCGTACCGCATGTGGGTTTTCCTGTGCCCATTTATGATTATTTCGTGAATTGTTTACTCCATCCCTTGTAAATTGTGCCTCATCCGTAAATAAGGTTCTGTAAATGACTGGGCGATGGTTAGACAACCAATGACAAAATGCCAGGCGGGGGATATCGTCGCCTTGTTGAAGACGCTGTACCTGCTGGATATGATATGGATGGTAACGTTCTCTTTTTAGGGTTCTCCATACTCGCCAATGAGGAATACCAGTTGCCAAACTGATTCGTCTAGTGCTCATATTTGGATTTTCTTGAACTACGTTTATAATATTGTTTTGTTCCTGCACACCTTGTTGTAAAACACGCTCCACAACTGCAGAATTAGGAAACTTTCCGTGTTGTCTTGCATACTGGAACACCGTACTAAAGGTTTTATGATTAGGGCATCGACGACCAGGAAAACGCAGCCGATATTCTCTTTCCGCCGACCTACCATTTCCATTACAGAAACCATAGATGAATATTATGTCAGCATATTCCACGTTTGTAAATTTTACTGGCATAGTTAAAATATTTTCACAAGTTTTCACTAACTAAATGCGGATTATTGACACATTAAATTACTAACAAACAATTATTCAACTGTTTAGGAGATTTCTTTTTATTATCTGTCACTTTGAACAAGCCTACTGTGATTGATTAAAAATTTTGTTATTTCATACCCGATTACTTATTAGGACCACAGTTTTTTACCAAAATGGACCTTTAAAACGTGCCGGAATTAGGATTCACCCAGACCACCTAGGCTCAATAGAATTTTTGCAAATTTTAGTTATAAAACTATTTATTTCACGTGCCTCTCATTTAATAGGGTTCTGTAATCCATTTTCTTGCACATTTAACAACGTATTTAAATAACCACGAAGGTGTAACAAAAAAATGAAATAGGCCATTTTGTTTGTTTTTTCTTGCTCTTTTCAAATATCGTATCGAAATTTCAAAAAAATATATACAGTGATGTTTTATTGATGCAAAGAAGAAACATAAATTATAGTGAGTCCGGACCTGGATATATATTTTTTTATACATGTACCTCTTGGGGCTCGTTAGTACATTAGCCGTACCAAATATGAATCCGTTATTTCATTCCCTGTCAAAGTTATGACAAAAAACAGGTTTGGCCAAAAATTATTTAACACCTAGCAACCTCGTAATGAAGGCCTAATGAGACATTTCTATGGGAGGTTCCGGTTACCACTGATGTTCTCTACCTCCTATTAAGCTATGTCCCTCTCATGATGCAACACCCTGTATACTAAGTCAATAATACAGGAAATACATACATAAAAAATATACACTAAAAAAAAAATTGGGTAAAATATAGATAAAAGATTCAAAACTGCGGGTGCAGCGAAGTCTTAATAAAAAACACATAAAATTAAGGGTACCTAATAGAACCAGTACTTATTTAAAGAAAAAAATCATCAACCTCATAACAATTTTTTCCAGTATTATTTTTTTGAAATTTAATTTAAAAACATGTAAATTCGGAGAAAGTTTTATCTCCTCGCTTAGAGCATTAAAAAATTTGCAACCATTGTAATAAAAGCTTCTTTGGTACAAAGCTGTTCGGTGAGATTGTGGCTGTAATAGTCCTTTAAACCTTGTATTGTGGTTATGGCTGACTTGATTGGCAAAAAACCTATGCTGATTTTTGTAAAAAAATGTACAGACCTCCAAAATATAGATACCTGCTACAGTTAAAATTTTTGAAAGAAGTACGACAGCTCTCACGAAAACCTAAGCCAGCAACAATTCGTATAGCATACTTCTGTAGAATGAATACTCGACTTATATGCACACTGTTGCCCCAGTTCGTTATACCATATCTCAAGTGTGAGTGGAAATTTGCATAATAGAGGCTCATGAGTACATCACGACTGCAGTGTAATGACATAAACCTCAAACCATAACAGTTGCTTCGCAATTTATTACACAAAATATCTATATGGTTTTCCCAATCTAAGTATCTATCAAATGTTATGCCTAGCATTTTGACCGATTCACAGAAAGTTATATCACTTCCATTAAAAATTTACATATCCAGATTTCTGCGTAAAGTAAACAACAGCATATTAGTTTTATCTTTATTTAAATTAAGCTCGTTTTCCTTAGACCAATGAACTACCTGTGAGTACGCTAACTCAGCGGAGTTTTTAATAACATTTAAGTCATTATCAATGATTAAAATATTTGTATCATCCGCATAACAGACACAGTGAATATTTGGCATTTTATTTAAATATGTTATTAAATCATTAGCAAATATATTAAAAAGCAGAGGCCCCAAAACAGATCTGTGAGGAACTCCATGCGTTATGTTGCATACAGCACTGGTTATATCATAATTTAATTTTACGATCTGTGTTCTATTGTTTAGGTAAGAGGAAAAGAGGTTTAAAGCAACTCCTCTGACTCCGTACCTGTCTAGCTTATTCAATAAAATTTCATGGTCAACATCAAAAGCACGGGAGAAATCGATAAATAACCCTAAGGCATATTGCTTGTTATCGAGGGCATTAACAATTAAGTCTTGGAACTCAGAGTGCTGATTCGGTGCTCTTGTTTTTAGAGAAACCATGTTGACAGACAGATAGTAAATTATTCTGATACAAAAATGAAGACAACTGATCTTTGATAGCAAGTTCAAAAAGTTTAGAAAAACTGCAAAGCAAACTAATGGCTCTGTAATTTCCGTAATCATTAGGATCACCTTTTTTATATAAAGGTTGGACAATAGCTAACTTGAAAATGTCTGGAAAATTTCTGGTGTTAAAAGCTAGGTTTATCAAAAAAGCCAATGGCTGACAGATACTCAATTTAGAATGTTTAATTAAATTATTGGAAATATTATCGTATCCACAAGAGTTAGACGATTTCAGTTTATTTATTAAAGATAATATATCAGATGATAAAACTGGTTTTAAAAAAAGTGATCGTTCACATATATCAGATGATAAAACTGGTTTTAAAAAAAGTGATCGTTCAAAAAAGGCACATTGGAGCTTAAAAAGACTGGATCAAAAACAGATTTTTTTACTTATTACGGATGTAAAATGTTCATTGAAATTATTGGCCACTACAGCATCTGGAATTTTTTTGCCATTTTCTGTTATAGTTATAATATTTGACTTATTTGATTTGCCTTTTATTTTATTTATTGTGTTCCACATTGCCTTTGTTTTGTTATGAGCTTCCTGAATTTGCCTCTCATGATAGTTTCTTTTAGCTATTATAAGTTACAATAACTACAGCATTAATAATACTATATAATACCCTTCCTGAAAGTATTCGAGGTCTAAACTTATTAAGATATAAGAAAAAGATTAAGGACTTACTACTGAATAGTGGTTACTATAGTGTGAATGAATTTCTAGACAGATCTACAGATACATAGTCCCTAGTTTAAAATTTGTCGTATGTATTAACTTGTAAGTATACCAAGTATACATTTATATTTTTATTTCTGTCCATTACTTTATGATTTTAATTATGTATCAACATCTTATGATGTTCTGCAAATAGTTTCTAATTTAGATGCTGACTTGCCATGCATATATACATAGTTATATATATTGCATCATAAAATGGTTAATAAATATATTATTATAATTAGTCCAATAAAGGGGACTTTTAAATGTCCATTCGTACTCCATGGCTGAATTTTTTACCAGAAGTTAGGTTTAAGATGTACATCAAGCGTCTGTAGTCAAAAAGTAGAAATTGATGGGCAGGGGTTGTAAAAAGAAAATTTAAGGGTTGAAATCGCGATATGTCAAAAACGGAAAAAAATTCGAAAAAAAGTTTTAGACAAAAGTTGTAGAGAAAAAAATTACTTAACTTTTTTTTTCTATAAGTGACCGGCGAGCCGTAAAATTCGATTAAAGTTTTTGACCGATTTACACAGTCAAATACACAGCTGGCGCATATGCCCTCTACTCACCGCCAGAGAGAGAAGTGTATCAGAGTGTGTTTAGAGTGAGAACGACAAACGTCATGAGGCGAATGATGTTTTATGTATTGTTTGCGATTTTAACATTTAAAATGTTTCTATTTTCTAATACAATTATGGGTTTCGATTAATAGCCGTCCATTTAAAGAGTCGCGATTTATGACGAAATTACCGAATGTTTGCGCCTCGAACTAGACAATGTCCCTCCTACGTTTTCGAGGGTGCTGAATCGATTCCCGTGGTCAAACCAATTTTTTCACCTCGGCAACCCCCTCAAATTGGCCAAAAACTACCCCTAAATTCCACTTTTCCGTAAACCCGTTTATTTTCCACAGTTCTTCGACTAATTGTTGTTCCCTCGAGTAGAACGGAAGTTCCCTCGAGGGATTTGACCTCAGCCACCCCTGACCCAGGCTACCAACCCTTGTAGGGGGTGACAAATTGATATTTGTTTTTGTGAGAACAAAATTTATATTTTATAGGAGGTGTTTCCTTGAGGAAGGTTGTAGGTGACCAGGGTTGTGTAACCACCCCCGGGAGTAGTTTTCACCCTTCAAAGGGGTGGAAAATCAATATATATATATATAAGAATACTTTAATAAATATACTTTTATGCTATTTTTCAATTATAGCTGGAAAAAAAATGTCCACCCCCCTTAATGGGTGAAAACAACCCCTGGGGGTGGTTGCACAATCCTCGTCACTTACCACCTTCCTCAAAAAAACGCCTCATACAAAATATTAATTTTTTTTCTCACAAAAACAAATATCAATTTTCCACCCCCTACAAGGGTTGGAAGCCTGGGATAGGGTGGCTGAGGTCAAATCTCTGGAGGGACCTTCCGCTCTACTCAAGGGAACAACAATTAGTCGAAAAACTGGGAAAAATAAATGGGTTCACGGAAAAGGGTGTTACAGTTCAGTTTAACATTTATACGTTATTAAAAAAAATCTCTAATTCATTGCTTTATCTCTTACATTTAATGTCTAACGAATTCGTGTTATCCGTCGTCACGCGTAATATTTATTATTTAGTTGTCTATATAAACCCGCAATTGTAAGGAATCTGTTGCACTTGTAGACATGACGTTATACATTTTGTTGTGTAGCGTGTTGCATATACTTAAGCTCTCTATTTCTGTAATTCTTAAGCTAGGCAACCAATAACTTTTAATTAGTTTATAGGTAGATTCCTATAACCTACTGACGATCGGTAACACAGATTTATTTCTTCACAATAGTTTTTGGCTTAGGTTTTGTCTTCCGGTAGTCTGTCACTTTTCACGTGTAATTTGCTCGAATGCTTGGCAATTTATTAAGTGGTATTTTTACGTGCTCGTTGCGATTTTTGAAACAAGTAATTTCACCATTTTGGGATATATTCGCAACGTTATATTTTTCGGTTATCCATTTATGTTTGGACGAGTGCATATTTTTATGGTATTGGAAATCGATTGTCTTCATTGGAAGGATCTATACGTAAAAGCCGTTTTTGCCAAATTTACACGAGGCCAAGGACATCCAAGGTCAACAACATTTTTCTAAGAAAACCCTCCGAAACGAGGTAATTACTTTATTTTTATATTCAAACTAGCAAAATGTCACTTGTAGTAAATTGTTCAATGGTAAAAATTTATTTTTAGGGTTCTTTTTTTCACCTACGGTTTCGCCTAGGATTTCGTAGTTTTTCTACGTTTTTTTTAGTCTCCCCTGAAACAAACAACTTTTTTTTTCCACTGGTCTACACGTACTTATGTTACTTCTCCTTGCTGGACTGGAATTTCTTTTTTTGTGGAGGAGCCATCCATTTTCTGGGTTAATTGATAGGCTGGAAGTTGCCATTCCTGAAATTTGAGCCGAAGCTGAAGCCCTGCTGCCTGCAGTTTGTATCCTTCTTGCGCCATATATACATTGAATTTTTTAAAAATATATTATAAATTTTACTAAAAAAAATTTCACCACTGTACTTATATATATGTATATATATTTTTTTAAATTTTGCTAAACATTTTATGAAAATATTCTGTCTAATATAATAACTAATTATAACATCTATGATATTTGTTGGGGGTTTAAGCACTTACGTAAGACGCGTATACCCAGTTAGATATATTTTTTTTGTGTGAATTTGTCTACCATACCCTACGTTATTGTACTGTTGAATGTTATAAAGTTACTTCGTTTATTGTTATTAAAAGATAAAACTGAATTTGAATTTTTCATTATCGTCTCGCTAAGTAATTTATTTAGTAAATTTAAGGTTACATTGTACTTGAGCTGGTATTTGGAGTGAAAAAAAAATTACTTGGCGCCCTGATACATCAAAGTAATTTAGAACCCCGACCATCTCCACTGTTAGTCGGCCGGCAAATACCGTTAGTCAACAGACGACGACCAACTAGTTACGTCAGATTGTAGTTTTAAAATTTGACGTAGCAGTTTTGGCTCACCAACGTGGTTTAGTTATATTACATTTTTTTTTTTTTCAATTTATTTGTTTTGAAATTCAAGATTACATGACGTAGGGTTGAGTTGGCAGAGAGAAAAATAGTATTAACAAGCAAAATATTCTTTTACATAGACATATATTGGTATAGATTTGATTTTGTTTTAAAAAAAAAAAAATTTTTAAATTTAAAATGGCAGGTAGGTTTAAGCTTGACGTAGATAGACTAGTGAAAGATGAATTAGAGTATGACTTACGTATAAGAGGACTTTCTGAAATAGGTAATGTCGAGACGTTAAGAAAATGTTTGCGTGGTGCTTTGATTTTAGAAAAAGCTGGGATGGTCATACGTAGTCCAGTAAAGTTAGATGCTGAGAAAGAGTTGAGTGAATGTGAGAAAAAATTGCTTGATATTGAGGAAGATATTAATTCATTTTCTGGTTCACCAACTCAAATTAAAAAAATTGAATGCAAATTAACGCATGTCTTAAAAAGAGTTGAACGCATATCGAGTAAAGATGAAGCATTAACTGCAAGACGTTGTAGAGCACTCACTCATGTGACTGAACTAGTTTCAAATTATACCTCAAAATCAAAAAGTTTTGAATCTGATCCTAAACCGGAAGATGTTACGCTTGCCAATAATAGTGTAACGGGTAGCAATACAGTTGAGGAAAATATAACGCCTCCTAATTTGAATTCTAATAATTTCGATATCAATTCGGGAGTTTCACAAATTCCAAATTACTTTAACACTGTACCTGTGCACAAATGGGGTCTAAAATTCTCCGGAGATCAAGGACTTCTTAGTTTTAATGCATTTTTACAGCGTGTAGACGATAGCAGTAAAGCCTATAATTTAAATAAACAACAATTATATTATAATGCTTCTCAATTATTTGATGGTGATGCCTTAAAGTTTTATCATTTTGTTGGGAAAAACGCTTCTAATTGGGATGAGTTAGTTCAGTTAATGAGGGAGCAATTTACACCGTCTTCAGAAAAACTCTGGCGTCAAATCGAGAAACGTACCCAAGGGGATGAACCTATTGGTATTTATATTGCCACGATGTCTAATTTGTTCGATAGAATGCCTTACACTGTACCAGAGCATAAACGTATGGAAATATTACGCAAAAATATAGCACCTTTTTATCAAGAACGTTTAAGCACTAACATTGATAATATAGAATCTTCTTATGAATTAGTTAAATCGTGCAGGAAAATAGAGAAAATTAAAGAGAATATTGATGAATTTATACCTCCAATTCCAGGTAGTCTTACTTGTGAACCTGACTTAGATTATAAACTACCAGTACTTAGTAAACCACAAAGTAATAAACCAGTTGTACATGAAATACAAGTACAAAAGATAAAACCTAAAAATTGCTTTCGTTGTGGTAAACCAAATCATATAGCGCGTAATTGTAGGATGAGATTAGACATTAAGTGTTTTAGATGTAATAAACCAGGCTTCACTAAGAACACTTGCCCTGACTGTAATTCGGGAAACGGATCAAGAAGACAGAACTAGGCCAAATTCTGCCTTCTACGGATGCCCAGGCCATTGGTATTGAAAATAAATTATCCCCTGTACTTGATTACATTTTAGCACATGTTGGTGACAATGAATGTCCATATTTAAAAGTAAACATTTTAAGTCAAGATTTCTTTGGTTTATTGGATTCGGGAGCAAACAAATCATTTTTAGGTAATTCAGGATGGAAAATTTTACAGTCTTTAGGTGTTAAATTAAATAGTTGTAATATTTCGTGCACAATAGCTAATAATGATTTATGTGAATGTATAGGAGTAGTTACCATTCCGATTAGATTACGTGATATCGTAAAGGTTATGGATTTATATGTTGTACCAGCGCTGAGGCACAGTTTAGTTTTGGGTATAAATTTTTGGGTTAATATGGGTATAGTACCTGATATGAGACGTGGTGAATGGTATTTTTCGTCCGAAAATTTGGAAGTACCTGTAGTTAATTCCATTGAATTTAATTTAAGCGATAAACAACAAGCAGACTTGGATAAAGTCGTGAATGATTATTTTTCTAAAATTGGCGACAAAAAAGGTTGTACCACCCTGGTAAAACACAAAATTATTACTTCTAGTCCACCAATTAAACAAAGATATTACCCGGTTTTACCTTTCAAACAGAAAATTATCGATGAAGAACTAGATAAAATGTTAAAGCAAGGTATTGTTGAACATAGTAAGTCAGGTTGGTCTTCTCCTGTGTTATTAGTACCAAAGAAAGATGGCAGCCAACGTTTCTGCGTTGATTTTAGGAAAGTAAATGCAGTAACAGAAAGAGACGCTTATCCATTACCGTATATAAATTCGATTTTATCAAAATTAAGCTCTGCAAAATATCTAACCAGTTTAGATATTGAAAGCGCTTTTTGGCAAATTTCTTTAAGTGAAGACAGTAAACAATATACGGCATTTACAGTACCTGGTAGAGGGCTGTATCAATTTACTCGCCTTCCTTTTGGATTGCATAATTCACCTGCTACATTCCAAAGACTAATTGACACTGTATTAGGTCCTGAACTCGAACCTTTCGTTTTTTGCTACTTAGATGACATTATCGTTATAGCCCCAGATTTTGATAAGCATATTGAAATTTTGACAGGTTTTTTAAACGTCTATATGAAGCTGGATTAACGCTTAATCGTGATAAATGCTTCTTCTGTAGGCCAGAATTAAAATATTTAGGTTACGTAGTCAATCGTGATGGTCTACATGTTGACCCCGAAAAAGTTAGCTGCATTTCAAATATGCCTGCTCCTACCTCACTTACCGAAGTTCGTCGAATCATCGGTATGGTTTCATGGTATCGACGTTTCATACCAGCATTTTCTGACTTGATAGCTCCGCTAACTAATTTATTAAAGAAAGGCTCTAAATTTATTTGGGATAAAAGTTGTGAAAATTCTTTTAGAAATATTAAAAATGCTTTAGTATCAGCTCCTATATTAACGTGTCCAAATTTTGAGTATCCTTTTATATTGCAAACAGACGCATCTTCATTTGCATTAGGCTCGGTTCTCACACAAAAAATCGGAGATAGCGAGCATGTTATTTGTTATTTATCGCGTACTTTAACCAAACAAGAGCGTAAGTACTCAGCTGTCGAAAGAGAGTTATTGTCGGTGCTGTGGAGTATAGAAAAGCTGCGTTGCTTCTTAGAAGGAGCTAAGTTTTCGGTAGTAACAGACTGTTATAGTTTACAATGGTTGGATAATCTGCAAAATCCACAGGGTAGATTAGGCAGATGGGCACTTAGATTGCAACAGTTTGACTATACAGTAGTTCATCGTAAAGGCAAAGACAATGTAGTGCCAGACGCTTTGTCACGTTTAATAGTAGATAAAGATAATGTCGATATTGTGGTAAATAACATGAAGGTCGATGTAATACAGGATAAATGGTATCTTAAAATGTTAGAAAATGTCAAAAAGAGTCCTTTAAAATTTCCTAAATGGCGAATATTAGACAATAAATTGTATAAATATACTGAACTTGACTTCCCTGAACTACGCAGTAACAATGATTTCTGGAAATTAGTTGTTCCTAAAGAAAAACGGCGCGAAATTATGCATAATAACCATGATTTAGAGACAGCAGGACATCTCGGGATATTCAAAAGTTTTAGTCGTATTGCTCGGTTATATTATTGGCCAGGAATGAAAGCTGACGTTAGTAATTATGTAAGATCGTGTGAGATTTGCCAGAGAATAAAACCGGAGCAGAAACGACCTGCTGGATTGATGGGTAAGAGGGTAATAGCTGACCGTTGTTGGCAAGTTATTAGTATGGATTTATTTGGCCCATTACCCAAAAGTAAGAAAGGTAATATGCATATTTTCGTAGTAACTGACAACTTCAGTAAATTTAATTTATTTTTTCCGATAAAACGAGCTTTAGCTAATAAACTCATTACTTTACTAGAAGAACAAGTATTTCATATATTCGGTGTACCACAAATGATTCGTTGTGATAACGGAGTACAATTCACGAGCAAAGACTTTGCTAATCTTGCTGAAAAATACTGTTATGTGCTGCCCTCTAACAGAGAGGAGAGTTGTAATTACTCCCTGGCCAGAAGGGTGGCGCCATCTGTGGGCCAACTGGCGAACCACCATTTAGTAGTGCCTAAGAAAATTATAGAGAATTCCAGTATATTTCTGGAAAGTTCTGCAATGATATTCTGGACATTCCAAGTGGGTATATAAAGAGGTGAAGCCAGCAGATGGGGGAACAGTACAGTACAGTTTAAAGTATAAAGAAGAGTACAGTTTAGTGAAGTATAAGGGAATAGTTCAGTTTAGTATCCAGTACAGTTCTGGTTACAGAGACAGTTTGTAGAAGAAGAGTTCAGTTGAGTGAAGTAGGCAATACAGAGTTTTTAGGTTAGATAAAGTTGTCAAGTTTAGGAAGAAAAGTACATAGTGTTTTAAAAGTAGTGAATTCATATTAGATTAAGTTATTATTAGTTGTGTGATTTTTAAGTATTTACTAGTGTAATTTTAGTGATTAAATAAATCAGTGGTTTGTGAAAATTCTTGTTGCAACTTATTCGAATCCACGGAGTGTTTACTGAAGAGTGTAAGCACGTAACAATTGGTGTCGGAAGCGGAATTGCAACAGAATTTCTGAAGAATTCGACGAAGTTCCATAGTGTTCTATTTGGAAACCACTGGAGATAGTGAAGTGAGTCGAACTGGAAAGAGATATAGACTTTAAATAAGACTTGTTAGTGTTGTTTGTTAGTTTTTGAATGGAAACAAGAAGCATGGCCGCTGAAAAGCAAATGCAAGACATGTTAGCTGCATTTAGCAAAATGATGCTAGAAGAACAAGAAAGACGTCAAGAAGAACAAGAAAGACGACGTCAGAAAGAAAAACTAGAAGAAAAAGAAGAACAAGAAAGACGACGTCTGGAAGAAAAAGAAGAACAAGAAAGACAACGTCGGGAAGAAAAAGAAGAACAAGAAAAACGACGTCTAGAAGAGAAAGAAGAACAAGCGAGACGTGAAGAAGAAAAAGAAAGAAGACGACAAGAAGAAAAGGAAGAATTGAGAAAAATTATACAGGTGCAACAAGATGCTATCCTGTCAGCCACTAATGAAGTCAAGGAAAAAGTAGATAAAGTTGAAAAAAAAGCTGGTAACGTCGAAGGAGAAATTAGTGACATTAAGGGAAAAGTTACCGACGTTGAAGAAAAAGTTACTGGTGTCGAAGAAAAAGTTACTGGCGTTGAAGTAAAAGTTACTAAGGTTGAAGAGGAAGTAACTGAAGTCAAAGGAAAATTTCGTGCAGTTGAAGGAGAGGTAGAGCGACTTAAGCGACTGTTAAGAGAACAAGGAGGCCAGCTGGTATTATCATCATCAGGTCCTCGATTACAACCGCCTTCCTTTGATGGTCAAACTTCTTGGTCAACCTATAAAAGACAATTTGAGGCAGCGGCATACGCAAACAATTGGAGTAATGAAGACAAAGCTATGGCATTGGTGCTAGCATTAAGGGGCCAAGCCTCAGAGTTGCTTCAGAGTATCCCAGTAACGCAGCAACGGGATTTTAAAGTTTTGGAGGCTGCGCTAGATCTAAGATATGGCGACCAACACCTCGCCCAAGTATACCGGACTCAGCTCAAGTCACGCACACAAAAGGCTGGGGAAAGTTTACAAGATTTTGAAGCAGCTGTTGAGCGACTGACATACCTGGCTTACCTGGATGCACCCAAAGAATTCCAGGAACAGTTAACAGTTGATACTTTCATCGATGGCATAAGAGATGAGGAGATCAGGCGAGTCCTTAGATTAACTCGAGCTAAGACTGGTAGCGAAGCCTTGATCCATGCCCTCGAAGTTGAGGCCGCTTATGAAGAGACTCTACATCCGAGAGTACGAGCCATGAAAGTAGAAGAAGAGAACCATTTAGAAAAGTCAAATATGGAATCTTTGATGGCTGACCTGCACAAAATGATAAGCCAGTTGATGAACAAACCAGATGCTCCAAGGAAGCAGGAAAGAGAACAGAGCGATGGACAGCCAAGGAAGGTGATTCGGTGTTATCAGTGCAGCAAACCAGGACATATGAGGCGGCAGTGTCGAGAACGGAATCCTGAGGAAGTAAACACTGCAAAGAAAGAGGAAGTTCGCTCTGATAAGATGAGATTGATTGTTATGTTAACAGACATACAGAAAATGGTCGCACAATTACTAAACGAATTAAGTTCGCGACCGGAGCTGAAACAGGAACCGCAACCGCCGAAACAGGAGCCGAAGCAGCAGCGAAGTGCTGGAGGTCCGACAAAAGTAATCCGCTGTTATAATTGCGGCAAATTGGGGCATGTCAAAAGGTACTGTCGCCAGAGGAGCCCTAAGGAAGTGAATGCCGAGAATGTAAAAACGCAGCAGGATATAGCAGAACTGAAGGCAGTTAAGATAGAGGTTCCGAAGGACTGGTCAAAGAAAGTTCTAAGAGAGGAACAACTGAACGACGATGAAATTGGACCAATGTTGAAGGCGAAAGAAAAAGGAATCCGCCCGGAATGGAAGGATGTTTCCAGTAAAAGTGTTGGACTGAAGGCTTTATGGGCGCAATGGGATTCACTTAGGGTTATAGATGGCCTATTACGGAGAGCATGGGAGAGCCCGGATGGGAAAGAAGTTACCATGCGGTTGCTGATACCCAGGTGCCGAGTACCAAAAGTACTTCGGGAAGTGCACGAGGGATTCTCCAGAGAGCACTTTAGCAGAAATAAGACTTTGGCTAGAGTACGGGAGCGATTTTACTGGGTAAATAGCTGTCAGGATGTAGAGGCTTGGTGTCGCAGTTGCAAGGTTTGTGCGAATGTGGCTGCCAAGAGGTCACCTACAGGGAGTGGTGATCGAATGAAGGCTAGATATGACCGCAATGCCAGTTCAGCAGGATTCAAGGTGGGGGACTCGGTTTGGCTGTATAACCCACAGCGGAGTGAAGAAGGATTCTCGAAGCCTCGCTCACCTTGGGAAGGACCGTATTCTGTCATCACTCGGATCAACGACGTTGTTTATAGGATTCAACGTAGAAAGAAGTCCAAGATGAAGATCGTGCACCTGGACAGGTTGGCAAAGTATACTGGGGTATCTGAAATGCCTGACCGGGACGTTCAGGCTTAAGGAGGGGGCAGTGTTATGTGCTGCCCTCTAACAGAGAGGAGAGTTGTAATTACTCCCTGGCCAGAAGGGTGGCGCCATCTGTGGGCCAACTGGCGAACCACCATTTAGTAGTGCCTAAGAAAATTATAGAGAATTCCAGTATATTTCTGGAAAGTTCTGCAATGATATTCTGGACATTCCAAGTGGGTATATAAAGAGGTGAAGCCAGCAGATGGGGGAACAGTACAGTACAGTTTAAAGTATAAAGAAGAGTACAGTTTAGTGAAGTATAAGGGAATAGTTCAGTTTAGTATCCAGTACAGTTCTGGTTACAGAGACAGTTTGTAGAAGAAGAGTTCAGTTGAGTGAAGTAGGCAATACAGAGTTTTTAGGTTAGATAAAGTTGTCAAGTTTAGGAAGAAAAGTACATAGTGTTTTAAAAGTAGTGAATTCATATTAGATTAAGTTATTATTAGTTGTGTGATTTTTAAGTATTTACTAGTGTAATTTTAGTGATTATTTAATCAGTGGTTTGTGAAAATTCTTGTTGCAACTTATTCGAATCCACGGAGTGTTTACTGAAGAGTGTAAGCACGTAACAATACGATATAAAAATTCTTTTTAACCCAAATTATCATCCTGCTCCGAATACCACTGAAAGATACAATCGAGTAATGAAAACTATGATGTCCGCTTACATTAAAGAACATCATGCGCATTACGCACTGCACGTCATGAAGTTACGGGTCAAACGCCATATTTCATAAATTTTGGCAAAGAAATGTGTATTCGTGGTTCAGAATATAAACATAATAATGTTGCGTGCTTACAATTTTCAGTAAACACTTTGTGGATTCCAAATAACTTGCAACAAGAATTTTCACAAATCACTGATTTATTTAATCACTAAAATTACACTAGTAAATACTTAAAAATCACACAACTAATAATAACTTAATCTAATATAAATTCACTACTTTTAAACACTATGTACTTTACTTTTCTTCTTAAACTTGTCAACTTGTTGTCAACTCTTGTCTAACCTAAAAATTCTCTCAACTGTTTACTTCACTTTGATCTGAACTCTTCCTTCACTAAACTGTACTGTTCCCCCATCTGCTGGAGTCACCTCTTTATATACACACTTGGAATCCTTCTAGAACTCTTTTCTAGAATTCTCCATAGTTTTCTACCATGTAATAGATGATTGTTCGTCAATTGGCTCATAGACGGCGCCACCCTACTAGTCAGGGAAGTAACTAAGCTTCTGAGGAAAACTTTGAACATGAACTTAATCACATCTTTCCTTGTTAGAGGGCAGCACATAACAATAATATCGATAACGACAATGATAATTCACCCTCTGTGTCGGAAAGATTTGCTGCTCTTGTGAAAATGCGTACGTCAGTTGCGGAACGATTAGAAAAAGCTTACGATAAATCTCGAGAAAAATATAATTTACGGCATAGAGAAGTTGAATTTAAGATTGGTGTCTTAGTTTGGAAACGAAAGTATGCACAGTCAGATGCTGCAAATTATTTCACTGCCAAACTAGCAGGGAAATTCGAGGGACCTTATAAGGTCAAAAAGAAAATAGGCTATTGCGTGTATATTTTAGAAGATTTATCTGGTACAGAGTGTAACGGTAGCTGGCACGTTGAGGATTTAAAACCTTATATAGAACCAGACAAGCACTTAGATCCAGTATAATAGTTATAATATGTTACCTTGGTTGGTGTTTCATATATCGCCATTAGATAGATCATTTTTGGAAAATAAAAGCTTTCCAGATCTTGATCTCTTGTTTGTCTTGAGTATGAATGTTATTGCCATAGTAGTGGGTTAGTAAGGGATTTTCTCTTAGTCTCTACTAACAGTGAAATATTTTTTGTGTGTCGTAGGTCGTATATGGCCGTAAGTTATTTAATTTCACGTCCTTTTGGACATTGATCTACTAGTCAGTAATTTCATCTAGTAATTAAATTTATTATAACATTTTGTTTACCTGTTACTGGATTTTAATGTGCCTGTCTATCTATAGGGTGTCTACGAGCAATAGTATTTGATTAGTTAGATTTTCTTTCTTGATTTCAGGATTTATTATAACTTACTTAGCTGGCTGGAACCCACTAAGTAAGGTGTCATTTTTTTTAACCTCTGTGGTGAGGGGGTTGTAAAAAGAATTCTATCACCATGGGATTGTCCTATGTGGGGTAAAAGTCCCCTGAACGGCCACTTAGTTTTTTGTTATAAATACTTAGAGGGACTCCGATCTTGCTGGGAGTGGTGACATTTCACTGGCTGTCTTAAATGGCAAACCGGATGCCAGGGGGTCAGTCATTGAGCTGGGGATCAGCTTGCCATGGGTCTTCGTTTTGGTTGGCTTGGTCAAGGTCGGTCAACACTATGGCAAGTCCCTCAGTGCAGTGCTCTGACGTGACTGTCATCTAGTTGCTGGTGGAAGGGTGGCCGCTGTGGCAGATAGGAGAACACTCCCGCAAGTTTTGGTTGCAAGTGGGTTGGCTGTGAGGTGAGGTAACCCCAAGCATTTTAAGCCTCATAGTATTAAGGTATATATGGTTGTGCATATAAATTTATTGTGTGCGTCTTTTATTTTTTTTCTTTTTGGAGAAATTTACGGGGTAAATTCCTTTGTGAAGGGGGGTGGTTGTTACAGTTCAGTTTAACATTTATACGTTATTAAAAAAAATCTCTAATTCATTGCTTTATCTCTTACATTTAATGTCTAACGAATTCGTGTTATCCGTCGTCACGCGTAATATTTATTATTTAGTTGTCTATATAAACCCGCAATTGTAAGGAATCTGTTGCACTTGTAGACATGACGTTATACATTTTGTTGTGTAGCGTGTTGCATATACTTAAGCTCTCTATTTCTGTAATTCTTAAGCTAGGCAACCAATAACTTTTAATTAGTTTATAGGTAGATTCCTATAACCTACTGACGATCGGTAACACAGATTTATTTCTTCACAATAGTTTTTGGCTTAGGTTTTGTCTTCCGGTAGTCTGTCACTTTTCACGTGTAATTTGCTCGAACGCTTGGCAATTTATTAAGTGGTATTTTTACGTGCTCGTTGCGATTTTTGAAACAAGTAATTTCACCATTTTGGGATATATTCGCAACGTTATATTTTTCGGTTATCCATTTATGTTTGGACGAGTGCATATTTTTATGGTATTGGAAATCGATTGTCTTCATTGGAAGGATCTATACGTAAAAGCCATTTTTGCCAAATTTACACGAGGCCAAGGACATCCAAGGTCAACAACATTTTTCTAAGAAAACCCTCCGAAACGAGGTAATTACTTTATTTTTATATTCAAACTAGCAAAATGTCACTTGTAGTAAATTGTTCAATGGTAAAAATTTATTTTTAGGGTTCTTTTTTTCACCTACGGTTTCGCCTAGGATTTCGTAGTTTTTCTACGTTTTTTTTTAGTCTCCCCTGAAACAAACAACTTTTTTTTTCCACTGGTCTACACGTACTTATGTTACTTCTCCTTGCTGGACTGGAATTTCTTTTTTTGTGGAGGAGCCATCCATTTTCTGGGTTAATTGATAG
Source organism: Leptura quadrifasciata (assembly GCA_963675555.1). Taxonomy (NCBI): domain Eukaryota; kingdom Metazoa; phylum Arthropoda; class Insecta; order Coleoptera; family Cerambycidae; genus Leptura; species Leptura quadrifasciata. The sequence goes on from OY776673.1 coordinate 115,360,730, forward strand.
GCTGGAAGTTGCCATTCCTGAAATTTGAGCCGAAGCTGAAGCCCTGCTGCCTGCAGTTTGTATCCTTCTTGCGCCATATATACATTGAATTTTTTAAAAATATATTATAAATTTTACTAAAAAAAATTCCACCACTGTACTTATATATATGTATATATATTTTTTTAAATTTTGCTAAACATTTTATGAAAATATTCTGTCAACTAATTATAACATCTATGATATTTGTTGGGGGTTTAAGCACTTACGTAAGACGCGTATACCCAGTTAGATATATTTTTTTTGTGTGAATTTGTCTACCATACCCTACGTTATTGTACTGTTGAATGTTATAAAGTTACTTCGTTTATTGTTATTAAAAGATAAAACTGAATTTGAATTTTTTCATTATCGTCTCGCTAAGTAATTTATTTAGTAAATTTAAGGTTACATTGTACTTGAGCTGGTATTTGGAGTGAAAAAAAATTTACTTGGCGCCCTGATACATCAAAGTAATTTAGAACCCCGACCATCTCCACTGTTAGTCGGCCGGCAAATACCGTTAGTCAACAGACGACGACCAACTAGTTACGTCAGATTGTAGTTTTAAAATTTGACGTAGCAAGGGGACTTTGGGAGTGTTTTTTTACCAATTTGAGGGGGTTGCCGAGGTGGAACAATTGGTTTGACCCCGGGAATCGATTCAGCACCCTCGAAAATCTGGGGGGGACATTGTCTAGTCCATGGCGCAACTCCTTCAATCGCCTACGAGTATAAGTATTGCATTTTCTGCATAATATGATGCAGATGCATGAAAGTTGAGAGAAATAAAACTTCCTCTGCGGAATGAGGTTGAACAAGCTGAATTTTTGCAGAGACTTTCGTTTTCATGTTCTAATGAAGCACAAAAAAATCTCATATGCCTACCCTTGTGCGTCTTGAGATATCGAAGGTCATGAAAATCGGTTTTTCTCGATAATCTCGCTTCCAGTGCTTCTGACGTCGTAAGAACTCGTAACAAAACTTACGTAAAATAGTATTCCCTACAAAATTGTTCATATACATTTTTTTCGTACGACCAACCGTTTTCGAGATATAGCATGATAAAGCGGGAGCGCGCATTTGTAATAGGTAATACTGTATTATACTGCAGAGGTATAACTATAAAAGCACTTTTTTTAATCTGTTACACTAGAAAATTAAATTCCCATTATTAAAACCGTTAAAAATAATAATAAATAAAAAATACATTCTTTTCCACACCACGTCTTATGTTTCCTTGCCTTCCTCCTCGTCTTCGTCGGGTTTCACTAGCACCTCGATCAACACATTATCTTCGTCAGACGCTTCCTCTATATCTGTTGGCTCTATGTCTGTTGGCAAAACCTCTTCAGGCTCAAGGCCACTGAAGTCTTCGATGTTTTGCAACTCTGTTGACGGGTTCAGGCATGCCTGTCCGTGACACTGTCCACAAACTTTGGAGCATGGCAGCCCGACTTTTTTACACCCACACTGCACACCACACTCCTTTTTACAATTACGGAATATTGTATTTAATAGTTCGTCTGGTGCAGGTGGCAGTAGTGTTGTTTTCGGCTGTAATATATCGTTTTTTAAATCCCAACCCCATTTTTCGAGTTGTAGATTTTTCCTAAGCCAAATCTGTACTTGGTAGTAGACCCGATAAATATGCTGTCTAGCTGCTTCACTGGTAGGTGGAAGGGATGACAATTTAACAGGTCTATTAAGTCGTGTAGCCTTAATGAATTGGGTGTATTTAAATTTGTCACGGTTCACTTCATCTTTTGAAGCACCATACATAGCTAACAGGAAACGCTTTCCGTTCTGAAATACTGTATCTGGTGGGCAGTTTTCTGCTTGAAATATTTGAGCCGAGTGAGCCAAATCGGGATATTTCTTAAACATTGTCATAACCTTAAGTTTTCCTTTGTTGAATAGTGCCAATGTAGTGTCGCATCCAGTGAGGGCATGCAAAAACAAAATATGTTCTTTGCAAAGACGATATTTGTCGAGACTTTTAGGCGAATAAATTAGTGTTGATATAGTCCCTTTGCCAATTTTCTTTAAGAAAATTTGTCGGTGGTGTGACTGAGTTCGTCCTATTAAGAGAACAAGCAAATCAATGTCTTCTCCAATGATGATGGCGGTTCATTCTTTTTCCGATACTTCCATAGTTGTTTCGATGATTAGAACATCTGCATCATCCTTGGCTTGTTTTGTAGCGATGTTGGCAGCTTGTAGTTGTTCAATAAGCATTTCAATAAAAAAAAAATTGTTGAATCGGTTTGATAAGAACTTTTCTTGGGTGACTGGCACAATCATTGTTGCATCAAAGCGAATTTCATAAGATATAGACAGTGCAGTTTCTTAATTGCTCCATTGCTTTTATATTTGTAGAGTTGTCTGAGTACCGGTCAAATATAACAATTATGTTAGAACCAAAATGCCTTTGAAAATATGTAACATATCTATCGAGAGTGTCGGAGAAAGTATCGTTTTTGTGCAATACGACACGATGTAGCAAAAATCCACCATCGATGATGTAGGTTACATTATCTTCATTGAGTTCAATATTGACAGACTCCATCATATTATACAATTTTGATTTTGTGGTTTTTCGCATGCCCTCATTGTCAAATAGTGATGTTGGATATGGACTTAATTCATACTCAAAATATTTTTGCAGATAATTGTCAAACTTTTTGTTAATAGTTATTCTTTGGAAAAGTGGCAAAGGATCTATGGCAGCTTTAGAATCTTGAATCTGAACGGATCTGTCGATCGTTGAAAGCGGAAGAACTTTGTCTGCGCGCTTCAATTTTATTTCATTAGTATTTAATAATTTAGTGCTTGGCTGTGGGTCAACCGCCCAAATGCCATTAAAAAAAATAAATGAAAAAATTAAACGATAAACAACTCATTTCGCATGTAATTACCAATGTTCTATTTATAGAAGAAAATAAATATCCAAATGGCACAGAAAGCAATATCTTGCTGTATATGAATTCCTGTCCCGTTTCGCTCTAGCATGAGAGAGAGAGAGAAAATAGCTGCGAAACACGACTGGGTTTCTTGATCCCCGTCAAAATTTGGGTGGTCGGTCAAAAGTAGTGCAAAAAGTGTATCGAGGTCCTAGTTATCCCCTAGTAACGTTTCACTAATTTCTGACCGTTAGTTTAGACACAGGACACTTTTTCCCGGAACAGTTGGTCGGATCGAACTAAAACTCGTGACGATCGATTCTATGGCCTCAAGTTACTCGAAAATGAAGGGTCGCGTTACCTTGAACTCCTTTCTCCAGAGTCACTAAGTATCCCGCTCAAAATTTGTGCGGTCGGTCAAAAGTGGTGCAAAAGGTGTATCGAGGTCCTAGTTGTCCTCTAGTAACGTTTTATTTATTTCTGACCTTCAGTTTGGCCACAGCACACTTTTTCCCGGAACAGTTGGTCGGATCGATTCGGCAATGGTCGGAATAGATTTCTCGTGGTTGACTTAGTCGATAACGACACTTCCCGCCCCTTCATGTGTCTTCGGAAAATTTCGGAAATGTTCGTGCGAAGTTCGGATTTTTGCTTAAAATCCTAGCTTTCACACGTGTGAACTCTCCTGAAACTTGTTTCAATTTTTCAATTCCCCCAGTCGTTGATAAAACGATGAATTACGCCTTCGGGTGTGATCGGATAGATTCGATAATCGTCGTAATCAATTCCTCGTGGACGGTATAGTGGAAAATGCTACCCCATCCGACCTTGGGGGTGCTTGCAAAAATCCTACTTAAATATTAGATTTTTAGGTTAGAGAACCCACTCGCACCTAACTTCACTATGTCTTTAAAAAAATTTTAGGTAATGTTTTTATACTAGTTTGTTTGTGTCCATATTCACATTATTTGTAAATGTCACTGTCACAGGATTAAATTAAGCGACTTCTATGTCCGTCGACGACATACTTCCGTTTTTTGAAGACGTATTTCCGTTTAGTATACAAATATAACGGAAATGACATATCTGAAAATTCAAACATCAATGGCAATGCCGTAATAAGATAACAAAGAAAGGTATTTATTTGAAAGATGAAACGATAAACAACTCATTTCGTATGTAATTATCAATGTTAAATGATCATGTTCTTTATATAAAAGAAAAGAAATATCCAGATGGCGCAGAAAGCAGTATCTTGCTGTATATGCGAATAAGGTCCTGTTTCGCTCGAAAATTAGCTGCGAAACCCGACCGGGTTTCTTGATAAACATAAATTTTTGTATTCAGGCTTTAAACCGATCAACAATTTATACCACACAAACATTGTTTTTTCATACCATACTTGATGTGTACTTTTTTAAATATGCTCATTTGTGTTCACTAAATTCACATTATATTAATTTGCTTATAATATTTGTTATATTTAATGAAAAACAACTATTTCTAAAAATTATTATCACTGTTCGTTTTACTATTATCTATCTTTAGGAAGATTCGCAAAATTGATACAATTGCTGAACTAAACTACTATGTATATCTACTAAACTAAACTAAATGTATATCAATATAGAATTTGTAGAGATATCTAGGCGGTACATGCTTGAATTAATAATATACTCTCCTCAGCTACTTCTTTAAATGTTACGTATTTTACGTCCGATTTTCGAGAAGTTGTTTTTATAGTAACTACAAAAGCATTCTAATACTAATTAATATTCTTAGACGAAAATATCACTGAACGTAATTTTGCGTCCATTATACGGGCGCATTTTTAAACTTTTGGACAAGAATTGAGACATGGATTACGAGTGAACAATTATAGTCCCCCTTTACTGGGCATAAAAGAAAGCCAAAAACACCGTAAAATACTTAAAAACACTTTAAGAAGCTGTGTGACACAAACTGACCCGATATGAATCCAATCACTCAGCAGGATCATTTGGGTTCCGTCTCTCTTCAATAGTAACACCTACGTCTCAAATATGATAGCGATATGTCTACCCGTCTGCGAGTTATAAGGATTTTTCATGTTTGTGATAACATATGTGGGACTTATATCCATCTTCCATCCGCAGGTTCATTCGAATTCCATCCCAGATCTGTATTACAACCTAAGTGTCAAATATGATCTCGATATCTCTATCCGTTCTGGAGTTATAAGAATTTTTATGAAAAATTTCATTAAAATGCCTTACTACAGCAACATTTCGTGTCACTTTTCAAAATATCACCCTGTCTAGTACTTTAATTCGAGAGGTCTGTAGATGATATATCATTGTGTTCTGTCAAAAAAGCGACGGCGAGGAGAGGGCATACGCGCCAGCGGTGTATTTTACTGTGTAAATCGTTCAAAAACTTTAATCGAATTTCACGGCTCGCCGGTCACCTATACAAAAAAAAAGTTAAGTAGCTTTTTTACACGGAATTTTTTTCTCTACAACTTTTGTCTAAAACTGTTTTTCGAAAATTTTTCCGTTTTTGACATATCGCGATTTCAACCCTTAAATATTTTTTTACAACCCCTGCCCATCAATTTCTACTTTTTGACTACAGACGCTTGATGTACATCTTAAAACTAACTTCTGGTAAAAAATTCAGCGATGGAGTACGAATGGACATTTAAAAGTCCCCTTTATTGGACTAAATAGACTATACAATTCTTTAGACTACGGATTCATTTTTACCTAAATAGGTTCCATTTGAATTTCATAATAAATTAAACATTGTTGGCTTTTATTTATACTTTTTATGTTTGTCTGTATTTTTTTAATTAATGTTTGTTTGTAGTTTCTATGTTATTGTTTGTATCTTATATTTATATTTGTGTGTATTTTTACATTTCATTTATTCTTATAAACTTAATTATATACTATATTTTTACAAATCTCTTGTGTAAAATGACTTATCCTATATCATGTATGTGATCTAAAGGATTAATAAAGTATCGTATCCTATCGTATCGTAAAATAAAAAATAAATTAAAAGTGATATATGTTTTATTTCGGCTACTCATTACATATTCAAATAGAGACAGATTTACATTAGAAAAGAAAAGTTGTCCTATTTTTTTCTGCTCACGACAGTACACAACCATGCAACATAAACAAAAAACCGTAAAAGAATAACCTGATATTATGATTATTGTGTTTCAAATTAGCGGGAACAAAATTGTGGATCAGGCGCACTGCAACTTACTATCTTGACGAAGATAGAACCGTATGTTCTGTCTCATAATCTTGGCGACACTTTCCGCTTGTAGGTTTAATGGGGAGGGCGACGTGTGAGGTCAAAGGTTCAAATCATTCTTTTTACATTTTTTTCTACTACATTTTGTACGAGATGTATTTCGGTTCGATTAGCAACTAAAATACGTAATACGAATATTCCTTTAGGTTAGATTGTTAGGTTAATATTATTTCAATTCAATTCAATATAACTTTATTTTCAATTTTAATTACAGTTGCCTCCCCAGAACCCACACCGGGTCCGGTCCTGCAACCACCGCGCGATTCGCGGTGGCTGATTGCAGCGCCGGGCGGATTGGGTCTGGCTTGGCTAAAAAACAGTTAAAACTTAAAGCCTATACTCCTTCTGCTAACAAATAGATTAAAAGAGGTATTAAAATTACATATATCTAAAAAATAGATTTTATAAAACTTAAGAACTACACATTTTTTTAAAACTTTCACTTTTAACCAATTAATTTTGACGTAGTGGTACCCAAAGACTGTTATAGTTAACGATCCGTGAGTGGTACCATCTTTCGTAGGTACATACCTGCCTCTATCAACCATTTTGAATAAGAAGAGAACCAATAAGAGACCAATAATATTGTATTTTTTTATTTATTTATTTTTTTTATGTGCTTCTGGTTACTATTTTAGCTATCAGGTTCATACGACATATTTATAGTCTATCATGTCATGAGTTTCGCTAGATGGAGAAACTGATCCACTGTGCGGTGTCTCGCATGCTGTCACGTCCAAGCAGCGGTTCTATTACGTTTCTCTCATTATTCACCATATCCATGGGTTCGCCAGTTTTTGTTCCATGTGGTTTCTGAGGCCGTAAATCAAGCATACTAAAAGGTATGTAAGTTTGTTATCAGTAGTCCGTGGTGCAGTGGATAGAATGCCCGATTTTCAGAGGCGATAATTTTCACGCGTTACTTCACCGAATACAGAATTATCACACCAATATTTCAGGGGAAACAAATTTCCAACCAAATGATGCGTCACTTGGGGGGGGGGGGGGGTCAGACTGGACCAAAGACTGACGTCTAACACACACATCAATGAGACAATACGGACAGTCTACTCCCTGTCCAGGAGTCTGTAGCTGGACATGGTCACCCGACAGACAAAATAAAAACCTGTTGTACACGATGGTGGTGAGGCCGTTCATCACATAACCCCGATAACGGACTACGTCCAGCACATCTATCAAAACTTCTATCCGTTTAAACTGGACAATAGTCCGCTAACAAGACACATAACGCAAATTAGACAACATAATGCCCCATTTCGAATCAAACGCCTCTTACCGTACCAGACTTTGTCAATTTTCCGGCAACCACTATAGCCAAGTTTCAACAACTATACCTTCTCTTGTACTATCCACCTTTCGTTAATATTTCATACCTTTCACTCATCTTTAATCCTTTCTTATCCCTCTCTTCTTTCTGTTTGTGTATTTTTGTCGCGTTTGTATTTTCTTCGTTTTTTTTTGTACATTTTTGTCTCTAAATTCACTTTCCATCATTATCCTTGAAACCGAACTAAAACTATTTTTAAATCAAAATAAAGTTTAGCCAGCCCTGTGCAGCCCCTCATTGGAATATCTCGCAGAAAGCACCTTGATCGAGTTGTAGTGCCAGCGTCCAAAAATCAAAATTGAAATAAGTAAAGTTTATTGTTGTTTTAGTTCAATTTGTATATAAAACATGTTTTAAAGGTATTATCTATTATAATTTTTTATTTGTAAAAAGGAGTTTATAGGTTTTAACTATTGTTTTTAATCGTTGTTTTCGCCGAACCAGGCCTTCTCCGCCCGATCCTGCAATCCGCCACAGCGTCAACGCGGTGGTTGCATGATCGGTCCCGAGGAGGGAAGGTTCGAATCCTTTTGTTACACTTTTTTTTACTACATTTTGTTAACAACTAAAATAAGTAATACGAGTATTTCTTTAGGTTAGTTCGTTATGGTAAATATGTTAATATTATTTGATGTAGTATAGTTGCTTATGATAGATAATTTCCCGTGCCCTTGTCATTTATAAGTGACGTCACGGTACGAGATGCTTGATTTACCGCTTTCTGAGTTTCTTCCCTACTTTTTGACTCTGTGCCCTTACGAACCACAGATCAGGAACAAATCAGATAACTAACTCTGTCGGAACGCTTTGAAGTTATTTGTACGAATATTTTGTTTTTATTTAATGCGCCACGTAATTCTCAGTTTTGATGCGCCTACGCCTATATTGGCCAATCCAAATCTGTTTACTTTTATAAGGGAGGGTTATCGGCGCGATGTAGTCTTGCAACTTAATTATGCGCCTTGCAGCACAAAAACTAAAACCTATAATACATGAAAATCCTGAGAGTTGCACGTCTCATGTAGTCTGTGACCGAACATCCCCTTATAGGTGACGCGCTGGTGACGTCAGAGTATGAGCTTGACGGTTAAACCACAGAAGACCTATACCAGAAGAGACACTTTCGGCGGAACGTTTGATGTTTCATTGGCAAATTGGAGTGACCTTCGGCCATCTTATTGGTGGTATCAAGCGGGAAATTTAAATGTCCCACAATTATATTTATTGATACAACAAAAATTTACACCTGTAACTTACAATAAATTGTAAATTTACACTTATTAGAAGGTTTTATGCACATAGAATTAATTAAAGAAATGGCTGTCCAAAAACCTGTTGTCTTCGAAATGGAGTGCACACAGTCTAAAGTTATTGTATAAATGATTTGGGTCCTTATCAGCTAGATCCTCACGGTTACAAGCTATTATCCATACATTACATCTATGAACAACAAGAAATTACATAAAATATTTAAAAATCGTATTTTATAACCAACTGTGCAGCATCCTTTGGGAATCTAAACAGCGCAATGTCTTTATTTGTTGTTCTGCTTGGGCAGCCGCGAACAACACACAGAGTTCCCCCTTTTCCACCCATCATAAAACACACAACACAATAATGAATAATTATTAAGTAAACAAACTTCCAACTCTACGCTACCACAAACACAATGACGATAACAAAAACTCAAAATACAGTAAAAGATTTATAGGTTGACAATAATACCACCAAAAAGATGGCTGTCTCGGAAAAATTCAATATTGGCGGGAAGGCTGAAAGTCCATTCTGTTATAGGTTTTCTGTGGTTAAACCACATATGTGGTTAAGCAAAATATTAACCTTACACCTTTACTATTTCTTGTGCATGTTTACACATATGAAAAAGACTTGTCTCATGTCTTATATTTGCTTGTACATTGGTGATAACCGTGATATTTTAATAAAATATTAAGGTAAGAGTATATAATAATTATATATTTATACAAAAATTGAAATATTCTAAAAATTGAACATGGACATGAGTAGTTATTATTTACAGCTTGATAAAATTGATCAAGATATATTTCAAAAATTAGATCCATTCACGTTTCGTTTAGAAGATTATTCTGCGGATATAGAAGACTTTCCCAAAATATTATATCCTGACATATAATCCTTGTAGTCCAATAAAGGGGACTTTTAAATGTCCATTCGTACTCCATGGCTGAATTTTTTACCAGAAGTTAGGTTTAAGATGTACATCAAGCGTCTGTAGTCAAAAAGTAGAAATTTATGGGCAGGGGTTGTAAAAAGAAAATTTAAGGGTTGAAATAGCGATATGTCAAAAACGGAAAAAAATTCGAAAAAAAGTTTTAGACAAAAGTTATAGAGAAAAAAATTCTGTGTAAAAAAGCTACTTAACTTTTTTTTTGTATAAGTGACCGGCGAGCCGTGAAATTCGATTAATGTTTTTGAACGATTTACACAGTAAAATACACCGCTGGCGCGTATGCCCTCTCCTCGCCGTCGCTTTTTTGACAGAACATGTGAACGATCCATGCTTTAATGGATGTCTGAAGGACGTATTTTCTGCTCGAAAAACTTAGAAAAATTAAAAAAAAATAGGAAAAAGAAAAAATTAATTTTCCTTTTCCTCAACCTTTTCTTAATTCTAAATAATAAATATTACGTTCACAAAATTTTTAGGGTTCAACACGACTGTTTCAAACGGAGAATAATGTAATAAATCATACTTACTGTCGTTTATGCTTAACTGCTGCTCTGATGGTATCAATTGGAAGACGTCGTGTAACACTATAAATCTAACACTGTCTGTATTACACTCTCTTAAAATTAAACCTGAAAAGGAATTTTGTTAGGAAACACAACTAAAAGACAATATAAAGTTCAAAATATATATATTAAATCTTTTAAAAAAATTTATGTTTTTACAACAACTTCTTTCAAGAGAAAATGTTAACAAACAATGGTCTGACCCGTGTACAACACATGGTGAGGAACGGGACGATTCATACGGTACCAACTACCATCCAATATGCAGTTTGATAAGCTAACGATGCACAAAAAGATTCAAGAAAAGTTTCATGTAACTGAAATTTTGGTGGGCTTTTGCTTGCCTGTCTTATAAACGTATTATTAAATTCACATAAATTTTGGTCGCTCCTCGGAGCTTAAAATTGCTTGAAGCGTCTCTACTTCGTTTGTATTATGCAATAACAACTTTTTACGTTCAGGCAAGGCAGATCCCATGCACGTGTGAGTACATGGTATAGATACTTTTTTGACTCCGAATCACTGAGGAACCGGTTTAGGGCAAACCCCGTCAAAACACATAATTTCCCCGTCAAATCCGACTGCTAGGAAATGATGGGGGTCCCATGTCGCTAAGGGCTATTTTCGCTATAACTTCCGATATACTTTGAATAGTCGTTGGACTAACTTGTCCTCATATTCAATACCTCGTAAGAGTTGCAGTGCTTGACAACGTGGATTCGTAAAAGGGTTTTTAATCTTGGAAATTTTGAAGTTCAAGTCCAATTTTAGTATACTTTCTAAAATTAGGTGGTCGGGGCGACATTACGTCCCTGTGCAGCGACATTTACTACACTTTCTAAATTAACGCTCCTTGAAGAGTTAGCGAAAATTTGGCATAAAAAATGCTCCGAAGAGTAAAAATATGTTTCCAAGAATTAAAAACCTCTTCCACGGCGTTTTTACGTGAAGCACGCTTTTCTTACGAAGTATTTCCTAAGTCGGATTTTGTTACAACGTCGAAAAGTATATCGGGGTTATAGCGTTCTTTAACATTCCCCTCCTTTCCGTGAATCTTTTTGTGCAACGTTTGGTGAATTGGTTTTTGAAAAGAAAATGGATCATTGGATGTAGTCTCCCATGTGTTGTATTCGGTTATATTTTAGACCGGCCTATCTGAACATAACATAGATGCAAATCTAAAAAATGGTGATAAGTTTGAACATATATCGATGCATAGCATTCGATTGAATAATTGAACATTGGCTTTCAAAATGGCATAAAAAAAAAACAAAAATCGAAAATCCTCAGATTCTCGATGACACAACACAAACACTTTCGACGCACTTATCTTTCTTAGTGTTCTTTCACTAATGCGGGCTTGCGTCTGCTCCTCCTCGTGTCTATGCCTCGTCGATCACCTTCGGTGTCGAACTGCCTTCTGGAACAGCTTAGGTGGTCCTCGGACTGCTTGGCTCCAGCTATACAATGGCTCTGCTCAGTTATATGAAACAATATAAAACAAAGTTTTAGTAAAATGTATTATTCATATCCCGTCTGGGGATCTGCGACCGATAACACATCGTCGTCTTTGAGAATAGGAACACTGAATTTTGTAGACTTATGCTGATTGAAATAGTTTTTATTAAAATCTCTTCTTGGGAGAAATCTGCGACAGAATCTGCATCCGTCGGATCGTTGCATCTGCCCCTCCAGCAGACGTGGCGGCATCTCGCCCTTGAGTTGCTAGACTCATCTGAATCGCGCTCTTGCGTCAGAGTCGTCGTCTTTCCATGCCGTGTCAATGGAACATTTGTTTGGACCCTTTGTGTCGGACTCTGCTTACAGATGTATGTTTGTTTTAAACATATGAGGACTTTGAAAAAATTATAAAAAATACCCACTCTGCCGGACACGGTCAGAGTTGCTGCAGTGAATTTGGAAGATTTGTATGGACGATACAATATCCTCGATAAAAATAACTTGTAAAAAATGCATAAAAAATACCAACTCTTGTCAGACACGACAAGAAGTTGGTATGGAAATTTTGAGATAAAATAAACCTAGCACTAAGTTAAAACTTAGCCTAGGTTGAAAAATATTATAAAAATATGATGGAATCTCCAGAACTTGATTCTGAATCAGAAGAGGAAGCATCTCGTGGTGATGCATGGATTTGTACAACCGTTTGCTCCGGCGGTGGAGGTTCTGTGGAATCGTCTGAGAACGGGGAACCATTTCCATCGAGTGATGTTCAGCCTGGACTAGCATTTTCTTCGTCGGAAGATTCGATTTCCAAGTTGTGCTCCTCTGGCGGGGCTGGTCTCAAATCATTTACATGTACTCTTGTCGTTACATTTCCCTTTTGCACGAGATATACTTCGTCTGAAAACTTCTTCAAGATTCTGGTTGGGCCTGACCAAGACGGCGTGAAGGTATGTACCTTCCTTTTTCTCTTACTCATGACTCTGTCTCCTACTTTGAATACGACTGGAGTGACGGCCTCTTTGGGCGCATATTTTTGCTTGTAATTTTGTTGAGCTTCACGGGCTTCCTTGACTCGCTCGTATCGTGGAAGCGTTTGTTGCTTGGCTCTTTCTTGCCTCCAGGCATACAAATCCCATTCGCCTCTTTCGGCTGGGTCATATCCTAACACGATCATGCTAGGTGTTTGATTTGTAGCGGCGTTCCTACGATTTCTTAAGATGTAAGTCATCTGATGTACGTAGCGATCCCAAGTGTCGTTTGGCTTTTTGAATAAAAGAGTGTTTAAAATTTTCTTACACTCCTGAACCCGTCATTCCACGGGGTTGGATTGTTGATGATATGCCGGAATTAAGTATCGTTCGATACCATTTCTTTCACAAAACGTGATGTACCATTCGGAATTGAAATGACCTCCATTGTCTGAAATTATGACTCGAGGGACTCCGAATCTTGCTACTATCTCTTCATCAATAAATTTGGCTATCGTTCTGCCATCGACCTGAATGTATGCCTTTGCCTCTATCCATTTACTGAATACGTCTTCGACGATAATCATGTATCTATTTTCGGCGTCTTTAGTCCTCTGCAGTGGGCCAATTACGTCGACGCTCAAGGTTTCAAATGCATTTTGTGGTGCATGACTTCTAAGTGGAGCATTGGGTTGGGCTTGTCTTGTCTTTACAAACTGGCATATCAGACAGTCGTTTATATATCTGCCTACGATCCTGGCCATATTATTGAAATAGTAGCGTTTTGCTATTTTCCTGAGAGTCTCGTCTCTTCCTGGATGACACGCTTCATCTCGGTCATGATAATGGTAAATCAATTCCTTAATTTTCCTCTTCGGAACTATCAATTTAAAATTTTGATCGCAATCTTTCAAAAGTACATCGTCTTAGACGTGAAAATTTTTCATAAAAATAAGATCCGCATCGGAACGTTGTTCCTGTTGAAATAGATCATTCTAACGGCGGATCTTGTCTTGAATATCTCGTGAACTCAATTGAGCCTGTACGATATCTTCGTATATTTCTGAATGCGTTAAAACAGAAATACGTTCTGGACACTTGTAATTTGGTAGGAACATTCTTTCCTCTTCATCGCCTGTCTCGACATATTTATTTTGTGGGTTACGACTGAGAAAATCTGCTAATAAATTCTCCTTTCCTGGACAGTGTTCAATTTTGAATGCATATTCTTGCAATAATAATGGCCATCGTGTAAATTTAGTTTTGTCGTCCTTATGCTTGTTTAACCAAAGTAACGCCCTGTTGTCCGTCTTCACCAAGAACGGTTTGTCTGCTAAGTACATCTTGTACTTTTTAATATAGTTCACCACCGCCAAGCATTCTAGCTCGTTAATGTGGTAACGTCTCTCTGCTGGAGATAATGTATTGCTTGCATACGAAACGATATATTTTTCGCCGTTGTCGCCTAATTGGTATAATACGGCCGAAACACCTTGTAAGGATGCATCGGTTTGTAAAATGAACTGACGTGAAAAATCCGGCCGATGGAGTTCCAGCGGTCCTGGATTTCCTAAAAGCTTCATCGCATACATGGTTCCAGTGAAAACGATTTTCCTTCGAAAGAAGTTTCGTTAGCGGCTTCGTGATCATCGCCACATTTGGTAGGTATTCTCTTACCCAGTTGCAAAGTCCTAGGAAACTTTGTAGCTGCTTTTTGGTGGCTGGAACGGGATAATTTTGAATTTGTAATACATGTTTTTCTAATGGTCGGGAAGTATTAGTTCTAATTGTGTGGCCTAAATATTGGATTTCATTCGTCGCTATTACACACTTTTCCGGTGACACTTTTAGATTGTGCAGACGTAGTCTTTCAAAGACTAATCTCAAGTGGGACATATGCTCCTTCACGTTTACGCTGTAAACGATTATATCATCTAAGTACACTTTACAGAAATGGTGCAGGTAACCCGTCAAAACGTCCTTTGCCATGAATTTCTGAAAGGTACAGGGAGCTGTCTTGAGGCCGAAAGGCATGACATTAAATCTGTAAGCTGCCCCATCAGGAGTGGTAAAAGTTGAGAAATCTTTGGATGCTTCATCGAGCGGTATTTGCCAATATCCACTCTTTAGGTCCAACACAGTAAAAATTTTCGAATTTCCTAAATCTTTAATACTTTCGTGTATTTTTGGCAAGACGGAAGCCTCGTCTTCAGTCATTTCGTTCAAGTGGCGATAGTCGATGCAAAAACGTGGTTTCTTATCTGATCGTTTTATTATCACGGGTGGTGAACTATATTGGGCAGTGCTCTAGGTTCGATGACGCCAGCTTTCAACATCTCTTCGATTTGGTCGTACATAATTTTCTTCGTACTCGGAGACATCAGATATGGTCTGATATTAAATGGTTTTGTATCTTTTACTATAATTTTGTGTTTAACAGTCACTGTGGTTGCTTGAGTCGGTTTCGCAGTGAACAGATCGACAAATTCTTCGAACAGCGGCCGTAGAATTTTGTCTTTAATAACAAGCTCTTCAGGAAGCTCTGCCTGCTGTCTCTCCCTCTGAGAAGCTTGATTCCAGAAGACGGTAATACGCTCTTCCATGCCGGCATATAGGCATTTTCGGCCATAATCATATGCGACATTATTCATGTATAAGAATGGTGATCCTAATATTATTGTTTCGTTCAAGTTTTCGATTACTTGAAAATCAATTTCAAAACAAGTGCCTGAAATTTTTACTTTTAATTTTGTCGTGCCAAGAGAGTCCACCATTCGATCTCCGCACGCCATAGCAAATGATCGACGTGTCGTGAGATTTTTAAAATTATCCAACATCCTCGGATGGATAACGTTTCGTGTCGAGCCTGATTCAATCAGAGCGTCGACTGCATGTTCATTTATCTGAACTTTTATACGAGGCAAAGGGAACGCTTCGCTCATATAATTTATTGACTCCCTTGTCTTGTGCATGGGAGCGTCGTAGTGGTCATGAGTATTAGAAATGTTTAATGGACATTGCTGCCGCCTTGGTTCGGCCGTTGTGCCGGGGATCTTGCAGATTGACCCTGGCCTGGGTCTCTGGCCCCTTGAAAGTTTCCCGGTCTCCTGTTGAGATGAGGGTTATTCGGACACTGACTATGGAAGTGCCACTGCACTGTGTCTGTGCAGTATCGGCACGGGGTAGCCGGTCGGTCGGGTACTCGGAATTTCCCCGATCCGCCATTGAAATTGTTTTGCCTGCGGTCAGGATTCGCTGATCCGCTCGAAGAATTAGGCATAAAAAAAGGACGACCAGGTGCTCTACCTGGACCGTCCTGTCGAGAGACATCCTCTCGGAAATGCACCCTCGGTGCTGTCGGAGTTGGGCTTCCATTGCTCCTGTTACTAGAATTTTGTTGACTAAAACGTCCCGCCTCTTGATAGTAAGACGCGCGGGACAGACGTTGATCGATAAGCTGGATTAGCGACGTCTGTTCGTCAGCCGAATCCCGCTCGACGTTAGTAGCCGCTGCTATTAACATCTCTGTGGATGAAATTAGGTTGCTTCTCAAGCGTGACCTAATTTCTGGACGCAGTTGGTCCACGATGATCCGAGCTCTGCTGGCTTCGGATTTGAAGGGATCAATACGATCGAAAAGGCAGGTTTTCCTTGTGATAAACACTGCCGTGTCGTCTAAAGACGTTTGTTTGGTGGCATACAGTTGAGCAATAGCTCGTGACTGTATGTCGGGAGAATTAAATTTCGTAAGGAATCTTTCCTTGAATAAGGCATACGAAGTAGTCAACGTCCTAAATTGTTCGGACCTTCGTTGAGCTTCGCCCTTGAGTTGGCCGGTTACGTTATGGAGGCGATCATAGTCGTGGCTTATGCGAGCTCTGTCGAAATATTCCTCCATAATTTTCAGAAAAGCTTCTGGATCTTCATGATCAAGCCCATGGAACGTCACGTTCGGACATCTTTGTCTCTCATGGGGCGTACAGGTCGACACGTTCTGTATCGCCTGCACGAAGCCCTCTGCCATTTTCAGAAACATACTTTCCATCGAATTAGCAGTCTGTGGCTGTGAAGCAGATAAATTTGGATTATTTCCCTCTGGAAACAGTTGTTGTGGTTCTATCCCTCTAGAACTGCCGTCGACGAGCGGC
Organism: Leptura quadrifasciata; assembly: GCA_963675555.1. Taxonomy (NCBI): domain Eukaryota; kingdom Metazoa; phylum Arthropoda; class Insecta; order Coleoptera; family Cerambycidae; genus Leptura; species Leptura quadrifasciata. The sequence continues at coordinate 115,377,660 of OY776673.1, forward strand.
GCGGTGGCTCGCTCGTAAAATTCTCTTGGGGTCGACTCCTCGGAGTCTTCCGCCATGAATGGGAAAGTATTAGTTGGGTTTGGGGATGGCATGGTCCCTGCTCGGGCGCCATGTGAACGATCCATGCTTTAATGGATGTCTGAAGGACGTATTTTCTGCTCGAAAAACTTAGAAAAATTAAAAAAAAATAGGAAAAAGAAAAAATTAATTTTCCTTTTCCTCAACCTTTTCTTAATTCTAAATAATAAATATTACGTTCACAAAATTTTTAGGGTTCAACACGACTGTTTCAAACGGAGAATAATGTAATAAATCATACTTACTGTCGTTTATGCTTAACTGCTGCTCTGATGGTATCAATTGGAAGACGTCGTGTAACACTATAAATCTAACACTGTCTGTATTACACTCTCTTAAAATTAAACCTGAAAAGGAATTTTGTTAGAAAACACAACTAAAAGACAATATAAAGTTCAAAATATATATATATTAAATCTTTTAAAAAAATTTATGTTTTTACAACAACTTCTTTCAAGAGAAAATGTTAACAAACAATGGTCTGACCCGTGTACAACACATGGTGAGGAACGGGACGATTCATACGGTACCAACTACCATCCAATATGCAGTTTGATAAGCTAACGATGCACAAAAAGATTCAAGAAAAGTTTCATGTAACTGAAATTTTGGTAGGCTTTTGCTTGCCTGTCTTATAAACGTATTATTAAATTCACATAAATTTTGGTCGCTCCTCGGAGCTTAAAATTGCTTGAAGCGTCTCTACTTCGTTTGTATTATGCAATAACAACTTTTTACGTTCAGGCAAGGCAGATCCCATGCACGTGTGAGTACATGGTATAGATACTTTTTTGACTCCGAATCACTGAGGAACCGGTTTAGGGCAAACCCCGTCAAAACACATAATTTCCCCGTCAAATCCGACTGCTAGGAAATGATGGGGGTCCCATGTCGCTAAGGGCTATTTTCGCTATAACTTCCGATATACTTTGAATAGTCGTTGGACTAACTTGTCCAATACCTCGTAAGAGTTGCAGTGCTTGACAACGTCCAATTTTAGTATACTTTCTAAAATTAGGTGGTCGGGGCGACATTACGTCCCTGTGCAGCGACATTTACTACACCTTCTAAATTAACGCTCCTTGAAGAGTTAGCGAAAATTTGGCATAAAAAATGCTCCGAAGAGCAAAAATATGTTTCCAAGAATTAAAAACCTCTTCCACGGCGTTTTTACGTGAAGCACGCTTTTCTTACGAAGTATTTCCTAAGTCGGATTTTGTTACAACGTCGAAAAGTATATCGGGGTTATAGCGTTCTTTAACAAACACAATGACATATCGTCTACAGACCTCTCAAATTAAAGTACTACACAGGGTGACATTTTGAAAAGTGACACGAGATGTTGCTGTAGTAAGGCATTGTAATGAAATTTTTCATAAAAATTCTTATAACTTCGGAACGGATAGAGATATCGAGATCATATTTGACACGTAGGTTGTAATACAGATCTGGGATGGAATTCGAATGAATCTGCGGATGGAAGATGGATATAAGTCAAATCCCACATATGTTATCACAAACATGAAAAATCCTTATAACTCGCAGACGGGTAGACATATCGCTTTCATATTTGAGACGTAGGTGTTACTATTGAAGAGAGACGGAATCCAAATGATCCTGCTGTGTGATTGGATTAATATCAGTCAGTCAGGTCAGTTTGTGTCACACAGCTTCTTAAAGTGTTTTTAAGTATTTTACGGTGTTTTTGGCTTTCTTTTGTACCCAGTAAAAGGGAATTATAATTGTTCACTCGTAATCCATGTCTCAATTCTTGTCCAAAAGTTTAAAAATGCGTCTGTATAATGGACGCAAAATTACGTTCAGTGATATTTTCGTCTAAGAATATTAATTAGTATTAGAATGCTTTTGTAGTTACTATAAAAACAACTTCTCGAAAATCGGACGTAAAATACGTAATATTTAAAGAAGTAGCTGAGGAGAGTATATTATTAGTTCAAGCATGTACCGCCTAGATATCTCTACAAATTCTATATTGATATACATTTAGTTTAGTTTAGTAGATATACATAGTAGTTTAGTTTAGCAATTGTATCAATTTTGCGACTCTTCCTAAAGATAGATAATAGTAAAACGAACAGTGATAATAATTTTTAGAAATAGTTGTTTTTCATTAAATATAACAAATATTATAAGCAAATTAATATAATGTGAATTTAGTGAACACAAATGAGCATATTTAAAAAAGTACAAACACATTTAAGAAATCAAGTATGGTCTGAAAAAACAATGTTTGTGTGGTATAAATTGTTGATCGGTTTAAAGCCTGAATACAAAAAAATTATGTTTATCAAGAAACCCGGTCGGGTTTCGCAGCTAATTTTCGAGCGAAACAGGACCTTATTCATATACACAAAGATACTGCTTTCTGCGCCATCTGGATATTTCTTTTCTTTTATATAAAGAACATGATCATTTAACATTGATAATTACATATGAAATGAGTTATTTATCGTTTCATCTTTCAAATAAATACCTTTCTATGTTATCTTATTACGGTATTGCCATTGATGTTTGAATTTTCAGATATGTCATTTCCGTTATATTTGTATACTAAACGGAAATACGTCTTCAAAAACGGAAATACGTCTTCAAAAACGGAAGTATGTCGTCGACGGACATAGAAGTCGCTTAATTTAATCCTGTGACAGTGACATTTATAAATAATGTGAATATAGACACAAACAAACTAGTATAAAAACATAACCTAACATTTTTTAAAGACATAGTGAAGTTAGGTGCGAGTGGGTTCTCTAACCTAAAAATCGAATATTTAAGTAGGATTTTTGTAAGCACCCCCAAGGTCGGATGGGGTAGCATTTTCCACTATACCGTCCACGAGGAATTGATTACGACGATTATCGAATCTATCCGATCACACCCGAAGGCGTAATTCATCGTTTTATCAACTACTGGAGGAATTGAAAAGCCGAAACAAGTTTCAGGGGAGTTCACACGTGTGAAAGCTAGGATTTTAAGCAAAAATCCGAACTTCGCACGAACATTTCCGAAGTTTTCCGAAGACACATGAAGGGGCGGGAAGTATCGTTATCGACTAAGTCAACCACGAGAAGTCTATTCCGACCATTGCCGAATCGATCCGACCAACTGTTCCGGGAAAAAGTGTGCTGTGGCCAAACTGAAGGTCAGAAATAAGTAAAACGTTACTAGAGGACAACTAGGACCTCGACACACCTTTTCCACCACTTTTGACCGACCGCACAAATTTTGACGGGGATACTTAGCGACTCTGGAAAAAGGAGTTAAAGGTAACGCGACCCCTAGTTTTCGAGTAACTTGAGGTCATAGAATCGATCGCCACGAGTTTTAGTTCGATCCGACCAACCGTTCCGGGAAAAGTGTGCTGAGACTAAACTAACGGTCAGAAATTAGTGAAACGTTACTAGAGGATAACTAGGACCTCGATACACTTTTTGCACTACTTTTGACCGACCACCCAAATTTTGACGGGGATCAAGAAACCCGGTTTGATTTCGCAGCTATTTTCTCTCTCTCTCATGCTAGAGCTAAATGGGACAGGGATTCATATACAGCAAGATATTGCTTTCTGCGCCATCTGAATATTTATTTTCTTCTATAAAAAGAACATTGGTAATTACATGCGTAATGAGTTGTTTATCGTTTTATTTTTCATTTATTTTTTTTAATGGCATTTGACCCACAGCCAAGCACTAAATTATTAAATACTTAAATAACATGCTTCTAACATATTCGATAAAATAAACATTATTTTGTGAGGGAACTTCCGTTCTACTCGAGGGAACAACAATTAGTCGAAAAACTGTGGAAAATAAACGGGTTTACGGAAAAGTGGAATTTAGGGGTAGTTTTTGGCCAATTTGAGGGGGTTGCCGAGGTGAAAAAATTGGTTTGGCCACGGGAATCGATTCAGCACCCTCGAAAACGTAGGGGGGACATTGTCTAGTTCGAGGCGCAAACATTCGGTAATTTCGTCATAAATCCCGACTCTTTAAATGGACGACTATTAATCGAAACCCATAATTGCATTAGAAAATAGAAACATTTTAAATGTTAAAATCGCAAACAATACATAAAACATCATTCGCCTCATGACGTTTGTCGTTCTCACTCTAAACACACTCTGATACGCTTCTCTCTCTGGCGGTGAGTAGAGAGCATATGCGCCAGCTGTGTATTTGACTGTGTAAATCGTTCAAAAACTTTAATCGAATTTTACGACTCTCCGGTCACTTATAGAAAAAAAAAAGTTAAGTAGCTTTTTTACACAGAATTTTTTTCTCTACAACTTTTGTCTAAAACTTTTTTTCGAAGTTTTTTCCATTTTTGACATATCGCGATTTCAACCCTTAAATTTTCTTTTTACAACCCCTGCCCATCAATTTATACTTTTTGACTACAGACGCTTGATGTACATCTTAAACCTAACTTCTGGTAAAAAATTCAGCCATGGAGTACGAATGGACATTTAAAAGTCCCCTTTATTGGACTATTGGCGTAAAGTAATCTCCTGTGCTTCTTAATGATGGAGTAAGATAGGTAGCATGGTAACTTTCGCCCAATCAGATATCACTATTTAAAATGCGGGAACGCGTCACTCTGCCAGCCCATTCGAATTTCTGGTATTCAAACCATTAGTATAGAAGTATAATTAGTTATGAATTTGAATTCCGTATTTTGTATTTTTTAATGTACAAGCACAAATTAATAAATTGACTTTTTTGATTAATGATTATTAACATCGATGACGTTTTCCTTGGAATTTAAAATTGACATTACTATATATCAAATTTATAACTAATTCATGTATGCAGTTAAAGAGGTACATTTTATATCAAGGCACTGAAGTAGGTTCTTTTAATCTTGTGTGAAATTTCTTGCCCGAGACTTCAGTCTTGATTTCATTGCTTTATATAATTCTTAGCGAATTTAATAAGTTATAAGATAGATGAAGAAACATACATGATACTAATTTTCGCCCTAACGAAAAGAGTAACTTAGAAAAGTTTCTTATTTTATGACGTACTGAGTGGAAATTTTTCCCCAGGCCAACCTTTACGTTTTATGTAGTATTAAAAAATTTTAATGCAAATTTTTTATTAGAATTAGATGTGCATACAATAATTCATTAATAAAATTTAACAAGAGAACCATTAAATTTTATTATTTTTGCAAACAGCTACACTACAAACCTTTCCTCCAGTCATCTAATAATTGTATGTAACATTGTTATTTGTTATTATTATGAACGGAAAATAATAAAAACTGTTTACCTTAAAATTATTTCTGTAAATACACAGGTTTCAAACTTCTATATAGAAGTCTTTTCTCTTTAACAGTAATTGTCAATTAGATTATACACTAAATAACTATAACTGCACGATTATAAACACAAAAACAACAAATATTTCGAAATAACTCAACAAATAAGCGCAACGTCTCAAAAAATGCATACGTACAATTAAGTTTCAGCAGGCACGATAACACGCAAGACGGCCGCCTTCATCGTAACCTCTCCATTCCGTTCAAGTTACCATGCTACCTATCTTACTTGGGTGGTACCTTTGTTTTCAGAAAAATTTATAGATTACGAATCACGATGGTTACTACCTCATAGGCGCGACTGGTTTTTTTTAGGGGGTTTTGTGTTAAAAAAAATACTTTAACACTTTCATGTGTCGTATTTTTGTTGTGATGCACTACTACTCACATAAATCTTCCTGCGCTTGACAATTGCACATTTCCGTACACCTAAGGTTATTTATTGTACATTTACATGGTGGGTTGCACTGTTTTTTGTACATGTACATTCAACTGGCTGTAGTAGTTCTTGGGGAGCATAGGGTTTATCACAAACTACCGGCGACAACTTGTTTTCCTCTAAAATTCTCCATCCATAATCAGTTGCCTCCGATAAATTTGGATGAGGCATATCACATCGTTCCCACTGAATGGTTTGAACATTTGCCCTTCGAATAGCGGGATTAAGTGATCCCCTTGTTGGTGGCATATTTCCTACGGCAGCATTTTTCTTTGTAAAGAACCACCATCTCAAATGTGCCAAATTCTTGATGTTCTCTTGAGCCTGGTATACTTGACAAATGAATCTTTCAATTGATTCAAATGATTCTTGCTGAATATTTTCTTTACCAAGTGAGGCTAAGGCGTTAAGAATGGCATCGTCTGCTTCTAGAATTTTTTTCCAGAATGATGTTTTCCTTTTCTATTAAAGAATTCAGTAATGTCTGCCCCTGATAGCGCATATAGTCTTGGCAATGCACTTGCATGTAACGGGCCAAGTGCATCATATGCATTCTTTAACAAAATCTCTCGTTTATTAGCCCTAAGAGATACAATTGATGAATTTCGAGGAAAATGAAAATATTTGTTTATATCAATAACTAAGACATCAGTATCAGCTGAGTATATCTTCACATTTTTTGCTCCCCTTTTTGTGGCATGAAAAGCATGTAAAAACATTTTCGTATCGGCTTCCTCCTGGGTACTTTTCAATTTAGCTACGTCAAGATGAGTAGACTCAGTGTTGTTTCTGTAAGCAACAGTAATATTTATTTTATTTTTAAATCTCAACTTTACTAGGTATTTACTAAGATATTCTGTTAAAGAGTATTTTGTTTGAATGTCTGATAAAAGCTAGTGTAGAGGAATTGAATTAATATTCATATTACTGCCAATCACGTAGTACAATGGAGTTGTACCTTGTTGTCGACGCGAGCGTTCATCTGCTTTCAAAGACGTTTCAAGGTGAGTATCGAAAATATATGAATCAACACTGTTTCAAATAGAGATGCTACAAGTGAGGAATGCGCAAAGTTTCTCTGCCAGGGTTCGGACTTCTTGTAGTCGAAAAAATTCCCTGAGTTTTCCAGGTTTTCCATGACCAAACGAATTTTTTTTTGACACATATTAAACATAATTTTAAATATAATAACTACTAATTAATTCTACTTCAAAACTTGGGTATAAAATTAAGAAGGGGGGGGTTGCAATTTTACGAGTTTATTTTTTCATAGATGTGTTCTACGTTGTTGTAGGAAGCATTTGTGACGAAAATTTGGGCATTTTAAAAAAATCTTTGTGGGAGTTGTAAAGGTGATTTTTGACCAAGAATTTCTGTAAATTTTGTTTTTATAGTTACCCTTCAAAAGATATATTTTGTGAACTTTGAACTGTATAAGATTCCGATTCCCAGTATCCGATTATTATTATTCCCATTCTTGAGCATCCGATTCTGCCCATCCCTAGAATGTACCTTTCTTTGTTATTGACAAATTAATAAACAGATATTCTCATTCGTCATTAGACAGAGGCACGCGGTCATGTCCGCACAATACAATAACAGATCGTATGCAGTGGCATAGCCGACTTTTTTAAATAACTTTTTGTTTAATTAAATCTATAACCGTAATTCTGAAAACAATGTAAAATAACAATGGAAAGTCCTAGGAAATGTATTGTTTTCCATATCGAGTCTTAATATTCCAGGTTTTTTGCAAAATTTATGAATTTCCCTGTGATTTCCATGTTATTTAAAGGGATTTTAAAATTCCCTGAGTTTTCCATATTTTCAAGGTTTTCCATATGAGTCCGAACCCTGTCTGCGCGCGCATAGCATTGGCGATTCAAATCAAACAAGGTTCTAATGTTTTCATAATGACTAGTATTTGCAGAGTTGCCAGTGTTAGTAAAATTTAAGTGAAATAATTTTCTTCTGAAAAACTTTTCATATTGTATTAAACATTTAATTAAAGACTGAAATGCCTCATTTTGATAATTGAAATGAAATTTTGAAATTTGTATTGTCCTGGCATTGAAACAGTATTATATTATTAATTATATGTACACTCATAAAAAAAATTTAAAATCGGTAAATAATAAAAAAAAAATTTAAATTATATTACACCAAACCTCCTAAAAAAAAATCCGCCGCGGCTATGAGACAGTAACCATCGCAATTCATAATCTACATATTTCTCTGAAACCGATGGTATCATTCCCTATACTCCTTCATCAAGGAGCACACGAACCTCAATTTTATTACTTTACGCCAAGGACTATTAGATATGAAGGACTATTTTAGAATTAGGTAAATTTTCCAGGATTACATAAATCAAAAAAAAAATAGGAGAATGGTATGTGTATCCATCAGCCTAAGGCGCCGTCTAAGGGTCAATGGCAAAGTAGGACGACAGCCTTGTGGTCATGAGCAGGCAGATGGGGGTGGACCGTTCTGTATAGTAGTAGTCATATTTATAATGTTATATGCTGCCCTCTAACAGAGAAGAGAGTGTAATTACTCCCTGGCCAGTAGGGTGGAGCCATCTGTGGGCCAGCTGGCGAACCGCCATTTGGTAGTGCCTAAGATAACTGTAGAGGATTCCAGTACAGTCTGGAAAGTTCTACAATAAGATTCTAGACATTCCAAGTGTGTATATAAAGACGTGAATCCAGCAGATGGGGGAACAGTTCAGTTAAGTATACGTATACAGTACAGTTCTGGTATACAGAGACAGTATTTGGTTAGATAACAGTTGACAAGTGGTTTAAAAGTAAAGTACAGGTAGTGAATTTATATTATTTTAAAGTTATTATTAGTTGTGTGATTTTTAAGGGTTAACTATTGTAATTTAAGTGATTAATAAAATAGTGGTTTGTGAAGATTCTTGTTGCAAGTTATTTGAACCTACAGAGTGTTTACTGAAGATTGTAAACACGTAACAATAATAAAACATAATATTTTTAGTCGCAAACTCCTCTATAAATCCTTATTTTACTATAAGGAACCTAACCAGACTGCAACCAACAGCTACTCTCCGGGCTATGTGCCCCGCCGAGCGCTGAATTACAAGTTACAAGCCTGGCGCGTTAAGTGTAATAATTGCATATTACCATCAAAACGCTAATGCTTCGATTGCAACAAACACCAGCCGAAAGACTGATCCTACTTAAAGGAGCTCCCTTGCCAGTCGTCACACACCACATGCAGACTGCAGTTTCGAGCTGTTGGCTCTCGTCAGTGCAAGGTAGGTATGCGACGACCGACATGAGAATCCTTTGACTATAGTACATCCCGGTATTTTTACAATAGCGACATGTAAAACAGTCAGCAGGCGCCATCTAGCGGTCCAGTGTCTGTTGCAATCGAAAAATAAATAGCCTGACTTGGCTTAGCATAGTTCAAATGTGCTTTTAGAGGGCGGAATATTAAACATAATATTTTTAGTCGCAAACTCCTCTATAAATCCTTATTTTACTATAAGGAGTAGGATCAGTACTTTAAGTAGGATCAGTCTTTCGGCTGGTGTTTGTTGCAATCGAAGCATTAGCGTTTTGATGGTAATATGCAATTATTACACTTAACGCGCCAGGCTTGTAACTTGTAATTCAGCGCTCGGCGGGGCACATAGCCCGGAGAGTAGCTGTTGGTTGCAGTCTGGTTAGGTTCCTTATAGTAAAATAAGGATTTATAGAGGAGTTTGCGACTAAAATATTATGTTTAATATTCCGCCCTCTAAAAGCACATTTGAACTATGCTAAGCCAAGTCAGGCTATTTATTTTTCGATTGCAACAGACACTGGACCGCTAGATGGCGCCTGCTGACTGTTTTACATGTCGCTATTGTAAAAATACCGGGATGTACTATAGTCAAAGGATTCTCATGTCGGTCGTCGCATACCTACCTTGCACTGACGAGAGCCAACAGCTCGAAACTGCAGTCTGCATGTGGTGTGTGACGACTGGCAAGGGAGCTCCTTTAAGTAGGATCAGTCTTTCGGCTGGTGTTTGTTGCAATCGAAGCATTAGCGTTTTGATGGTAATATGCAATTATTACACTTAACGCGCCAGGCTTGTAACTTGTAATTCAGCGCTCGGCGGGGCACATAGCCCGGAGAGTAGCTGTTGGTTGCAGTCTGGTTAGGTTCCTTATAGTAAAATAAGGATTTATAGAGGAGTTTGCGACTAAAAATATTATGTTTAATATTCCGCCCTCTAAAAGCACATTTGAACTACGTAACAATAATGTTTATAATTTATAATGTCGTATTTATAACGTTCGATGTCAATAACCGCTTCATTGTATTCGTCAATAAATGTCTTACATATTGTCATCAAAGTTTATCTGAAGCCCGTCACCCTCGAACACACCAATAATAGAATTCTTACTTTCACCAATTTTGTTCATTTTTACATAATAAAACAATTTTTCTCACAAATTTCAATTGCGAAAATGGAACAGCTTTTAAAATAAAATAATTAATTGAATCGTTTAATCAAACTCCTCCTTAAAAATTATAATATATTTAAATAAACTGGAAACTAGAAAATAAATTTAATTACATATATATTTATATTTATCTTAAATCACTTTTTATTTATTCTAGTCCATCTGTAGGTATATATACAGTTGTATTATAGTCATATCATAGTAGGTAAAGTAAATTATTATTAATTGAACCATTTGATTATCATTATTTGTGTAAACTGTGAATCGTTAAAAAAATGGTTTTTTATTTTACTAACATAATGTTGCAGAACTTTGTATTGTAATATTAATTAATTAACATTTCTTCAGTCAACAGAGTTCGTTTTTTTTTAGAATATATATGTAAATATCAACTATTTAAACAGATCTATAATGTCTACAATATTAACAAAATCACAATACTGTACAAAAATATGTTACTTTTAAGTAAAATAACCGCCAGTTAATTAATAAACACTATATGGAAACATTTATAAATATTATAATATATTAACTATTAATAAAGGTATCGTTAATTTTCTTCATCTGAACTAAGGAGCATAGTTTTTTCCGTATAATTTTGAGATATAGTAGAAACTCGATGACCAAGACTGATGGGAGGCCTCGAGGGATTATCTAAACTATTGTAAGATTGTGGAACTATTCCTCCACTAGGACTCATGGGATCGTCTGGATCGTATTGAGATAATCTCATTCCTCTACCATTTTTTCCACCTACAAATAAACAGAAATACATGACAAAATTCCTATACTCAGTGTATCCTCGGATGGGATACTTACTGCACTCTTGTAAACTTTCTTATTTTTGATTTGTTGAAAAAAACTCATTCGTTATTAAAAGTTGTAGTACAGTAAAAATGTACCAAAAATTTCCATGACCTGAAAAAAATTGCACACTCGAATTTGTCATGCCCAATCTTATCAGGATCACTTATAAGGTGTAAAAGCAAAAAGGTGACCTCCCCCACCTTTTCCTTCAGCTGCCATCCTGAAAAATTTTTGAATCGTTTTATCTCGTGTCCTATTGGTCGCACAGAAAAAGTTATTGAATAAAAAATGTTGTAATAAAATTGTATATATTTTCGGTCATTGCCGCGATGCCCAGAAATTAGTATTTCGAGCGGTAGAGGGCGCAGAAGTTACCAAAAAACAGTTTTTTGGAAGCAGCTGTCAACTTACCAGCTGTTTAGGTAAAAATATTAAAACATATCCAAATAAATTCCATTCCATTGATTTTAGATTTCCAATTAAATTTTGAAAAAACCTGTTTTTGGCAATAACTTGGGCGCCCTCTATCGAAATATTAACTTCTCAGCATCGCGGCAATTGCCGAAAATATGTAGAATTTTATTTACAACAATTTTTGTTCAATAACTTTTTCGGTGGGACAAATAGAACACGGGATAAAACGATTCAAAAAATTTTCAAGATTGCGGCTAAAGCAAAAGGGGGGAAGGTCACCTTTTTGGTATTAGACCTTTTAAGTGATTCTGATAACGTTAAGTATGACAAATTCGAGTGTGCAATTTTTTCCAGGTTAAAGTACCTACTATTTGATTGTACTATTGCTGGTCTTAGGAAATCATAAACAGTTGTCAAACATACATACAGAGGATACTCTAAAAATTTGAAAATAAATCGATTTTAACCAACCTACGCTTTTTACATTTTTAATGAAAATTTTAGTTAACAAAGTTTTTGAATAATATAGTTGCAAAGTAAGGAAAAACCTCTTTTAAAAATTATTTTTTTTAAGGTTGTTCTATTCTACATATAGACCTACTGATACACATTTTTCTGATCTTTTTCTAAATTCTTCGTACAAAGATGAGATCATATTAACTAAATCAATGAGGAAGTCTACATGTAGAATAGTATTCAATAAAATATATATATAGTTTTTTGAAGAGAGGTTTTCCTTCTTTTGCAACTAAGCTCCATATTTAAGCTTTTCTTCAAAATTGAAAAACTTTGTTAAATAAAATTTTTATCAAAAATGTAAAAGAATAATTTGTTTAAACTCCCTTTCATGTTTTCTCATTTTACCCTGTATAATTTATCTTCGATTTGACAACTGTTTATGGCTTCCTAAGACAAGAAAAACTTTTTGTAAAGAATGACTTTTTCTCGGCAAATCAAAGATAAGATAGTTTACAAAAGTGAGGTACCCCATCCGGGGACATACTATATATTAATGACAGTACTTAAATTAAAATTTTTAGAATACATCTGTCACAGTTTCAACTTTCTCCCACTAATTTTAAAATTACATTTTTTTGATATAGCTTGCATATATTTTAACTGTACCTGTACAGTTTTTTTTGTAATCTGATGGAATATAATATACTTACTTAACCATAGTTCTGAAATTTGGATTTGCCCTAAAATAAATTATCCACCAACTAGGACTAAATAACTATAACAACTATAAACATTAGTACTATATTTTCTCTTTTTATACATAATCCAGAATTTGACCAATAAAGAATTTGCAGATCTGAAGCAGAGAAATCTGAAAAGTTACATAAAAATGTTCGAATTACCCAACTAAGGTTTACATGCCATATGCTTTGATGATTCACTAGTTTTTAAAAATACCTATTGCAGGTTAAACAAACATAAATATTTAAAAATATTTTAACAATATTTAGCATCAAAATGATATTAAGTATCCTACAAATGGTTTGTTAATTTCAATAAACTAACACAATGATCAAGTTTAAAATTCAGTATGGATACTAAATAGCAATGAAATTTAAAGCTTATCTAGATAAAGTAACCACCAAAGCCATACGGACCTTATGGATCAGCAGAGAGACACAGACACTATGGTATCTCTAAGGATAATGTAAGCAATGTCAAAAATTACTGCAACCATAGATAGAAGAAAGGGTATGGAAGTTATACACTAATAAACAAATCTAAATCATCATTGCCAATCACATAGCTCTTAAAGCCTTAGAAGCAGCAAAGATACATTCTAAAATAGTGAAATATTATAGCTTGAATCTCTGGCAAAACTGACTGAAGACAACAGCGTACAACTGAAGTGGACATGAGGACACCAAGGCGACATAGACAATGAAAAAGCAGATAGCTGGTTAGAAAAGACCCAATAGCTAATCTTGATGGGACGATTCGAAACAAAGACCGACGAATTATTAAAGTTGAACAGAAAACAGTCGAGATGTATTTTGAGCATTACAGCAGAACACTGCACATGACATAAACACCTAACAAAAATAGGTGTGAAGAACAATCCAGAATACAGAATGTGTGGTGAAAAGAAAGAAATCCCTCACCACATATTATATGAATGGCCAGCCTTGATTGCTAGAAGGCTTTCACTTCAGGACGCCATTTGCACCACCCGAAGAAATTACCAAATCTCCCATTGACTGTATTCACCTGGCTGAATAAAATTTTAAAAAAAATAGGTAAAGTAAGGAACTAAAAGAAGTACTTTATAGGATACAAAACATTAATTTGTTAATATAAAAGGCGTTTTATATATTTTCACACGAATAAGCCAATTATTATGGAGTATTCATTACATTTCAAATCCTTTCGAGTTGCCAGACGAAATGGGTTACATCTTTTCAACTCTTGTGAAACACTAAAAAATAATTCATTGGATTGAATCTGGTAGGTTCTTGATGAAACATATTCAATAGAATAATAATTATAAATATTCAAAAGAATAGTTACAATACGCACTTGGTTTATTGTTTCATAAGTTTTGTTCAGTTTTGTCTCTGACATATGTTTCGGCCTTGCGACCATTATCAACGAGTCTTAGAAACTGTTTCTAGTATTGTAACTATTCTTTTGAATATTTATAATTATTATTCTACTAAAAAATAAATTGCAGCACAAGGATAACACTAACCACAGATTTGTTTATGAAAACTAATTTACTCACAACAATTATAGTCCTTATGACTATAATGCTAATTACTAGTTTCTACTACACAGGGTGTTTTCTAAGTATACTTTACTGTGGATATTTTGAAAAAATAGGCAATGCACGAAATAATTCTTTTTTAATTGCTACAAAGAAAACACAGACATATCTGAAGGTATTTACTTAACGTACTTAAACTTAAAATGATATAGTATAACTCACTGTATATATCACTACTTTAGTTGCTTCAATCCTTTTCTGATCCTGTCACTTCACTTTTCAAAATTCAACTCACTCGTGTGCACCAATACTTCTCTTATATATATCTTAATCAGCATTAGATCCTTCTGTAAAGTTTGTTGCAAAACAATACTTTCTAGTTTTATAAGAAATAGTACCTACCGCTATCTATACATCTATTTCCGAATCAGAACTTTAACAGTGTGAGTTAACTATATAAGCTTCTACTGAGAGAGATCAAGTATATTACTGGCAGATTTTTATACATCTATAAGTACATAACGCTGCCACCAGCCTTAAGCCTGAATATCATGGTGAGGTAATTCACTGTTCCCAAAATGCTTCGACAGTCTATCAGTATACAACTTTCACCTTTGACTCTTTATTTCTTGAATTCGATAAAAGTCATAGTTTCAGGTAATAATAATATAATACGGCCCATGCTGGTTGAAGCTTCTGGAACCTTCTTTTCTTCTGCTGTGAGTTATACAATCAAACCAAATCTCCCATCATCTTGAATCTTTCTGAACTGACTCTACAGCCATGACAAGTCTTTATAGGAAGCCCTTGTCGGGGTCCCTTGGTGGCTTCATAAATTCTACATTTGCAACACCACTTAGCTTCCACATCATGACGATTGCTTGTTGAGTAAAATCACTCTGGTCAAGGTCTTATTTACGCCAAAATGTCCTCCAAACAACCCATTGTGCACTTTCTAAACCACTTTTAGTACCGACATATGAGAATCATTAGATACATAGTTACCTCATCTTCCATTTGGGTTTTCCCATGCTCTCTTTAATAATCAATCAGCGCCTTTAAATGAGGATCATTGCAGCCATAACGCTTTCTATTCAACACTTTTGTCTGAAACTTCCTTCCATTTTGGTCATGTTTTTCTTTCTTTCACACTCTATAAGTATATAAGTCTAGTAAGTAAGAAGTAAGTAAGTATATAGGTAAGTCTCTATAAGTAATTCTTTCCTCAGAATTTCCTTTGTTTATTCATCCAAAACCTGTATCTAAACCTTCTGGAAATTTTTGCTTATCAACAGAACTTGCATGTTTTATGTATCACTGAACATTGGGCTGATGAAACTGAATTAAAGAGCTTAAGTATCCCACATTATATACTAGTTAAGTGCTTGCTGTAGGGTGAACCGCCAACATGGTGGTGTGGCTATATATGCTAGAAATGATATTAAAGATACACTTACATAAAAAAATGTGAAGTATATTAATTCTTTTGCATATGAAACTAACATAGAACTGTGTGCGGCATCGCTATGCTACAAACAGTTTAAAATAAATGTAATTGCAATTTATAGACCTCCAACAGGCAATTTTGATATGTTCTTTAACAATTTGTCACATATTTTAAAATTACTTAGTAAACAAAATCCGATAGTTATACTTTGCGGCGATCTTAATATAGATTCCTTAAGGGAATCTGCAGAAAAAGATATTTTGCAAGATACTTTTGATTGTTTTAATCTTACAACAACGTTAAATGTACCTACTCGCATTGCAACAAATATAAATAATATAACATCAAGAACGGGCATTGATTACATAGCTACAAATCTACCAGAAGATAGATACCTAGCTTATGTAAGTAATCCGTGCATAGCTGACCATGCAGCACAAATAATTTGTTGCAAGGATCTAAAAATAAATAAAGAAAAGAATAACACTTTTTATTACGCTAGATATTTCTCAGGTGAAAATATTGAAAAATTTATTTATATGCTTGAAAAAACTGCCTGGGATAGTATTTGCATTGAAAATATTGATGAAGCTTTCGAACATTTTATCGAGTTGTTCCTAGTATGCCTTGAGGGCTTATGTCCTCAAGTTGCCCACTGTAACAAGATATCAAATAAAGTGAGTTGCAAAAACTGGCTAAATTGTGAAATAATCAGGGAGAGCCAAGAATTAAAAAATCTCTATTGGCTTGCAAATCAATTAAACGATTGATATCTAACTAATTTATATAAAGGCAAGAAAAAACAACATGTCAACAATATCAAAAAAACCAAAAGAGATTATTTTTCACAACGAGTAAATAAAGCAACAAATAGTTCAAAAGAAATTTGGAGCCTGGTTAATGAACAACTCGGTAGAAAGGTTGAAGGCAATAAAATAACAATAAACATACACAACACACCTACAACAAATCCTCAAATCATTGCTAACCATTTTGGGAATTATTTCTCAAATGTTGCATCTGAAAAAGTGTCTGAACATTTCAAGGACAGTATTTCCACTGAGTGCACTAGCTGCCCCTATGTTGAACAATCATTATTTTTTAAGCCTACAACACCCGAGGAAATTATAGACACAATAAAAAATTTAAAGGATAAGTCTGCTACAGGTATTGACGGAATATCCACTAAAGCCCTAAAGTATGTCTGTGAGAAAATCGTGGAACCTCTGGCACGTTTAATTAACGAATGCTTCAAGCAAGGCCATTTTCCAAGTATCTTCAAGATTGCATCAGTTTTGCCAGTGTTCAAGAGAGGTGATGAGCTTGACTTTGAAAATTATCGACCAATTTCCATCTTATGTGTTCTCTCAAAAGTTTTAGAAAGATTAATATTTAACAGAATATCAGCATTTTTAATTAAACACAATATTATAACAACAAATCAACATGGCTTTCAACAAAATAAATCAGTAGAAAGTGCCACCTTCCAGCTTCTGCAGTCTGTATATGACGAAATTGACAAGAAAAATCACGTTGTTGGGTTATTTTTCGACCTAAGCAAGGCATTTGGTACTTTGAATGTTGATTTTTGTTGTATACAAGTTGCAGAGGTTGGGAATTAGAGGTCTAGCATTAAATCTTATTAAGTCATTCATGACTGATAGAAAACTTCATGTGAAAATATATGGTACAATATCAGAAAATTATGAAGTCGCTCAAGGAGTCCCTCAGGGTTCCGTACTGGGACCATTACTATTCTTATTATTTGTCAATGATCTCCCTACTATTATGCAGGAGGGATCGGTTGTCATGTTTACGGATGACACTTCCATGCTGCTCTCAGCACGGGACCCTGTAGAACTTCGGGATAAAATAAAGAGGATTTTACAATCATATCAAGACTGGTGTCATAGTAATACACTTATCTTGAATATTGGCAAAACTCAATGTGTATACTTCTCGCAACGAAGATCACCTTCAGAAGATCTCATCAAAGTAACACCTACCGAAAACTTCTCAGCAGCTGTCAAGTTCCTGGGAACTATGATTGACAATAGTCTTTGTTGGGAAGAACAAATTAAACATGTTTGCAAAAGAATTAATTATGCATATTTCGCATTAAGACAGTTGAAGGGTATCTTTAATATAAAATCACTATTAAATGTTTATTATGCACTTGCATATTCACATTTATCATACAACATTGTGGTTTGGGGTGCTGCCTCAAATATAAATCGCGTATTTATCCTACAGGAAAGGCTTATCAGATTATTATTTGACATTGCAAGGGACTCTTGTAAACCTTATTTCAAAAGTAATAAAATCTTAACCATACACAGCATATATATATATTAAACACCATTAAACTTGTCAAGAAAAATTTAAACATATTCGTAACAAATTCAGACAATCATTCATACAGTACTAGACAAGGTCATCTATTAAAAGTAAAAAATCATAAAAAGACTTTATATAAGAAATCTCCATATCATGCAGGTATCAAAATGTATAATAAGCTACCTTCTGAAATTAAATCTATAAATTCACTAAACAAATTTACTACTTGTCTGAAAAATTTCCTTGCTACAAACAGTTTCTACTCGGTTGAGGAGTACCTGAACTATGAGCCACAGTGATGCTGAAACATTCATGTACACAATCTGTAATTATTTCATTGTTGTATATTTACCTGTTTGTGATTATTTGTTTATTTTATGCATCAAGTGTATTACGATTATTATTTGTAAATTTTTGAACTATTTGAAATTATTTTATTACTGTTGTGACGTTCATATATATACTCTGTATATCTAACATGATAAATGTACTATTCTATTCTATTCCATTCTATATGACTTCACTGTTAACCATGCCCTGTTATTTTTCAATATTCACAGAATTTCTCCTCTAAAGGTTTCTCTGTCGATAATGACATGTCCCAATTTGCCATAATTGCTACAGCAAATACTTCTGTTTGACCTTTCACTAGTTCGTTGCTTTCTCTCCATTTACCTTCACCTGCCTTTCCACGGATTTACCGTTTATCCTGTTTCCCTGAATAATCCAATTTGGCCATTAATTGAGCGAACATCTTATGTGTGTTCTTCAATTTAGTATCTAGGTTCGTTTTCTCTTAATGGGCTTAAGGTACAGCGTGTAGTCTATCATGTAGCGAAGCTTGCCATATAGCAATTGTATGACCCTCCCCAAGTTAATTCCGTACTGTAATTGGGATTCTACAAAAGCATATGTATAATGTATACAGTTGCTTTATGTCTAGAATTTGCCTAAAATATTTATTTTTAATTTAATTTAAGATTAAGCTCTTCAGGTTATTTAATCTGATTTTTAAGAAATCAACTATCGATAGATTGTTAACAAATATTTTAGTTCTCATATGTAATACTCTGTAATATTTGAAGATCTTCCATACACTGACAGAGAGTGTTTGTAACTCAGAAACAAAGCGTTAGATGTATTGTACAAATTTTCAAAAGTGAGATATATAGACCATACTTTAAAAACTTACTACTATCCCATCTCGGCGTATTTATAAACTTGTCTTATTTGTCAAAAACATCCCAGTATCTTTGTTAGAAACAACGAAATACAAAACCAAATATCAACATGCCATGGGAATGATCTAAGAGTACTATTCCATCATCACACTTTTTAAGAAAAAGGGCCATATCATAATGCTATTAAACCCTTCAATGCTCTGCCACAATATATAAAATATATAGACCAAATTAATTTATTTAAGAGACGAGTTGTTCAGTCAGTTTCTAAATACATACTTTTTTTAGTATTTATATATTTTGCATCTTTTAAATCTCAACTTAATATTATATTGTTATTCTTTTCATTAAATTTCAAATCTAATATTCTGACTCTTCGTATTTGATATTTATTCATTCTCAACTCTTGTATTTAATTATTGTATCTTTCAAACCGGGAGAAAAAATGCAAACTATTGACAATATCTGGAAAGCTCTACAGCAACAAAGAATTTTATTACTATTATTAATTGCAGTTTTCAATTGCTTTGAAGATAATGTCGCATTATTTCCATATCCTGTATCATACTGCTCAGTGAGCAGTATGATATAGTGCTCACCCACTGGAGACTTAAGATATCATTTGCTCTCAGAGTGCAAAATCAAGGATTCTGGCTGTATTAAGTGGGTTAGAATATTTTTGACTAGGGTTCTACACAAATTTTATCTAGCTTGAAGGATTTAAGAAAGTTCAGTTCAAGTTAAAATATAGTAAAAGTAAGTTTGGTTAGATTTGTGTACTGAAGCATTTCAAAACGCTGTCACTATTATATTGGTATGTTAAGATATACAGTGAGCTTTTAAGTTAAATAAATATATTTAAAAATTTAGTCCCACACAACGTGGACAAACCTTCTGATTTAGGAATGTGTTGAACTACCTGGTACTGGCATTCAAAAATAATTTTAAATACATTCTGGTGTTATAAATTGCATTTCAAATCTGTGTGCCAAATTTGATCAAAATCGTTAAAACCCTTTAACGCTTTAAGTGTATCCAACTATGATGATATAATTAGTGATTTAATGAAGGATAATGAACTCAAAGACAAGTTTATATTGAAACTTAAGCATGTCAATAATTCCTTTTCGGAAGAAGCTGAAGAAATGATAAAAACAATTTTGAGAACCAACAAAAAGAGATTACAGAGCTACAAAAAGTAGTTGTAAACTTAAAAAAGATAGCAAATAATATCAAGATTAAGGATACCAAAAACTCATGCACTCAGACTGAAGAAAAAACTTGCCCCATTAAAAAAATAACTACAAAAAAATTGAAACAAAACAAACCTTCAGATGAAACAATAAAAAATAACCAACATGATATAAATGGGACCTCAACCATGAATATTGGAAATAGTAATCTAAGTACTGAACTCGAGAAATTAAATATTATAAATAATAAAATGAAAGAGGAAATTGATAATCTAAAAATAATAAATGACAATCTTGTAGCTGACTTAGAAATAATGAAAAGAGACATTAGGCAAACAATGGTTCCAGCAAAACAGACAGGAAACAACACTATTCAACCAAAGGAACCCCAGCAACTCCCCACAACCTTCAAATAATATGAAGCAAGGAATAAAATTCTAATAGTAAGCGACCAACATGGAAAAAATCTGAACAAAAATTTAAGTAAACAGGACTCTCTCAATCAATTTCATGTGGAATCTCTATTGAAACCAGGTGCCAGTTATGACAATGTACTTAATGATGTAGAGCTATTGGTTAAGTCATATACAAAAGCTGACTTTGTCATTGTGGTCGCAGGGGTAAATGACTTTCAAAATCTTAAATACCCTAAAATAAAAAATATTTGCAATAAAATGAAATTATGTGCCCATACTAATTTCATATTTTTGCCAACTCCAAAACAAAAATAATAGACATATAAACACATTTAACAGTAAATTAGCAGAACTTCTAGCAAAATTAAATAATTACACCCAGGGAAATATGTCATTTATTGATATAAATGGCAAAACAGGTATTAAATTACCCAATTTTGAAATTTGTACCAAAATAGCCAAAGTAATCCATAGTACTCATAGTATTTCAAAAATTTTTATTTTTATTAATACAGATCAATCAAACCTAAAGGTACATGAGGAAGTTTAATAAATTTAAGTGACAACACCCAAATAGGGTTAGAAATACTAGATGTTCTCCATGCAACTAATTATGAGGCTAATAAGGATGATAATAATCGAAACTTACTTTCTTCTGGTAATATAGCTCATCTAAATTGTAATTCAGACCTGATTTCAAACAAGGATAATATTTTATATCCTTGTTTATCTCAGGTGGGTCTGACAATGGATTAGATGTTACGCAAATATCGGATAACACACTCTCTAATGCAAATAATAACAAGCCTTTTACAGTTATGCATGTAAATGTCTGCAGCATAAAAAATAAATTAAACAGACTGGATGCTGCCTTAAATAGATTTAACTATCCAGCTATTCTATGTGTCAGTGAACATTGGCTCAAACCTTGTGAAATAGATTACTACAGCCACGTTAATTTTATAGGTGGAGGCGTTGCAATTTATGCATTGCAATCTCTAAATGCTAGTATTAACTCTGTAGATATACCAGCAGTCGATAAAGACTTTGAATACTGTAGCAGTAAAATATCTTACGAGGGTAATTTAATATATGTAATATGTGTATATCGCTTTCCTATTGGGGACTTAAATTTATTACAACTATATAAAGTTCGCAAACAGGAATACAAAAAATTTGTGGATTCGTCCAGGGTGAGATATAATACCAATAAAATTATGTCGTCTCATAATAAATCTAAAGCCGTGTGGCAAATAATAAATGCAGCTAATGGTAACAATAACGAACCATCAAAAATAAATCTAATTGACAATAATGGGAAGTTAGTTGAAGACCAAACTGAGATTGTTGAAATGTTCATGAATGAATTTATTGCATCTCAAGTCAATTTGCAGGGTAATCCTCAATTTTTTCACAAAAATAAAATTCAATTAAGTTTTTTTCTAACACCCACTGACAGTAAAGAAATTGAAAGTATTATTCTGAATTTACCTAACAAAAATTCAGCTGGTTTAGATGATGTTCCCCGTTCTTTATTAAAAACGATTGCTCATGAAATATCTGAACCATTAGCATTAATTATTAACCACTGTTTTTTAAATGGGTTTTTCCCAGACGAATGGAAGCATGCTAAAATTATATCCATTTATAAAAAAGGGTCCAGATTGACAGCTAAAAATTATAGGCCTATTTCTTTATTCAGTATTTTTCAACATGGTTTTATACAGAGACGATCAACTGAAGGGGCAATATATGAAAGTCTTAATTATATTGTAGGATGTCTGGATGGAGACGAATGTGTCGCAGGTATTTATTTTGATTTATCGAAAGCGTTTGATACACTTAACCACGAACTGCTGCTTTACAAATTGGAGTGCTATGGAATTAGAGGTATAGCTTTAAACTTCTTTAGGTCTTATCTTTCTAACAGAACTCTGAGAGTTTGTATTAGTACGAAAGAGGGTAATAACATGACTACCATCTATTCTAAACCAAGACAGATAACTACAGGGGTACCCCAAGGTTCGGTATTGGGGCCTTTATTGTTTTTATTGTATGTCAACGAATTACCTGAGAACTTCGCATTATATTCCATATATCAGTATGCTGATGATACCTCCTGTGTAATATCTACCAGAGATACTACTGCTACATCATACAAAGGTACAACTGGGGTAAATAAAATGGATAAATGGTGTCGTGACAACTCACTTATCCTAAATGAAGCTAAAACTGTACTTATCCAATTTAGTAATAAAACCCCAGATTCAAGCATCTACTTGAAGTTTAGAGAAAAATCTATTCCTGTTGCAAATAACACAAAATTCGTGGGGATCGTGGTCGATTCAAAACTATCTTTCGAATACCATGTTAACTCAACAATATCTAAGCTTAACAAAGTATGTTACTCAGTACGAAACATACGATCTTCTGTCGATATTGATGTGTTAAGGGTCTATTACTTTGCCCATGTGCAGTCCATACTTAGTTATGGTTTAATATTCTGGGGGTCTAGTGTCCATGCCAGAAATGTGTTTATCGCTCAAAAGAATATTATACGATGTATGCTTAGGAAAAACAACCAAGAGCCTAGTAAGCCATTATTCAAAATATTGGAGATAATGACATTACCCACCTTATATATATATATATATATATATATGGCAATATAACATTCGTTTCCGAAATAACTGCTACCTTCAACTTTGGATTGAATGGAGTATGGCTGTGTGTGTACTGCAGGTAGTTAAATAGTCAACAAAAATTGGAAAAATAACGATAATTTATTGATAACATTAGTTTAAGAAATATTTGTTAATATTTGTAATATTTGTATTTGTATAATTTGTTAATTTGTAATTAGAGGTTTTTTTTGTGAGGTATGATATTTTTAAAATATAAACTACTGTTGAGAATAATTATAAAAACTCAGTAGAAAAGGTTTAGTAATTGTATTGTAGTTATAAACAATAATTTCCAATAATCACAGAGATTAAAAAGTACAAAAAAAGTGAGGGAAGATCAAGCAAGTGAGAAATTTTGACGGGAGATTGATTATGATGAAATTTGATGGAGAATAAATATAGAAAAAATAAATACGGAAGATTTTTGAGTAGACGGAGATTATTTATTAATAGCAGAAGTTAAAGAAGCAGAAATAAGGCAAAAGAAAACATTTTGAGATTGGATTATTTTGGAAGAGAAAAAAAAGGAGGAAAATAAATAAATTGGTTAAGGTTTTCGAGTAGTGGAAAACTAGTTTGGAAATTCAAATTTGAATTATTAATGTGAAACTAAAGTTTGAACCAAAGAACGATATCAACGAGTGATTTGCGTGCGAAAAAGGTACCTTTTTAAATAAATAAAGCTTTAATATACAAAAGTCTTGAGCAAAAATAATAAAGACAAATTTCTATTTTAGTTAGTTTTAAGGAATTCTGTATGTCATTTAACTGGTGACAGTTCCATTTGTCATTTAGTAATATAAGTATTTTCTTGATAACTTTTCGTTATTTTAAATTCAGTAACAAACTTAAATATATAGAAACTGCTCTTGAGATTAAGAGAAACTGTTTGCAGTGTGGGCACAGTTGTTCTCGTGCTCTATTCAATCTGAAGTTGGTAATTCAATTTTAGATTTGGCGCCCTGGCAAGAAAATAAAATTTTCACAATTTACAAAATTTCACTTTTCAAAATTCAAATTTTAGTCAATACCAATCTATTTCATCTATATATTTTTTCATTTCACACCGTTCGGAATATCATTACAATATATATATATATATATACCTGTTGATGTTATTTGTAAAAAAAAATATTGTTAAATTTAGAACAAACGAGGATATTTACAATGGTATGATGATGGTAACTCGAAATTCAAATGCACTGAGAGTTCCTCATCGTCAAACATAATCATTCGAAAAGGGAGTATACTACAGAGCAGTGCGGGCATTTAATGCAGTTTCACTGGAGATAAAATCTATCTCTAATATTTTTTTATTTAAAAAGAAATTAAAGTGTTACCTTCTTGAAACATGTCCCTACTGTTTTGATGAGTTTTTACTGAATGCCAGAATATTTCCTTAATAGTCCTTATATGAAATAATGATGAATTTGTCTCTGCGGAGTATTGTTTTATATATATGTATGTATCCTTTTAAATATTTATGTATATATATTTTGTATGTACCGTTTTTCTTTTATGTATTATATATTCTGTGTATTATCTATGTTATATATATGACAATTCCAATACTTGTAAAAGTCTGATGGAAATAAAGTTTATTATTATTATTTTTAACCCTCTGCTGAGACAATTTGAGAACACGAGGGAAGAGAAAAATATCATCTCTGGTATGAAATCCAAGTGCTACTCAGGTTTTTTCTTATACTCTTCAATTCCATCTGTCGAATTCGGCCTCAAGGACACTGCAACTAAAATAGGCTTATTGTGCTACTCTCTGGTGGTATACTCTCCTGATGATATGTTGTAACTAGCCAATATAATTCTATAATCAGCCCGAGTGTCAGTGTTTTCAGTTCCATTTCTATTACCAAAATGTTTCACCTTTTACCTCGCATTAACAGTTTATGGCGATGTTTCTGGAATCAGGGAGCAAGACATTTGTTTTCGTTAACTTCGAGTAATTAGTTTCATGAAGTTTTCGGCTGTTATACGAATATGATTTGTTTCGTGACTATCAATAGCAGGATTCATAACAGGTCTCTCCACAAAAAAATTAATTTACATTAAAAGTAGTGAAAAATAAAGATTTTTACGCAATAATAACAATATTAGATTAAAGAAAATTAATCAGAACAACAGCAGCGGCCATAGAAATTGCTTGCTTTATTTCAGTAAGATAAACGCATATGACGTCAGATCCTTGCAAGCTCCGCAGGTGCCAGATCATCTGTAGGCTGCGTTAGGTTTATTCTGTCGTTCTCGTTAAAACAAAGTTTGAATTCACGGAAGTAACAGTGCCTTTACTATTTAGAACATCAAATAGAGATTGTTTATTATTGTCAAATGTGGAGGAGGGTTTCCAGAAAGAAGAGTCATGTACTCTTCCGAACGTAATGTGATTATGATATTCGATTTTCTTTCAAAGCACAGATAAATACGACTGTGACAAATATCATGACAATCGCAAAATTAACTACATCACTATAGCAACACCTAGAGTTGATACCAGCAAACGCTCGCTTGGCGCAAGTGACTTCACATGCTCACAACGCAATATATGCTGCAATCATATATCGCACTGCAAGCATGTGACATCACTTGCGCCAAGAGAACGTTTTCTAACCTCGACGCGTTGAGGTAATTTCTATTACAAATAACGCCGAAAGTAAATGACTACTTTTAAAAGAAACTTTGTAGGGGTTTATAACACCCATAAATCTATCATTTC
This sequence comes from Leptura quadrifasciata, assembly GCA_963675555.1. Taxonomy (NCBI): domain Eukaryota; kingdom Metazoa; phylum Arthropoda; class Insecta; order Coleoptera; family Cerambycidae; genus Leptura; species Leptura quadrifasciata. The sequence continues at coordinate 115,403,935 of OY776673.1, forward strand.
CAATTAAAAACTAAATTTTATGGACAGACCTATTTTTTGATGTCAACATTCTTAAAACTACATTTTAATAATGGTTGTTAATGTATTCATTACAAGTTTGCAAATATTTTTGCGCATGTATTTTTTTATACTTTGAGGAACATTCAGACGCAAATAAAGGGAGTACGCTCATATGTGTACAAACGTTTCCCTTTGTACTTTACAGAATCATGGTGAGAAACACATGAAAAAATCGACAAGAAACAAAGAAGTGGACGAAAAAGCGATGTCTTCAGGTGTATAAGTAATAAATGGCAAATTATCAGATAGAAAAGCTGGAGATAAATATAACGTAAAACTATTAAGCTTAGGAAGCTACTTAAAAAGAAACAAGAAATAAATCTGCTGCCACAGGTGGCAGTACTTCGTGTTTTTTTAACTCAAGATATGATGTTTTCAAGTATTCTCAGTATAAATAAAGGGGAAATATGTCATTTTTGGTGGCATTTTTTCAGCTAGTGGAAACACAATTCCTTCACTGTTTGTGTTCTCTCTAGTCAATTATAGAGATTATTTGTTGCTAATAGGAATGACTGGATAAATTCGGAGATATTTGTTGATATATTAATGCACATACTAAAACATACACTGTGTTCCAAAGAAAACTCCATTCTATTATTTCTGACAATCATGAAACTCAAGTTTCTTTAGAAGCGATAAATTCGAGAGAATGCAACTGTTTAACTTTCTTTTCCACCACATATGTCTCATCGTCTACAACTATTGGAGTCTTTGGGTTATTTAAATTCAAATTAAAAGCAATTTTGCATATCATAAATTCTGGCAAAACTGTCAGTATTTGTAATATTTTCAAGATAACTAGAATAGCATATTTTGAATTGTTTACAGCAAAAACTATTATAAGTAGATTCTTCACACCGAGAATAAGGCTTTTTAACCAACTAGTAGTCAGAGATGGCAATTTTACTCCGACTCAAATGTATACATCGGTAGGAGCCGATTTAAATATCACAGAAAATGTTCATGTTTTTCGTAATTTATCTAGGGAAAGGCCTACCCGAGCTCTACAATCACTAAAACAAGTAGAACTAATTCTGTATCTCAATCACAAGCAAGGCCGCCAAGTGCCAGTTAGGGCACTGAGGAAATGAGCTATTATGAGCCCCCCTCCAGCATCATATGAGGTAAACAGATAGACAGACTCATGGCTCACTTGTTATATTCACTATCTAGTCATTTTAGTTAAAAAACGGAATCTGTGCGGACAGCTAATTTTTTTGTTTATGGCTTTCTTTTGACTACATATGATTATATCACTTGAGATTCAAACGTTATACAAAGTCAAAAATAAAGAAAATAACACTACAAAAAAAAGGTTCTATTCATTTCTTTTATACGAATAGCTGCTTGGAAAATAACAACTCGAAATTTTGGAGCAAGACATAGTAGGTCAGCATTGCAATATACCTATTCCAGCCGCAACCACAGAAATCAATGAAATTACATCAATCCCGAATGCATTTTTTTTATCGTTGGGGAGGGTCATGGGTACTCTATATCCAGATTGTCGGGACTATATCCCTGTTGGGCTAACTGCCATCTTGAATTGATGGGTTAGTTTTGTTTTTATTAAATAACTCCCTTATTTTCAACTTCTGAGTAAAAATGGTAATAACAAAACTTGCAGAACATTAAATTCTCTACAACTTTGATTATTGTCAGTCCTTCCCTAGGGTTAATAATGGTTGGAATCCCAAAAATTTTTATTTAAACAATGCATAGCAATATTAAAGAAAAAAATACAATGTAGGTGAAGAATTCATGGTCCGGAGTCTGACACCTCTTTTTTAAAGTGATTACTAACAGGCTGAGTGGCTTCGTTTTGATGAGTTTTCCAACTTTTCTCCCTGCGAAAATTCTTGGTAGAGGTATGCAAAGTTCTACGCAGCCGCTAAACATGTTAATCCTGGAACTGACACTTTCATGGAGTAGGACTGGAAAACCTGCCAGACAATTTGACCATTCAATTTCAAAAATATTAATTAAATAATAGTGTAAAAATCAGCCCGTTAGTATAAAAAAGCAGGGAGCTGCGCTTGTCTTACAAAAGCGGCGCATATATGTAATAAATATGTAAATATGTGAAATAGCAAGATCTGAAATTTTATTTCCAAAGGGCTGATTTTTACTTTATTGTTTAATTAATATTTTTGAAATCGAATGATAAAATTGTCTTACAAATTTTCTGGCAGGTTTTCCAGTTCTACACCATGAGTGTCAGTACCATGATCAACATGTTTAGCGGCTGCGTAGAACCTTGCACGAAAATTCAGCGTATTAGTAATTACTTCAAAAAAGGGGCGTCGTACCCCAGACTATCAGACAAAGATTAGAAAAATGTATACTAGTAGGAGTTCTACATGCAGAATAGTGTCTAACTTAGTTGAATAAAATGTTATTTTTTTTAAAAGAAGTTTTTCCTTGTTTAGCAACTAAACTCCGTATTTAAGCTTTTCTTCATAATTGAAAAAGTTTTTGTTAAATAAAAATGTAAAAAAGGTGGTTTGTTATTTACAGTTGATTACCTATTCTCTAATTTTCAGGGTACCCTGTATCATTTATCTTAAGTTTGACAACTCCTTATGACTTCCTAAGACAAACAAGACTTTTTATATTTATTTTTTCTCACACTACTATGGTAGCATTCAAGCAAGTTAGACTTATTATCGCTCTATAATGATAAATAGTGTTATGTGCTACCCTCTAACGGAGAGAGATGTGATTAAGTTCCTGGTCAAAGTGAAGAGAAACCTGTTATTCTGTTACTCCCTGACTAGTAGGCTGGCGCCGTCTATGAGCCAATTGACAAACAATCATCTAGTACATAGTAGAAAACTATGGAGGATTCTAGAATAGGATTCTGGTACATTTTAAGTGTGTATATAAAGAGGTGAATCCAGCAGATGGGGGAAGAGTTCAGTTGAGTGAAGTATGCAGACAGAGAGTTTTTAGGTTAGACAAGAGTTGACAAGTTTAAGAAGAAAAGTAAAGTACATAGTGTTTTAAAAGTAGTGAATTTATATTAGATTAAGTTATTATTAGTTGTGTGATTTTTAAGTATTTACTAGTGTAATTTTAGTGATTAATAAAATAGTGGTTAATGAAAATTCTTGTTGCAAGTTATTTGAACCCACAGAGTGTTTACTGAAGACTGTAAACACTTAACAATTGGTGTCAGAAGCGGAATTGCAACAGAATTTCTGAAGAATTCGACGAAGTTCCATAGTGTTCTATTTGGAAACCACTGGAGATAGTGAAGTGAGTCAAACTGGAAAGTGATATAGACATTTATTTTGTTAATGTTTCTGTTAATGTTTTTTTTTAGTGCTGCCGAAAATAAAGACATTTATTATTATTATTATTATTAGACAAGACTAATTTGTGTTAGTCTGAGAAAATTTATAGAACATTCTATTCTGAATTTTGTGAAAATATTTGACTTGTACCTGGCATAGACTTTAAATAAGACTTGTTAGTGTTGTTTGTTAGTTTTTGAATGGAAACAAGAAGCATGGCTGCTGAAAAACAAATGCAAGACATGTTCGAGCAATTTAGAAAAATGATGTTAGACCAAAAAGAAGAACAAGAGAGACGCGAAGAAGAAAAAGAAAGGAAACGTCAGGCAGAAAAAGAAGAACAAGAGAAACGACGCGAAGAAGAAAAAGAAGAACAAGAAAGATGTCAAGAAGAAAAAGAAAGACGACGTCAGAAAGAAAAAGAAGAACAAGAAAAACGACGTCTAAAAGAGAAAGAAGAACAGGAGAGACACGAAGAAGAAAAAGAAAGAAGACATCAAGAAGAAAGGGAAGAACAAAAAAGAAAACGACAAGAAGAAAAGGAAGAATTGAGAAAAATTATACAGGTGCAACAAGATGCTATCTTGTCAGCCACTAATGAAGTCAAGGAAAAAGTAGATAAAGTTGAACAAAAAGTTGGTAATGTCGAAGGAGAAATTAGTGACATTAAGGGAAAAGTTACCGACGTTGAAGGAAAAGTGACTACAGTCGAAGAAAAAGTTACTGGCGTCGAAGAAAAAGTTACTGGTGTCGAAGAAAAAGTTACTGGCATTGAAGAAAAAGTTAATGGCGTTGAAAGGAAAGTTACCGATATAGAAGGAAAATTTCAGGTAGTTAAGGGAGAGGTAGAACAACTTAAGCGACAGTTAAGAACGCAAGGAGGCCAGCTAGTAATTATCATCGTCAGGTCCTCGACTACAACCGCCTTCCTTTGATGATCAAACTTCTTGGTCAACCTACAAAAGACAATTTGAAGCGGCGGCATGCGCAAACAATTGGAGTAATGAAGACAAAGCTATGGCATTGGTGCTAGCATTAAGAGGTCAAGCCTCAGAATTGCTTCAGACTATCCCAGTGACGCAGCAACGGGATTTTAAAGTTTTGGAGGCTGCACTAGATCTAAGATATGGCGACCAACACCTCGCCCAAGTATACCGGACTCAGCTCAAATCACGCACACAAAAGGCTGGGGAAAGTTTACAAGATTTTGAAGCAGCTGTTGAGCGACTGACATACCTGGCTTACCGGATGCACCCAAAGAATTCCAGGAACAATTAACAGTTAGTACTTTCATTGATGGCATAAGAGACGAGGAGATCAGGCGAATCTTTAGAGTATCTCGAGATAAGACTGGTAGTGAAGCCTTAATCCGTGCCCTCGAGGTTTAAGCCGCTTACAAAGAGACTGCAGGTCCGAGAGTACGAGCCATGAAGGTAGAAGAGAGCCATTTAGAAAAATCAAATATGGAATCTTTGATGGCTGACATACACAAAATGATAAGCCAGTTGATGACCAAACCAGATGCTCCAAGGAAGCAGGAAAGAGAACAGAGCGATGGACAGCCAAGAAATGTGATTCGGTGTTATCAGTGCAGCAAACCAGGACATATGATGCGACAGTGTCGAGAACGGAATCCTGGGGAAGTAAACACTGCAAAGAAAGAGGAAGTCCACTCTGATAAGATGAGATTGATTGTTATGTTAACAGACATACAGAAAATGGTCGCACAAGTACTAAACGAATTAAGTTCGCGACCGGAGCTGAAACAGGAACCGCAACCGCCGAAACACGAGTCAAAGCAGCAGCGAAGTGCTGGAGGTCCGACAAAAGTAATCCGCTGTTATAATTGCGGCAAATTGGGGCATGTCAAGAGGTACTGTCGCCAGAGGAGCCCTAAGGAAGTGAATGCTGAGAATGTAAAGAAGCAGCAGGATATAGCAGAAGTGAAGGCAGTTAAGACAGAGGTTCCGAAGGACTGGACAAAGGAGAGAGATGTGATTAAGTTCCTGGTCAAAGTGAAGGGAAACCTGTTATTCTGTTACTCCCTGACTAGTAGGGTGGCGCCGTCTATGAGCCAATTGACGAACAATCATCTAGTACATAGTAGAAAACTATGGAGGATTCTAGAATAGGATTCTGGTACATTTCAAGTGTGTATATAAAGAGGTGAATCCAGCAGATGAGGGAAGAGTTCAGTTGAGTGAAGTATGCAGTACAGTTCAGTTCAGTTCAGTGAAGTATGCAGACAGAGAGTTTTTAGGTTAGACAAGAGTTGACAAGTTTAAGAAGAAAAGTAAAGTACATAGTGTTTTAAAAGTAGTGAATTTATATTAGATTAAGTTATTATTAGTTGTGATTTTTAAGTATTTACTAGTGTAATTTTAGTGATTAATAAAATAGTGGTTAGTGAAAATTCTAGTTGCAAGTTATTTGAACCCACAGAGTGTTTACTGAAGACTGTAAACACGTAACAATAGTCTTTTTTCTTTCTAACAAGGACATTTATTTTGATTCAAAAACACCATGCTCAAGTGATGGAAATATTAGTGAACTCACTGATGAAGATACCAGAAAATTCAATAAACAAGAATTATCAGAAAACATCAGGAATTTACAAGATCAAATAAACGAAATAATTGAATCTGCAAAAAGTACAACCAAGATAATAATGGAATCCACAAAAAAGTCTAAAAAACTCAAATATAAATACTACACCTACAAATGTAAATATCAATCACGGAATAATAATAATATACAAAAATCATCCTCAAAGATTTCCACATAAAAAAACAAAACTTATTTCTCACAAACGAAAGAGATTACAAATAAAAAATTCATTAATTTACTTTACATAAATACAGAACCTACAATAAATAACTGCATGAATACAAGTAGCAGAGATATGGCAATCTGTATGTCCTAATAATACTCATGTCATATTAAAACCAAAAAAGGGTTCTTATTAAAAAGTGACACAGCCAAAATTATTCTCATTATTACTTTAGAAAACCTACAGAAACATAGGATCACAACATTTTCAGAAACAAATGCATATAATAATCTCAAACCAAGTTCCTATGCACCTTTGCAATGTTATTCTTGTGTAACTGCTTCAGTAGAACATGATATTACCGATTCTCAAATGGCAGAACATCTAAAGATCTAAATGTAGAACACAGATATTGCAAAAGAACTATTTCTAAAATGAATAACAAACCTACAAATTTTATACGATTAATCAACTAAACTCCGCATTTAAGCTTTTCTTCATAATTGAATAAACTTTGTAGACAACATGTTCATTAGAAATGTAAAAAAAGTAGTTTGCTTAGTCTGTTTATGACTTCCTAAGACAAGCAAAACTTTTTATGAAGAATGACTTTTCTCGCCAAATCAAAATTAAGAATATTTACAAGAGTGTGGTACCCTATCCTGGGACACACTGTATATTGTAGTAATCTCTCTCACATTTCCCAAAATGCTAATATTGTAGCTTCACTAATATACAAGCCGCCCAGTACAATGACACGAAGTTTATTAATGGTTTGTGGTGTCCTAGAATATGGCTTTCATTCTAGTGTACATTATGATGGGGGTCATATTCTAGCTTGTACTGTCGTGAGCAGAAAAAATAGGACAACTTCTTTTTTCTAATGTAAATCTGTCTCTATTTGAATATGTAATGAGTAGCCGAAATAAAACAGATATCACTTTTAATTTATTTTTATTTTAATGCTGTAGTTATTGCTATAGTAAATGATTGATGATTAATTAGACAAATTGCACTGCGTTATAACATTAACAAAAATTTGGTGTGTAACATTTTAAGAAAGTGAAGAATAAACGGTACGATTAGTAGAAATCCTGGATTAAAGGGCAAAGGATACCCTACTTAACAAGAAACTAACTACTATTAATATTTCGTTATTGCACCATTTCTATTTATAACCTCTATAAGTCTGTTTGGCATAGAATTAAATAACCTTATACAATAATCATTAGTAATATTTGCCCATGCATTATTTACTATTTCCAGTCATTCTTTGGCATTCCGTGGTCTCACATTTCGTTTTTGGATACTTCTTCCACAGGGTTAAGATCTGGACTATGACTGGGCCAGTTAAGAACATTGATCTTGAAACCAGTTAGTTACGGTATGAACAGTATGAACGGAACAATTGTCTTGTTGAAATATGAACTCATTATTCCGCACAAGCCCCTGGCTTCTGGAATTGGGGGTTGTCTAATTTTTGTGGTGTTATTATTAGGAAATAATTGTGACAGAAGGGAGCATAATATTGTCTAAAGTCCTAATATACTTTTCACTATTAAATCGTTCCTCAATATTGCATAAAACACCAGGACCACGTGCCGATATCCAAGCCCACATATTGACGGAAAATCTACCACTTTTATCATTGTTAGATATATATTTCTCATCGAATCGAGTATTCGGAGGGCGGTAAACACGAATACGACCGCTGTGTGTTGACTGGAAAGTTTTTTCGTCTGTAAAGATTAGATTGTTCCAAAAACTTACATCAAGTGCTAAAAATTCAAGCGCAAATCCTACTCGAGGCTTCTTTACGTTCAGCTTTAAGTAAGTATTTCTGTGCTGCCGCATGACAGTGTAGTTCCGATTCTCTTACTCGCCGGCGACCAGTACTACTCGGTCCAGGAAAATTCGTTTCTTCAGCAGCCTGAATAACTGAGTAAAATGGATTTTCTACTATAGCATTTACCAATTGCAAATCTTTTGAGTTGATATCCTTCGTCGCCTTGATCCAGGATTTCTACTAATTGTACCATTTATTCTCCACTTTCTTAAATGTTACACACCAAATTTTTGTCAATATTATAACGCAGTGCAATCTATCTTCTGCTTTAGCAATAACTCCAGATTTATCTAAATCGCTTATATGAGGCATATTAGTTTTTTGCACACTTGCAATAAATTATAACAACTAACTGACAATGTCACAAAAATTAAAGTTAGATGTACACAACTAGAAGACTTGTCCTATTTTTTTTTGCTCACGACCATATGATTATTTTTAAACTTATTTTGTAATCTAATTTTTACAGTTGTAAATGAAGTTGTATTATAACACAATATATTTTTAATCTTATTGAAAATTTCTGACAACCTTAAATCTGTTTTTAACAGAAAACTTTATTAGTGTAATGTTCGATTTTATCAATTTTAAAAGTACCCTATGACTTTATTTACAAGGAATTGAATTTAGGACTCCTGACTATTCATTGTCATTTAAAAACAATTACAAAATAATTGTAAAGTAACACATTGATCAAGATCTTAAATAGTAATTTAGAATAATAATTAAATCTTAAACTAAAATGTGAATACGAATATGTTCCTTTTCTACTTTTAAGATTTTGGTAATATGGACAGGTCCAATATTATCATGATCATCAGAATTACTCAAATAAAGTATTAGAAAATGCAATGAAATGAAGCGATTAAAACATTAAAATGGCATGCAGACAATACACAATTCAGGCACAAATGGCATTCCAAATGTCGAATTAAAAACAAAATAGAAATTTTATACACACCAAGCCATTTATTTATTAAAAAAAAAAGATAGGTACACATTCATAAAATAAAATATCTTCTAAGTCTACAAATAAAAAATAAGTATATATACAGTGTAGTAAGTACTAAATAATATGAAGTTTATAGTTAATATAAATTTAGAATATTCAAGTCACATTAACCTCAAGCACAAATTAAATTACTGTACAAAGCCATTCTGTTTCACTAATTGTTTAGTACCAAATGTAAATTCATGAGAATGTAACTTAAGCTATTCTTTTAATCAACAGTTATAATACATTTACAAAAAACGTTAATAGTTTGCTAGACTTGAAACAATTTGCAAAACTTAGGAGTATCTTGTCTGAATGAATATAAGGTTTTACATTCAGGGTCATTCATTTAATTTAGCTCTCTATAAATATGTACATCGCCTCCAAAGTTATGCAAAACAAAGCTGTGGCAAAACAGTAATATTAATACTTTTTAAGTTTTACTATTTAGACATACAAATACTGTATTAAGTATTGTGTTGCTGGTTGTCAGTAAAAATACTGTAAAATATATAAAAATAATACATTTTAAGCGTAATTTATGGATATCAAATGTACAAATTTAGTGATATGTCAAAATAAGGATATTAAAATTGTATAAAATTATCACAATATTTTGATTCACATTACATCACTGAAAATAACTGCAACTATTTTGTTTGAATTATACAAATTTACAAGTATTTCTTGTGCTACGATTTCAAAGAAAATTACCAAAATTCAACAAGATAATTTGCTATATTTTTAAATTCTGCAGCATTAAACTAAGTTTTGGTAGTAGATACTGATGAGATGATAGCTAGGATAGCACCAAAGGTGGCCATGCAGGGTCTAGGTAGCACTAGATTATATCACAGCCTCTCATATGGTTGTTGTGAAATGACATCTGCAAAAAGCAATGGTTACATGCAACATATATACACTAATACATTTAAAATAATAAGTAATTGAAATGGTCTTTAAAAATATACAAAATATAGAACAGAAGGAATGAAGTTGACCAAACAAATTGTTAGTACTGTCGTGAGCAGAAAAAAATAGGACGTAAATCTGTCTCTATTTGAATATGTAATGAGTAGCCGAAATAAAACGGATATCACTTTTAATTTATTTTTATTTTAGTGCTGTAGTTATTGCTATAGTAAATTATGGTTGGTTAATGAGGCAAATTGCACTGCGTTATAACATTTAACAAAAATTTGGTGTGTAACATTTTAAGAAACTGGAGAATAAACGGTACGATTAGTAGAAATCCTGGATCAACGGACAAAGGATATTCTACTTAATAAGAAACTAACTATTAATATTTCGTTATTGCATCATTTCAATTTATTACTTCTATAAGTCTGTTTGGCATAGAATTAAATAACCTTATACAATAATCATTAGTAATAATATTTTTCCATGCATTATTTACTATTTCCAGTAATTCTTCGGCATTTCCTGGTCTCACATTTCGTTTTTGGATACTTCTTACGCGTAGTCCCCATACTTCTTCCACAGGGTTAAGATCTGGACTATGACTGGGCCAGTTAAGAACATTGATGTTGTTATCTTGAAACCAGTTAGTTACGGTATGAGCAGTATAAACGGAACAATTGTCTTGTTGAAATATGAACTCATTATTGGGAAATAATTGTGACACAGAAGGGAGCATAATATTGTCTAAAATCCTAATATACGTTTCACTATTAAATCGTTTCTCAATATGCCACAAAACACCAGGACCACGTGTAGATATCCAAGCCCATATAATGACGGATACCACTTTTATCATTGTTAGATATATATTTCTCATCGAATCGAGTATTCGGAGGGCGGTAAACACGAATATGACTGCTGTGTGTTGACTGGAAAGTTTTTCCGTCTGTAAAGATTACATTGTTCCAAAAATTTACATCATGCGGTAAAAATTCAAGCACAAATCCTATTCGAGCTTCTTTATGTTCAGCTTTAAGTAAGAATTTCTGTGCTACTGCATGACAGCGTAGTTCCGATTCTCTTACTCGCCCGCAACCAGTACTACTCGATCCAGGAAAATTCGTTTCTTCAGCAGCTCCATCTTCTGCTTTAGCAATAACTCCAGATTTAACTAAATTACTTATATGAGGCATATTAGTTTTTTGCACTCTTGCAATAAATTATGACAACTACCTGACAATATCACAAAAATTAAATTTAGATGTACACTAGATTTTAGCAAAATACCCTTATAAGACTTGTCCTATTTTTTTTTTTGCTCACGACCGTACAAATATGAACAAAGAAATAACTTTTTCACTTCTATTATTTCAATAATATTTTATATATATATTTTACATATTTGAATCGTTTAATGAAGCAAAATCTGCACCAGAAAAAAGTTGTCCTATACTGTATGTTCATGCTAATTAATTGTCGGTGATATCTCCCAACAAATCTATCGAGTCTCTAAGAGGCGCTACCTCATCATTACTGAGGTCATGGTTGGGGCAAACTTAGCAGCTCGGTTTAAATTTAGATTCAACCAGATTAAAAAGGGTATAGTTGGTAAGCAAACCAGCTCACATTATCATGATTTAGAAAACTGTACCTATGTAATATGACCGCAATAAATACATGCAAAAATTATATAACAAAACTTCCAGATCTAGAGTTTCGATGTTTACACAAATAGTAATGTAACTACTTATTTCCTGGCAACAGTGTAGCCTCGGTAGCAGCGATATTCTTACACATAATAAGTGATTATAAGGTATATATGATTCACTGTTAATATTAAGCAAATAGAATATAAGGAATGATACCCTGGGATTCTTATCCCTGCATAAAGTGGTGATCTGTCTATGAATTATGAAGCATCATATATCTAAATATATTTTACGGAGTTTCTTGTTCAAATGGTACGTATATACACTGCTTAATCATTACTATAAATCCTTGCTGGAGGTATTCAAATATCGGTGTGAAATAATATATATACTATAATTGAAAATATTTTATTTTTATGAACTATTTACCACTCTCGGACTGTTTGGCCGTGGACCAAGGGTCGTTGTCGCTCCTGACATTTCGTCCCCGGTAGTTCACACCCAACTGCTAATGCAGCTTGTAGGTTCACTGGGCGAGGCTAGCTGAGCCTCTGCCTTCTGATTGGCTGTTGCACTTTCTGGAAGTTCGGACAAGTTCAAGTAGCAGGATCCGAGTTTTATTCAGTTTTAGGTCTTCTTCTTTTCTATTAAAATTTCTTATTACGTGCTTGTAGTTTTCAATGGCCTCCCTGTGCATGTATGGATAATAATGACTTATTGTATCTAAAACTTTTGTGTTCTTGAACAGAATACGGTGGTCACTCTCTTGTAGTATGCTGTTTCAGATTGTCCCAGTCGACAGCATCTTTTGTTTTCAGAAATGTGCATATCAATGCTCCCACTTACACCGGCCCACCCACAACCAGAGGAAATACTATATATTCCTGCCTCTGAGAGATGATTATGTCGGTCTCTTGCAGATCTCAACAGTTCATGTATTTTTCATGTTACTTTGAAAATGATTTTCAAGTCATGTTGTGTTTTGTGAAGCTAACTATTGTTCCAGCATGCCTGGCTTGTTTCATTTCTTGTTCGGAGTAGCTATTACTCCAAAAAATGACTTATAAATGTGTCATTTCATCTTGAAGGTATTACTTTTCTCAGATCTCATTTGCCCAGTCTACAAATAAGAAATAAAACGAGTCCGGCATGCTAGATGAATTGAGCGTAGCTCACCTAACAAAAAGCCATCCCCAAAAGAAAAGTTAGTTTATTTAGACTGTGAAATAAAAAAACACTTCAAAGATTAATATTATATATTATTTAGTTCTAAAACTGTTAATTTGAAATGGACATCTTGATACACCTCGAGCTAGGGCTATATTTATAAAATATTGTACTTCTACTAAGATCATTAGTTTCTGTATACATAAAATGTATGGGTATTCCAACAAGTCCTTCCTCCCTTATATTACAAATGTCACGGATTGTAGAAAACATGATGTGAAAACCATTTTCAGTCCAACATGAAAAATACGTGAACATTCCGCAAAAGACCGGCGTAATCATCTCTTAGCGGCAGGAGTACTCAGTATTCACTGTAGTTCTGGGCAGGTGTATGTGGAAACTACGAAGAGAAGCATTGGCACAAGTATCTCTGAACAAAAAAGATGCTGTCGACTGGGACAAACTGACAAGTCAGAAGTGGCAAAGCACATACGACAAGAGGGTAACCACCATATTCTTTTCGAGGATACAAAAGGAGAGGAGTTTAGAAATAACAAGTTATTATTATCCACACATGCACAGATAATTGATATATATAAACACACAGAAAATTTCAATAGAAAAGAAGACAGCCTAAAACTGAACAAAACTTTGATCATTCTACTTGTGATACCCGAACTTCAAGAAACTTCAACAGCTCATCAGAAGACAGACGCAGCTAGCCCCATCCAGGAAACAAACATAACAGGGAACCTACATGCTTCACCCGGAAGTTGTGTGTGAGTTACCACGAAGAGAATTCCGATTGTGCCTTTGAAAATATCTCCACAGTTATAGATGAAAATTCAGGATCGCCAATGATTCTTGGACCACAGCCAAACAGCCCTAAAATGGTAAATAGTTCATGTGATCCAGCTGTGAAAATCTTCACGCTTTATTTTTACTTAAACCTAAAAAAATTATAAATATATTAATTCAATAATTTTATTTACTTTTCTATATATCAAAAATATTTTTTTGATTATACTGATTTCAATCCTTTTAATAAATTCCTTTTTTCTGTATCTTGAAAATTATTAATTCACTTCACAATAAGTATTTTGAACTATTTTTGACCTACCCTATATCATTCCTTTTTTACATAGGCAACATAAAAGTTGTAAAAATAAGACACATCAAGTATTCATCAGCAATTATTGATTATTTTCAGTTCTTTGAATAGCTAATCGATGTATAATATTTACAAACAAGTTGTGCATTAATAATAACGTGCAATCACACGAAAAATATTCACTTACCTGAACTATATTGTGTATACTGTTGGTACTGGGGATGGAAATTATGGATGGCATCGGTCATAATATCCTTAGGGTTCATTGTTTCCTAGAAATAAATACGAAATATTTTATTTCCTTAAAGTATAATAAAATATAACATTTCCAAATATTTTAAATTCTTTATTTTTATATTAGATACTATTTTTGTTTTAAATATTAATTTACTTAATATCCTTAAGGTGTGGTAATATTGAATTACTAGATATTATAAATAGTTGTTGCTGAGATTTCTTGTACAATGGATGGAATAATCACTATGTTACATGGTATAGCATGCATTTTTTGCATTAGTTTAAATAACTTTAATAAAGGGACTAATAAAATAAAATACGAAAAGCTGGTCCTCATGGCAATAAGAGAAACTTATTGCAAAAATTATATATTACATTACATTGTTTGAGGATTCATGTGAAATTCGACTAACTTTTGTTCTGTTTTTTTTTTAACATTTATTTAACGTCGGTCTATTTCTGCTACTGAGGCCTATCACCGACGCCTGTAGACGAGCTACCCCCAACCAGGAATTTTGCCGAACCTCTTCCTTAAGAAGAGTAGGGATCTTTTACTTGCCTAACATTTAATAGACAAGGGACCGGCAGCTTTACATCCCCTCCGAAGGATGGTATATCACCTACACAACCCTCGCCTAAGGTTGCATAGCTTCCGCGCATATACTGATATACAAGCTGGTGGAACATATGTGAGGCGAGGACACAGTCTTCTTTGGAACGGTCGCCCATCCAAGTACTAACCGCGCCTAATGTTGCTTTACATCGCATATCAAAGTATGTACATAGTAAAGACGCATCTACGCTCGTCCCCTTCTAATATTTTGAGATGAGCATTTTACCATAGTCTATATCAATACTAACGAGTAAATGGGTAACATTTTAAGTATTTGCTGCTTCCTAAAGTAGTTCTTTTATATCTAGAAATATCTGCCTGGATATCTTTCTGATCATGAGGAATGACTCTCAATTTGAGTTTATGTACAGTAAAGGAATTGTAGATTGCTTCAGGGGTCGTTTGGCTTTAAGTAACCTTACGTCACTTCAACCTAAAAGATCTTTTGTGAATAACCCTGCAACTAGTTATTGCCCAGGATTCCAAGACTTTTTACAAAGCTTGTGATTTTCCTGGGGGCTAGTAGTAAAGGAATAGTCATCCTTATACATTTTCTTGTAATTAAATTCCGAAACATCCAAAGTTAATAAAATCTATTTATTATAAACAGCACCTTAATGAGAAAGAGGCGTTGGAGGATGTAACACTAAACTAACACACATATGCATTTAATACTCACTACAAATTGCCTTCAATAAAAAATTGTATATTTTAGATATAAAAGTTGGCGCATTGAGAAAAACCTGTTAATGTCAACAGATATAACTAGGGCTGGTTTAAAATGTCTCAACTTCCGCAACATTACCACATATAGGCCTGGAGTAAAAAAGTCTACTTCCTTACTCTTTAAATGTCTATTACATCTAATATTGTAGCATATTCACAGAATATTTTTCTAAAACAATTTGAAATTTTTGTTTTCCACTGTCGGCCATTTTTTCCTGTAGTTGAAAAATGTATTGTTGACGATCAAACGCCATATATTGGATCACCTATATATTAAATTTTAATGCTTCTCGCCTTCATTCGAGGTCACAGTTTCTTAAACAATTGGATCCATAAATGTCTAATAAGCCTATGAAATGGTAACTGTCATCTGGATTTAACTGCTATAAAACTAATTTTACACCATCAAAGTAATAATAATAGTACAACGCTACCTCTAGCCAAGTTAAATAAAAAATATCAAAATTTTCACAAGTTGTCAAGTTTTCATGAGCCCTATCGCCCCCAAGGGCGTGAGGTTATTTTTTAATGTACCCTTATAACAGAGCTGTGCCGAGCACTGACAAAAAGTGCTCACGAGCACTAAGCACTAAAAAAGTGCTTAATTTTCCGAGCACTAAGCACTGTTAATAATAAAGTGCTCACGATTACTAAGCACTCTGAAAAGGGGCTTAAAATTCACGAGCACTAAGCACTTTTAAAAAATTTTAATAGTATCTATACAGGGTGATTTACCTAAACATGCCGAAAATTATTCAGTGGATTGTCCCACCAAAAGGAGTTAAAAAAATTAAGAAATAAAAAAATTGGGGTACTTATTGAAGGGTTGTTCTAGTAATTCTAGAACTTCTTCATCTACTTCAACAGAACGATTTACTACACGTTCTCTGTCGCCTGGTAAACAAAACCCGGTGTCACGAACTCGTTGCACTGCACTTAAATTTTTTCTCTCGTTAGGTTTGCGCCTATGAGGAAATTTTCTCCCGTATTTTCGTACAGCCCCTGCAAGACTTTTGTTCATTGCACCATAGGTTAATATCATGTCGCAGTTCTCTTACGACATGAACTCTGGCATAATCGATATTTGCCAATACAGTTTAAAATTTAACAAAAATGGGAAATGCTCTAAACTGAAGTTGAAGAGTCACTGAACTGAACAGTAAATGCATAGTGCACTGACCTTAGACAACTAAGACAGCTAATATTACCTGCTAAACAAACAAGCGACACGTGTGTGAACGCGTCGAGATAGCATAACTCACCCGTTCAGAAGCGTATCTTTTCAGGTTTTAATGCAAAAATATATAAATTACCTCGGATCGCTTTAAAATTTTACAGAGGCTTTCCTACATAATAGACTTGTATACCATTTTATTTTCCGCATGTTTACATAAATCACCTTGTATATTGAGTAGAACTCAATTGAATTTAGTGTTATTTGTTTATAAAAAGGGATAAAAGCCAACCCAGAAAAATAATCTAGGAAAATATAATTTGCTGAATGTACTATATATTTTTTTAATTTAGCGGAAATGCCAATAACTAATAAAAATGACAAATAATTTATTGCCCAAGCGAATATTCCACTTATAGGACAATTTTACAAAATACAACATACCAAAAACAAAATGCAAGGAACAAGTACAACATTACATGTGTGTGCAAAGAATCAAATATTTAGTAGTATTTATATTAATTTACAGTGACAAAATTACGGGTATTAAATTTTGGTTATATACAAACTATCTTGAAATTATTATTATTATATTGTTTATAAATAACATGTTTATTTGAGATTTGTTTGTGTATCAAATTCCCACTATCCTGAAAACTACAAATATTTTATTAAGTATTTTAGGCAGCCTAATCTCTTCAGAATTACTGCAAGCAGTGTAAGTATTCACATTATAATCTGCGAAATTCATTGATAGAAATAAATTGAATCACTTTCTTACAAAACAGGACTTCACTTCTGGTTTACTTAACCAAGACCTTCAAGTTAACCAGACATTTTGAAACAGATTTTTATAATAAACCAATATTTAACCCCTAACTATTAGTCAACCAGCGATTGTGAAACTGGCTGTTAGTTATTTACCGAAATTTCAGTCAATTTTATGTTTTCACTTGCTTAGCGGTTCAGCTATGCAAACAATAAAATATATAAAAGCTGTAATAATTAAATAAAACTGTCATGTCGTTAGATGTTACAAGTTCTCTTAATTTTATCGCGCGCTGACTCGAACAATGTATGTAGAAACATCGAAGAAGCTCAAAATGGGAGGTTGACTAAAGCGTCGCTAACTGACTAAGGTAGAAATTTTTAATTTTTTTTGAGTAATTCAATATTCTATTCCAATTTTCAAAAAATTTGGTGGTTTCGTTTTGTAAGGAAAGAAATAGAAACACCATTTTTTGAGACAGAGGACTCTACGTGAGCTATTGAACATTTGACAAGGAATTATTTAGTTATTGTGTCAGACAGAACATTTTGCCACTTCTGACCGACATTATGATAAAAATATAATTTTTGCATGAAACTCATATGTTTGTGCTTGTAATGTCATATGATGACGTTATATGAATAAATTTGATAACCCCAGAGTCATCGTTATGTATAGTATTGTCATTAATATAAATTCTTTTTTTCTCCTAAATTGGATGTGAGTTTAAAGTTTAACGGCGTTTATATACCCATGTCCAATACACAAATTTCATGTAAAAATGATGCCTCTATAAGATAAGATAATTTTATTTGTTTTTAAAAGTTTATACAGAATATAACATACAATGTACAGACTTTAGTAAACTATCATTAGACTTTAGAGTTTAACTGTAGCAAAAAAATCCAATAATAATTATTCATCTTCAGATAAGCAAAATTCTGTATCAACAAAGGTAGATAAAACTCCAGTGGCTCCCAAACAGGGATTAGTTTCAGCATCACCCAAACAAAATAGTCTTGTATCCCTTGAACAGAGATAATATTCAATAATGAATGAAATAATTCACATTGAATCTGATAAAATATATAATGGACAAGAAAATATAAGCAATAACAATACCCATAGTGAAACAGAGAACTGGCAAACAGTAGAGAGAGAAAAGAGGCCTTTCAAAAGAAATATAGGCCAATCAATCGGGAATAATGAGAAATTTACCAGAGCAAAACCGAAAATATGGTTGTATCTATATAGAATAACGCCAAATGTCATGGAAGAGGACATACAGCAATATTTGAAAAAGAAAACTGCAAATGAAGATGAAGAATTCATTGTCAAAGATTTAAAAGAGCAAGGAAACAGTAGATTCAAAAGTTTCATGGTAGCAGCTGACTTTCAATATAAAGAGGTATTTTATCAGCCCTCATTCTGGCCCAAAGGAGTTTTTTTCAGAAGATTCGACTTCAATAGGCATTTTGAAAAATATAAAACTAGAAATGTTATCAACGATGAAAAGGAAATTAGACCAAACTCTTTTTTAGAAGTTATGTCCCAGAAATTGACACAATCCTAGATAGAAATATCAATATTGGAAATAAACTTTCACATTACCCTCTGAACAAATATGTCAGAATTTGTCACCTAAATATTAGAAGTATTCGTAACAAGATTATGGATGTTGATCTTTTACTTCACTCCCTGGACTTTCCTGAAATTGTATGTTTGACAGAGACCTCATGTAAACTTTCTGAAATTAATTTTGTTAAGTTACAATCTTACACGTTAACTGATTACCACTGTAGGAATCAGGCAAATTTTGGTGGTGTTGCCATCTTTGTTAAAAATAATATAAAATTTAAGATTAAGACCTGTAATATTGCAAAAGTTGATTTTCTGTTTGAGTATGCTTTTATTGAAATTTTTTTAGGTAATATTTCTATTCTAGTAGGGTGTTTTTACAGATCGCCATCGAATTTATTATTTGACTGCAATTATTTTATTTCTAATATCGATGAATTGTTAAATAAGCTACTTAAGCCAAATGTACCCTCATTTATTTGTGGCGATTTCAATTTTAATTTTGATGATAACATTGTATGCAGCAAAGTAGACAAATTATCAATTATTTTATCTTCATATGATCTCAAAAAATGCATTAATGAATATACACGTATTGATACGAATAAAAATAGCAAAACTGTGATAGACAACATTTTTTCTAATATTAGTGTTGAATCTTTAAATCCGAAAGTCATTCCTTGTGACCTGTCTGATCACTTTCTTCAAATTGTAAGTCTCCCGTATATACTTTGTAAAACAAGCGATGAGTGCTTTTATATACTCAAAAGAAATTTCAACTCAGATGAAAAGATGAATTATTTTAAGTATTTGCTGTCTATAGAAAACTGGTCAGTTCTCTTGGCTACTGATACAACCAGTGATGACAAATTTACATATTTTCATAATAGATTTACTGAAATATTTGATGTTGCTTTTCCTCTAGTTACAAAAAGTTAAAAATCGTTTAAAACCTAAAACACCCTGGTTGACGCAGGACTTAATTAATGAAGGCATATTCATTAGACACGTCTTTAAAACATATAAATATACTAGCGACAAAGAGGTTTACATAAGATACAAAATTCTAAAAAAGAATCACCAAAAAAAAATCAATACCGCAAAAAGGCTTTATAATGAATCACTACTTATTAATTCAAATAATAAATCAAAAACAGCCTGGCAAATAATAAAAAATCAAAATCCAAATTTGAAAACAAAAGAATTGCAAGATGAATATATAGATATTAATGGAGATATATTAACAGATATGCAATCAGTTGCTCAAGCATTCAATAACTTTTTCATAGATTCTATTAAACAGCTTACCCAAAATATGTCAGTAACCAAGAACTTAAAAATAAATATTAACAATCGCTCTATGTTCTTATCGCCAATTACCACCGATGAAATGAGTGCAATTATTAAATCCGTATCATTAAAGAATTCCTCAGGAGAAGATGAGGTACCATACTCTCTATTAAAGGATATCGTACAGTATATAACGGAACCTCTTACTCATTTAGTAAACTTGTCATTCCAGGAAGGTATTTTTCCTTCGATATTAAAAAAGGCGGTAGTTATTCCCATTCATAAAAAATCGGACAAATCAATTTTATCCAATTATAGAGGCATAGTACTATTGTCAGTCTTCTCTAAAGTTTATGAAAAATCATACTACAATCGTCTAAACAACTTTTTAAATAAAGAAAAAATACTTACGAATCATCAATTTGGTTTTCGAAGTGGTTACTCTACACAAGATGCTATCTTATCCCTATATAACTTCATACTCAAGAGCTTTGAAAATAAAGAAAAATGTGCATGTGTATTTTTTGATCTGACACGTGCATTCGAAACTGTGGATCATAACCTATTGGTGGGCAAGTTAGAAAATTATGGCATAAGGGGGCCTGCCCTAAATTGGATTAAAACATATTTGTCAGACAGAACCCAAAAAGTATCTTTAAGCTTTAATAATAAAGTGTACACTTCTGATCCTAAAAATGTGTCTACTGGAGTTCCTCAGGGAAGCGTATTAGGACCTTTATTGTTTATTATTTTTATTAACGGCATTGAGGTTCATATGAATGGATCTTTTACATCAATTTTTGCGGATGACATGGTTACTGCTGATTCCGAAAATGACTTGTGCATGCTAGTATCTAAAACAAATTATACGGTATCTTTGATACAACAATATTGTTCTCAGAATGGTCTAAACCTTAACCTCCACAAAACTAACATGTTAACATTTTCCACTAAACCTCTCGATCTTAGTTTATTAATAAAAATGGAGAATAAATCTATCGCCCAATATGACGTTGTCAAATACCTCGGGCTGCAGGTAGACTCTTGTCTCTCATGGACTAATCAAATAGATGTACTATTAAGAAAATTGTCTACTCAGTGCTTTATATTATGGCAAATGCGACAGCATGTAAGTTTACACATACTAAAAATTTATTACTATGCATATGTACAGTCCTGTCTTGATTACTGCATAATTTGTTGGGGGAACTGTTCTAGAATAGGAGAAGTTCTTACGATACAGAAGAAAATAATTCGCACTATCACTTTCACATCTCCACGGGATTCTTGTAGAAATTTATTTAAAGAACTTGACATATTAACTGTTCCATCATTATACATTTTAAGATGTGTATCTTATGTAAAATCTCATATCGACAATTATGCTTCAAGAGATGGAAATTCTGTTCATCAGTTAAGAGTAAATTATAACCTCGTAATCCCACAACATAGGTTAACTACAGTAGCCAAAGGACCTAATATCATGCCTATCAAATTATTAAACAAACTTCCCACAGAACTAAAGGCAACAAGTAATATTAAATCTTTTAAGAATAAAGTACGATCTATTTTAATAGAAAAAAGTTTTTATTCTGTTAATGAGTATATGAGCTCTCGCTTTTAACTTTTAATTACTAATTTTTAATTCTTCATTGTCCCTATATATGTGTTTGTGCATGTATGTGTATATATGTATATTTGTGTATATGTATGTATATATATATATATATATATACATACATATATTTGTGTATATGTATGTATATATATATATTTTTTAATTATTATTCAAGCTTTTTAATCTGTAATCTTTAATGTAATTTTATTTTTTTAACATCAAAATTAAAACTTAGTTCCTAAGATCTTGCTGTCGACTATATTTCAATACTTTTGTAAAGTCTGTGAAAATAAAGATTTTATTATTATTATTATTACTTTTAAAGTGCTCGAGAGCACCAAAGTGCTCGAGAGCACCAAAGTGCTCGTAAGCACTTTCCGAGTGCTCGAGAGCACTTTATGTGATTACTAAGCACTAAGCCCTTTCGCAGTGCTCGAAGCACTAAGAACTGTTTTAAAAAAAAATTTCTAAGCGCAGTGCTCCCGAGCACAAAAGTGCTTAGACGAGCACTAAGCACAGTGCTTAGGAACAGGTCTAAGATAGAATTAATGTGGATCTTAAAATTGTATTTCAGGATTTTGCTCAAAACGCTGTATTTATTAGTTTTTTAATATAAAATTGTGCCACATGCTCTAAATCTCAATCTGTTAATTGCACATGGGCATGGACACATTAATCTTGGAATATTAGTCAAACTGTGCAATACAGATCGAAAAAAGAAGGATATATTGCGTTCACTGTCAGTTCATATTTTATGTCCACGGGTTTAACAAACAATTTAATATTATCGTTTTCTATTTGACTTTCCAAAATAAAACGCACAAAAGCATCACCTACCTTAAGACTACTAGAAATGCTCTGCATAGTCACAGATCTTCCTCTTGAATCTGTTACACAACCTTGAGCATAAACTCTGTAAGGGAATGCATATCTTAAAGCAATGGCAGCGCAGAACATCTCTATACATATTAGAAAGTTTTGATAACCAGCAGACACCGTACCAGCTGAAGTAGGTATACCATTAGCGTCATGAATTGGAGAAATTACTTCTGCTTTTTCTAGGATAGCTAAACCTACACCTGAAAAAAAATCGAAATAAATAATTGCTATTGTGGTTGGAACAATAGCATATACCAAATTTAATGCCATTTCATAATATATGTACTGACTTATTATTAATTTCAAATTGTAACTAAATATAAATTACCTTGCCAAAAAGATAAGAAAATTACAGACTTCACTGTACAAAACTTTAATACAGGTTCAAATGGCGTCAGGAGATCACGAGTAGCAAAATAAAACAAAAATAATCCATATAAGGCAAGAGACACCGATATGTTATAAATTATTGTGATGTAAATATATCCACCGTCGGGGCTAAAAAAATAAAAATAAAAATTAGTATGCTATTTTCAAGAAATATAACAATTAAGTTACCTCAAGTCTCCATCACGGTAGTGCCCAAAAACTTGTAAAAATATTATAATAAATGCCATGAGAGGTTTTACTAAACAAAATTGAAGAGTAGCTTGTTTACAAAAACGTAAAAATCCAATTGTATAAGTTTTCCCATTTAAACAGCAAGTACCATATAAACAGCTTGACCTGATTGGCTTTCCTCTAATTTCTGACATAATGTTTCCTTCACCCCCAAGATACTCATAGCATAATGATAAGAAATTATATATTACAAAGGCTAGAAAATTAAGAATCAAAATATTTTACATAATACAGTTATAACTAAAATTTTACCTTCATAACAATCACGGACTGTAAAAAAGTACACATAATAACTTTCTGAATTGAAAAACAACAGGCTGACCCAAGAATATGTTGCATAAATGGGAACAATGAATAAAATTCTTACAATCCATCGCTGTTCTGTAGGATTTGTGTACCATCTTAAATGATGATAGATCTGAAACAATGTATAAATAACATACATTAATATTTTCCACATTCCACTATTCAAATTGTTTTTTTTTTTTTTTTTTGGAGAATATGTAGTTATTCTAAACACAATAAATATAAATAAACTGAATATAAGTAGCTTCGATAACGACATAGATTGTTTCAAAAGTAGTATGAATTATAATCATTTTTTAGTCTGCTAAGAAAATCATTTTATTAGTGTTTTCTTAATAGGTTCATAGGGATAATAACTTTTACCTGATTTTAAAAATATACATAAAACCAATTACACAGCCAAACAAAAAAAATGCTCTGTACCAGAAATCATTTTTCTATGTATTTTTATGTGCTTAAAAATGATGTCCCAATTGCTTGATTTTATCTCAATTTTTTCTAAATTGTGAAAATGTTGCAGGTAAGTGAATGACAAAAAGATTTGTTCCGGGATTTAATAATCAATATTGTATAAATTGGCACTTGGCATTGAGAATCACCAACCTACATTTCTGATGTATTATGATGATGATGCCGCTTTCACTTTATAACTGTATAGTGTTATTGCCCAGAATAGTTCTATCAAACATCAAACTGGAAAGAATGTCTAAAATTCATAAAATTAACATTGTAAGAAACTAAAGTGAGTTTATGTCTGCAACCACTATGAAAAATGTGACGTCACATGCAGATACCCTATGAAAAATAATAAGGGCATATTTTTCATTTTTCTTTACAATCCCGTGAATCATCGTATCGCCCTTTGTACAGCGAATACTACCGCTCAAATTAATTTTTCCACTTTCGCAACTTTTCTTTCAATGCTGAGTACATTGAAATATATGACATAGAACAACACTAATGTATATTAATTGATTGTTATCAAGAATGTGCGAATTTAGATTGGCAGGACTTTTAAAACTAAACTATTGATTATTTCGAAAAATGTTTCGCAAAGCAATCCAACTTTTTAAGAAAAAAGTTACACGTTACAATTGTGTGCAGTTGTTATCCCTTCGGATGATTTGCTTTAAAAAAAATATTTCTTTTCAGACAGGGACCCAGGCGGCCACTACTTCTTTGCCGCCTCTTAAACCCGTCGCTGAAGATACGTAAAAGAGCCAAATCAAAAACTCAATAAACTCATCTTTTATAAGCTGGACATTTTGGAATTCGTAACTAGAGGATAAATGTCAAACGAAACAGTAGATATTATTATTTCATTAGACATTTATCCTGTAGTTAAGTGTTAATCCTGTATTGATAAACCGAACCTAAACCTTGTGTTTACATATGGCAATTATTGATATAGCAAAATCTGAAATTAACATAACTGAATCGTTAAAAGAAAAAATAGCATGATTATAATATATGGAATAAATTGATGATAAAAATTCGTCAACATAATTTACCTTGAATAAAACCCTAAATACTTTGCTATTGAAACTTACAGCAAGTTTCGAAACAAGCATAACAATTTCAATGAAAAAAGATGTAAATAGAATTGTATTTGAAATAGCGACTAAGAATGATTATAACTGTGGTTAAAATTACTGTTATTACAAACATTAGGGGAGCGAGCGTAGGTGCGTCTTTACTATGTACATACTTCGGTATGCGATGTAAAGCAACGACAGGCGCAGTTAGTACTTGGATGGTGACCATTCCAACGGAAACCGCGTTCTCGCCTCACACATCTTCCAGCGGCTTGTATATCAGTGTATGCGCGGAAGCTATACAACCTTAGGCGAGGGTTGTATAGGAGATATACCCATCCTTCGGAGGGGATGTAAAGCCGTCGGTCCCTTGTCTATTAAATGTTAGGCAAGTAAAAGATCCCTACTCTTCTTAAGGGAAGAGGTTCGGCAAAATTCCTGGTTGGGGGTAGCTCGTCTACAGGCGTCGGTGTTAGGCCTCAGTAGCGGAAATAGGCCGACGTTAAATAAATGTACAAAAAAAAACAAACATTAGGTACTGTTGGTAAACACAATACATAAACATAAGTTAATGTTTATAATTCAAATTTTTAATTTTGAAATCTTGCCTGCACTCTATATGCTGATAAGTTCTGATAATATGACTTTCAATTCACTTCAATGTAAAAAGTTTACAAAATCCTGAAACCTTGAATTTGTTATAAGTCCTTCTAGATATCCAAATAGCAATGGACATGCTGAGCGTACTGTTCAGACCTCAAAAAATATCCTCCGACAAGTGCCAAAGCCGGGATTCGAATTCGGTGGCGCGATACCCGTGTGATTAATCATGATTGCCACATCGCGCCTTAACCAACTCGGCTATCGGCCAGACAAAACTAATCTTATCTCGTTTTCCATGCATAGTGTCTTATGTTTGTAGTAATGACATGTCACATAATGTAATAAGTATTGATGATAAATCTGTTTTAAAATATTTGTCAAATTGGTTGTAAAATGTAGGTTTTAAAGGATGTTTTCATTTAAATTGGGTCACACTGTACATGCAAAAAACGACAAGCTAATGAAAACAACCTGTGAAAGTATCTAACGATGTTAGTACTATTTTTTACAAATATAGGTTCAGAACATGCAAATCTAGTAACAAAAATGTAAGGTAAGTGTAGTAAGATTAATTCAGCCAGAAATACATTATTTTTTAACCAAACAACAGGAAATACCAATATTATGAAGACTCTGAAAAACAATACTTCGCCAGAGGAGCTAACATGTTATCTTAAAACATAAAAATTGCCTCTCAATATTTAACTGAACTTTTTCTCTTGCATTATTAACTTCATTTTGACTACTGGAAAATTTTTACATGTATTCTATATATAAGGTAATAAAACAGGCCAAACTCTCTCATTAGTAACTTTGCTAAAATAGTGGAATCGGGCTACATAATTACCTGAGTACATTTAATTTGTCATCTCAATTCGCTTGATCATCCACCTTCGGGACAATATGTATAGGTAATGCACCAAGAAATATATTCAATGATAAAATTAAATAAAAAACAATTTAGCACACATGTAATATAGAGGCAGGAATTTTGTTACAGCCCATGGTGTATTTAGGTTTCTTTTAGATAATTAAAACTTGCAATTACATCGAGACTGTTTCGTCTGTTTAGCTTGATTAACTTTTAACTTTTACTACGTCACAAATAAATATATTATTCTATTCTATTATACTTATTCAATGTAGTTTAACACTTACCTGGGTACATGTCAAAAAAAGGGCAGCCCATACAAACAGCCCTGCTATACCCTGACACAACTTGGTTTGGAGAAAAATTGATTCAGACTGTGTAGAATGTACTTGAGAAATAGTAGATGGAGTGGTTGAAATGTTGTTTAATAGTTCTGATGCCGTAGAAGCTACCAATCCAAGTGCGCTCGACGGCATACTGTAACAAAAACAAAAGTGTACCAAACAAAAAGATAAATCACAAGTGTATTGCATACACAAAAAGTGAGGGATGTTTGAAAAATAAATGTTTTCCAAGTAGTCTGCTGTACAATAAGATATACTTGAAAGCAAATTTTAAATTATAATCATAGGTATACATAGCACATAAGGAGTACCTAACAGAATTAAATGTCAGAAAATTAACATTTCATTAAAAGTCATGGAAGATGCCAAACATGCAATTAATAATTACGGAACAATAAAACTTGGTGCTGTGAGAATGTAGTTCTGATATTGACATTAATTTTTGGTAATCTGGCACCTAGTAGCATAGACCTAAGAAGTATAAAGTGAGCCGTGTTGTGAGAAAAATAGATTAAGGGTTTCATTTTTATTCACCTAAATGAGTATGGTAATCGCTTTCATGCTTCTACAAGTAATGGGTATAAGCATTCTTATGCCTCCACATCATAGATCAAGCAAAATCTGCTCCAATAGCTTACCAAGTAATTAATTCGTGAATGGAAGAAACTATCATGGAAAGTTGCATTCAGAGTTACTGAAAATATTTCAATACTCATTATGGAGTTCTTGAAATTTCAAAATTATGCATGATTTCAAATTAAAATTCTTGGATAAATTTCAGTACAGATTTCTTGAAAATAGTATCACTCAGTGGGCTATACTAGGTTAGGTATACTGAATAAAGTAGGTATATAATAGTTTGGAATAAAAAAAAATATGTAACTACAATATACATTGACTTGAAAAAAGTTTGTGATGTTGTTGACCAGGCTTGTGATACAAAAATTGGAAAAAAAACTTAGATTTTGTGGTAAAGTGCTGAACCTGTTTAAATTGTTCTTGATAAACAGATGTCAATTTGTCATGACAAAATGAGCAAAGTAATAGTAATAAGTAATTTAAGTAGATGCATTGGTTGCTTGGGAATAATATAAAGCTAAGTATCTCTTTATCATGTAATAATTTATATAACAAAATAAAGACATTAAAACACACTTTGGATTGCATTATCATTGCAGCAGTTAATTATATTGAAGTAGTCTAAATATTGTAAAACTTATAAATACAAAGCAAAAATACAAAATGGAGATATAGATAGATAATTTATTTTGTGTGAGACAATTACATAATTGTGTACACATGTCAAAAAATACAAAAATATAGAATAGATACATACAACAGAAAAATAAAATAAGTATCTGGAATCTGGAATTGGTTGGGAGGGTGGTCAATAAAAAATTATTGAACCACAGCACTTAGGCCCCATTGGGCCCCTTGTACATCCTCTCTGTAGGCAGACCCTCACCTAGGAATCCAACCAATCCAACCAACCTAATCTTGCGAAATAGGTGGTGATGCTACCTAGCATCTGCCTTACATCGGCCAAAGTAAGCCAAAGTTCTCTCAAAATGTGCTACGTCAAATTTTAAAACTCAATCTGATGTAACTAGTTGGTCGTTGTCTGTTGACATAACGGTATTTGCCGGCCGACTGACAGTGGAGATGGTCGGGGTTCTAAATTACTTTGATGTATCAGGGCGCCAAGTAAATTTTTTTCACTCCAAATACCAGCTCAAGTACAATGTAACCTTAAATTTACTAAATAAATTACTTAGCGAGACGATAATGAAAAATTCAAATTCAGTTTTATCTTTTAATAACAATATACGAAGTAACTTTATAACATTCAAAAGTACAATAACGTAGGGTATGGTAGACAAATTCACACAAAAAAAATATATCTAACTGGGTATACGCGTCTTACGTAAGTGCTTAAACCCCCAACAAATATCATAGATGTTATAATTAGTTGACAGAATATTTTCATAAAATGTTTAGCAAAATTTTAAAAAATATATATACGTATATATAGGTACAGTGGTGAAATTTTTTTTTAGTAAAATTTATAATATATTTTAAAAAAAATTCAATGTATATATGGCGCAAGAAGGATACAAACTGCAGGCAGCAGGGCTTCAGCTTCGGCTCAAATTTCAGGAATGGCAACTTCCAGCCTATCAATTAACCCAAAAAAATGGATGGCTCTCCACAAAAAAAGAAATTCCAGTCCAGTAAGGAGAAGTAACATAAGTACGTGTAGACCAGTAGAAAAAAAGTTATTCGTTCGTATCAGGGGACAAAAAAAATCGTATGAAAAAACTACGAATTCCTAGACGAAACCGTAGGTGAAAATAAAACCCTAAAAATAAATTTTTACCATTGAACAATTTACTACAAGTGATATTTTGCTAGCTTGAATATAAAAATAAAATAATTACCTCGTTTCGGAGGGTTTTCTTAGAAAAATGTTGTTGGCCTTGGATGTCCTTGGCCTCGAGTAAATTTGGCAAAAATGGCTTTTACGTATAGATCCTTCCAATGAAGACAATCGATTTCCAATACCATAAAAATATGCACTCGTCCAAACATAAATGGAAAATCGAAAAGTAACGTTGCGAAAATATCCCAAAATGGTGAAATTACTTGTTTCAAAAATCGCAATGAGCACGTAAAAATACCACTTAATAAATTGCCAAGCGTTCGAGCGAATTACACGTGAAAAGTGACAGACTACCGGAAGCCAAAAACTATTGTGAAGAAATAAATCTGTGTTACCGATCGTCAGTCGGTTATAGGAATCTACCTATAAACTAATTAAAAGTTATTGGTTTCCTAGCTTAAGAATTACAGAAATAGAGGGCTTAAGTATATGCAACACGCTACACAACAAAATGTATAACGCCATGCCTATACCTGCAACAGATTCCTTACAATTGCGAATTCATATAGACAACTAAATAATAAATATTACGCGTGACGACGGATAACACGAATTCGTTAGACATTAAACGTAAGAGATAAAGTAATGATTTAGAGATTTTTTTTAAACAATGTATAAATGTTAAATTGAACTGTAACAACCGGATTCTCTGATCGATGAGACGGCAGAACAGTCACAGAGTACATGTTGAACCGTCTCATCTTCTTGTTGTTCGTTAGACAGATTTAACGATATATCGTTTATATATACTATAAACAAAACTAATCCCAAAATGAATCCCTGAGGAACACCATACTTGAGAGGCTTTAGAGAAGACATATTAGTAGTCACTTACAAAATAATTGTTTGTGATGTAGCTTCTAATAAAAGATTGTACAGGTCCTCTTATACCATAGCTTTCTTTTTATTAACAATATATCAGTAGAAACACAGTCAAAAGCCTTAGATAAATCTAAATAGGATGTCAGGATCATATTTCCATACTCAAACTAGTCAGTAATAAAAGTTATCATGTCTGTTAATGCTTTAATGGTAGACTTACTTTTCTTCCCTATATCCATACTGAGTACAATTTAGTAAATTTTTTCTTTCTAAATATTTTCATAACTTTAACCTTAAATGCTGGCTCTAACAATTTAGACAGGATAGGAACAATCGAGATTGGTCTACAATTTGTTTCAAGATTTTCATCACCTTCCTTAAAAATTGGAATGACTTGAAATTTTAAGACAATCTGGAAATGTACCTTTTTCAAAACAAAAGTTAATTTAATCATATCACTATTTATCCCAAAATAGTTTTCACAGTTAGAAGTACTTAATTTATCAATTACTTAGTTTACTTATTTCTTCTTCCGATACTAGTTCA
Organism: Leptura quadrifasciata; assembly: GCA_963675555.1. Taxonomy (NCBI): domain Eukaryota; kingdom Metazoa; phylum Arthropoda; class Insecta; order Coleoptera; family Cerambycidae; genus Leptura; species Leptura quadrifasciata. The sequence goes on from OY776673.1 coordinate 115,434,721, forward strand.
AGGTAAAAAGAAAACACAGATTATATACCATTGTCTCATAGTGATCGGGGTCTATGTTAGAGAAAATATTATCAATTCTTGATGCAGACTTATTAGTAACTCTAGTGTAATTACTAATACATTCATACATTCCGAATGAGATAAAGAGGTTTGTTAGAACTAAAGAATTATTAAATTCCTTAGCAAAATCCGCATTAAAGTCTGCACAAAATGTAATCTTTTCATCTAATGATTAATGATATTTTGTCCAAGAACATTGTGAGATTGTTATTCAAGATTTCAAAATCACCTGCAGGAGATCGATAACAGCAACATATAATTAACTTATACTTAACCAGTTCAATTGCACATATCTCAAAATGTATGTCCCTACACATTTGTTCTTCACCAAATTTCACTAAAACAAATAATGCCATAATGGTTCTCTGAAAGTAATTGGTTAAGTTCCAATAATTTATTTTGTATACATTAAATATTTATATAAAATATAGATCATTTATTAAGTTTAAAAAATATGGAATTATCCACAGGTTTGTGGTGGTGTCTTTCACATGAATTTAATTGCCTACATCTAAAAAAGATCCTTATTTTTCTTAATTTTCATTGGAAATGATATTCCTTATTTTAAGTTTTTCAAAGTGTTGATTAAAATCAAACTTTCTGTAATTCACTCCCATTGGCCAAAAGGATGTTTTGTAAAAATCATATTTGTATTTAAAATCTGCCGCAACCATATATGGCTTTAACTTCCCAAGTTCCTTTAAATCTTTAACAATAAAGTCCTCCTCCGTATTTCCAGTTTTCCTCTGCAAATTTTTTTTTATATTTTCTTCTGTGATGTCTTGTGTCACTTTGTATACATCATGCATCCATACCTTTGGTCTAATACCTTTAAAATTTTCATCTTTGTCTTCAGACTGGCCTATGTTTCTTTTGTATGTATATAATATATAAAGATAAAACTATCTTTGTCCAGTAATGAAAAATAAATTCCAGACAAGCAAAATACTTCAGATTCAACGCAAATACAGACAGTGCTTTCAAAATGAATGAAGCATGTTTACAAATCTTTGGTTTCTGAATTTCATTCTTTCTAATGTAATTCTTGTGCTCATCCAACCTCATCCTCACACTGAAAGGTCTGGACGACTCACCCACATAACATGGGTTCTGTGTAAGTAGTAAGTATCTATGGAAATAACCTAAACAGAATCTTAAAGCTGTGTATTTAACATACACAGCAAAATAAGAGTTCTTCCAAAAAAGCTTTGAAAACGGAAAGAAACTACTTTCCGAAACGTCAGCAAAATACATTATTTCTGTGTTTATTCCGATTTATATTAAAAACATAACCTCTGACTGTTCCTTTGACATAAACGTCACGGGTACAGAGGCTTTTTTCCAATAATTCTATTATTTCGTAGATTCGGTGATTTGTTTTTGAAGAGGATAATAATACGTGGTAGAAAACCCAAATAATAGGAAGGAATAACTACCTATATATAATGCGTCCCATCTCGAGTAGACACACTTTGATATAACGGTCTGGTCGATAACCGCGTGGGTTAAGGTGGGAGGTGGCAATTGCGATTAATCACACGGGTATCGCACCACCGGGTTCGAATCGGCACTGGCACTGTTGGAGGAAATGGTTGTATGTCCATGTTTTTCAATGTGTAACCCAATTCCGTACAAGCCTCTGGCTTCTGGAATTGGGGGTTTTCTAATTTCTGTGGTTTATTTTATTTATTTATTTATATCGGTAACTCAGTGGGTTAGCGTACCTAGGTTTCTCTCTGTATATACCTAGTGAAGTGGGTTCGAGCCTCACCTACTGCGAAGTAATTTTCAAATATAAATTATCCCCAAGAAGTGGTTCGGATCCCACAATAAACTGTAAGGCCTCGTCATCTTCATTCAGACAAATCTAAATCTCCTAAACTTAAGAGGGTTACTCAGGTAACTTTGAAGGCTGTTAATAAACATTTGTAACCATTTACATTTCGATTTCAAATTTTTCCCAATTATGAAACTCTTTTCGTATTTTCAATTGTCACATCAATTTTTCTATATTTTACTTTGCGTTAAAGAGTGCAACAGTCTAGTTTACTTTTTGCGTTGTAAAGAGATTAATAAATATTGCCATGGAAAGAAAAAGTACTCAAAATCAGTTTAATGTAAAATAATTCAAAATCACAATAAATGTAACAAATTTTAATAAAAAATAAAAATTTAAACACTTAAATGTAGCCTGTTTCAGCCACTGAACTCTATTACAGTAAATGGAACGCCATTATAGGCATATGCGCGTAAACAAAATGTGATAATCATGCGATTTAAAATGCACAGACAAGCGCCGACGCAGTAGGAAATCTAAGGTTAAAAATATGTCGGAGCTTGACTCAAACAGTTGTGTACGGAAGTTATGCGCTGACGCAAGTTTGTGTTTTATTTGTTTCTAAAGCGTAGGTCTTAAATTGAATGCGAATTACAGAGTCGGTCTTCGCGATTTTATCCTTTCGTTTGCGAAAAGTTGTGAGATATATTGGTTATTTTGTATATAATTTTGTGACTTATAAACAGTGTGTATCTTAATTAAGACAATAGGTGCGCACTTGTATGGTACTGTTTTGTAAGAACCGGGACGAAATCCCAAGTTTGTTATATTTTAAGTAAGTATACCTACTCAACTTTTGTCTGTTGTATTAAAATAAGCTACCATCTAAATATTGGCAAGACAGTCCGATTTTGGATTTTTTTTCTTTTAAAATGAGTACTTTTGCCTACTTAAACACGAATTTTTATTAAAAATAGGCTGTATATACTTCCCGAGATATCAGGATGCAAAATATTGTAACCTCACATTTTTTCATTGCTGCGATTTTTAAGTTTATTATTTGTGAATTGTTGAGTACCTAAATAGTATTAATATAAATACGTATTCAACATATTCGGGATAATAATACTGATTCCAAGATCTTTTTGAAAACACATAACGTTATCATACTTTTTGTAAATTAATATTACAATTTTATGAAACAAGCAAGTTCAAACTGTGAAATATGAGTCCAGTCAGCCAACGTGGTAAAGTTGACAATAGGAACACTGAAGTATATTACTAGTAAGTTAATAGAGTGCGGCAGCAAGGCATCTCAATTATTTGTGTATTATGCAAAATAAATAAGGAACACATTACCCTCCTTTGCTTAGCACAGTCGGTTAAAAATAATGCAAATATGTGCCAAATGTTTATGGAAATACAAATAGAATGACAATGTTTGACATATAACAAAGCGTTTTGTGAATAAAAAGAGAATTTCCTGAAATTTTATAACTAATTTATATTTTTAATTATGTAATAATTTATTTAAAAATTTTGTTTTAATTTATATATTTTACTAGCGAGACATTTTGTAATATTCAAAAAACAAGTTCTGCTATTTTTAAGCAGAAGTTTCATTTATTAAAATTTTTAAATATTTTTTGCACACCATGGCAAGATGCCACTGAAATCTATTATAACAGAACAGTTAAGGACGAGCGCAGCTCTGTCTTTGTGGCATTGTACTGCGATACTAAATATAAAGCAAGAGGAGCCGCAGTTAGTGCTTGAATGGGTGACTTTCAGAGAAACGCAGCAATCTTGACTCCCTTCTAGCGGCTTGTATTTCAGTGTATTAAATGCTATTTAATTCTAGACGGGGATTGTGTAGTGGATATACCATCTTTGGGACGGTATGTAAAACAGTTAATCCCCTGTCCATTAAATACTAGGCAAGTAAAAAAAATCCCTACTCTTTGATAGAGGTTTGGCAAAATTTCCAGTTTGAGGGTAGCTTGTCTCCTGGTATTGGTTCTTGCCCTTGGTGGCGGTAATAGCCCGATGTTAAAAAAAATCAAGGAAAATAAAGCAATAGAGTTCAGTGCAAAATACTTAATAAAAAGTAAGAAAATTGTTGCTTCCCTTGGTTCATGTTTACATTATATTTGTCAAAAGTACAGTACAAGATTTTATCAGATTTTCCACGTTTCAGACGAAGTATATTACGAATTTTAGTTATTCAGTTACTTTGTCAGAAAAATTATTTAATGTAGCAAGTAAACATTTGGTATATGTACACTACTACCGGGAATGAAACCACATACTTTTAGTCAAAATATAAATGGGCATTATATTTTAATTTTCTCTTGCAAATAGAGAAGGAAGTTTTACGTAAACACCTTTACATATTCTTTTACAATTCATTGTCTCATGAGTATGTCATATTTTTATAAACAAACGAGTAAAACAATCTACCACTTATATATCAAGGCATTTGATATTAAACAAAAAAGCTAAGTTATCTTGAAATTCAAATAATAATACCACACCAAGTATTTGAAAATAGTTAATTATTACCTTTTCTTCATTTCATTTGTCAATTCAAACATATTTGTGAATATAAAATGCATGATTTTAGTTTTCAATAAAAATTTACTAGTACCTACTCATATATTTACTGATTGATCGTAGAAAAAAAGTATAGGTTTTTTTCAGGCCTCAATTTTAGCTTTTATTAATTTTAAAATCATATTTCGACCCCAGAGATAGAAAATATATGACTGTTTTTTGTGAACTATATATTGAACTTATGATCATACATATTCGACATTTGCTACAAGAAATTGAAAATAAAATGATTGTTTTGGGAATAACGATAACTTTGATTTTTTTTATAACTATCAAGGGAAATAAATTGTTATATTTATTTATGCGATTTCTAAAAAAAGTTAAAAATATGAAACACGCAATAAAAATAAGGCCGGCCCTGGCGTATTTCATAGTGCGATTGCGCGCTACTATGTGGCCGCCATACTTGCGCGATATTCAATTGTACGTAGAAATTTTTGTGGCATTGGCATTCCATTTACTGTAATAGAGTTCAGTGGTTTCAGCTAAACCACTATCAATAGCAATAAATTTCTTAATGGTTTTTCACGAGGTTTTTCATTATTCCTTATTACTCATCATAGTTCCTGAATGTTGATTTCTTGATAAGCTTGCCCAATTCTATCACAAAGTGCTTGCCTACTTCGGGAATTCATTTTGTAAACTTTGTTTTTAATTGTTCTCCAGAAATAAAAATCAAGCGGGATAATATCTGGAGAACTAGGAGGCCATTCGATTAAAGGGCTGTTTCGCCTTATCCATTATTGAGAAAAGTAAACATTCAACTATCGTTGTGAACTGATACTCCATCCTGTCGTTGAAAAAATATATCCTTTTTCAATGACAGTGGAAAATCAATCAACTACCTACCTACATTAATCCGTTATTTAAGAAGTATAGCAGTCTTTTCACATTTAAAGTTTGGAAGAAAAATTCTGTCACCTAAAATACCGCACCAAACATTTACTTTTTCTGAGTACTGCCGCCTACAATTGATTATCCAATGCAGGTTTTGCCGCCCAATACCTATAGATTTGCGAAGATATTACATCATTGGTGATGAATGTCGATCAATATGAAAATTACCTTGAGCCCAAAAATAGTAGTCCAGCCGTTTGTTATATTGTTATATTGTTATATACGAGGATTGTCATAGGAAGCATTTCTTTTTGTTTTTATTTCGGTAACACATTGGTTGAAAAGTTGCCACGCAAAATCTAAATAAAGGGGTCGGCTAGTAGTAGGTTAGGTATTTATTTATTTATTCCCCTTTTTTTTTTATGTATTTTCAGAAAGAGCAAGAGACTTCAGGGTCGTTGTCAGTAGTGTGGCAAAAATAATAAAATAGTACTAAACTTACCCACAATAACACCTGTGTTTTCTTATTTTATTATTCGAAATTATTCACTCAAAACCACGAAAGAGCTCATAAAAAAAAAATTGATGAAATGACAAGGTAAAGTTCAGAACTGTAAACTATGTAAGATTCAAAATCTAACAACCACAAAAAAAAAAATGGAACAAAAAAAATGTATCACCAATATATTACTACTCTTTCAAACCTACAATTTTATGGCAAGACAACGGAATTATAGCAAAATTTGTACTCACAAGAGTAACATGTGTGCATTAAAACTAAACCGGGGAAAAAAAACAAGGAAATATATATATCTAACTACAAGTCTATGTGCATACCCAAAAGTGGTCGTAGCAAAAGATTTCGGCGATATATAAATCATAAGTTTGGCCAAGAATATAGCTATATACTCGTGTACATCTATTTGCTTAAATAACCTTGTGAATGACTAACTAGATTTAAATGTATGTCTAATAAATAACTACATTAAAAAAATATATATGTACACATATGCCCAACTACATTCACTAATAATAATTAAAAAAAAATCCTGCTGGGTCTAGTCTACTATCTAGCTCACACCGTTTACACCTTAAATGGTTGTCTTTACTGCTAGGAGAATCCTTAATTCTAAACACTTGGACGTCGGGAATCCCAAGTAGGCCTTATTATTTTCCAGGGGTGGGAGAAGGACCCTAAAATAAAGCATGAAAAGATCGACGTAAGCACGCAAAAAAAACATATAACCACACAATTACAACAATTAATATACCTCTAGTGAGGGCCTGGATTCACAAATGCAAGCGGCAATCAAAACATGGCTCGACCCAGAATCTGGCATACTGAAAGAATCAAAAACTTGTCACCATCGACTTAATAATAATAATAATAAAAGTGCTTTATTGAATTATTACAATTCAAGAGGCCATTGACCGAGGTCCTTCAGCCTATATTCTATGTATATATGTATGACTATAAAATATTTAATGTATATTAAAACCTATTACAATAGTAACTAAGACAACAAATTCATGTGAAAAAAAAAATCAATTTGCATTTATTATTTCCCATAAAGTTCTTGAAGGATGTTTCACTCTTGCCCTGCCATTTGGTTCCCTTCTTGCACATAAGGTATCAATTAGCACTTTGTTTTGTACATTCCCGGAGAATCTTCTTGATAGAGTAATCAGCCTCTCTTTTATTGGTTCGATATTTGTCAGTTGGTATAGAAGTTGATTGGGAGGATTGTGTAGAGGATTAGTTGGGTGGCGAATTTTAGTTATTAATCGTAAGGCACTTGTTTCTGCTACCATAAGCTTTTGTATGGCTGGTTTTTTACAGTTTTGAAAGAGTACGTGACCATATTCTATCATGGGTCTGCAGATGGTCTTGTAAATTCTACAGGCAGTTTGGATGTTGATTCCTCCTTTTTTATGCACAAGGCATCTGAAATGTTTAGATCTTGAAATAACATTTTTTTTAACTTGCACTGTATGATCATTAAAGTTGATTTTGTGGTCAATGATTATTCCTAGATATTTGACGGATAATTTGGGATATAACAAATGGTTGTACATGTTGAGTGTTGGAGAGTTCGGTCCCGGGTTGTGATTGAAAATGATGAATCGTGACTTAGCTGGATTAGGTTTTAGTCTCCATTTGTTAAACCAATTTGTAGTATGTTGTATCAGATTTTGTAAGCTTTGTATTGCTGTTACGATAGAGGTATTAGAGGCAATTTCATTGCCCTCCAGCCCAGAGTGGCCAGGGACCCAGACCAGAGTCAGTTTGTTGTTTTTACCCAATTGGGTTAGAGCTTTTTGGCAGTTCCACACTGTTTTAGAATTACAGCGTAAGGATCCAACAGCTTTAAGGGCTGCTTGACTGTCTGAGATTTTTATTGATCTGTGTCTAGGGTGGGTTGATTCCAGCCTCCGTACACACAGTTCAATGGCATATATTTCAGCCTGAAAAATTGTCGCAATATCACCCAGGCTTGAAGTTATTCTTACCTTTGGGCAGCGACTGTAAACTCCAGCTCCTGTTCCTTCAGGAGTGTTGGAACCATCTGTATACCAACAGCTGTCTGCCTTCTGTAGGTCGGTTTTATTCCGATCCCACTCATCTCTTTCAGGAAATAGGATGTTGAAAGGCAGCTCATGGATGGTTCTGGTAGGCATCACATCAGAAGGCATACATAGGATGCTGTGACTGTTTAGGTCATCAATCAATCCGTTGCGTTCCATGATGATAGCCTGGGGCATGTTGATTGCCGATTGTTGGAGTCTATATGTTGCCCACCTAGCTTCTCTCTCCAAGTAAATATGGAGAGGTGGTAAGTCTAGGAGGATTTCCAAAGCAGCTGACGGTGTGGTGCTTATAGTGTTAAAGAACGCTATAACCCCGATATACTTTTCGACGTTGTAACAAAATCCGACTTAGGAAATATTTCGTAAGAAAAGCGTGCTTCACGTAAAAACGCCGTGGAGGAGGTTTTTAATTCTTGGAAATATATTTTTGCTCTTCGGAGCGTTTTTTATGCCAAATTTTCGCTAACTCTTCGAGGAGCGTTAATTTGGTAAGTGTAGTAAATGTCGCTGCACAGGGACGTAATGTCGCCCCGACCACCCAATTTTAGAAAGTATAATAAAATTGGACTTGAACTTCCAAATTTCCAAGATTAAAAACCCTTTTACGAATCCACGTTGTCAAGCACTGCAACTCTTACGAAGTGTTGAATATGAGGACAAGTTAGTCCAACGACTATTCAAAGTATATCGGAAGTTATAGCGAAATTAGCCCTTAGCGACATGGGACCCCCATCATTTCCTAGCAGTCGGATTTGACGGGGAAATGATGTGTTTTGACGGGGTTTGCCCTAAACCGGTTCCTCAGTGATTCGGAGTCAAAAAAGTATCTATACCATGTACTCACACGTGCATGGGATCTGCCTTGCCTGAACGTAAAATTTGTTATTGCATAATACAAACGAAGTAGATACGCTTCAAGCAATTTTAAGCTCCGAGGAGCGACCAAAATTTATGTGAATTAATAAATACGTTTATAAAGACAGGCAAGCATAAGCCCACCAAAATTTCAGTTACATGAACTGTTCCTTGAATCTTTTTGTGCATCGTTAGCTTTTCAAACTGCATATTGGATGGTAGTTGGTACCGTATGAATCGTCCCGTTCCTCACCATGTGTTGTACACGGGTCAGACCATTGTTTGTTAACATTTTCTCTGAAGAAGTTGTTGTAAAAACATAAATTTTTTAAAGATTTAATATACATTTTTTGAACTTTATATTGTCTTTTACTTGTGTTTTCTAACAAAATTTCCCTTTCAGATTTAATTTTAAGAGAGTGTTAAACAGACAGTGTTAGATTTATAGTGTTACGACGTCTTCCAATTGATACCATCAGAGCCGCAGTTAAGCATAAACGACAGTAAGTATGATTTATCCATTAATCTCCGTCTGAAACAGTCACTTTGAACCCTAAAAATTTTGTGAACGTAATATTTTTATTTAGTATTTAGAAAAGGTTGAGGAAAAAGAAAATTAATTTTTTCTTTTTCCTATTTTTTTCTTTTTCCTATTTTTTTCAATTTTTCTAAGTTTTTCGAACAGAAAATACGTCCTTCAGACTTCCATCAAAAGCATGGATTGTTCACATGGCGCCCGAACAGGGACCATGCCGTCCCCAAACCCAACAAATCCTTTCTCATTCATGGCGGAAGACTCTGAGGGGTCGACCCCAAGAGAATTTTATGAGCGAGTCACCGCACCGCTCGTCGACGACGGTTCTAGAGGGATAGAACCACAGCGACTGTTTCCGGAGGGAGATAATGTTAATTTATCAGCTTCACAGCCACAAACTGCTTCGATGGAGAGTATGTTTCTGAAAATGGCAGAGGGCTTCGTGCAGGCGATACAGAACGTGTCGACCTGTACGCCCCATGAGAGACAAAGATGTCCGAACGTGACGTTCCATGGGCTTGATCATGAAGATCCAGAAGCATTTCTGAAAATTATGGAGGAATATTTCGACAGAGCTCGCATAAGCCACGACTATGATCGCCTCCATAACGTAACCGGCCAACTCAAGGGCGAAGCTCAACGATGGTCCGAACAATTTAGGACGTTGACTACTTCGTATGCCTTATTCAAGGAAAGATTCCTTACGAGATTTAATTCTCCCGACATACAGTCACGAGCTATTGCTCAACTGTATGCCGTCAAGCAAACGTCTTTAGACGACACGGCAGTGTTTATCACAAGGAAAACCTGTCTTTTCGATCGTATTGATCCCTTTAAATCCGAAGCCATCAGAGCTCGGGTCATCATGGACCAACTGCGTCCAGAAATTAGGTCACGCTTGAGAAGCAACCTAATTTCAAACACAGAGATGTTAATAGCAGCGGCTACTAACGTCGAGCGGGATTCAGCTGACGAACAGACGTCGCTAATCCAGCTTATTGATCAACGTCTGTCCCGCGCGTCTTACTATCGAGAGCCGGGACACATCAGTCAACAAAATTCTAGTAACAGGAGCAATGGAAGCCCAACTCCGACAGCACCGAGGGTGCATTTCCGAGAGGACGTATCTCGACAGGACGGTCCAGGCAGAGCGCCTGGTCGTCCTTTTTTTATGCCTAATTTATCAAGCGGATCAGTGAATCCTGACCGCAGGCAAACCAATTTTAATGGCGGATCGGGGAAATTCCGAGTACCCGACCGACCGGCAACCCCGTGCCGATACTGTACAGACACAGTACAGTGGCACTTCCATAGTCAATGCCCGAATAACCCGCATCTCAACAGGAGACCGGGAAACTTTCGAGGGGCCAGAGACCCAGGCCAGGGTCCATCTGCAAGATCCCCGGCACAACGGCCGAACCAAGGCGGCAGCAATGTCCAGTAATTTTTTCCGATACTCATGACCACTACGACGCTCCTCTGCACAAGACAAGAGAGTCAATAAATTATATGAGCGAAGCGTTCCCTTTGCCTCGTATAAAAGTTCAAATTAATGAACATGCGGTCGACGCACTGATCGATTCAGGCTCGACGCGAAACGTTATCCATCCGAGGATGTTGGATAATTTTAAAAATCTCACGACACGTCGATCATTTGCTATGGCGTGCGGAGATCGAATGGTGGACTCTCTTGGCACGACAAAATTACAAGTAATAATTTCAGGCACCTCTTTTGAAATTGATTTTCAAGTAATCGAAAATTTGAACGAAACGATAATATTAGGATCACCATTCTTATATATGAACAATGTCGCATATGATTATGGCAGAAAATGCCTATATGCCGGCACAGAAGAGCGTATTACCGTCTTCTGGAATCAAGCTTCTCAGAGGGAGAGACAGCAGGCAAAGCTTCCTGAAGAGCTTGTTATTAATGACAAATTTCTACGGCCGCTGTTCGAAGAATTTGTCGATCTGTTCACTGCGGAACCGACTCAAGCAACCACAGTGACTGTGAAACACAAAATTACAGTAAAAGACACGAAACCATTTAATATCAGACCATATCCGATGTCTCCGAGTACTAAGAAAATCATGTACGACCAAATCGAAGAGATGTTAAAAGCTGGCGTCATCGAACCTAGCACTGCCCAATATAGTTCACCACCAGTGATAATAAAACGCTCCGACAAGAAACCACGATTTTGCATCGACTATCGCCATTTGAATGAAATGACCGAAGACGAGGCTTCCGTCTTACCCAAAATACACGAAAGTATTAAAGATTTAGGAAATTCGAAGATTTTTTCTGTGTTGGATTTAAAAAGTGGATATTGGCAAATACCACTAGATGAAGCATCAAAAGATTTTTCGACTTTTACCACTCCTGATGGGGCAGCTTACAGATTCAATGTCATGCCTTTCGGACTCAAGACAGCTCCCTGTACCTTTCAGAAATTCATGGTAAAGGACGTTTTAACGGGTTACCTGCACCATTTCTGTAAAGTGTATTTAGATGATATAATCGTTTACAGCGTAAACGTGAAGGAGCATATGTCCCACTTGAGATTAGTCTTTGAAAGACTACGTCTACACAATCTGAAAGTGTCACCGGAAAAGTGTGTAATAGCGACGAATGAAATTCAATATTTAGGCCATACAATTAGAACTGATACTTCCCAACCTTTAGAAAAACATGTCTTACAAATTCAAAATTATCCCGTTCCAGCCACTAAAAAGCAGCTACAAAGTTTCCTAGGGCTTTGCAACTGGGTACGAGAATATCTACCAAATGTGGCGATGATCACGAAGCCACTAACGAAACTTCTTTCGAAGGAAAATCGTTTTCACTGGAACCATGTATGCGATGAAGCGTTTAGAAAATTAAAAGAATTATTATCCGGACCGCTGGAACTCCATCGGCCGGATTTTTCACGTCAGTTCATTTTGCAAACAGATGCATCCCTACAAGGCCTTTCGGCCGTATTATATCAATTAGGCGACAACGGCGAAAAATACATAATTTCGTATGCAAGCAACACGTTATCTCCAGCAGAGAGACGTTACCACATAAACGAGCTAGAATGCTTGGCGGTGGTGAACTATATTAAAAAGTACAAGATGTACTTAGCAGACAAACCGTTCTTGGTGAAGACGGATAACAGGGCGTTACTTTGGTTAAACAAACATAAGGACGACAAAACAAAATTTACTCGATGGTCATTACTATTGCAAGAATATGCTTTCAAAATTGAACACTGTCCAGGAAAGGAAAATTTATTAGCAGATTTTCTAAGACGTAACCCACAAAATCAGTATGTCGAGACAGACGATGAAGAGGAAAGAATGTTCCTACCAAATTATAAGTGTCCAGAACGTATTTCTGTTTTAACACATTCAGAAATATACGAAGATATCGTACAGGCTCAATTGAGTTCAAGAGATATTCAAGACAAGATCCGCCATTGGAATGATCTATTTCAACAGGAACAACGTTCCGATGCGGATCTTATTTTTATGAAAAATTTTCACGTCCAAGACGATGTACTTTTTAAGGATTGCGATCGAAATTTTAAATTAATAGTTCCAAAGAGGAAAATAAAAGAATTGATTTACCATTATCATGACCGAGATGAAGCATGTCATCCAGGAAGAGACGAGACTCTCAGGAAAATAGCGAAACGCTACTATTTCAATAATATGGCCAGGATCGTAGGCAAATACATAAACGACTGTCTGATATGCCAGTCTGTAAAGACAAGACAAGCCCAACCCAATGCTCCACTTAGAAGTCATGCACCACAAAATGCATTTGAAACCTTGAGCGTCGACGTAATTGGCCCGCTGCAGAGGACTAAAGACGCCGAAAACAGATACATGATTATCGTCGAAGACGTTTTCAGTAAATGGATAGAGGCAAAGGCATACATTCAGGTCGACGGCAGAACGATAGCCAAATATATCGACGAAGAAATAGTAGCAAGATTCGGAGTCCCTCGAGTCATAATATCAGACAACGGTGGTCATTTCAATTCCGAATGGTACATCACATTTTGCGAAAGGAATGGTATCGAACGATACTTAATTCCAGCATATCACCAACAGTCCAACCCCGTGGAACGACGGGTTCAGGAATGCAAGAAAATTTTAAAGACTCTTTTATTCAAAAAGTCAAACGACACTTGGGATCGCTACGTGCATCAGATGACATACATCTTAAGAAATCGTAGGAACGCCGCTACAAATCAGACACCTAGCATGGTCGTGTTAGGATATGATCCAGCCGAAAGAGGCGAATGGGATTTGTATGCCTGGAGGCAAGAAAGAGCCAAGCAACAAACGCTTCCACGATACGAGCGAATCAAGGAAGCCCGTCAGGCCCAACAAAATTACAAACAGAAATATGCGCCGAAAGAGGCCGTCACTCCGATCGTCTACAAAGTAGGAGACAGAGTCATGAGTAAGAGAAAAAAGAAGGTACATACCTTCACGCCGTCTTGGTCAGGCCCAACCAGAATTCTGAAGAAGTTTTCAGACGAAGTGTATCTCGTGCAAAAGGGAAATGTAACGACAAGAGTACATGTCGATGATTTGAGACCAGCCCCGCCAGAGGAGCACAACTTGGAAATCGAATCTTCCGATGAAGAAAATGCAAGTCCAGGCGGAACATCACTCGATGGAAATGATTCCCCGTTCTCAGACGATTCCACAGAACCTCCACCGCCGGAGCAAACGGTTGTACAAATCCATGCACCGCCACGAGATGCTTCCACTTCTGATTCCGAATCGAGTTCTGGAGATTCAATTATATTTTTATAACATTTTTTCAACCTAGGCTAAGTTTTAACTTAGTGCTAGGTTTATTTTATATCAAAATTTCCATACCAACTTCTTGTCGTGTCAGGCAAGAGTTGGTATTTTTTTATGCATTTTTTACAAGTTATTTTCATTGGGGATATTGTATCGTCCATACAAATCTTCAAAATTCACTGCAGCAACTCTGACCGTGTCCGGCAGAGTTGGTATTTTTTATAATTTTTTCTAAGTCATCAAATGTTATTAAACATTCATCTGTAAGCAGAGTCCGACCCAAAGGGTCCAAACAAATGTTCCATTGGCACGGCATGGAAAGACGACAACTCTGACGCAGAGCGCGATTCAGACGAGTCTAGCAACTCAAGGGCGAGATGCCGCCACGTCTGCTGGAGGGGCAGATGCAACGATCCGACGGATGCAGATTCTGTCGCAGATTTCTCCCAAGAAGAGATTTTAATAAAAAACATTTCAATCAATATAAGTCAACAAAATTCAGTGTTCCTATTCTCAAAGACGACGATATGTTATCGGTCGCAGATCCCCAGACGGGATATGAACAAACATATTACTAAAATTTTGTTTTATATTGTTTCATATAAACTGAGCAGAGCCATAGTATAGCTGGAGCTAAGCAGTCCGAGGACCACCTAAGCTGTTCCAGAAGGCAGTTCGACACCGAAGGTGATCGACGAGGCATAGACACGAGGAGGAGCAGACGCAAGCCCGCATTAGTGGAAGAACACTAAGAAAGATAAGTGCGTCGAAAGTGTTTGTGTTGTGTCATCGAAAATCCGAGGATTTTCGATTTTTTCTTTTTTTATGCCATTTTTGAAACACAATGTTCAATTATTCAATCGAATGCTATGCATCGATATATGTTCAAAAATTTATCACCATTTTAGATTTGCATCTATGTTTTGTTCAGATAGGCCGGTCTGAACGATAACCGAATACAACACATGGGAGACTACATCCAATGATCCATTTTATTTTCAAACAAACAATTTACCAAACGTTGCACAAAAAGATTCACGGAAAGGAGGGGAGTGTTAAAGAACGCTATAACCCCGATATACTTTTCGACGTTGTAACAAAATCCGACTTAGGAAATATTTCGTAAGAAAAGCGTGCTTCACGTAAAAACGCCGTGGAGGAGGTTTTTAATTCTTGGAAATATATTTTTGCTCTTCGGAGCGTTTTTTATGCCAAATTTTCGCTAACTCTTCGAGGAGCGTTAATTTGGTAAGTGTAGTAAATGTCGCTGCACAGGGACGTAATGTCGCCCCGACCACCCAATTTTAGAAAGTATAATAAAATTGGACTTGAACTTCCAAATTTCCAAGATTAAAAACCCTTTTACGAATCCACGTTGTCAAGCACTGCAACTCTTACGAAGTGTTGAATATGAGGACAAGTTAGTCCAACGACTATTCAAAGTATATCGGAAGTTATAGCGAAATTAGCCCTTAGCGACATGGGACCCCCATCATTTCCTAGCAGTCGGATTTGACGGGGAAATGATGTGTTTTGACGGGGTTTGCCCTAAACCGGTTCCTCAGTGATTCGGAGTTAAAAAAGTATCTATACCATGTACTCACACGTGCATGGGATCTGCCTTGCCTGAACGTAAAATTTGTTATTGCATAATACAAACGAAGTAGATACGCTTCAAGCAATTTTAAGCTCCGAGGAGCGACCAAAATTTATGTGAATTAATAAATACGTTTATAAAGACAGGCAAGCATAAGCCCACCAAAATTTCAGTTACATGAACTGTTCCTTGAATCTTTTTGTGCATCGTTAGCTTTTCAAACTGCATATTGGATGGTAGTTGGTACCGTATGAATCGTCCCGTTCCTCACCATGTGTTGTACACGGGTCAGACCATTGTTTGTTAACATTTTCTCTGAAGAAGTTGTTGTAAAAACATAAATTTTTTAAAGATTTAATATACATTTTTTGAACTTTATATTGTCTTTTACTTGTGTTTTCTAACAAAATTTCCCTTTCAGATTTAATTTTAAGAGAGTGTTAAACAGACAGTGTTAGATTTATAGTGTTACGACGTCTTCCAATTGATACCATCAGAGCCGCAGTTAAGCATAAACGACAGTAAGTATGATTTATCCATTAATCTCCGTCTGAAACAGTCACTTTGAACCCTAAAAATTTTGTGAACGTAATATTTTTATTTAGTATTTAGAAAAGGTTGAGGAAAAAGAAAATTAATTTTTTCTTTTTCCTATTTTTTTCAATTTTTCTAAGTTTTTCGAACAGAAAATACGTCCTTCAGACTTCCATCAAAAGCATGGATCGTTCACAATAGCACCAGTTATTGCCAGGCATGCTAGTCTCTGTAAACCAGAGAGTTTGGCTTTAGCCGACTGTTGTAGCCCTTTCGACCACCAAACTATGGAGCCATACGTTATCATTGGTCTAATGACCGTAACATATATCCAATATATTTGTTGGGGACCCATACCCCAGGATTTTCCACAAATTCTACGGCATGTCCACAGGGACAGCCTTGCTTTGTGGATTACCTTTTCCAGGTGGGAATTCCAGTTGAGTGATCTATCCAGCGTAATGCCTAGATATTTAACCTCATCCGAAAATGGAATGGTTTCACCTAGTAAGGAAGGCGGTTCTAAGTTATCCAGCTTCCTTTCCTGGTGAAGGGTACTATTACAGTTTTGCGGGGATTGACAGACATCTGTTCCCTCTCACACCAGATGTGCACTGTATCTAGTACCTCTTGAAGGGTATGAGAGAGAGTACCTCTTCAGATTTACCTTTAACTATGATGACTAGGTCGTCTGCATATGCCAGAATCTCGGCTTCCCACAGAGATAAAATGGCCAGCAGGTTATCCACAAGTAGTGACCACAGAAGGGGGGAAAGAACCCCACCTTGTGGGCACCCTCTCGCGGCCCTGAAGCTGACCGTTTCCCCCTGTAAAGTTGTCGTTATGATTCTGTTTTCCAGCATAGCTCGGATCCAGTCAGTTATGGTTAGCTCGATTCCTCTAGCAGCTGCCGCTGTGTATAAGGAATCCGGCAGTGCATTATTGAATGCTCCTTCAATGTCGATAAAAGCAGCCACTGCAATCTCTTTTTCCTGAAGGGATTGAGTGATTTTCCCGACTAGGTTATTAAGTGCTAGTTCTGTTGATTTGCCTGGCTGGTAAGCATACTGGTGGGCATTAAGGGGATGAATGCTCAGGATGTTCCCCCTAATGTATCCATCCAGCACTTTTTCCAGGCCTTTCAACAGAAATGATGTCAGGCTAATGGGTCTTAGCGATTTAGGGTCCAGTTCTGTCCGCCCCATTTTTGGTATATATACCACTTTAACCGCTGCCCAACTGGATGGAATATGATTCCACACCAGACTAGCTCTGTAAAGTCTGATGAGGAATGGTAGTAGTATCTCCAGTCCGTTTTGCAACAGCGCTGGAAAAATACCGTCCTCACTAGGCAATTTGAGTGGTTGGAAACATTTAATAGCCCACTCAATCGTTGTTGCTGTGATAACTTTTTTAGCTACCAACCAATCATTTTTACAGGGTCGTTTATACCGGCTCCTCGATAGTGGCAGCTGTTGGTTATCCGGCAGAATCGAACTTCCTGGGAAGTGGTTCTGTGCTAGAAGCTCTAGGGTTTCCTTTCCAGATTCGGTGAACGAGCCATCTGTTCGTTTTACCGTTCCAAACTCCCGTACCGGTTCTCTGGAAATGATCTTGTGGATTCTAGTACTGCAAGGTGCATCAGTGATGTTCTCGCAAAACCTCCTCCAAGATTCCCTTTTTGCTTTCCTAATTTCTTTATTATAGTCTGTTAAAGCAGATCTATAGTGTTCCCAGTTGCCCGAAGCTTTAGCTCGATTGAAGAGGCGTCGAACTTCTTTTCTCATTTTATCTAATGTTTTGTTCCACCAAGATGCCCCTCTGTTGTCTTTTTTAGACTTTAGTGGAGAATTTTCATGATATGCTGAAATGATTGCGCTGCGGATCTGTTCCGTTGCGATTTCTATTTCATCATGATTCCTGATTGTGGTGAGAGCGGACTCCAGATGCGACTGGAGAGATTGTTTATACCCTTCCCAGTCTGTGCATCTAGGATCTCAGTACGTCACCACAGGTCTTGGACCGACTTCTATATTAAATAGAATATGAAGGTTCAGAGGATACCTGCCAGTCAGTTATCTTATTGCTCACAAAAGTTGAGCTGATTGTTAAATCTAGTACCTCTTTCCTATTTCTAGTAATAAAGGTTGGTTCGGCTCCAATGTTATTCACAATTAGTTCCTCACCTAAAATATAATCAAAAAGTGACTCACCTCTATGGTTGATATCTGTGCTTCCCCACGCTGTATGGTGGGAGTTTGCATCACATCCAATTACGAGGTGAATATTGTTCCTCTTGCTGTAGGTGACTAATGACCTAACTACTGCCGGAGGAGGTTGATCCGCACCTCTATCGCCCGGGAATTATGTACTCACAGTTGAAGAATTGACAGCAATAAATCCTCTTAAAGAGACAGATTTTCTCAAGACACGAACGTACACTAAAGTACCAACAAATTATCTCTATGAAAATCCAAGATCTGTGTAAAAATGGATATATCCCAAAATAATGGATAAAATAAATTTTCCACTTTCATAGAACACGTGCCATTCTAACAACGTTCTAGAAGGAAGTGACGAAAGGAGTCTTTATCCACGATTATTCAAAAAAAAAAAGGAAGTCAAAATTCGACATCTAGAATTCCAACGAAGTAACAGAAAATTTACTAACTGGAGAGGACTACATGATACTCTCGGAAAATGAACGCAAGAGACGGGTACTAAATTGGGAAAAGGGGGTATAAAATCTAAAATTACTTAATGCGGAAGATTTGTCTTTTATAAGATGGAATTATTAATTGTCTATTTGAGACACTTTACTCTGAGTGACAAATTTGTTTAATAAGATATTAATTTAATAAATGTGATGAACTGTAAAATTAACGCGCACGCTTATGAGGCGCGGATGTAGTAGTAGCAATCAAATATAATTTGATACCTCTAATTTCAATATAGCCAAGCGCACGTAGCTGCTTCATATGTAAACAACTTAAACTGAGAATAACCTATCATCTATACCACATTCTAGAATCAAACAAATTAACACAAGGGATTATTAATACATAATTAAGGTGTAGTAGTGGTAGTAGTGTGATCCAAGTGCACTCAGCAACCCGTAGCAGTAGATACAGGTGCAATATATGTCAGGTAAACCAGAACAATGCTCCACAACTTGGCGGTATTTAAAACATTTATTTTTCTTTTTAGACTGAATTAAATAACTTGGCTCAATGTTTATTACTGAGGCTACCCGAAAGGAAAACGCTGTAGCTCTAATTAGATTACAGGGGTAAGTAAGTAAGTTCTATACTAGTTTAACGACATTAATTAAAATTTTATTTTTATTTTCAGATAACTTGCAGCTTTGGATTAATTTGATTATACGTGGTAACGTAAGGTATATTTATCTAGTATTGTATTCTTGTAGGAAACAAACATATAAAACATTAATCTCAGCTGGTGTCAATGACGGCTATTAAATTGTCTCTGACTACGATATATATATTGTTGTTTTAAATGACCTACTACATATACAATTTAGAGGTATTTTGGACTGCCTAACTATAGGCACAACGTATTGAATAATTTAATTCAAATCACATATCCTAAATCGAAACGTGACAAAGTCCGATAATTTTGGCAACAACTGAATAACTAATTCGACGTATTTCATTAGATACTCTTACTGTTGCTCTGGTGGACGGATGAATTTCACAAGTAGTCTAATTATCTCCACTTTTTTATTAAGTCTCAACCATTGCTTACCCATTGTGCACGAGAAAAATTCTAAATAAATACAGGTGCACACGTTCGACTTTCTTTTATGTCACTTGTCATACTTTCTTATTTCCACGGCGACATTTGTGAAAGTCTCTACAATTTAAAAAATAAACTGGACCTTCGCACACATTTTGAATATTATGTTTTAATGAAAATCAGTATATAGGGGTATTTTTTAATTCTGAACAACTTTTCTTAATATTTTTTTAGGTGAAGAGCATTTCCTTGTTTTTCTTTTTTTTAATTAAAATAAAATATTACGACTTATTCTGAATATAATAGTTGCAACAAAAAAAAAACATTAAAATGACATTTTCGGATTTAGACATTTTAAACAAAATTTCAATATTTTTTTAATTTTCATGAAATTAAGGACTTGGGTTTCTGGACAAATAACTTTCATTAATAAAAATTATCTAATAAGACTTTTTTATTTTTTCAGTTTATTTTGGTATCACAGGTGCATTTGTAGGGAATGAATGTTTCTTTTGACCATAAATACATCCTACTTTGTTCTATATTCGAGTAAAATTTGGTCAAATGGGGAAAAAAGTTACACAGGTGTTCTCTTAAGTGCGTACATTGTATATGCCGCTAGGGGCTATTGAATGAAAGCCTTAATTTCGGTTTTTAACTTTTTAGTTATTTTTGAATACAAGGAATTAAAAAATGTACCTACTACTGTTTGCAGTCTCTCAAATTTTACCGCCGTCATTTAGTTTCAAAGCTCCCTAGTAAAGTCGTTATTGCAAGTCTATATGAGTATGAACGCCAAGAGCGGAATGACGCTGGTCTATATAATTACTTAAATATGACATTACTGTTGCAGTTGTTACAAATAATAAAATAAAAAGTATATTATAGTTACAATAGCACCTTTAGATAATGTAATATTTTGGATCATGTTGTATGGTGGTTTGGTATGTTGTATGAATTTTAGAACTGATAAGATATAAAATAAGATACTTACCTAGGTGTATTAACAAAGTGAGTCAATGATAATTTCAAGAAAGTAGACTGTAAAAATATCTGGGCAAAACAAATTTTGTGGGTATTAAACATTAAAAATGAATAATATGAGCTGTTACTTTGTGATAACCAATTGTGATGATCTAATGAAACATGTTTTAGTCTGTTTTCTATTACTATTTTAATTTATAATATATTACCTCTAGTCTGCACATTACGCAAGTGAACAAACTTATCACATTTTCTAACTAGTTTTTTTTGCTTTTTATAATATTCCTGTCTGTAAACAGAATACCTACCACTGTAATTAAACTGACCCTTCACATTATTTTTTATTTCTTCCTAGTCTCTCACATTTTTAAGCTCAACAGATTTTATATTAGTTTTTAAATAGCTAATTAATAGGTAGGTACCTGAAAATTGTCTTATTTGGAGTGCTCTTCAATAAGAACCTTGAAAAAATTATTATTACTTAGGTACTTGTTACCAAAAATTAAAGGCAAGTATTTTAATTTTGATTTAACTGTTGAGGAACATTTTAAGGCTAAGTTTTATATATCTACTTAATTAATTGGTATAAAGATGCTATTTTGATCAAGTCACTTATTGCATTGAAACATTTACATCTGTAGTCCGTAAATTTGCAAAATGTTAAAAATACCACTCTTTTTGAAAAAATTCTCATGCCAAAGAAATTTCTGAAAACAGAGTTTAAATGCTAAATAATGATAATAAGGAAGATTTTGACATATGTTCCTCTCACCTGTATTGTATTTATACTGCTTTAGCTGAATAGAAAAGATTCCAAAATCCAGAATATCGAACTGTTTCCTACAAATTTTATAATTATATTTTTTACAATGATCACAATAACACTAAAATCACTATCATGTTTATTACTTAAGCCCTTTAAAGGGCATAATTTCACAAAAATAACAAGAAACGATATAAAATACCACTAAAAACAGTTTTCTACTGATTTTAGACATTCGACCTCGATTTTTGCGCATGTGTGAATTCTGTCAATAAAAATTGGTAATACTGGTAATTAAAAATTGTATTTAACCGAGTCAAATCACACGTGCTTAAAACTTTATTTTTATATAGTGATTCTAATCTTTTTTTCTATTTCTTTTTCCTCTTCCTGTTATGGCCACAGAGTACAGCAACTCTGTACTCTGTGTTATAACAATCAACGTAATAAGTCTATGCCACAGAACAAGAAACTACCAGAAACGCCACTCTTTACCAAGGTTTGTAAAGTAAGATAGGTAGCATGGTAACTTGAACGGAATGGAGGGGTTACGATGAAGGCGGCCATCTTGCGCGTCATCGTGCCTGCCGAAACTTAATTGTACGTATGCATTTTTTGAGACGTTGCACTTATTTGTTGAGTTACTTCGAAATATTTGTTATTTTTGTGTTTATAATCGTGCAGTTATAGTTATTTAGTGTATAATCTAATTGACAATTACTATTAAAGAGAAAAGACTCATAGTATAGAGAAGTTTGTAACCTGTGTATTTACAGGAATAATTTTAAGGTAAACAGTTTTTATTATTTTCCGTTCATAATAATAACAAATAACAATGTTACATACAATTATTAGATGACTGGAGGAAAGGTTTGTAGTGTAGCTGTTTGCAAAAACAACTCAAAAAAGGCAAAAGAGAGTGGTGAGATGTTGATGTTTTTTTCCTTCCCTAAAGACCCTCTTATTAATTGCTGTGTCTAATATGACATGATAAAATTTAATGGCTCCCTTGTTAAATTTTATTAATAAATTATTGTATGCACATCTAATTCTAATAAAAAATTTGCATTAAAATTTTTTAATACTACGTAATTGTAAAGATTGGCCTGGGGAAAAATTTCTACTCAGTACGTCATAAAATAAGAAACTTTTCTAAGTAACCCTTTTCATTAGGGCGAAAATTAGTATCATGTATGTTTCTTCATCTATCTCATAACTTATTAAATTCGCTAAGAATTATATAAAGCAATAAAATCAAGACTGAAGTCTCGGGCAAGAAATTGTACACAAGATTAAAAGAACCTACTTCAGTCCCTTGATATAAAATGTACTTCTTTAACTGCATACATTAATTAGTTATAAATTTGATATATAGTAATGTCAATTTTAAATTCCAAGGAAAACGTTATCGATGTTAATAATCATTAATCAAAAAATCATAACTAATTATACTTCTATACTAATGGTTTGAATGCCAGAAATTCCAATGAGCAGGCAGAGTGACGCGTTCCCGCATTTTAAATAGTGATCTCTGATTGGTCGAAAGTTACCATGCTACCTATCTTACTTTACAAACCTTGACTCTTTACAATCTTCACCATAGATAAAATAACAGCGTACAACATCGAAAATACACTTTTAAAACCGGCCATTCACGCTCCACATGCCGGACACCAGAGCCGAGTCCGTTCCAGATTTGAAGTCCGTTCACGTTCTGGCCTGGCAGGATTTACAGCAAGACCACTACCCTTTGTGCAATGTTGCCAATACTACTGTTTTTTCAGTAGATCTACAGTTTTTTTGTTTTCTTCCCAGTTTTTAGTCCGATCTGCTAAATTTACAGGTTTTTTTTGCATACAGATCAATTATTTTATGAATTTTTTAAGGAAAAATGCCGCACTCACTGGAAACTGGAATAATATATGATACAAATTCAGAATGACATTAAACAACGATTTAAGGGTGCGTTACCAAGGCCAAATGGTGCGTAAAATATCCTCATTCTTATTTTACATTCATCTCAAAAACGAGCCAACAGAATTCAGAATTGATTTCATTATGTAAACTAGCAAACTTAAGACAAAGACTTATTACATTTTATATTGTAATCCTAGTTAAAATCACTGAACTCTATTACAGTAAATGGAATGGCAATACCCACAAAAATTTCTACGTACAATTGAATATCGCGCAAGTATGGCGGCCACATAGTAGCGCGCAATCGCACTATGAAATACGTCAGGGCCGGCCTTATTTTTATTGTGTGTCATATTTTTAACTTTTTTTAGAAATCGCATAAATAAATATAACAATTTATTTGCCTTGATAGTTATAAAAAAAATCAAAGTTATCGTTATTCCCAAAACAATCATTTTATTTTCAATTTCTTGTAGCAGATATCGAATATGTTCAATATATAGTTCACAAAAAACAGTCATATATTTTCTATCTCTGGGGTCGAAATATGATTTTAAAATTAATAAAGGCTAAAATTGAGGACTAAAAAAAACCTATACTTTTTTTCTACGATCAATCAGTAAATATATGAGTAGGTACTAGTGAATTTTTATTGAAAACTAAAATCATGCATTTTATATTCACGTTTGAATTGACAAATGAAATGAAGAAAAGGTAATAATTAACTATTTTCAAATA
Organism: Leptura quadrifasciata; assembly: GCA_963675555.1. Taxonomy (NCBI): domain Eukaryota; kingdom Metazoa; phylum Arthropoda; class Insecta; order Coleoptera; family Cerambycidae; genus Leptura; species Leptura quadrifasciata. The sequence goes on from OY776673.1 coordinate 115,459,085, forward strand.
CTTGGTGTGGTATTATTATTTGAATTTCAAGATAACTTAGCTTTTTTGTTTAAGATCAAATGCCTTGATATATAAGTGATAGATTGTTTTACTCGTTTGTTTATAAAAATATGACATACTCATGAGACAATGAATTGTAAAAGAATATGTAAAGGTGTTTAAGTACAACTTCCTTCTCTATTTGCAAGAGAAAATTAAAGTATAATTGTCCATTTATATTTTGACTAAAAGTATGTGGTTTCATCCCCGGTAGTAGTGTACATATACCAAATGTTTACTTGCTACATTAAATAATTTTTCTGACAAAGTAACTGAATAACTAAAATTCGTAATATACTTCGTCTGAAACGTGGAAAATCTGATAAAATCTTGTACTGTACTTTTGACAAATACAATGTAAACATGAACCAAGGGAAGCAACAATTTTCTTGCTTTTTATTAAGTATTTTGCACTGAACTCTATTTCTTTATTTTCCTTGATTTTTTTAACATCGGTCTATTTCCGTTACCAAGGACAAGAACCAATACCAGGAGACAAGCTACCCTCAAACTGGAAATTTTAGAAGGTGAGTCAAGATTACTGCGTTTCTCTGAAAGTTACCCATTCAAGCACTAACTGCGGCTCCTCTTGCTTTATATTTAGTATCGCAGTACAATGCCATAAAGACAGAGCTGCGCTCGTCCTTAATTGTTTTGTTATAATAGATTTCAGTGGTATCTTGCCATGGTGTGAAAAAAATATTTAAAAATTTTAATAAATGAAACTTCTGCTTAAAAATAGCAGAACTTGGTTTTTGAATATTACAAAATGTCTCGCTAGTAAAATATATAAATTAAAACAAAGTTTTTAAATAAATTATTACATAATTAAAAATATAAATTAGTTATAAAATTTCAGGAAATTCTCTTTTTATTCACAAAACGCTTTGTTATATGTCAAACATTGTCATTCTGTTTGTATTTCCATAAACATTTGGCACATATTTGCATTATTTTTAACCGACTGCGCTAAACAAAGGAGGGTAATGTGTTCCTTATTTATTTTGCATAATACACAAATAATTGAGATGCCTTGCTACCGCACTCCATTAACTTACTAGTAATATACTTGAGTGTTCCTATTGTCAACTTTACCACGTTGGCTGACTGGACTCATATTTCACAGTTTGAACTTGCTTGTTTCATAAAATTGTAATATTAATTTATAAAAAGTATGATAACGTTATGTGTTTTCAAAAAGATCTTGGAATCAGTATTATTATCCCGAATATGTTGGATACGTATTTATATTAATACTATTTAGGTACTTAACAATTCACAAATAATAAACTTAAAAATCGCAGCAATGAAAAAATGTGAGGTTACAGTATTTTGCATCCTGATATCTCGGAAAGTATATACAGCCTATTTTTAATAAAAATTCGTGTTTAAGTAGGCAAAAGTACTATTTTAAAAGAAAAAAAATCCAGAATCGGACTGTCTTGCCAATATTTAGATGGTAGCTTATTTTAATACAACAGACGGTAATTCTGGAGGATACCGATTTTTGGTTTTTTTCACGGTTCTTTGGTTGGTTCATGTAGTATTCATTATAAGAAGTAATTTGTGTATATCGAAATGTTGTGCAAATGAATAGTAACCCCAGAAACTGACGGGAACGTGGAGCGAATAGGGATGCTGGATGGGGTAAAGAACGTTCGGGGAGACGGCTGACAATAGCAAATTTGGGTTATTATGGCTTTTTTTGTACTTGCGAGAAGGGCAAGGAAAATTTTCTGGATATTGTTGGATTAGATGTACAACAGGCACGTTAGACAGTAAAAAGCAGATTACATGGCAACAGCGCATTTGTGAAGTACAAGTGCGTGCGATGGTTCTGTGGTGCGATGTCGATTTGAAGATGGCGGGTGCACAACGTAAATAGTGAATGGCGAAACTTTATGAATTTTTTGTGGGGTTATACAGCATTTGCACAACATTTAGTAGGTGGGAAATTGTTACGGACGTAACATGTGACACATGAGTATTTTTAATTTTTTGCTAGCATAGAAGTCGGTATCCTCCAGAATGACCCAACAGACAAAAGTTGAGTAGGTATACTTACTTAAAATATCCAACAAACCCGGGATTTCGTCCCGGTTCTTACAAAACAGTACCATACAAGTGCGCACCTATTGTCTTAATTAAGATACACACTGTTTATAAGTCACAAAATTATATACAAAATAACCAATATATCTCACAACTTTTCGCAATCGAAAGGATAAAATCACGAAGACCGACTCTGTAATTCGCATTCAATTTAAGACCTACGCTTTAGAAACAAATAAAACACAAACTTGCGTCAGCGCATAACTTCCGTACACAGCTGTTTGAGTCAAGCTCCGACATATTTTTAACCTTAGATTTCCTACTGCGTCGGCGCTTGTCTGTGCATTTTAAATCGCATGATTATCACATTTTGTTTACGCGCATATGCCTATAATGGCGTTCCATTTACTGTAATAGAGTTCAGTGGTGTTTAGGCCGTGTTTTAGAACTTTTAAAGACAAAATTAATTCTACTTTGTGATTCTGCATGTGTTTACTGTGTTTTAAAACTAATTGTATGTGTTCTTTGTTTTAAATAGGCTATAAAATAAATCAACTGTAGGTACGTTTGTGTTTAGGTATTTTCTGCTGTTTATTTAAGTTATTTTATTTTGCCTGAAACTTCATGGATATGTGTGTAAAACTAATTAATTATTTCAGAGACTCTAGATTAAATTTATGCCTGGCTGTAGATGTGCGATTTATGGCTGCAATAATAGAAGTGTGGTTACAAAAGGCTGCGATACAAAAATTGTTTATCATTCTTTCCCGAAAGGAAAAGTTTTTTTTTCTATGACTATGCTTAAAGAATGGATTCATTGCTGTAAACGTGAAGATAAATTTAATCCCAGTTCAAGTGTGATTTGTGCTGTTCGTTTTACACAAAATGATTATGAAAGGGATCTACAAAATGAACTGTTAGGTAGATAATAAATTTTAAATACTTACCTAACAAAAGTTATGGTTGGTGTAAATTTAGGTACAAATAATGTTAATTTGTAGGTTTGGCTTTAAAGAAAATTTTAAAGAAAACTGCTGTTCCCACATTAAATATACCTGGAAAAACGAAAAAGGTGGATATCATCTTAGATAGACAAGATAGGCATACCCAGAAAGAAAGAAGAGATTTGTACAATCCGTATCGAATTTAAAAAGAAAAAGTTCCAACGATGAAAACCGCAGAACGTGTAAAAAATGAAAAAGATTGTTAATTTAAGAACATTTTATTATTTTATTTGTTAGTAATTAGTTTAATAAATAATTTTAAAAAACATTGCTTTTTTCAGTTACCTTTCTTATTAGCTGTGGTGGGGGACAAATTTATTTCTCATCTGACTAAACAGGTATTTTTTCGTACTCACTATAAAGTTTAAAATAGTTTTGCCGAAGAAATACCATTATAATAATAATAATAATATATTTTATTTCTTTCATTTAAATGTATAAAATACACTAACAAAAGAAAAAGTCAAGAAAAGTAGGTATATAACATTTAAAAGTAAACACACACATAAACTATATTTATAAGTACATACACACACATTTATATGTAAATGACATAAACATATGGTAATAAAATATTACAAACATAACATATTTTAATATAATTGCATAGTTTTAAAATTTTAAATGGATGTTTTTGTTTTAAAAAAAATTCTTGAAGGGTATAACAGTTCTTTTGCAGCAAATATTCTTTTAATTTCGATTTAAAAGTATGAGCATTGGAAGAGTTTTTAATTTCGGGGTTTAACGCATTATAAAATTTACATCCAGTGTAATAAAAACTTTTTTGATAAAATGTAGTGCGGAAGTTATTGGGTAGTAGCAAGCCTCTTAACCTAGTATCATGACCATGATCCTGTTGGTTTGCCAAAAACAGTGAAATATTTTTATATACATAAGTACACACTTCTAAAATATAGGTTCCCGCAACCGTTAAAATTTTCAAGTCCTTAAAGGCATTACGACATGACTGGCGATAGTCTATTCCAGAAATTACCCTTATAGCATACTTTTGAAGTATAAATACTCTATTTACTTGAACACTTGTTCCCCAATTAACTATTCCATATTTTAAGTGCGAATGAAAATTTCCATAATATAATGTTAAGAGCACGTGTGGGCTACAATGTTTTGCCATATAGTTTAGAGCGTAGCAGCTTTTACGCAATTTGCAACATAACATGTCAAGATGTGGTAACCACACTAATTTGTAGTCGAAAACAATACCCAACATCTTTACTGACTCAGTACAAGTAAACTCAAGTTCTTCATTTTCAAAGAGACAAAGTTTATTAACATCTCCTCGTATTCTAAATAAAATTGAGTTTGTTTTATCTCTATTTAATTGCAAACAATTTTTTTCTGACCACAGAATTATACTCTGATATACATGTTGGGCTGTACTTTTAAGAGTGTCTAAATCATTTTCTACTACTAAAACATTGGTATCGTCGGCATAACATACACTACGAGTTGTTGGGTAGTTGCTGTTTAAGAAGTTAATTATGTCATTGGCAAAGACTATAAACAGCAAAGGTCCTAGAATCGACCCTTGCGGTACCCCCTGTTTAATATCACAACTAGTACTTGTAACATTATTTATTTTAACAATTTGTGTTCTTCCTTTTAAATACGATGTTAAGAAACTTAACGGAGTGCCTCTAATTCCATATCTCGACAATTTTGCTAGTAATAGATCATGATCAACATAGTCAAAAGCACGTGAGAAATCTACAAATAAACCTAAAACTTGTTGCTTATTATCCAAACCATCAACAATTATATTTTGAAACTCGCACAGCGCTGATTCAGTACTTTTGTTTTTATGAAACCGTGTTGCGACTTAGAAATAATGTTATTTTGGTTAAAAAAAGTAGTTAGCTGTTCTTTTATTACTAGTTCGTAAAGTTTAGAAATACTACAGAGTAGACTTATTGCTCTGTAGTTGGCATAATTATTAGAATCACCTTTTTTATAGAGTGGTATAACTGCGGCCAGTTTTAACTTATTTGGAAATCTTCCTTTTTCTATAGCTAAATTTATTAGATATGCTAGAGGTCTGCACAACTCTAAACTACATTTTTTTAATAAATTATTTGAAATATTATCAATGCCAGATGAATTGGAGTTTTTTAATTTAGCCTGTAGAGATATTATATCACCCTCACGTATTTTACACATGCTAATTGTCTGGTTGCAATAGAGAACATTATTATTTAGAAATTCTAGGTCTCGGATGTTATTGTCATTAGAGGAGGTAAAATGTAAATTAAAATTATTTGCAACATCTAAATCACCCATTTTAACATTATCATTAAATATAACAATTTCACTTTTTTTGTTATTTTTTTTCTGAAGATTATTTATAATTCTCCACATTGTTTTGGATTTATTGTGAGATGTTGTAATTTGGCTGTCATAATATTCCCTTTGAGCAATTTTTAATTTTTCCCTATAACACTTATTTAAATGTTTGCTAATCACAGCATAATTAGCATTGTGTTCACTCAGTGTACTGTAGAGAGCCACATTATTTTTTAGTTCTCTTAATTCCGGTGTCATGATGAACTTATTTTCTTTCTTTGCCGAAAAACGTTTAATTGGGAAACATATCTCAAAGTAATAAAGTAATGTTTTAGAAAAGATGTCGAAAGCTGTATCAGGACAATCGTGGAGGAAAATATCCTGCCAATCTTCGTCTCTAAGATAATTCCGGAAGCGGATTATATTTTCTGAACTAAAGTGTCTTCGATAATTGTACTTATTTTTCTCCTGTTTTTGTGTAATCTTAGTATCCAGTTTTAAGAATTGAGAAAAATGATCTGACACACAGAGATTTATTACTTCTACACTATATTCGGTATTAGAATAACTTAAAAAATTGTCAATACATGTCTTCGAGACACTAGTTACTCTTGTGTGAGTTTTTACACTTACATTCACATCGAAACAAGACAATAAATCTATTAATAGACTTAGATTAACACTGGGAATTAAAAAGTCTAAATTAAAATCTCCACCAATGATAATACAATCTTTTGTATTACAAATAGCTGATAACATACCCTCCATTAAAGTTAAAAAAAGTTGAAAGTCACCAGTTGGTGGTCGATAAATAACAACTACGGTAATTTTGTGTACACCTAACTTAATACAACAACATTCCATTACACCTTCAACAGAAAATTCATTAATATTATATTTAGTAACGTCACATATGAACTTGTCATTTTTGTAAATAGCAACACCACCATGTTTTAACCGAGATCTACAAAATGAATTGCATAAATTAAAGTCCTTAAGTTTAATTTCATTTAATTTTTCTTCAGTTTGCCAATGTTCCGTAAGCAGTAAAAAGTCACTATAATAATCATTATTAAAAATATCATCTACTATTAATATTTTGTTTCCTAAACATTGAATATTTTGATGGCAAAAGGTAATAAATTTACTTAAGTTTCTTGAATTTGTGACAGGCGAGGATATAAAAAATCCTGTCTTGCACTTGTATTACAAATTCCTTCTTCATGCAATGCCTTATTCCCACATACTTTATTTAAGATTGATATCCTCTCTTGATCTTTGTCTTTTCTCATAATGAATTGATGTGGTTCACAATCATGTGTAATATTTACAAATTTTAGAGTTTTATTAAGGCAATATTTGAAATGAATAGCCTTTAAATTCAAAGCTTAGTGGTAAATATTTTAGTTGTGATTTTATAAGTAACTAAATTTTAAAAAATTCATCTTAATTACTATGAATAATGGTCGTCTTCCTAATTTTATCAGGTCTTTATTGACTAATATTTTCGTCAAATTTGTAAGACATGAGTAGTCTTGACTTTTATAAACTTTTAGTATTTTCCTGAAACTTTAACAATTACAAAATTCCTTGACTTTCAGATTTTCCAGATTTCACAGTATATTTAAACTAATTATTCCTTACACCTATATACATATTTTGAACAATAATATTTATATTCGGACTTATATTTTTATAATATCCATAACACTTATTACCTTTGATTTTTATATTATGTTAATATACTTCTGCTGCAGTATGTAAGTCAAAAATTGCAGTATATTAGCCTATATAATATTATTCTGAATTCAAATTCTGGCCAGTCGCCTACGTCATCATAGCCACGCCCACTCGCTGATAAAATAGCGTTTATAAACTATCCTTCTTAGTTTACTATTCTTGGGGCTAGATGGCAGCAGCATAGCGATGGCATTGCTTCACGTTCGGTAAAGCAAGGTCGGGCTCATAAATTTTCATTTAGTGTTGAAATAAAGCTTAAAACTTGGTTTCATTATTTGGATGTTAAGAAACGACATTATCATTAAAATTATTGCTGATTATATATTTTTGGGTACTTTTTATTTATTAAGATTAACAGTAGTTTGATCTCTACCACAATACGAAAAAATCTGTCCAAATGAAGTAATGGCTATTTATATATATTTTTATTTTTTCCTTGTTTCTCTGAAGAAAAGTAGGTAGATACCGAGTAGTTACTATGTTTTTATGATCAAAACATTTTATAATAAATAATAATACAATTGCATTCAAATAACTTACTGCACAATTCCTGAATTAATATGTGAATAATAGGTATATTAAATCTTGGAAGGAATTAAGGTTATAAATTATGTACGATTGTCGATTTTAGTAAAACTGATGTCTGCAAAATAGTTCTAATTTATTTTTGTTCACACATTTTCAGTAACTATCTGTTGGTGACACTGCTATTAAAAATACCATTACTATACATAGTGTACAACAATTATACCAAGGGACAAAGTGCATTTTTTATCACTTGAGTGTGAAGGATTAATTACAGGAGGAATTAAAAAGCACTTTCACTTTGTGGTATATTCGTACAAATTATTTCATTTTTTGCACTCCACAGTCTAACAGTGCGCTACTGCTATTGTAATAATCATTTTCAAGGAATAAAGTACAGATCTCTTATACTCCTCGAGGGACAGAACCCACTTTCTTCACTTTAGTCCTCAAAAATGACAATTAAAATGCACTCTTAGATCATAGAATACTAAAACATTGTTTTTGAAATGGGAAATGCTCAAAGGTAATTTTTTTATTTTCCATTGTAGTGCTGATACTTATTAAGGGTGTACAGAAAAGTTTCTACATGGCTCACTAATTTCCTCTTTATTAAATAACTATAAACATTATTACACGCAAACATGAATAATATCTGTACATTTCTTGGTGTTCTAAATACGTACTATCATTCAAGCTATACTTATATCAAATTATACCAATGATCTTTTTTCTATGAACACCAAGAAAGTTACAGAAAGATACTACAATAATTAAACTAGGTATACAATATTTCATATTTGTACATATCACAACAATGTAATAAATCTAAATCAATATTTACTTCTTCCATGTCATGTTTGCCAGTAGAGAACCTCTATAAATTGCCATTTCATTGAAATTTAAAAAAATAATGTTTCCATTTACACTTTTCCGTAAAGTTCGTCCAAATCACCTAAAAAAAAACAAAGAAAACATTGGAATGATAAATAATTTTCACTATATTTGAAATATTGAAGTTTTATCGAGCAAAATTACTTCCCTAGGGTTATTATATTTCAGCTTCAATATTAAAAGATGTAATAATGCTCTGTCTCTGTCATGAATTTGATTTATCGAGGCGCAGGCTCCACCACCCCTACACCTGGCCCTATCCGCACCAATTGCAAGATAGTTTAATGTTTCCACTTTATTCTTTTTCATAACCCAATATGGTGGGAGATTGTCTGTGACGCATTATTATTCTAATTAATCTTTGTTGCATGCCACGTCTGATAGCCTCACCAAAGCTGTTTCCCCATCAGCTTCAGTGGCAACATCTTTACTACTTTTCAGTCTTTTTATGGCTGCCTTCACTACTTTGGATTTGATCATTTCAAGTTTGCGTTCGTAATCCTGCTGCCAGTCATTGTTTGACTCGGAATGCTCCCTTTTCAAATACTTTTCTCAAAATTAGAGCCAAAGCACGATAATCTAAGTGCCAATAGAGTCCTTAATATACCATAATTAGTAAAACATCCTCTTACTATTACTGTGACCTGCATGTGAATCCAGTTCTTTACAGGCATCTTATAAACGAATAGAAGAAAGCTCCCCTACACCTAGCCACACCAATTATAGGAAAATATTGAAATGTTTCCACTTTCTTTTTCAAATATTGATAGTGTGTTAAGAGACATTTTGCAACACGTGTATCATTCTAATTGTCCATAATAGATTATTTGCCATAATAGATTGTTTGCACACACCAATTGTCCCCGAATGTCCCCGTAATTAATTACTATCAAGAAAGAGAATAATAAGGAAAGAGAAAATCATAAACTATAAATGTGTTTCCAATGATGCTCATATATGTTTTCTTTTAGAGAGTCCCATGAAGAATTTTGGTTTTTATCATTTCATTGGCTGACTTCACTTATATCTCCTCTCCTACATCTGGACTCTAATAGACAGGAAACTGTATTGTTTTGCAGATGGATTAAATATATAAATTTCTTTGTCAGTGGGTTATTTTGTATTTAGTTGGCATTGTGCTGAATGTAAAACCTACAGCATATATTCAAAACGTATGTACTTATACATTTACAGTTAGTTTATGGATTCCATACCCATTTCCAAAATTGTAGGTAGTAAATGGATCGGATTTGAACTTTATATTCCAATTTGCAATTGCTTCCAGCATATGGTTTTCATAAAATTCTTTCAATTTAGGTAACATCACATTTTCCCATAACTTTTTATCTTTAAGAATAACTTCAATATAAAGGGGTTGTTGGTCATTTATATATATTACGAAAAAACATAAGTCTTTATTTGCTATATTTAACTGCCCTTGGATCTGAAACAGTCATATTATCAAATGCTCCTGATGTACCTACTATAAAATTATATTTCACCTGGTAATAATAATTATGATTTCTCTTTAATTTAATTTTCCCATCGGTTAAATTTACACATAAAGTTTTATCTGTTTTAGCAACTTCTTCCAAGGACTTGCCAGATTTATGAACCTTATATAAACATTTAATTTCTATTATTGCATTAGCACCTACAAGACCTGTAAATAAATAACTTGATATATAACTTGATTTATGTAAGTATGTTTTAATTAGTCTCTATACAAATCAAAGAATCGGGATGAAAAAAGTACGTAATTGAAAATTTAATTTGAATATTCAGGGTCAACCACGACGATTGTACAGGGCCAATTGCCATTTATTTTAATAGAAAGCTATAAATATCAGTACTTACATTTTTAGAGAAGACTCTTTCTAGGCTACTTTCATTCCTGTATTATTATTGACTATCTCCCAACCATTTGAATGTAGTGAGTTTTTTTTGCTCAAATAATGTCATCTGCAAATGCATTTTAAAAAAATCAGTATAGAATAATTTTCACTTCTCAAAAATATACAGGGTGGCCAAAAATTATTTTTTAATTTAGAACTTTTGAATTGAATTTTCTCAATTTTTTCAAATGAAACACCCTGTATATTTTTCGGCCATATGATGTAGGAATGAAAAAACTAACATTATTTTTATGTATATCTCTATGGCTATTTGTAACCATTTTCAATTTATTGAGCAATAAGTACAACATTTAAGAATAAGCTTAATAAATTAGAAGTTTTTTCAAATAATTGAGCAGAAGAAATTACAAAAAGTGCTCCACATGTTGCTCTTTTTGATTGACACATCTCTTATGCGTCTTTGAAATGAACCGTTTTTTTTAAAACTCCCGGTGTGATCGACCAAAGAGCAATGCCATTCTTTTCATCACATTTTGGAATGTAGAACAGTAGAAACTTCATTACAAAGACGCGTACAGATGTGTATCAATCAAAATGGGTAACATGTGGAGCACTTATTATAATTTTTTCTGTTCAATTATTTAAAAGAACTTATAATTTGTTAAAGCTTATTCTTGAATTTATTGTTCAATAAATCGAAAATGGTTAGAAATAGCCATAGAGATGTACATACAAAAAAAAAATTTGATTTTTCGCTCCTACATTATATAGTTGAAAAATATACAGGGTGTTCCATTTGAAAGAATTGAGAAAATTTAATTCAATAGTTCCAACTTGAAAACTGATTTTTGGGAATTGCATATTTTTAGGAAGTGAAAATTTTTCAAAAACATCACGCAAATGACTCGTAACTGATATTTACAAAAAAATTTTCTTAAAATCTATAATGCCGACTGTAGCGATTTTTTAAACATGCATCTGCAGGTAGCATTATTTCAACAAAAAAAATCACTACGTTCCAATGGTTGGAAGATAGTCAATAATAATATAGAAGTGAAAAGGGTCTAGAAAGAGGCTACTAAAATGCACTGACATTTATAGCATTCCATGAAAAAAATGGCACTCAGTCCTGTACAATCGTCTTGGTTGACTCTAACTCGAGTGCACTATTGCTCCAACCGGTATGCTTTAGAATTATCCATTTACTAAATCTGTATATAATAATATTTTTATAACACTTGTAAACTAACCATCAGGAGAGGCAGCCAAATATTCGTATTTTTCGTAAATGAATATGACTGCTTTTTGAATTTTTGCCTGGGGTTTCAGTGCAACAAACTGTTGCAGAGCAAATGCTTCTTTAATTTTACCATATTTCATAGCATCAGACTCAGCATACTTCAATCCTAATATAGGTAGTTTTTAGTAGATTGTCTGGTTTTGTTGTTTTACGTCTGTTTACGTTTTTCAGTGTTCCCAATTTCTATCGGTGTAACCTGAAAATAATATTCAATAAAATAAAACTAAAAATCGAAAGCATAAAGGAGCAAAAAACTACATTATATCAAACATACGGAACTGGCCGGCATAACCATAGCTACAAAAGAAATTGTCCGTAGACAAACTACGGGCAAAACAATTAGGAACTACACAGATTGTAGACAATCATTACTAGCCCTGAGAAGTTACAAAATTACCACAGGAGCAGTATGGGAATGTCACCAAGCACTTGTGGGTGCCTCCAGTATGAATAACATACTGGTATGCTGGGTGAAAGGACATGCACAGTGTAGTGGAAACAAAGTTGCCGACAGACTGGCCAAGAAGGCAGCGGGCCAAAGTATCTTTGGACCAGGCCTGGCCAGTCTGTTACCTATCACAGCGTTAATACAAATAATTAAAGAGAACACCCACAATGAATTCAAGAAGTTGTGGGATGAAACAAACAGCTGTCAGCTTGCTAGGGTACTACTAAAATATTCCAACAAGAGTACAGCAATGAATTACCTGGCAATTGTTAGGTTTTAAACTGGACTAAGATCTGTTACGTTTAACTGGGGCTAAAGTTCTTAACCACCAGCTTTTTGATAAGACTTCTAACCCTACCACACCTCGGCTAGTACTCGTCCTCTCAGGTTTGGGGTTCCACGTTCACAAGTGAACGGGCCTAAAGTTGTACCTAGGTAAGAGTAAATAATTATTAAATGTTCAAATCAATAAGTAAACTAAATTACCAAGTGGTTCATTTAACAAAATAATAAGTCGCTATCAAGTTCTAAAAAGATGGTCTTCTTCCAAGACAGTCAGAGATCTCAAGTCAATAACAAATTTTTAACAATATATACACACATAAGTATATCTACAAGTTACATGAAAGAAATTTGAACACAAATGTTCCAATAAATTCTATGAAGAAGGTACGTTAATTTGAAGTGTCTATAAACAAAATGTACAAAATAGTTTTCTAGTTTAGAAACCAAAACAGTAAATTATAATTAGAATAACCAAATAATATTCATCAAATGCAATTGCATGTAGTTTACATGATGTCCTTAATTAATTCCCCTTTTTACAATATACCCAGACTCATAGTCATTAAAATGTGAAGTGAAAATTCACAGTATAGTTAAAATCAAATTTACCAAATTGAATTGTACAAATTTAAAAAAAAGTAAACAGAAACTTATCTTAAGCTTCCAGCGTGGTAAGGTAAGTACTCGTGATTACGACGTGAAACCAATAAAACCATTGCAACAAAATCCTGATGAGTGAGGTAACCATGTAGTTAGAACTTGAACTCTTCACAACGCCATCTATACTGAATCTCGTCGACTATAGTAGACCCTCCTCTCAGGGTTCCATCGATGTGACGTAACATAACCATCATCGGTAATATTCGATATATTATAATATATACCACAAGAAGACTAACCCAATAAAACCAGTGTGAATAAAATATTAAAACATCTCGGAACGTAGTAGACCCATCATAAACCGCCTAGAAGTGAACCACAAAATACTATTAATACCTAAAATGGACATGAACACGTGTAAACTTACCCATTCAATAGGGTATTTCCCAACTACGCGTTTCCATCCAGCAAGAGCTGATAATATTTCCAGCAGAAAACTAATCCCAAAAAACAAGTAAATAATATGGTGATGGCACACCATTCCCAAGATAAATTTGGATAACTTTCTTCTGCCAGCACAGCGTATCGGAAAATTTAGCGTCTACAATGCTCAAACATCCAACATGAAAAGAGAGAGAAATTACCACCAACCCAACATGTAACTTTCAAATCCAAGCGCAAGCGCTAGACTGACCGATGTGAGTACTGTTCGATTCATAAACTAAACGACATCGAGATCTGTTTAACTTTACAAAATAAGAATAACTAAACAAACTATTCAACTCACAATGAATTATGAAATTACTACTCGTTTAATGAAAAAGGAAAAGATGAAATTGAGAATATACTAGAAAACAATTATAGAAACAATCTCTAATTTAAATGATATCAAAGGAACTGATCAGAACAGAACTGACTCCATGGTGCGTGTGCCACACAACCATGACTAATTGAATACACTTAGCAAGCAATTTGACAGTTTCACAACGAAACTTATAACCTTCAATAGAACTGAACAACACAAGGAATAAACCATAAAAATTGTATAGTAATGAATACTACAGTAAGTACTCAATTAATATGTTAATTAACTTGACATTACAGTATCGTAGCCTGTTGTGGTTATGTTTTTCTTAGTTGCCTACATGTTTCGATGTTCCAGGTACTCCGGACATGACAAAGAAACTACATAACTAGATAACATATACCCCATTATTTAGCACAATACAAACCTAATTCAATATTAGGAATGAACAATGTACAGGTAGGATACTTCTTGTTTATTATGTACCAAACTAATGTTCGCTTATTCGTTTCAGAGCCAAACATGCCAGTGAAAGCTATACCTTGTGTAAACTACAAGTTATTGATAACTAGAGTACGACTTCCCAGTAGTTGAATGTTTAGTAGTCGAACCCCGTCACGACAAATTAAGTAAAGAAAAGTACATAAGGTTAGGCTAATTAATAAAAATAGATTTGAAATATAAATAATAACAAACAATGCAAGCTATTTACTGTGTGAATTAAAATGACAATTATATCCTTTTCTATATTTAATGTGAACTAGTGTTGAATATGTGATTAATAAAATTTTTAAATTACAAGGAACGTTACGACTAAATTTACTCGACTAAACAAAATATAGTTAACAAAAATGTTACTGATAATTGAACTTTATTTTAATTTTCAAAACAAATGCAAAATTCTGTACTTATGCTTGCCAAGACAAGATCAAACGTAACGTAACACAATGCCCAGAAGGAACCTACATTTTATAACGGGAATCCAGACTGAACACTGTCTGTTAAGAAAAGATCTACATAGTATGAGATTAAGCGAAACACCTCTCTGTAGAGGTTGTGAACAAGAAGGTGAGACGGTTCAATATGTATTCTTGGCCTAATTTGACCGATATAAGGGAGATGCCCCTAGGCAGCATCACCATCTATTTTGCTAGATTAGGTTGGTTGGAGGCCTAGGCGAGGGTCTACCTACAGGGAGGATGTATAAGGGGCCCATTGGGACCTAAGTGCTGTGGTTTAATAATTTTTATTGACCACCCTCCCAACCAATTCCAGAACCCTTAACCGTTCATAATAACATTTTAAATCACTCAATTTTCGTGAATTTTCGATGGTGTATTATTTTTATGTTGGTATGTCGATATCAGATCAGATTTAATGTATTGCTTATAGATTTCACAATTAAAAAGCACCAAAAGATATATAGTCAAAATGAATCAAAATACTTACTGTACTGATGCTGCGTTATAATCGTGACCCAAGTTGTGACCATAAGAGTGATGACTCCATCCACCATCCACATAAACTTTGGTCCAGATATTATGACCTTCATTAACTTGATTTCTTTCTAATGCAAGCGTGTACTCTTCCTTGCTGACTCTTCAATGGATTCCCACAAATACGATTTCCAATGATCTCCAAGTTCAAATTCAATTTTATTACCATTAATAATTTCTTTCAATGTTTTCCCTCGTTTTATGTTCTCCCTAGTTGAATTCTTTTTATGTGAATTTGTGACATCCTAATCTTAGATGATCACAATAACCAATAATGAAGTACTTTCTTTTATCAGTAAATCTAAAAAGAAAAATATAAAAAATGCATTTTTAACTTAAAATATTAGTCCAATCGCTAAGACACAAACAGTATGTATTTAGCTACTATTTATAGCTCGCTTGAAAAAATTGCAAATACTCTCTGACATTTCACAGCAGCATCCTTACTTTCAATGATGATCAATTATAAATGTTTATCGAACAAATCACCCCAGGCCTCCCAAACTATTGCTCTATGTGAGCGTTTATGATGAAAGCTGGACATAAATTGAAAAGATATCCCATGTCGCATTTTTTTTGCAAATTGTGAGAGGTTATTTAGTGATGATTAGGCTAAATTTCAGATGTTTTGCATTTATTTCGATTTCGCTCAAATTTCATATCCAAAACCAAGAAAATCGAGTAACGCGTTATCTGAGACCCTGTACAAGCACATGTGAATTCTTAGGCTATGCCGCTTTCGTTTCATTAATTATTATTATATTCACAAAGGCACTACTCATTTGAGAAATTCAGTGGATAACAAAAAGAAACGTACGTTTTATAGCCTCAGAAATATATGCAAGCACAATTTGACATTTACGCAAAATATAACCTACTAATTATTGTAAAATAATTTCAGTTATCATGATCTAAATTTTAAATAATATATTACTTACCTACTGCAATCAATGAATCAATCGCCAGGCAATAAATACACACATTTTCAGTATTTTCACACTTCAATGTATATTGCACAAATATAAACGTATGTAGTCCGTAAATGACCGTAAATTGAAATTCTTAGCCTTGAGAGCTTCAGTATCATATGTAATGTAAATAAACATGTTATGTCTTTTATGCCAACTAAATACGCGCAACCCACAACACCTCAAGATGTTTTCTGTGTCACCGAGGTTTTGTCTGTGACTGGTACATACATAAACAAAAATCGCTTCGCGATTACAATTCATACGGTCCTGTACATCGCCTAGATTACTGGGCTTCTGTGTTATCGATAGGACAGTGCAATTCGATTATTTGCCCCGATTGACTGGGGGCATGCAAACGCACTCTTAAAAGATATTATAACTTTTAAAACAACTATTGGAATATGTCTTATCAAATAAAATTATCTCGACTTTACAGTCTGGGTTTAAGAAGACGTATAGTACCACCAGAGTGGTATCAAATGTTGTAGATGATATTCTTAGGACTATGGACGGAGGCAATGCAACGGCTTTGGTATTGCTTGATGTTTCTAAGGCCTTTGACACCCTTGACCATGCTCTTCTCTGTTTAAAGCTCAGTTATTATATATACAGCAGATATTTTTCAAACCGTTACGTATACGAATATCTCAGCTTATGCAGATGACACTCAACTTTTCAACTCTTTTAATTATAATGATATGAATATCAGCTTGTACTAAATTTAATATTGACCTGAAATCTATTGCGGATTATTCTAAACAAAATAACTTAAAACTAGACGCAAATAAATGCAATTGTATCTGCTTCTGTCCCAAAAACATGCAGACAAGAGTTCAAGAAGAATTAAATTTAAAAATTGATGATAATCAAATAAATCATGTAAATGTTGCAAAAAATCGTGGCCTTTTTTTTGGATACTAAGCTTAGTTTTCGCGATCATATTACTCGCATGGTAAAAAAATGTTATTCTGCATTAAAACTTCTTTATTCTAATGTGAGTATAATTAATAAGAAAAAAATTGATTGAAACGCTTGTATTATCTATCATAAATTACTGCATTACTGTATATTACCCATGTTTAGACAAAATTACACGATATCGCCTACAAAAAATACAAAGCAGTTGTTGCAGATTCATATTTCAATTTAAAAAATTTAATAGAGCTTTCGAAAAAATTAAACAGCTAGGCTGATTGAATATTGATAATACTTTTAAACTCCATATGAGTGTATTTATTCATCAATTAATTTTTACATCCTCTCCACCCTATTTATGCGAGAAATTACAGAAGAGATATTAATAATGTTAATATAAGATTCCCTAGTACTTTATCTCTCCCTAATTTTCGTTCAGCCATGTTTACTAGATTTTGCACATATAATGCTTGTACTATTTATAATACACTAAAAAATTAATTTAAAGCATATTCAATAAACGGTTTCCGTAAAAAGGTTAAATCCTGCCTTATCGCAAGACAATAATATATGTGTGTATTCGCGTACCTTGTTACAAATATTTTTATTGTAAAATGTGTATGTATATTCTCATTCATATTTTTCGTGAATGTTAATATATAGGGTTAAGTATAAAATAGCTTTAAGCTAAACTTCACCCTTTCCACTTGTATTGTGTTTTTGTATGTACAATAATACTCTGGAAATAAAGACATTTTATTATTGTTATTATTATTATTTTAATATCAACTAATATTCAAATAAATCATTTTAATTACATTCTAAAACCAGTTTTAATATTTCGTTGCTAAATTAAAATATTTAAAGGTTACCTTTATAGTACTATAAAAGTAATAATAGGCTTTAAAATTTAAAGTAAAAGTATCTCAACATCTTAACTGCCTTCACTTCTACTATATCCTGCTGCTTCTTTACATCCTCGGCATTCACTCCCTTAGGGTTCCTCTGGCGACAATACCTCTTGACATGCCCCAATTTGCCGCAATTATAACAGCAGATTCCTTTTGTCAGACCTCCAGCACTGCGCTGCTGCTTCGGCTCCTGTTTCGGCGGTTGCGGTTCCTGTTCCAGCTCCGGTCGCGAACTTAATTTGTTTAGTACTTGCGCGACCATTTTCTGTATGTCTGTTAACATAACAATCAATCTCATCTTATCGGAGCGGACTTCCTTTTCTTTGCAGCGTTTACTTCCCAAGATTCCGTTATCGACACTCTCGCATCATATGTCCTGGTTTGCTGCACTGATAACACTGGACACCTCCGCTAGGCTTTACACCTCCTTGTCGGTTTTCCTGGAGCATCTGATTTGGTTAGTAATTGAAACATTTTCCATATATCCCCCAATATAGATTCCATATTTGATTTTTCTGAATGATCCTCCTCTTCTACTTTCAAGGTTCGCACTCTCGGACGTGGAGTCTCTTTATAAGCGGCTTCAACTTCAAGGGCATGGATCAAGGCTTCGCTACCAGTCTTATCTTGAGATAATCTAAGGACTTGCCTGATCTCCTCATCTCTTATGCCATCAATGAAAGCACCAACTGTTAATTGCTCCTGGAATTCCTTGGGTGCATCCAGGTAAGCCAGGTATGTCAATCGTTCAACAGCTTCTTCAAAATCTTGTAAACTTTCCCCAGCCTTTTGTGTGCGTGATTTGAGCTGAGTCCGGTATACTTGGGTGAGGTGTTGGTCGCCATATCTTAGATCTAGTGCAGCCTCCAAAACTTTAAAATCCCGTTGCTGCGTCACTGGGATAGTCTGAAGCAACTCTGAGGCTTGACCTTTTAATGCTAGCACCAATGCCATAGCCTTGTCTTCATTGCTCCAATTGTTTGCCCATGCCGCTGCCTCAAATTGTCTTTTGTAGGTTGACCAAGAAGTTTGACCATCAAAGGAAGGCGGTTGTAATCGAGAACCTGACGATGATAATACTAGCTGGCCTCCTCGCGCTCTTAACTGTCGTTGTGCTACCTCTCCCTCAATTACCCGAAATTTTCCTCCTATATCGTTAACTTTCCCTTCGACGCCAGTAACTTCTTCTTCGATGTCAGTAACTTTTCCTTTGACATCACTTATTTCAGTCTTAATGTTGCCCATATCCTCTTTAATTTCATTTTTGAGGTCTTCAGTGGCTGAAAGGATAACATCTTGTTGCCCCTGTATAATTTTCCTCAATTTTTCTTCATGTCTCTCTTGTTCTCCTTTTTCTTCCTGACGTCGTCTTTCTTGTTCTTCTTGGCGTCGTTTCTCTTGTTCTTCTTTTTCCTCTAGCATCATTTTTCTAAATGCGGCGAACATGTCTTGCATTTGCTTTTCTCCGGCCATGCTTCTTGTTTCCATTAACAATTAACTCGAAACAGCACTAACAAGTCTTATTTAAAGTCTATATCACTTCTCAGTTCAACTCATTTCACTATCTCCAGTTTCCAAATAGAACACTATGGAACTTTGACTAATTCTTCAGAAATTCTGTTGCAATCCCACTTCTGACACCAATTGTTACGTGTTTACAATCTTCAGTAAACACTCTGTAGGTTCAAATAACTTGCAATAAGAATCTTCACAAACCACTATTTTATTGATCACTTAAATTACAATAGTTAACCCTTAAAAATCACACAACTAATAATAACTTTAATCTAATATACATTCACTACTTTTCAATTACAACTGTATTTTACTTTTCTGATCACATGTCACTCTTATCTAACCAAAAAACTGTCTCTGTATACCAGAACTGTACTGTATACAAAACTGAACTGTTCTCCCATCTGCTGGATTCACCTCTTTATATGCACACTTGGAATGTCTAGAATCTCATTGTAGAACTTTCCAGAATGTACTGGAATCCTCTAGTTTTCTTAGGCACTACCAAATGGTGATTCACCAGTTGGCCCACAGATGGTGCCACCCTACTGGCTAGGGAATTTCACTCTCTTCTCTGTTAGAGGGCGGCACATAACAGTATGTTTTTACGAAAGTGTCACTTAAAATTTAAAGGCTGTCAAAGTCAAAAAGGCAACTCTAACTTGTAACATATGTTTATTTAAATTTTAACATCATCTAAATTTCAACATATTGAATAAATAAACGCCACAGAAATTAGACAACCGCCAATTCCAGAAACCAGGGGCTTGTGCGGAAGGGGGTTACACATTGAAAAAACGCGGACATACAACCATTTCCTGACAGTGTCAATGCCGGAGCCAGGATTCGAACCCGGTGGTGCGATGTCCGTGTAATTAATCGCGATTGCCACCTCGTGCCTTAGCCCACTCGGCTATCGACCAGACCAGATTCAAAAAAATCATTTAATTACATTCTATAACCAAAATTTCAACACATCCCGTTAATTTGGTTGTTAAATTTAAAGGTTGCTTTCTTGCTTTTAATTTTATAGTAGTATAAAAGTAACATGCTTTAAAATTTTAAATGTTACAATTTAACATGTAGTTATAGAATGGCATCATCCAATTGCACCCCCTTGGGTTCTTCTTCAAATGGTTGACTGTAACTCTTCTTTGCTTAATCAATTATTTTTTGCAGATTCTAAGTGGTTCTCAGACACTAAAAATTTAATTCTGTAAAATGGTCATCATACGAAAATCTCCCACTGCCAGGAACTGGACCTAGCATAGGATTGTCTCCTTAAAAAAGACTTTGCACCATATAAATTGAAGGAGGTTCTCAGACAGCCATTGAAAAATTAAGTAGTTCTTGGTCTATACAGTTTTCCATGATAAATAATGTGAATCATTTCCCCCAAATGGGGAAACGGTAAATACCATTTCCTTAATTAACAATTGTATTTACTTTAAAATAAAAACATTTCCTATTAACAGCGTAATAATTCTTTTGTTTTTTGTCCGATTTAAATCAAACTGACCTCAAAAGATAGAGGTCACCAAGGTCTATTTAAGACCACAAAATCACTTTCCATCTTTAAATGCAAGGCCATATACGATGCTAAATTATATGAAAAAAATCAAAAAATCATAGTAGGCATTTTTTTATCAAAAAATTTTATTAACAAAACTTGTTCGAAATCATTCAGAAACCCTGAATCCGAAGTTTAGTTCGATTCTAAAAAAATGAGGTTTCGATGAAAAATAGTTATTTATGCAACAGTTGTGTAAAATATTTTTTTTCACAAATGGGAATGTGAATAAATAGGAATAAGTGCAAAAAGGCACTTTACAGACGAGTTGCACACACAATTTTTTCTACTACCGCAGTGGTTACCAAAGATATTTGAATAAATTGAAATACAAAAATTCTACTTTACGCACTAGTGCATAAGTAAAATAATAAGATAGCAAGGTTAGTTGTTGAATAATGTTACATTCTAACTAGATATACTTGTTATGTAAAAAAAATCAACACATTGTAACAAAAGTTATTGCTTTATATAATGAAAATTATGTGAATAAATTTTATAATTCCTACAATATCGAAATTAAATATTGCTCTAAAAAAGTAATTTAAGCAAAACTTATAACTAGGTATTAATTTTAATTTAATTGTTAATAACATGATTAACATGGATATTAAATATTAAATAGATATATTTTGTAATAATATACCCAGTGATAATAAATAAACGGACTACATAAAATTTAATAACCAATTTATTGTAATAGTAAAATAAGATATTGTTACGTGCTTACAGTTTTCAGTAAACACTGTGGATTCAAATAACTTGCAACAAGAATTTTCACTAACCACTATTTTATTTATCACTAAAATTACACTAGCAAATACTTAACAATTACACAGCTAATAATAACAATCTAATATAAATTCACTACTTTTAAAACACCATGTACTTTACTTTTCTTCTTAAACTTGTCAACTCTTGCCTAACCTAAAAACTCTCTGTCTGTTTACTTCACTGAACTGAATTCTTCTTTATACTTCACTAAACTGTACTCTTCCCCCATCTGCTGGATTCACCTCTTTATATACACCCATAGAAATGTACCAGAACACAATATTCTGGAACCCTCCATAGTTTTCTACTATGTACTAGATGATTGTTCATCAATTGGCTCATAGACGGCGCCACCCTACTAGTCAGGGAAGTAACTAAGTTTCTGAGGAAAACTTTGAACATGAACTTAATCACATCTTTCCCCGTTAGAGGGCAGCACATAACACTGCCCCCTCCTTAAGCCTGAACGTCCCGGTCAGGCAATTCAGATTCCCCAACATACTTCATACTTCGCCAACCTATCCAAGTGCACGATCTTCATCTTGGACTTCTTACTACGTTGAATTCGGTAAACAACGTCATTGATCTGAGTGATGACTGAATACGGTCCTTCCCAGGGTGGGTGAAGCTTCGGAGATCTTCCCTTCTTTCGCTGTGGGTTATATAGCCAAACCAGATCGCCCTCCTTGAATCCTGCTGACGTCCCCTTCCGGTCATAGCGAGCCTTCATCCTGTCACTAGCTATGCTAACTTGGTTTCGAACCAACTCGTGGACATTCCTCAGCTGTGCTTTTAGAGGGCGGAATATTAAACATAATATTTTTAGTCGCAAACTCCTCTATAAATCCTTATTTTACTATAAGGAACCTAACCAGACTGCAACCAACAGCTACTCTCCGGGCTATGTGCCCCGCCGAGCGCTGAATTACAAGTTGCAAGCCTGGCGCGTTAAGTGTAATAATTGCATATTACCATCAAAACGCTAATGCTTCGATTGCAACAAACACCAGCCGAAAGACTGATCCTACTTAAAGGAGCTCCCTTGCCAGTCGTCACACACCACTTGCAGACTGCAGTTTCCAGCTGTTGGCTCTCGTCAGTGCAAGGTAGGTATGCGACGACCGACATGAGAATCCTTTGACTATAGTACATCCCGGTATTTTTACAATAGCGACATGTAAAACAGCCAGCAGGCGCCATCCAGCGGTCCAGTGTCTGTTGCAATCGAAAAATAAATAGCCTGACTTGGCTTAGCATAGTTCAAATGTGCTTTTAGAGGGCGGAATATTAAACATAATATTTTTAGTCGCAAACTCCTCTATAAATCCTTATTTTACTATAAGGAACCTAACCAGACTGCAACCAACAGCTACTCTCCGGGCTATGTGCCCCGCCGAGCGCTGAATTACAAGTTGCAAGCCTGGCGCGTTAAGTGTAATAATTGCATATTACCATCAAAACGCTAATGCTTCGATTGCAACAAACACCAGCCGAAAGACTGATCCTACTTAAAGGAGCTCCCTTGCCAGTCGTCACACACCACTTGCAGACTGCAGTTTCCAGCTGTTGGCTCTCGTCAGTGCAAGGTAGGTATGCGACGACCGACATGAGAATCCTTTGACTATAGTACATCCCGGTATTTTTACAATAGCGACATGTAAAACAGCCAGCAGGCGCCATCCAGCGGTCCAGTGTCTGTTGCAATCGAAAAATAAATAGCCTGACTTGGCTTAGCATAGTTCAAATGTGCTTTTAGAGGGCGGAATATTAAACATAATATTTTTAGTCGCAAACTCCTCTATAAATCCTTATTTTACTATAAGGAACCTAACCAGACTGCAACCAACAGCTACTCTCCGGGCTATGTGCCCCGCCGAGCGCTGAATTACAAGTTGCAAGCCTGGCGCGTTAAGTGTAATAATTGCATATTACCATCAAAACGCTAATGCTTCGATTGCAACAAACACCAGCCGAAAGACTGATCCTACTTAAAGGAGCTCCCTTGCCAGTCGTCACACACCACTTGCAGACTGCAGTTTCCAGCTGTTGGCTCTCGTCAGTGCAAGGTAGGTATGCGACGACCGACATGAGAATCCTTTGACTATAGTACATCCCGGTATTTTTACAATAGCGATTCGATTGCAACAGACACTGGACCGCTGGATGGCGCCTGCTGGCTGTTTTACATGTCGCTATTGTAAAAATACCGGGATGTACTATAGTCAAAGGATTCTCATGTCGGTCGTCGCATACCTACCTTGCACTGACGAGAGCCAACAGCTGGAAACTGCAGTCTGCAAGTGGTGTGTGACGACTGGCAAGGGAGCTCCTTTAAGTAGGATCAGTCTTTCGGCTGGTGTTTGTTGCAATCGAAGCATTAGCGTTTTGATGGTAATATGCAATTATTACACTTAACGCGCCAGGCTTGCAACTTGTAATTCAGCGCTCGGCGGGGCACATAGCCCGGAGAGTAGCTGTTGGTTGCAGTCTGGTTAGGTTCCTTATAGTAAAATAAGGATTTATAGAGGAGTTTGCGACTAAAAATATTATGTTTAATATTCCGCCCTCTAAAAGCACATTTGAACTATGCTAAGCCAAGTCAGGCTATTTATTTTTCGATTGCAACAGACACTGGACCGCTGGATGGCGCCTGCTGGCTGTTTTACATGTCGCTATTGTAAAAATACCGGGATGTACTATAGTCAAAGGATTCTCATGTCGGTCGTCGCATACCTACCTTGCACTGACGAGAGCCAACAGCTGGAAACTGCAGTCTGCAAGTGGTGTGTGACGACTGGCAAGGGAGCTCCTTTAAGTAGGATCAGTCTTTCGGCTGGTGTTTGTTGCAATCGAAGCATTAGCGTTTTGATGGTAATATGCAATTATTACACTTAACGCGCCAGGCTTGCAACTTGTAATTCAGCGCTCGGCGGGGCACATAGCCCGGAGAGTAGCTGTTGGTTGCAGTCTGGTTAGGTTCCTTATAGTAAAATAAGGATTTATAGAGGAGTTTGCGACTAAAAATATTATGTTTAATATTCCGCCCTCTAAAAGCACATTTGAACTATGCTAAGCCAAGTCAGGCTATTTATTTTTCGATTGCAACAGACACTGGACCGCTGGATGGCGCCTGCTGGCTGTTTTACATGTCGCTATTGTAAAAATACCGGGATGTACTATAGTCAAAGGATTCTCATGTCGGTCGTCGCATACCTACCTTGCACTGACGAGAGCCAACAGCTGGAAACTGCAGTCTGCAAGTGGTGTGTGACGACTGGCAAGGGAGCTCCTTTAAGTAGGATCAGTCTTTCGGCTGGTGTTTGTTGCAATCGAAGCATTAGCGTTTTGATGGTAATATGCAATTATTACACTTAACGCGCCAGGCTTGCAACTTGTAATTCAGCGCTCGGCGGGGCACATAGCCCGGAGAGTAGCTGTTGGTTGCAGTCTGGTTAGGTTCCTTATAGTAAAATAAGGATTTATAGAGGAGTTTGCGACTAAAAATATTATGTTTAATATTCCGCCCTCTAAAAGCACATTTGAACTATGCTAAGCCAAGTCAGGCTATTTATTTTTCGATTGCAACAGACACTGGACCGCTGGATGGCGCCTGCTGGCTGTTTTACATGTCGCTATTGTAAAAATACCGGGATGTACTATAGTCAAAGGATTCTCATGTCGGTCGTCGCATACCTACCTTGCACTGACGAGAGCCAACAGCTGGAAACTGCAGTCTGCAAGTGGTGTGTGACGACTGGCAAGGGAGCTCCTTTAAGTAGGATCAGTCTTTCGGCTGGTGTTTGTTGCAATCGAAGCATTAGCGTTTTGATGGTAATATGCAATTATTACACTTAACGCGCCAGGCTTGCAACTTGTAATTCAGCGCTCGGCGGGGCACATAGCCCGGAGAGTAGCTGTTGGTTGCAGTCTGGTTAGGTTCCTTATAGTAAAATAAGGATTTATAGAGGAGTTTGCGACTAAAAATATTATGTTTAATTCCTCAGCTGTTGACTAACTTCGTCTGCATAATCATCCACGGACAGTGGCTTCTTATCTGGTGTACCAAACATCAAATCACATGGCAGTCTGATCTCGTGCCCAAATATTACACGAGCCGGTGTCTGTTTAGTAGTCTCATGAATGGCAGCCCTGTATGCCATTAAGAAAAATGGTATATGTCGATCCCAATCTCGCTGGTTCTTGTGAACTACCTTAGAAAGATGTTCCTTCATGGTTTTATTATGTCGTTCCACCATTCCATCTGACTGGGGATGAAGAGGGGTTGTCCGAGTCTTGTGAATGCCCAGCAACTCACAAATTTTCTGAAATACCCCCGACTCAAAGTTTCTCCCTTGATCGGAATGTAGCTCCAGGGGTACACCAAATCGGCATACAAGGTTATCCACCAAAACTCGAGCAACAGTAACTGCTTCCTGATTCGGAATGGCATAGGCTTCCGGCCATTTTCTAAAATAGTCCATAGCGACCAGGATGTATTTATTCCCATCATCTGTCACTGGGAATGGGCCCGCTACATCTATAGCAATCCTCTCAAAAGGAGCTCCGACGTTATATTGCTTCATTTGGCCCCTGCTCTTCGTCTGTGGCCCTTTGGTAGCTGCACAAGCCTTGCATTTGCGGCACCAAGCTTCCACATCTTGACGGCTATTTATCCAATAAAATCGTTCCCGTACTTTAGCCAATGTCTTATTCATACCAAAATGTCCCCCGGACACTCCATCATGTATTTCCTGAAGTACTTTTGGGATCCGACAGCTGGGTATCACCAGACGCATGGTAACTTCCTTCCCATCTGGACTTTCCCATGCTCTCTTTAATAGCCCATCTGTTACGGACCTCTAGCGTATGCGACCCACCATACGCTTTAGCGTTTTGTGGGCCGCATTATAACAACTGCTACACGTCCAAAACACATTTCGCTATTCTCCACGGGAGGGCGACACGTGATCAGCAGAGGAAACGGAAGCAACCATTGTTTTTGGCATGGTTGGTGTTAATTAGTTGGTAATTCTTCCAACCTCGGTTTTATCCAAGGCATCCTCGTGGATTTTAGAATAATCAACTCAAGAAAATTTCCTCAATCTGTTGTTGTTCCGTTTAGCGGAATATTTTGTGTTTGTGAGTAAATTTTATCTGCGGAAGCAGGATATTAAATTACACAAGGTAAGCTAACCTCTTCACGCCATCTTGCCCGTTCTCTACCCACGTGTTTCGCAAATTTGCAGGCTTTCCTTTGGAAATACAGTGTCAACTTAAAAGGCGGACTCGACCCCATTTATCCGACTGTGGCTTCCAGGAGTTTTGGTGGATTGTTCCCTCATCAGTGAGGTAAATTATGTTTTTGTAGGTTATGTCAGAATTTCTCACATTAAGCACGCTTCACGTGCATTTCTGACTGTGAATTAAATCGTGATATCTTTAGGGTTCCACGGACGGGGCTTCTACATATGTCAGTGAAGTTCCACGGACGGGGCATCCACACACATTGGAAGGTTCCAGGGCTGGTGAGGCTACGATCAACCCCATCCTTGGGTCCATTTCTTGTGTCCCGAAGACATCTCTGTAGGGCTACAGTTCTTCCACGTCCGGACTCGGTATCGTACCACCCTGAATAAGTGTGTTTTTGTTGTGTTTTATTATTTTTTACTTACCGGGGACCACCTTCAGTGGTTCGGCTGGATTTAAATTCATACGTTTGCATTTTTAACTTGTACATATTTAGAGATTTTATGCATATATTTACATATATTTAAGGAGGTTCTTTAAATCAAACCTTTGTGACAATTCATGAGTACATTGTAAACCGATGTGTAGCTACACGAGGCATTTTACGAATGTTATAACTTTTTAAGCGAGAAATTTGCCACACCTTGTGAACATCACCAGGTTACATGCTAGAGAACCAATTTTGTAAATTGTTTAATATAGTGCATTTCATTTTTAAAGAAAGTGTCATTATTTCGTCTGCGACCACTACATATGGAAGTCTCAGTAATTTGTTAAGTAAGTAAACTAATAATTTATCATAGTTTATGTAAGCTTGGGCTTAACGCCCTGAGATAGTCTGAGCTAGAGAAATTTTATCGTAGGCACGTACATCACTTTCCGGGTAAGTCAGTGCCTACGGTATCTGCTACGCTACAGTAGCCCAAGTGATTTCGTTACGTAATATCTGATAATCATTAAGATCCAACGTGTCTATTTGTTCATGTACGTGAAACTCGTAGCACATCTACAACCTTAAGGGAGTCCCATTGTGCCCACAATGCCTTCAGCTCCACACTTTTGTCCGAAACATCCTTCCATTCCGGTCGCGTTCCTTTTTCTTTTGCCCTTAATATAGGACCAATTACGCTGTCATCTATTTGTTCTCGTCTTAGAACTTCCTTTGTCCAATCATCTGGAACATCTACCTGAACTGTGTTTACTATTACCGTGCCCTGTGCTTTTTCAACCCGATAGCAGTGCTTGCAGTCATCTTTGCACGGTCTTCTTGACAGAGCATCTGCATTTTTATGAGACTTTCCAGGTCGGTGTTCGATTGTGAGGTCATATTGCTGCAGTCTTTCTATCCAGCGAGCCAGTTGACCTTCTGGGGTTTTCAGTTGCAATAGCCATTTTAATGCAGCATGGTCGGTCCTGATTTTGAAATGTTGGCCATAGAGGTACTTGTGAAAATGGTCCACGGACTTAACAATGGCCAATAGTTCCTTCCTTGTTACACAATAATTCCTCTCTGGTTTGGACAGTACCTTACTGAAATACTTGATTACTTTTTCCTCTCCATTTTGGACTTGAGATAGTACACATCCAATTGCGGAGTTGCTAGCATCCGTGTCAAGAATATAGAGGCCCTTTTGTTGGGGATATGCTAGCACAGGACTACTGCATAACGCTGCTTTCAGCTTCTTCCATGATGTTTCACACTCCGGTGTCCACTGATATTTAACTTTCTCCTCCGTTAGCTGGTGTAGTGGCTTTGCTATATCCGCAAATCCTTCCACAAAACGTCTATAGTAAGTGCAGAGGCCAAGAAAGCTTCGTAATTCGTGTACATTTGAAGGTCTTGGCCAATCACGCACGGCAGAGATCTTGTCCGGGTCTGTCTGTATTCCCTCCGAAGATACGACATATCCAAGGAATTTCACTTCTTTTTGGAATAGTAGACACTTCTTGGGATTCAACTTTAGGTGTGCATTTCTGATTCTCCCAAATACTTCTTGAAGATTTTCCAAATGTTCCCTGAAGTTTCGTCCCATAACCATTACGTCATCAAGATAAACTAAGCACGTCTTCCAAGTTAGTCCTCGGAGTACAAATTCCATCAATCTTTCAAAAGTAGCTGGCGCATTGCAAAGTCCAAAAGGCATCACGGTGAATTGATATAAACCACTACCTGTTGAGAAGGCAGTCTTTTCCTTGTCGTCAGGGTGAAGTCCCACCTGCCAATACCCACTTCGAAGATCTAGAGTTGAAAACCATTGTGACCCTGCCAGCGTACTTAATGTATTGTCAATTCGTGGTAGTGGATAGCTGTCTTTCTTCGTAACATCATTCAGCTTCCGGTAGTCGACACAAAATCTCAAAGTCCCGTCCTTCTTGGCAACTAAAACTACCGGTGATGACCAGGGACTGGTTGATTCCTCAATTACTCCATCTTGTAGCATCTTTTGAACCATCGCAGCACCTTCTTCCTGTTTAGCTAGTGGCAACCTCCTAGGTTGTTGGCGGATGGCGGCTGAATCACCAATGTCTATCCGATGCTGTACTATATCAGTTTTCGTGAGGATGTCTGTGTTTTTGGCAAATACCGCACTTTCTTTCTCCAAAAACTTGATTGCCTCTCTACGTTCATCCTCAGATAGGTGTTCAAACTGGGAATTCAACAAAGTCACAACTTCCCTGTCTACGCTGGTTGACGAACATTTCTCCCCTTGTTCCTCGCACCTTGCTATCCACTGGACTGGTTCGTAGGATCCTATTGCCTCGCCTTCCTTGAAAGTTACCGAGTGGGAATTTAAATTAGCCACTCTAATTGGAATTTTGTCTTTTGTCCGGGTCAGAGTTCTTGCTAAAATTACGTTTTCTGTCTTAATTGAATCATCTTTTTCAACAAGGCCAACACGGTATCCACCAGAGTTTCCTTCCAGAATGGCCTCAATTATTTGTTCTGAAAGGGCAGGAATCTTGATTGTCTGAGCCGTCAGTAGCCTCACTTTTTGAAATCGGTCATTTGCTGTTGACAAAATAAATTCTTCATTTCCAATCTTTAGGACTCGTTCTACCACGTCAAGTATAAATTGATCTTGTGCTCCCATAACATCCAGCCCCAAAATGAAATCATCAGTGATATCAGCCACGATAACCCTATGACTAAAGCACAGGCGTCCAAACTGCAGATCTAGGTCAACTTCTCCATAAACCCTTACCCTGTCTCCTGTGGCTGTTCGAACAACCAATCCATTTTGGCTTTTATCAACTTTTATTCCTGATAAAAATCCGGGTCGCACTATTGATGACGTGGCACCTGTGTCGATAGTGAAGATACATCTCCTTTTGTTTACATAGCCATCCAACAGCAGGCTACTCGGGACTCTTCTAATCTGGGAAACCCGTATCTCTCTGGGGGCACCGTGTTCACCAGCCAGCACAGCCCCCAAAGTGCTGGCTATCTTTAGTTTTCCTGCGGCTCTTCAGTCATTGCGGCATTTACTCTCTCAGGGCTCCGCTGCCGACAGCTTCGCTTAATATGCCCTGTTTTGCCGCACTTATAACAACGAATCACCTTTCTTGGCTGTTCATCGTTCTGCTCTCTTTCCTGCTTCCTTGGAGCATCTGGTTTGGTCATCAACTGGCTTATCATTTTGTGTATGTCGGCCATCAAAGATTCCATATTTGATTTTTCTAAATGGCCCTCTTCTTCTACCTTCATGGCTCGTACTCTCGGACATGCAGTCTCTTTATAAGTGGCTTCAACTTCGAGGGCATGGATCAAGGCTTCGCTACCAGTCTTATCTCGAGATAATCTAAGGACTCGCCTGATCTCCTCATCTCTTATGCCATCAATGAAAGTACCAACTGTTAATTGTTCCTGGAATTCTTTGGGTGCATCTGGGTAAGCCAGGTATGTGAGTCGCTCAACAGCTGCTTCAAAATCTTGTAAACTTTCCCCAGCCTTTTGTGTGCGTGACTTGAGCTGAGTCCGGTATACTTGGGCGAGGTGTTGGTCGCCATATCTTAGATCTAGTGCAGCCTCCAAAACTTTAAAATTCCGTTGCTGCGTCACTGGGATAGTCTGAAGCAACTCTGATGCTTGACCTCTTAATGCTAGCACCAATGCCATAGCCTTGTCTTCATTGCTCCAATTGTTTGCGCATGCCGCTGCCTCAAATTGTCTTTTGTAGATTGACCAAGAAGTTTGACCATCAAAGGAAATTTTCCTTCTATATCGGTAACTTTCCCTTCGACGCCAGTAACTTTCCCTTCGACACCAGTAACTTTTTCTTCAACGCCAGTAACTTTTCCTTTGACTTCAGTTACTTCCTCTTCAACCTTATTTACTTTTCCTTTGACATCGCTTACTCCTTCTTCAAGTGTAGTCACTTTTCCTTCGACGCCAGTCACTTTTTGTTCAACTTTATCTACTTTTTCCTTGACTTCATTGGTGGCTGACAGAATAGCATCTTGTTGCACTTGTATAATTTTTCTCAATTCTTCCTTTTCTTCTTGACGTCTTCTTTCTTTTTCTTCTTCACGTCTCTCGTGTTCTTCTTTCTCTTCTAGACGTCGTTTTTCTTTTTCTTCTTGACGTCTCTCTTGTTCTTTTTTTTCCACTTGGCGTCGTTTCTCTTGTTCTTCTTTTTCTGCCTGACGTTTCCTTTCTTTTTCTTCTTCGCGTCTCTCTTGTTCTTCTTTTTGGTCTAGCATCATTTTTCTAAATTGCTCGAACATGTCTTGCATTTGTTTTTCAGCAGCCATGCTTCTTGTTTCCATTCAAAACTTAATGAACAGCACTAACAAGTCTTATTTAAAGTCTATATTACTTCTCAGTTGAAAGCACTTAAAAACTACACTAATTTCTAAACAGAATGTCCCGGAATCACACTAGCACAAATAAATCTTGTCTAATGTCTATATCACTTTCCAGTTCGACTCACTTCACTATCTCCAGTGGTTTCCAAATAGAACACTATGGAACTTTATCGAATTCTTCAGAAATTCTGTTGCAATCCCCCTTCTGACACCAATTGTTACGTGCTTACAGTTTTCAGTAAACACTCTGTGGATTCAAATAACTTGCAACAAGAATTTTCACTAACCACTATTTTATTTATCACTAAAATTACACTAGCAAATACTTAACAATTACACAACTAATAATAACAATCTAATATAAATTCACTACTTTTAAAACACTATGTACTTTACTTTTCTTCTTAAACTTGTCAACTCTTGCCTAACCTAAAAACTCTCTGTCTGTTTACTTCACTGAACTGAATTCTTCTTTATACTTCACTAAACTGTACTCTTCCCCCATCTGCTGGATTCACCTCTTTATATACACCCATAGAAATGTACCAGAACACAATATTCTGGAACCCTCCATAGTTTTCTACTATGTACTAGATGATTGTTCGTCAATTGGCTCATAGACGGCGCCACCCTACTAGTCAGGGAAGTAACTAAGCTTCTGAGGAAAACTTTGAACATGAACTTAATCACATCTTTCCCCGTTAGAGGGCAGCACATAACAATATGATTATTACCGACGCTCGGATAGACATTTTTTTACTTTATGCACTAGTGGACACGTATGCACTGGATATCCATTTAATATCCATATGATTAAATTTCTGGACATGGTATTCAACCAAGGGACCATGGGCATATTCTGGACATCCAACGGACTTCAATAAATGGATATCCACTGGACGTCCATTTAATGTCCATAAAATTAGTTTTTTGATATATATAATAAACAGAAATTGACCCATGTTTCTACATATCATTCACATATCAGATTCTTATAATTCTTTAGATATAAGCGTTATTTTTGAAGATAACAGCCCGTTAATTGATTTAAACTTGGCGGGCGTATTTAGTATTATTCGTTACAAATCAGTTAGATACTAGCGCCACCGAATTATTACTATCTGTTGAATGTGTTGGAATTAGTCAAAAGCCAAAAAGCTTCGATATTGTTAATTAGTTAATTGTATGATATACATTTATTTTTATTGTTCAGTGTACCTATATAAAGTCATTATACGTACGTATTTGTTCTGACGGAGCATTTTAGTAGAGGTAAGTACATTTTATATTGTCTTTTAATAAGTAACCATGCAAAATGCCTAAAGTGTTAAAAAGATATTATATAATTGCAAAGTTAAATTCAGACATGGCCATAAAAAATAACTATTCTATATCAGAGTTAGAAATTAATTTGTGATTTTGAAACGCGTGCACCTGGTACCATGGGAAATTTAAATATTGATTCTGACATTGACTGCAATAATACTAGTGTACCATCACCTACTTATACTTCAGACGAAAGTAGCATAAATTCGGTAGATACAAACTCGAATGAAAATGATACGGTTTCTGATCAATCTCTCGATGAAAATCTGCAAATAACACAGTGGGTCTAAAACATAATTTTTATAAATGAATGATTTTTTTTCTTTTAGACTAATCACATATTTTGTTTCTGATTCCTCATTTGTTTCAAGGGCCTCAGCAATTTTTGACAGTAAAGTAACGAACGAAGAAAGACACAGAAGAAAACATAAGAAAATGGTAGAGGTGAGCCAGAGAAAGGAAAGACAATGTGAGCCAGAGAAAGAAAAGACAAATTGAACATATTTGAAAGTAAAAACTAAAATGGAATTTAAAAATGATTTTATATTATATTGGTAATTATATGTGTTCTGTATTTATTGGCACTTACCTAATACCTTTAGAATGTACAATTTTAAAAAATCATCTCAATGTGTTTTTTATTTTGTAAATATTAGTTAAAAATAATCATCCAAATTTCTAAAAATTCTTCGTAGTGAAAAAAAAGATTTACATTTAAAAGGTTTTCGAATTTGTTATATGGACATAATTTTTTATTTTATTTTTTGTAAAAATACCAAGAAAAAAATTTAATGCACGAAATTATTAATTTATTTAGTTTCCAAAAGGTATTACAAAGGTCATAATTTCATGCATTAGATTTTTTATTGATGTATATAAAAAATAAAAATATATACCCAGCAATTTGCTTACCTCGTTTTAAACTTCATTTTTTTCTCAATTATTTACTCTGAAAAATGTTTAGAAAATTTGATAATCATTTTTATCTAATATTTACAAACATAAAAATTACATTCCTAAATAGCACAAAAGGTCCAATGGACTTCCACTGGATGTCCACTAGACAAACAATGGACACCCAATGGAAGTTCAGTAGTGTCCAGAAATGGACATTAATGTCCATTTCTGGTCCATATGTGGACCAATTTTGGATGTCCATTTCATGTGGCAAACTGTCTTCACTGGATATCCATTGGACGTCCATTGAGTGTCCATTGTTTGTCTGCTGGACATCGATTGGATGTCCATGATATTAAATGGGTTAATTCAATGGATGTCCATTGGACCTTGTTATGCTGTTTGGGACACAGCGTGCGTAAAATCAGTATTTTATGCACGGTAGTAAAAAAAATCATTTTAGGCATTTTAATAAAAAACATTTGCCACATTTTTCCCATTGAAATATTCGTAACACAAAGTAGTTACCGGATGTCCATGATTTTAAATGGGTTAGTTCAATGGATATCCATTGGACCTTGTTATGCTGTTTGGGACACAGCGTGCGTAAAATCAGTATTTTATGCACGGTAGTAAAAAAAATCATTTTAGGCATTTTAATAAAAAACATTTGCCACATTTTTCCCATTGAAATATTCGTAACACAAAGTAGTTACCTCCAATCTGATTTAAATGAAACTCAAGTAACTATAGTGGAACAAATAATTCTAAAATTATTATACATCAACAATAAGGTACAAACCCGCCGCTAAAACTTCGTTAATATAAATACGCCGCAGATGCCAATTTTCAGGTTTGTATGTCACTAAAATGACTGGAATTTTATACATCTCTAGAGACCCTACGGGTCTCTATACATCTCTACACCAGCGTCCCCACGAGGTCTGTACCAGAACAAAATCGGTATAAAAATGACCAATTACGACCATAGCAAAACGAAGTCAATAACAAAGCCAAGTTGTTTATTACAGTTGTTCTTGAGTTATTTGCAATAAAAGGAATATTTCAGAAAAATCGCGAAACTGCTTTGATTCAAGTATTATTTTACAAGTGCTCTGAAAATTCTAAAAAAATTGACAGCCAATGACATCAGAAAACACTAAAATTTTCTGAGATTTTTTTTTTATAAAAAAATTTTCTGCTCAACCATTATTTTTAAAAATATAAGAGCAGTGAAAAATTTGTTTTAAAGGGAATTTTATTACCTTTAATTTCCATCATATTCATGTTTCACATCAGGCTTATTATTGTTTTTGAGATATTTGAGATTGAAATAAAAAATATATCCTGATCTATAAATATCCAAACAAATTTGTCATTTTAGAAATTTCTTTTTGTACCATACCACTTTTCCACTAAATATAATTTAACTTATTTATTAAATAATTTCGAACATTCTATAAAAATCCATTCATTGGAACCAGCTTCTGAGGCTTATCGGTTTTACGTTCTAATGGCACTCTGCAATTCTGTTGAAGTTCTATTCTATTATGTTATATTATACTTCACTGTAATATATGTGTTATGATTCCATTTTATTAGAATGTTTTCTATCACTGTAATGTTCCCATCTGTTGGGTGGTTGTATGCAAAAAAAAAAACTGTAGTAAGATAACGCAAAGATGTGCTATTCTGTTGCTTAGTTAAAGAAATATATTTAATTTACCCTAAACTAATGCTTGGGAGTACCAAAGAAACAATTTCAGAGAGAGTTTGCCACTTATCAAATTGATTGATTGATTTACTAATTTAAATAAATATTTACCACACTTCAAACCATTTCAGATACTTTTTTGTAATAAAACATTTCCAACGCATCCATTAAATTTATTTTAAAAAGCCTACTGTGAATATATAATAAGTATTTGAAGAAACAAATAATTATTCAATTTTAAAATGGAATACATATCAAGGGCGTAGATAAGGGGAGGGGGGCATAGAGGTGGTAATTACCCCCCCCCCCTCCAAGAAGGGCTAGAACATAAAAAGTCAGGCGAGAGTTAGTGATTTATCTGCAGATATTTACAATTTTTTTGTTTTAATGGTTTAATAATCCCTTATTCGATACGAATGATACAATATAGTATTTCTGTGACATTAAAAACATCAAAAAACCTATTTTTTTTAAAATTATTTTTAATTAAAAGTATATGTGAGGTCAAGGCAATTTGCGTTTTGGACACTGCACAGGTATAATGTAAGCAGTTATTTGATTGATACAATAAATGTAGTGTACAGCCTACACCAATTTATTTTCCAGTTATCAGGAAGCACTGCGGACTGTGTGAAACATTTTCAAAGGGTTTTGTATAAAATAAAATAATCTGTCATTTAATGCTCATCCAATGTCTACATTGGATGAGCATTAAAGCAAATAAAAAGGGTCCTTCCTAATTTTTATTGTAAATGTGACTTCTTTGAAAAACTTTCAGTATTTGAAATACCTCAGTAACATTAATTTGTAGCTGTGGAATAGTGGTTTTTCAGACTACAAATGGATTTCTAATGACAGGCAGTGGAATCTAATTTCAGACCATTTAGAGTAATAATTATTAATTACTTTTACATTAGTGCCAAAAAATAAGCACAATAGGGTTTCTTGCTGAAATGTTCAGTATTCATCTAAAGTAAGATATTGTCTATTTTGTATTGTATACTATTTTTGTACCGAAAAGATTGATGTGTTTACAAACAAACTGGTTTTGCCTCTGATATTCATCAAATGACTACGAGGTGTGGTATATAATTATTATATTAACATATGAATATGCTATGCAGCATTTAAAAATGTAAATGTCAAACTTAAAAATAAAATTTTATACAAAATGGTTCTATAACATTATTATATTAAACAAATTAAACATACATTCTTAACATATTAATAATCAATAACATCACGTTTCATAGAATTTATCGTATCTCTAAGTTTGGAAAAAAAGCCTTGCACTATTAAAGCTGTAATTCAGAAGTTGGAATTCCTAGAAAAAAATATTATAAGATAAATGTTAAGAAGAAAAGTAATTTTTTTTAGAGGCACAAGCATAAAATGGAGCTGTACAGATCAGGTCAAAAAATGTTTTTAGTTGTGTTATCTTACCCTTTCAAATGTAGAAATTCTTTTCTCTGTTAGGGTTAACGTTTGTTTCAACTTAGCATCATCAATATTTGTTAATGTAGTTTGCTCCTTAATTTTCAATCGATCACTTGTAAATTTCCTTTGAACTGAATGAAACCAATGCAAATAATTAACTTGATTCTCTTGATCCAGTAGCTCAATAATATAAGCTAAACCTAAAATATATATATATATATATATATATATATATATATATACAGGGTTACTGGTAATTCGATACATTCCTTTGGAGATGTGATGGGGCATGATCTAAGAAGTAAATTTAGCCCTAACATATATTATGCAAAACTCAATAGT
Organism: Leptura quadrifasciata; assembly: GCA_963675555.1. NCBI lineage: Eukaryota > Metazoa > Arthropoda > Insecta > Coleoptera > Cerambycidae > Leptura > Leptura quadrifasciata. Next base: position 115,496,855 of record OY776673.1, read on the forward strand.
TTTTGAGATATTTAATTTTTTTTTGTTTTTCTCAAAAAGTAGTAGTAGTAGTCCTAAAAGTTAATTTTCAAAAAATCTATTTGACATTTTTAAATTTTTTTTTACTGCATTACTTGTCCAATATTATAGATATCCGTTTGGAATGAAAAATATCTGGAAACATTTCGATCATGTGAACATCTGAAATAAAAACTTTAAAAAATTTTTTTTTTTAAATTAGCTATGAAATTTACCTATTAGGTTTTTTCAAAAAAATATTAACGTAACACGCGTATAAATTATTATAAAAACTGCCTTATTTCAATAGCTATCTAACAAGGTACAAATGTTCAATGTACCCTTAGTAGTGCTAAGAAAATACTAGTAAAAATAACACAAGTAGTACGAATTTTATTTTTAGATAAACAGTAAAAAACATTTTAAAAGCAGAGTTTAATTCTTCATTAATTTCAAAGTTGTACTTTATTTTTTATATGTCTTGCTCAAAATGGGAGCCCTTATTTCGTATACAGACACGGCAGCGTCTTCTTATTTCCGTCCTTGTTACTCTGGTTGTCAGATTATGCCTTATGTGTTGGGCAGCATCGACTATCCTTTGTCTAAGGTTTTCTATAGTATTGACTGGTGTGGCATAGACCATCTCCTTCATATGACCCCATACATAATAATCAAGGGGTGTTAAGTCAGGGCTTCGCGCTGGCCAAGGTATTGGGCCCGCTCTTCCAATCCAACGGTTAGGGAAACGTCGATCAAGTAACTGTCGTACTGTCAGACGATAATGTGCTGGACAACCGTCGTTCTGAAACATCATTCGCTGTCTGACGGCGAGAGGAACATCTTCTAAAATCATCGCCAGATCATTTCTTAAAAAATTTTCATAGATTTCCCCTTTTAAATTTTGAGGAAGAAAGTGTGGCCCTATTAAATAGTGGCCAATGACTCCCATCCACACATTAATAGAAAACTTCATTTGGAAACTAGTTTCACGTGTTAACTTGGGATTTTCCTCTGCCCAATAATGTAGGTTGTGAAAATTTGCACTTTCTGCATCTGAATTTAACATAAAGCGGCAGAATTCCACTCTCCTTCCAGGATCACCTTCCTCCAAGCCTTGGACAGGGGTATAGTGGTAAGGATGACATCCAACTCTACGTATCGTAGACCAAACTTTCCATTGTGACGCTCCGGTTAGTCTTGCGACTTTATTAGTTGAAATAGTAGGGTCTTCCTCAAAATACCTCAATATTTCTTCATCATCTGGTTCATAAACGGGAGAAGCACCAGCGTTACTTCTTCTACATTTCACGGAGCCAGTTTCAGCGATATTTCGATATGCCATACTGAATACACGTGCATTTGGTAAGCGGCGGTTAGGGTACCAAAGACCATATTCTCGGCGAGCTTCAGCAGCGTTTCCGCCACAGTATCCATAGACAAACAAGATATCAGCGTATTCTGCGTTGGCATACGCGGCCATGGCACAGAAAATACAATAACAACAACTATGAGGAAAATCAAAATCTTCGATAACTAATTTAACAAGACCAACAAACTTAAGGAACATGGAGATAAAAATGTCAGTTAATGATATATATGCACAAACGTCAAAGTCAAGGACTGACTGACTTAAATCAAAATGAACGATTAGTCGTTTAATAAATTCCGCCACCAGCATTATCTTTACTAATTTTTTATTAGAACTATCAAGGGCACATTAAACATTTCTACCTAGTTAGATAGCAATTGAAATAAGAAAGTTTTTATAATAATTTGTACGCGTGCTACATTAATATTTTTTTGAAAAACCTAATAGGTAAATTTCACAACTGATTTTTAAAAAAAAATTTTTACAAGTTTTTATTTTAAATGTTCACATGATCGAAATGTTTCCGGAAATTTTTCATTCCAAACGGATATCTATAATATTGGACAAGTAATCCAGTAAAAAAAAATTTTAAAATGTCAAGTAGATTTTTCGGAAATTAACTTTTAAGACATTAAGATCTACTTTTTTGAGAAAAACCAAAAAATTGAAATATCTCAAAAACTATTGAGTTTTGCATAATGTATGTTAGGGCTAGATTTACTCCTTAGCTCATGCCCCATCACATCTCCAAAGAAATATATATATATATATATATATTTACATCCCAATATCTTTAGAGCGTCTTTTCACGAAACTTGAATAGAGCGCCCGAAAGAGTATATAGGAATTGTTGCTTTCACTTTAACCTCAAATGAGAGCCCATTCATTTCGCCGCGTATATAGCGTCCGCTAATATACGGGTACTTTCACAGCAGAATCTTTAAAGCGTCCGTTTTTAATATATCTGTTTAATAATCTATCAATTTAGCGTCCGACAGCGTTGCCAGGTTTAGCAGTTAAGAAAAGGCGTGGGAGAGGGCGTATATAATAATGTTCCTGCTACTGTAACTACATCCAAGCGTCCTTAGATAACAGGAAATTTAAAACCTGTTGAATTACTTATGTTAGTATTGTATCAATTTAGTTTCTTATCTTAAAATGTGTGTGTTGCTTTGACAAGAACAAAAACAATTATTAATTGTCAAATGAGAGTGTAACTTTTTGATTGAAAATAAAAATATAAATAAAGATCATTTATTTATTGGATTTCTCGTAGAGTTTTCATCAAAACCTATTTGGGAAATAATAAATATTATTTAGAATTAATCGATTGGCATAAGATGGAAAAAACTTCCAGGTAAGAAATATTAATTTTATTTAAATAAACAACTCTGTATGTAACAGTTGTTACAAAGGGTCTACACATAGTAAGGAATTTGGCATTCAAAAAGACGCCTCTAAAATGCCGAACCCTGAACTCGCGGGTATAAAATTTAAAAAATGTGAATATTACCCAGAATTTTATGCGGAATCCGATTCCAGAGGGCGCGATGTCGGCCAAGATTGCGAAATTACAAAAAAATAACAAATTCGAAAAAAATTTGGAACTTAAATATTTCAATATCTTTCGTTTACATTGCATTTACGAACTTATTTATAAAAATTTTTTTATAATTCTTACATCGATCGAAAGATTAATGTTTGTAGTTTCATACAAGTGTAATAGAGAGAACATTATTTTAATTATAAATAACACTATAAATTGTTTAAACAATATGTGCTCGAAAAGTGTAGTGTAATTTTCGACATCGAGGGACTTTTGTTATTATTGCAGATAGATGTGTAGTTATTCGAGACGAAATACGTAGAATAGACCAACGAACATTTTTTATTATAACAATTTTTTAATTCGGTGAATAATTTAGGAGATATGATTTTTTTAAAATGAAGCGCATTGTTTTGGTCTACCGCGCGCGCGGTCTTGTCTCTGTAGACATCGGCCTTCAAAAAAAGAACCTATTATGCACGCCAAACCGGCCTTAGCACAACTGCAGTTTCCAATACAATTTTGGAATTGCTTGCGTTTAAAAAATATGTTTCCAGGCGTTACATTTGGACTGATACTTTTTGTCATAAGTCTTGATACTAATTGTCCTTCGAAACCCAACCAAAATCTTTAGGGTTGGAAAGCACAGAATTGACGACACTTGCTGTCTGCCAAGTAATTATTTAGAAGGTAGCCCTAAGACTGTGCTGGTGAAATGAGTCTTCAATTGGTGGCAAATTTCGGATATCCGATTTACAAGTGTGAAATAAATGGGCTCGCAAATTGTCCAAATTACCAATGAAAAACGGTCTACCATGTAAGACTTTAAAGAAATATCGTGCAGTTTTCAAATTTAGCAACATCAAATGAATTGCCGAGTGAGAAATTCAATATTGACTGTAACTTAGGATCATTGGCATATTTGAGGCATGTTTTGAATACGTAAGTTTTTCCTTTTCTGAAAGGAAAACTGACCGTATCGCAACCACTTAAGATGTAAGTACATAGAAAAAAGTTACCCAAATTAATTCCTGATATATTCTGCCTAGTCGACAGTTTTTGTATTATGCAGTGAATAGGTATATACAGATCAAATCTATGTATCCACAACTCATTAATGTTTATTCTAGTAGCATAGTATAGTGCCATCACAAAAATGTCTGTATCAGTAGCTTGTATTATTACTTTTTTGTAATTCAAATTTAATAGGTACTGAACTATTGCAAACATTCTACTATCTGCTTCGTTGTGATTTGAAAAGTGTAAGTCTGTTACAATTTTACTTCATGGAGGAAATCGTTGTACTGGCACTATCTTCGGCCATCCCTGTCGTCATAACAGAAACTTTAGTAGGTAGACTACTATAATCTGTGTAGAATTTTTCGGAAATATACTTCAATAAACGATATCATGCATGTTCTTCACCTGTCAGACTAGAATTAATAAACAATGCGAACGGCAAATGCACACTGACAAATCGCGTACCCGAGGCCACGCTTATAGTTATTTTTATGGTGAGTTAGTACTACAGCCGCGCGCTCTACATTTAAAAAATCATATCTCCTAAATTATTCAGCGATTTAAAAAATCGTTTTAATAAAAAATGTTCGTTGGTCTATTCTACGTATTTCGTCTCAAATAACTACACATCTATCGGCAATAATAACAAAAGTAACTCCATGCCGAAAATTACACTACACTTTCCGAACACTTATTGTTTAAACAATTTATAGTGTTGTTTATAATGAAAATAATGTCTCTCTATTGTACTTGTATGAAACTACAAACATTAAGCTTTCGACTGATATAAGAATTATTAAAAAATCTTTATAAATAAGCTCGTAAATGCAATGTAAACGAAAGATAATGCAATATTTAATATAACAGGTGGACGCTCTGCAGATGGCAACATGCTGCTATGGAATATTCCGCTTCACACTTCCTCGAAAACTAATATGGTTTCCAAATTATGAGGACGCTTCACAGTCGGAGAAATGAAAAAAGAAAATGTATACCACGACGCGGTGTACCGCCCCTTCCTGTTTCTACATGGGATGCGCATACTGCCGTGCTTAATAAAAATGCCGTATTTCCAATTTTTTCTAAATTTAAGTTAAGTGCATATAAGCATTTTGGAGTCCATTTGTGCTAAAAAACATCGTAAAAATACCGTATTTTACATTTAAAATGTCAAAAAAGTCATATTTTATTTTTATAATATTGCACGGCATATCAAACACGTGGTGCAAATACATATAATTATTGCCGTATTTCTCATTTGCATAATAATTTTAGGCAGAAATTTCCGGAGGTTACAGTCTCATATGAAGTTTACAGAAAAATTGTTACCAAAGATATGAACATTCCTTTTACGCGTTTAGGAAATGAGGAATGCGAAAAATGCGAGTGTTTCAATCTTCATGATAAAGACCATAATAAAGAGACTTTACAATTAAATACGGAATGTTACAGTTGTGTGGAATGGTGTAAACATATTAACAAAGGGAAGATGTCAAGACATCATTACAGAATAGATTCAGAAAAAAAAGAAACGATTTAAATCAATTACTTTATTCAGCTGGCATGCTAAATGTTACCAAGGCTTCTCATGTTCCAACGTGCTTTATTTACTCCTCGGATAATTGCCTTCAACGAATTATTTGTTCCTTTAGGAGATATTAAACACAACGCCCCATTTGTTATTCTATGGCACGAGGCGATCGCTGGCAGAAAAAAAGAACACTTAGTCAGTGCCTTTCTGCCATTCATCAGTTTTTTATCTTTGCCAGACAGTAGATATGTTACAATTTGGGCAGACAACTGCAGTGGACAACTGTGGATGCTCAAAACTGAATTACATACTCTTAATCATAGTTATAACACTAGGTGGAACATGGAACAGTAATCTTCTACAGAATACCTTTTTTTTGTAAAACACATTCACAGAGGTTTATCTTTTATATTGGACCTAAACTTTATAATATATTACCCTTAGATATGAAAAAACATTAAAAATAAAATAAAACTAAAGTTGAACTAAAAAATTTCGTACATGTAAATTATCCCCAACTTGCTAAGATATTTGAATAGCCTACACCTAGCTGTCATAATCTTACTCATTTGATTTCTTTAAACTCTTATGTATTAGGTATATATTATTTTATTATTACTATATTACATATTATATTACATATATACAAGCTTTCTAAGCTTAGATGATTCGCAAATTTTCAATACTTCTCTTCGTAAACGAAACCGAATAAAATGATTTGATTTGAATTTAGTACCTCTGAAATTTTAACTGCAATTTTCTCAATAACAAGGTTAGTGGATATACGGCAATCATAATACGCACCACAGTATAATGGAGGTTTTATGCACCCTGTGGACGTTGTAATAAATGCAATTTCGTAATGTGTAGGCGCTCTAATGATAGCAGCAGCTAGCTAAAACACGGGGCGCTCTACTGATTGCAAAGTGTTTCTAACATTTTCTGCTTCGCTAAAATACTCGAAAACTCATATTTTAATATAAAACTACAAAATTTACAAATACAAGGTTGTCAAATTATGAGGACGCTCCATAAGCGGAGAAGTGAAAGAAAAAGTCGTGGAATACGTATATCGAGAATCCACGCGGCGCTCCCTGGTGTTAAAAGCCTCGAACCAGTCATATACGGTTATCGATTTATCTACGTATATTTCGTCAACAAAATAGCGTTTGGCGAAATTTTGCCAAAGGATGAGAGAGGGTACCAGAAGTCATCTGACAAAGTTTTACATGGGATGTGCATAGAACGTCTGTATATGGACGCCATATGCACCCGGACGCTCTATTAAATGCAATTTCATAATGTATGGACGCTCTAATGGTAGACGGATGTATATATATATATATATATATATATATATATATATACATATATATATTTGTCTTTGTATCAATTTTGCGTCCCTCTGTATGCCAAAACGTATTCATATTGCGTCCGATGTAAAAATGCGTCCGTATACCGGACGCAAAATTACACTCCGCGATATTTTTTTCCACGTAAGGTTTTTTTAATCAAATAATTCATTGAGAACTTCGATATTGCGCACTCTAGCGTTACTAAAATTATTAACTGGGTATAATAATTCGTTTTTTCATAATCTAAAAAAAACTGCTCGAAAATCGGACGTAAAATAGATACAAACTTAAAAGAAGTAACGAAAAGAAGTATATTGCTAGTTCAAGCATTTACCGCTGGGAGGTCTCTGTAAATTATATACTATATACATTTCAGTTAGATAATTGTATCAATTTTGCGTCATCTCGAGTTGGCAACACTGTGAAGTTACAAAGTGCGCTAATATAGAGAGGATTTGTTCAATTCATCTACGGGAATGTGAGTTGTGTGTCGTGTTTGAGATACGTACTCATATTGTTTTCAGTAATTAATACGTACCTATTACAAAAATCGTACTTCAGATCAAGAGATGTAAACAAAGAAATCATTGATGTAAATTAAATTTTATATTTGTTTTCATAATTTTTTATAAAGAGAATACACAGTATCTAGAGGTAAATAATGTGCAAAACTCAGGAATAATTTCATAATAAATGATTGTCTCTTTATATGCAATTCTTATACAAAAAGTATCTTCTTCAGTTTCTATATGGTACCCACAGTATATTATTACCCCCAATGGCTGCAAACTACCCCTAAATTGGAAAATTTAATATATTAAAAAGTAATGCTTATTTATTTTTGAAAGGTAGTATTTTAATGTTTTTGGGGTCGCGCTGATTACGAATCTGAAGTTAAAATTTAAAAATTCAAAATGCTGGCTCCAATGGGGCGGATTGAAGTTGGATGCAATTTTTCCAAAAGCAAGTAATTTAAATGGGTAAAAAAATTGAGCATCTAGGTAATGGTGTCAAAATGCGTCCTTATAATGGACAAAATTACACTCAATGATATTTTCTTCCACCTCCTATGAAAAAGTAAGTCCCTTTTTCTTGATGATATTTAAAAAATAAACAAAATTCAATTCCTGTGGTATTTTTCTGAAATTAAAACCTATAGTTACTGTACTTTAAGATAAAAGCAACATTTGAATGAAAATGTAAAAATTCAGTCTGGCACGGATAAGAAAAAAAATATTAAGATTTTATAAAAAATGCTAATATAAATCTCCCATATAATATATAATATAGACACAGTCGGACTGGGGCACCGGGAAAATGACCGGTAGGCCTTTCTGAAATAAAACAATGTGGACCCTTGCCTTATGTGACATTATTCTGTTTTCAATATTACCATGTTGTTACTTACTTTTTATTTTTCAGTTCTATTAGATGTTTATTTTAAAAAGTAAATTGAGTTTCTTTCGTTTCATGTTATAGTCTTTGTTAGAATTTTACAGTTTTACCTGAGATCAAAGTTCAAATTTACTTTTATTCTCTAAGAGTTCTTCTTTATATTACCATTTTTATTTACTTTTTTACGTACTTTTTTTAATTAATAATTTCATCTTTATTTTTTTTGCTGTTAGATATTATTCATTGGTTATTTTAATCAACCAAACGCAAAGTATATATTTTTTGTATTTATTTTTAAATAATAAGAAAATGTTTTGTTCTGGTTTTCAAATAAAAAGTTATAATGGTTTCTAATCGACTTTCCTCCTTTTTACCCTATTAATTGGATTTTATACTAATTTGTCATGTCACAATTTACTCAATAATATTACTTGTGATATTGGGAATTTTTCCTAATTTTTTATAAAGATATTAATAAAAGTAATGAGAATTTTGATGTCTTGAAATTTGTATTTGGCATCTAACCACCACATAACCACCTAACCAGATATGTCTAGATTCATTTTATAAAAGTTGTTTCCTTTGTCTCAAAAGTGTCTTAAGTATCTTTCTGTTTGAAGGTATCTAAATGTAATGTTCATTTGCATTTTAGGCAAAAGGCACGTGCATAGAAAAAATCGTAGTTCAGTATTAAAAATTGTTTTTCCTCATAAAGTGAATTAATCGTAAATTTTACACCATTATATTTAATATTAACGTTGCTTTTTACAAGGCGATGTGCACTCAAAATTGTCTCCAATAAGAATCAGAGAACATTTTTTTACTGCTAATGTGCTAATTATGCACATGTAATTCATGTGCACATATTATTAATTATATTCACATACGTATAGATTATTATATAGTTTAAACGATTTGCTTATTGAAAAAACTAATATAATAAATCGACAGTACATATTTTTCGTTATAAATAATTGAAATAATGGATAAAAGATTGTAATTATTTGTAAAATTTGTACATTTTAATGTATGTATTTTTTTTATTTTGTTTGCGAACAGTTTAATTTTGATAGGCAGAATATTATAAAACTGTTGAGCAAAAATTTCCCTCATTACTTCGCTTGTATTTTGTGAACACAATTGTAAGTTTCTCTAAACATTAATCAGTAGAAATGTCGAAAATCTTGAATGATCTAAAATTTTTTTAATTGAAATATGAGCTGGACAAACGATCTCTCTCAACTAGTGGCAATAAAGCGGTGTTGATAGACCGATTACGACAATCGTTATTAGATGAAGGTAAGAATCCTGACACTTTCATTTTCGAAGATATTGGTGAAGCTGTAGGTGAGGTAACTGACCTGGAATGTCACAGCATAGCAACGATGATGCAGTTGATTATTCAACGGATGCAGGAACAGAGCCTTTCTTTGGAAAAGTCTGTCAAAAATTCATTGGAAATGAATTTAGACATCCAACAGCAATTTCTTAAGCAGCAGTTAGAAGGTTTAGAGGAAAATCTTACTAAGACAAAAATTTCGTTTAATGAAACCTTGGAGGCAAAAATGAAAGAACAATCCAGAAATGTCTGTGAGACAATAACTGATGTTGAAAGAAAATGTGACTCTAAAATTATTAATCTCGAAAGCGAATTAGAACAAATGAAGAAGGAATTAGAAAAAGTAAAACATGCTAGGCTTACCTACGAAGCAAATAATAGCAGCAATAGAAAACTGAAAGCTCCATTATTTGATGGCCAAGTATCCTGGGCAATCTATAAACGTCAATTTGAAGCAGCAAGCAAATCTTACGGATGGAGTGACGAAGATAACTATAGCTTTAGTACTGGCACTGCGGGTAACTGCAGCAGAACTTTTGCGAACAATTGTGTGCTCTTCAAAAGCGAAGTAAAATATTTGGGACATATTGTATCTTGGGGGTAACTATGGATCCGGAGAAAATTGTCGCTGTTCAAACTTGGCCAACACCTAAAGATAAACATGAACTACGAAGTTTTTTAGGCCTGGCAACTTACTATAGACGATTTGTAAAAAATTTCGCCGACATTGCAAAATGTTTACATCAATTAAGTGAAAAGGGGAGGCCCTTTATTTGGACCAAGCAATGCGATGAAGCATTTCAGAAACTTAAGAGGCGGTTGTGCGAGGCTCCAATACTGGCATACCCTGTGCCAGGTAAAACCTTCATACTCGATACAGACGTAAGCAATATGTCCGTCGGCGCAGTACTGTCGCAGAAAATAAATGACCAAGAGAAAGTCATAGCTTACTTCAGTAAAGTATTATCAAAAAGCGAAAGAAACTACTGTGTCACCAGACGAGAACTTTTGGCAATGGTGAAATCGACAAAACATTTTCACAAGTACCTTTACGGTCAAAAGTTTATATTACGTACCGACCACGCAGCGCTGAAATAGTTATTACAATTTAAAAACCCTGAAGGACAGCTAGCGAGATGGATAGAAAGACTCCAGAGCTACGATTTTGAAATAATTCACCGTAAAGGAAAAATACATGGGAATGCTGATGCGCTATCTCGACGACCATGTAGCTCAGACTGTAAACACTCTATGGGAATAGAAGAGAAACAGGGAATAGTAGCTATTCAAGGAGTCACCGTGAAACCTAATGAAGGATGGAACCATCTGGAATTACAAGCTGCCCAACAAGAAGATAATGATATATCACCAATTCTCACCTGGAAAGAACATTTAGAACGACCACAGTGGATGGAGATAGCGGACCAAAGCGAAATTTTAAAAAAGTTACTGGGTTCAATGGAATTCACTGCATATAGAAAATGGAATACTGATGAGGAAATGGGAAGCTACAAATGGAAATTCTCATAGGATGCAGATAATTGTGCCTGGATCAAAGGTGGTAGAGGTCTTACAAGAAATTCATGATGGAGTCTCCGGAGGTCATCTAGGAATAAGTAAGACATTATCAAAAGTCAGAGAAAAATTCTATTGGATTCATATGCGCGATGACTGGAGAACTGGTGCCGTCGATGTACACTTTGTGCGGCAACCAAAGGAAAGGACCACATGTGAGGAGTAAAGGCAAAATGCATCAGTACAAAGTAAGAATTCCGTTTGAAAGAATAGCAGCTGATATTGCTGGACGGTTTCCGATGACAGATAATGGGAACAAATACGTGTTTGTAGTATTAGATTACTTCAGTAAGTGGCCTGAGGTATATGCAATACCTAACCAGGAGACGAAAACTGTCGTGGAGCAAATTGTAATGAATTGGGTCAGTCGCTTTGGTGTTCCAAATGAACTTCATTCCGATTAAGGACGTAGGGCATACACCATCTCGGATTCTTTTTGGCCGAGATATTCGTCTGTCCAGTGATTTAATGTTTGGAACTCCAGTAGATAATAATAGTTCAGTAGAGAACTATGTGTCCGATTTTCATAAGAAGTTATCTGATACTTATAAGATGACCGGGAGTAAAATAAAGGTTGCAAGCGATCGTATGAAAACAAGATACGATCTAAGAGCTAATAGTGCTGGATTTCAAGAAGGTGATACAGTATGGCTATATAATATTCGACGCAAAAAGGGAAAGTCACCAAAACTCCAAAGACACTGGGAAGGCCCTTACCGAGTGGTTACTCGAATAAATGATGTAGTGTATAGAATTCAGAGACAACGACGAGGACAGCGGGGAAAAACGAAAATTGTGCACATTGACCGGTTGTCCCCATACAGTGGTACTAATGAAGTAATGTCTGCTATTCGAGACGAACAGCTCTAAGAGGGGGGCAGTGTTACGACGTCAACGGGACGACACCTGTTGACAATTTTTATGCCAGTGGGGAGGAGATAGGTGGCTAAAGTGACAGTGGTGACATAATGATATTTTTGATGATTGATGTAAAATTTACACTAAAATAGTAATTGTTATCTCGAAGACAGTTGTTTATTGAAATAAAGGTATTACAAGAAGACAGCGTATTTCTAAATCCCCGAACCCTTAGCTCGTAACAATAGGAACAACATAAATATAAGATTTTAAAGGCCCTATAAATATTAATCCAGTGGATTAAGGTCTATAAACAAGGTAGTCCTCCACAACCTATCCATTGATTGGAAGAAAGTTTCATTGAGGTACCCTCGTACGACCATGGAAACAATCTCCATTGGAAGTGGTAAATAGTCTAGAAGAAAATTGACTTAAGATTGTCAATTAATATTTTGGTGTAGAACAAATTGACCAATTTAAAAATCGTCGACAATACCACCCCAGGTACTAATTACAAAACGTTGTTGGTGCCTCGACTTAATTATTACGTGAGGATTTTCATCAGCCCATAATAGTTATTATGAAAATTTATATTGCCATCCTTATTAAATTCAGCCTCCCCCGTAAATAATAAAGAAGAATATTTCATTCTTCTTTATAGATTATAAAGATTTCGAATAAAATGAATTTAAATAAGATACATGATTTTCCTGGGTCCCCTTCTGAGTTTCACATCAAGCCGATTTTAAATGAGAAGAGTATCAAAAACTTGGCAACAACGCGGACGCAAAATCGATACAATAATGGTGGAAACTAGATAAAACTATACACTATGGACGCAATATTGATCTGTGAATATAAGCGTATACTACTGGACGCAAAATAATTCCAAGTGTGAAAGGATGTAAAATTGATACAAAAATATAAGCCCAATATACAGAAAAAATAAAATTGAAAAACTTTAAATCTAAGAACGGATTCGCATTTAGCGGCTAGATGTTGGTCAATATACTCTGCAAGAACCTGCAAAAAGTCGTTAATTCTAGGAGACGCATTTCACACCACCTTTTGAAAGGACGCAAAATTGATACAAGAATGTATATATATATACACTTGATATATACATATATATATATATACATATATATATATATATATACACTTATATATATATATATATATATATATATATATATATATATATATATATTTTATATCACGGGTTTCATAAAAGACTTTTTAAAAACTTTATTTAAATTATTAAGAGTCAACGTTGACTCTTGGAATAAAATAGTAAGTTAAAATATATGTGTTTAATTAGACATGAGTATCAGAACTGGTTACAGAAGTGCTTTGTGGTATATTTATAACATTCTAAAAGCATCGTTAACAAAATGTTGAACAAAGGAAAGCAAATACAATAGTCAGCATGATTGTGAGAAGCTAAAATGTAATATGATACTTTATGAGTGATAACGATAAGAGGGAATTCATTATCCGCACGTAGCTGAAATATGACACTCTGGGATAATTTGAAATGAAGCAAAAGTCACGTATCGCTTTGTATACGGTGGCTCAAATACTATATAACAACTTCCCCCTTATTAAAAAAGTTGATGGTTATGCAGCAACTTTTACAAATATGAAAAGCGAGATAATAATATTGAAATATTGAAAGTTGTAAAGTTTGTAATTACAATTATATAATTAATATAAAACAAAATATAAGACCGTATAAAATATAAGATTATGAAATATAAAATTAAAGTAATACAAGCGTAGTTAACATCTCAAAGAGGGTTAATTTGGAAAACAGTGATAAAAGTCTAAGTCAGTTCGACTTCTTCTTCTGCTTCTGTTTCTTGATGAATGTTGGGTCTCCTCCTTGGGGGTAGAATGCTAGTTAATCTTTTGAAGGTTCTAGTTGGCATCGATGGAGACGGAGGTGGTCCGTGAGATGGGCGAACCAGGGCTAACTTTCGGCTTCTTCTTCTGCACTTACAGAATAGGTAGAACAAGACTAGGGTAACAATTAGGGTTATAGTAAAATACGTGAACCATGAGATGTGTTTGGTTACGTAGGGTTCGTTGATGAGGTCGTCTAGGTCCTTGGAATATTGGTCTAATTTATGTTTTGCAATTTCGAGGTCTTCGGTGTTCAAATTGTTTAACTTTAATGGCTTCAAGTTTGGTAGTTGTATTTTATCTGGGAGTTGGTTGCAGCACTCATATGAAATTTGAATTGGATGTGAGTTGTCCTTAATGTCCGATATTTCATTGGAACTTGCTTGAATTTTGGTTATGCCAACGAAGGCGTAGCAACTGGGTTGTAGTTTTATGACAGAGTTTTTTGTGATAATTTCTGTTATTGAATTTTTCTGCGGACAATTAATAGTGACATGTAACGGTTCTGCGTTGATGACTAGCCATGTGTTTTCCTGAAGTTTTTGAACGTTATAGCCTTGACTGAATATGAAGGAGGTTTGACAATTTTCGGGCAGGTGCTTAAGATTTTTGAAAAGTCTTGCTTCACAGATAGCATTATTGTCTATCGGGTAGGCGAACAAGTTGGAGCACAGTTTGGTTCCCATGTAAAGCTGTTTGCATTCGTCTAAATCCGGAATGGGTAAATACATTAAGGAATCATCGTCCCTCGCGATAAATTTTTGAGATACAGATAAAATGTGATGTAAACCAGTTCTATTATCCAGGATGGGGATAGGATATAATTGATAAGTTGTGTATGTTTGTGGGTCTACTAGAGGTATTTTTAATACGAAAATTAAACTTGAATCGGTTTGAAAAGCTTGGAGTTCAATAATATCCAAGTATTGAGCAACTTTTGATAGTTTTATTTGAAGCGGCAAATTGTTCTTCTGCAAATTCTGTGAAATTTCTTGTAAGGATGAGACTAAGTCCGATGGAGTAATGATTGATGTGTGAATAATTTTTAATCGTGCAAACGTTATTGAATTTAGAATATCATTTAGAGTGTCTTCAATATATAAGTAACTTGCCATCAATTGTTCACAAATTTCTAAGAATTTTAATTTCGTCTCGACAATTTGAAGCTCGCGTGATGCACCTAAAATAGATGTTTCGATTTCTTTAATATTTTTGTTAAACGTTTCCTCGTCGATCTGTAATTTTTGGATTGTTGAATTAAAGTTCTTTATGACGGATGTCGTAACCGAAATTTGATTTTTAATTAAATTTTCTAGTTGATGTTCATCGTTGTTTAGTTTATTAATGCAATTAGAGTAGTATTCGCCATCCTCGGCATCTAAGTTCCCGGTGATTGATTTAAAAACTGTGCCGATACCGTTGAGGATTCCACGCTTGTATCTTTTGGTATCTAAGAAGACTTCTTCAAATTTAGATTGTATGGTTTTAGATATTTGAGCTAGAAGGCTAAGATGGGTTTTGACTTCGCTTTTAAAGGTCACCATGTTTTGATAGGCAGGGTCGAGGGTGTTTAGAATTGTGTTTAGAATTTGTTCGTTCCTTTCGAATGTTGCCTTTAGGGAAGATACGTTTTTGTGAATTAGTAATGTCCATTTGTCATTAGTTAATATTACGTCAGTTTTTTCGTGGTAATAGATTCCTATGGTGTTGTTTATGGGGGTAATTTTGTATTGGGAAACCACTAGTGTTGCTGATCCGAACAGCAGGAGTAACCTGAAACAAGGTTAACTTTCAAAATACGGTTTCATCCTGTCGAAATTTACTTTACTAGTTTGATTGGTTTCGGGGTTAAGTAAGACTGCTGAATTATTAAGAATTTCTGTGATTTCGAATGGGCCGTTGAATTTATTTTGAAGTTTATTCTTTATCTGTGACTCTTTTACATAAACTTTGTCACCAACGTTATACGTGGGGCGATTTTCAGGGATGTTTTTGTCAAATCTAACTTTGGCCTTTTGTTTTTGAGTCTCAGTTCGGTTTCTAGCTATCTTATAATAATGGGATATACGGTTATTTAAATCTCTGACATATTTAGTGATTAATTCTTTTTGGTTATACAAGGTTTCTGGTGGGCGAACAGATGTATGGCCAAAAACTAATTCGTATGGGGTAAATCCATGAGTTTTATTTACAGAATTATTATAACAGATTACCGCATATGGCAAAATGGTAAATGGGTGTTCATTCGGGTTTTCAGTTTTGTTGGCTCTTATCATTTCAGCTAGGGTCGCGTGAAATCGTTCAATTGAACCATTTGACTGGGGGTGTCCTACACTTGAAAAGGTTAGTTTTATGTCGTACAGTTTGCATAGGTCTCTTAATAAGTTATTATCAAATTCTCCTCCGTAGTCGCAGTGTATTCTTAGCGGAGTACCATAATGTTGAAAGTAAAGTAGTAAGGTGTTTACTACAGATTTAGCGGATTTATCGGGAACTGCGTAAGCTTGTGTGAATTTAGTCAATTCGTCACGAATAGTTAAAGCATAGTTGCGCGTAGGGAATTCAAATAAGTCGATGTTGATTCTTTCAAACGGTGTTTTCGGTGTTTCCGTAATTACTAGTGGGCTACTTAAATTTTTTCGACAAATTTTACTTTTTTGGCATGTCTCACAATTTTTTACAAAATTTTCTACATCTTTAGATAGTCCTTGCCAATTATATTTATTTTTGACTCTACGCATCGTCTCATTTATTCCGCGGTGTAAGTTGTTTTTACCGGTATGGTGTTGGTCGAGAATAATCGGTATTTCGTCTTCGTCAGGTGTCCGTACTAGATTTTGGCAAATTATTAATTTCAGATCTTTTTCTGCGAAAATGAATGAGAGAATTTCCAGTATTGGGAGGTCCAAATTGTTTTCAACATAGTAGGTCTTGGAAAGATCTAGTTTATTTTGATTTTTATATAGCGTTAAAAATAAGTGTTCTACTACGGATTCGGGGTCAAAAGGTATATATGATATAATAATTCCTATGTCGGGTCGACTTACTAGAAACGATATTGATAGTATTATTGTAGAATTCAGGGTTTTCCTCAAAAATGTCCTCGATAATTTGGTGATGAAGGTCTGTTAGGTTATTTTGTTGGAAGAATGTGATTATATTTTTATTTTCCCGGTCCAATAATTGTCTGTTTGTAATTTGGATTTTCGAGTAGTCTATTAAGGACTTTGTTTTATATAATTTAGAAAATGTGTCGAATTCCTGGGCAATATGTTCGTTAGTTATTTCGCTGTCGTCGTTTAGGCTTTCGTCATCGTCTGTGTCTTCGTTAGCTGCTAAAATTTTAGAATAGAATTGGGAACAATCGTTAAAATGGTTTATTTTGATCCTGGACAAAGCGTCAGCGTTTTTGTTTATTTTGCCAGGTTTGTATATGACTTCGTAGTCATACTCCTCAAGTTTGAGGCGCCAACGGGCTAACCTGCTACCCGGGTCTTTTATAGAGAATAGCCATGTAAGTGGTCTATGATCGGTTATTAATTTGAATTTTCTGCCAAACAGATACGGTCTAAAATGCTTTACTGACCACACGATAGCTAAAAGCTCTCTTTCTATCGTGGAATACTTGGTCTCGGCATTGCATAAAACTCGGGAGGCATAAGCGATAGGTAAATCTTTGCCAATAGGTCCCTGCGAGAGTACAGAACCGATTGCGAATGCGCTTGCATCTGTGGTTAATATGAAAGGCTCGTCAAAATTTGGGTAAATTAGTATGGGTGACGTAGTAAGCGTTTGTTTCAAGTCGGAAAAAGCGTTTTGACAGTCATTATTGAAGTTAAATGGTATGTCCTTTTGAAGTAGTTTAGTCAGTGGTTTGGATACCTTTGAAAAGTTTGGGATAAATCTTCGGTAGTAACCAGCAAGTCCCAAAAATGATTTAATATCTTTTTGGTTCTTAGGTTGTGGGAAATTGAGAATGGCTTCGACTTTCGATGGATTAGGTTTAACACCATCTTTGGTAATGAGGTGTCCTAGGTAAGCAACTTCTTTCCTAAGAAACTCACATTTGTCAGGCTGTATTTTAAGGTTAGCTTTTCGAAGGCGTTTAAATACTTCCGTTAGACGAGATACATGTTCATGAATAGTGGGTGAGTAAATTATGATGTCGTCCATGTAGACAAGACATCTTTCGTTCTGAATTCCTAATAGGATGTTGTCCATAACTCTTTGGAATGTGGACGGGGCGTTCTTAAGACCGAATGGCATGCGAACAAATTCGTAGTGGCCATTCTCTACAGTAAAGGCAGTCTTTTGGACATCTTCGGGATTGATTTCTATCTGGTGAAACCCAGAAGCCAAGTCTAAGGTTGTAAAATATTGACATTTTCCTAGTTGATCAAGAAGATCAGAGATATTGGGCAAAGGATATTTGTCATCTATTGTGACTTCGTTAAGTTTCCGATAATCGACTACGACGCGCCATTTCTGTTTACCAGAAGCGTCTAGTTTCTTGGGCACAACCCAAACTGGGGAGGACCAGGGTGAAATTGAATGGCGGATAATACCTTGACTTAACATTTTGGAGACTTGGGTCTTAACTTCCTCTTTATGGACTTGGGGATAGCGATAAGATTTCGTGAAGATCGGTCGGGAATCGTTTGTGTCAATGGGGTGTTTAATTTCGTTTGTAAAAGTAAGATTGTCTCCTTCTAAATAGAATATGTCTTGAAAGTCTAAACAAAGCTGCGTTACTAATTCAGCCTCTTCTTCGTTTAGATGTTCCAAGCGTAACTGATTCATAATTTCTGATGATCTGTCGGTCTGTATGTGTGAGTCGAAATTTTGTGTATTTAAATTAAAAATTGACTTAAATTTTTGGACGGGTTCGAGTTTGATGTTTGAAAAATTTATTATTTTCGGGATCGCATTTGGGTTTATTACTGTCGTCAAGAATTCACCGTTGTTATCTATTTTGACGATAGCATTCGGTAGGCGTACCTTTTCATTTTCTTGGGCTACTAGTATAGCCTCAGTATTTTGTAGATCGCATTTTAATTTGTAGATTTTTTCCGTGCGTGGTTCAATGGAAATTAAGTTTCTATTTTTAGTGGTGCTTAAGCTTCGCGTTACGGCTGGTTGCGATGGAAAAATATCGGTAACTTTAAATATTGGTACAGTTTTAAAATTCGTGACTAACTGTTTTTTCTCAAAATCTATTTTGCATTTGTAATGTTCGAAAAAATCCGAGCCTAAAAGTCCGTCAAAGTCTATATCCAGGTTGTGAATATAAACTTTGTGAGGATCACCTGTGGTAAATGGTATGAGAACAGATTCATTGATGTTAATCTTTTCATTCGTTATTCCTTGGATAATCACGTTTTCAGGGGATCTACATCTGTAGTTTTCAGCTGTTTTAGGTTTAAAAACTGAAATACCTGCACCTGTGTCTAGCAAAATTTTAAATTTACCTGTTATATCATTCATGTAATAAAGATTTTTTGAATTTACAGTTAGCAATGCACGCGAAAGAATATTTACATGAAGTTGTGCTCTGGGAAATTCAGGCATGGGTTGAAACTGTCTTTTAGATTCATTGTCTGGATCTGGTTCGATATTTGATCTATTTCCCGTGTTGGAGTATCCGCGGGATACTGCCTAAGCAAAAATCCGGAGGATTAGCAGTATAATCCTCTTGTTGTGTCTGGGAATTAGCAGTATAATTCCCATATTGGTTTTGCCAATTATCAGAATAATCACCTTGTAAGTTTTGAGAATTATCGATGTAGTTCTCTTGTGGCAAATATTGGTCATTGTAATTAGTTTCGTAATTTTGAAAGTAATCGGATTGTTGGTTAAAATTGTCATACTCATTGCATTCGTAGTTTTGAGGATCATAGTGGTTGTCAAAATTGACGTGGTGTGTCCTCTGTGGGTTTTGACGGTTGAGATTTAAATTTTGTTGGTTGCTTGGGAATCTTTGTTGAAAATTAGGATTGGGCCTAATTACAGAGGGTCTATTTTGTTGTGAGCTACCTGGTTGTTGGAAGTTTTGTGGTCTGTAATTAATTTGATTGGGTGTGTTTTGAAAATTTTGCCTGGGAAATTGCGCTTGATTGGAGTAAGCGTTAGGTATAGAATTAGGGGACAAAAATTGTTGGTTTTGCCTTGTGCGGCATTCACTGATAGTATGTCCATTTCTCTTACAAAATGAACAGAATTTTTGTTGAATATTTGGAATTTGACGTTTTTGTTGGGGCAGTGTATTTTTAATATGGTTACTTTTAGAAAATTTCTGACTTTCGAAGTATGAAAGTTGCAATTCTCGTCTAATTCGAGCGATGGCTTGTAACATATTTGATGGATTTCCAGCGCGTATGATTTGGCCTAATTTTGGTTCTAGGCCTGTTAGTAGGGTAGTCAAAGTCATTGTTTCTATCAAGTCAGTTTGTGATTTCTTTTGGTCTGGCGTTAAGTTTTGTTTTTGCACTGCCGCGTGCATTTTTGCATTGTGCGTTTGCAGACGCGTGACAAAGGTTAAAGCGGACTCGTTTGCTATTTGATGAATTCGCTGTAGGTCTTGGATGAGAGCCGTGAGGTCACGAGAGTCACCAAAATGGGCTTCTAATAGCGACTTAATTTCCGCAAATGTATTAGGATTACGGGAGTTAATTAACTCGGCAGCTCTGCCGCGTAGTTTATTTTTTATATGAATTGTCAACAAAATTTTTTGTTCATTAATAGCCATATTTTGTGCGTGAAAACACGAGTTCAAAAACGTTTGCAAGTTGATGGGATTGCCATCAAATTCTGGAATTATTGAAAAAATTTCACTTAATTTGTAGGGCTCAATTTCTGGTGTGACTGCGCGAGGCGTGGCTGCTTGATTATCTGTCATATTACTCAAGTTTTGGAATGTATCGAAATTAAAGTAATAAAGGTTAAATGGAATAAAATTAAAATTAAAGTATTTTTACGCAAAGTGTCGTACTAACAGAGGGAGTAGATAATGAAAGTTATATTTTGTTATACAAATGCGGCATTAACAGTATAATGCGCGAAACTTTTGTCAATCTTATGTTGCCAGTCGAGCATTAGCAGTATAATGCTCCGATTAGATTATTTGTACTTAGTATTTAATTCACTTGTAATTGTAATAAGATAAATGGGAAATGGATAATAGAAATAGTTTTAATTGTTATTAGCTGTGCATTAGCAGTATAATACACCTTATGTTAAAAATAAAATGTTCAACACAATTATAAAATGCGAGATGATTCTTTGAATGCACTTACGTGAATTTCTTTATGGAGTAGATTCTTCGTCCGTTAAGGGATTGGAATCCGCCACCACCAGTTATGAAGGTCTCCTTGTTCCAATGGTAACTTGCACTAGTTAGGCACCTCGTCTGGATGTTTGTCCTTGTTCTTGTGGGTCACTATTGGTTAGGCTTCTTGTTCTGTTGGTGTTCACGGATCCTACCGACTGCGCCAATTTTATATCACGGGTTTCATAAAAGACTTTTTAAAAACTTTATTTAAATTATTAAGAGTCAACGTTGACTCTTGGAATAAAATAGTAAGTTAAAATATATGTGTTTAATTAGACATGAGTATCAGAACTGGTTACAGAAGTGCTTTGTGGTATATTTATAACATTCTAAAAGCATCGTTAACAAAATGTTGAACAAAGGAAAGCAAATACAATAGTCAGCATGATTGTGAGAAGCTAAAATGTAATATGAATGTAATATGATACTTTATGAGTGATAACGATAAGAGGGAATTCATTATCCGCACGTAGCTGAAATATGACACTCTGGGATAATTTGAAATGAAGCAAAAGTCACGTATCGCTTTGTATACGGTGGCTCAAATACTATATAACATATATATATATATATATATATATATATATATATATGTATATATATTGGTTACCAATTTTTCATGATTTGTAAGGTGTAATTCAATGCAGGTCGGGGTATTTGCCCGCTGAGTAGTTGTTTCCTGCAAATCATGTACAATAACAGTACATAGGTTAAGTCCACCAAGGGCTGAAGGTCGCCGCTCTCGGTACTTGCAAAATGGCAAGTCGCTATGCACCACGGAGACATCTATGATGTCTGGTGTATAGTAGCATTAGACCACATGAGAGGATTCAATTACCTCTCACCACTATACCATTTACATTAGTCTGTATAAGACTAGCAGGTTGGCCACTGTCATTTGTCTGCTCCATGACCTATGGCATACTGAGGAGAACTAACAAGTTCGAAACCGGTCTATGTCTGGTCAGGGAGTTGACAAATGACATTGGCTACCAATTTTTCATGATTTGTAAGGTGTAATTCAATGCAGGTCGGGGTATTTGCCCGCTGAGTAGTTGTTTCCTGCAAATCATGTACAATAACAGTACATAGGTTAAGTCCACCAAGGGCTGAAGGTCGCCGCTCTCGGTACTTGCAAAATGGCAAGTCGCTATGCACCACGGAGACATCTATGATGTCTGGTGTATAGTAGCATTAGACCACATGAGAGGATTCAATTACCTCTCACCACTATACCATTTACATTAGTCTGTATAAGACTAGCAGGTTGGCCACTGTCATTTGTCTGCTCCATGACCTATGGCATACTGAGGAGAACTAACAAGTTCGAAACCGGTCTATGTCTGGTTAGGGAGTTGACAAATGACATTGGCTACCAATTTTTCATGATTTGTAAGGTGTAATTCAATGCAGGTCGGGGTATTTGCCCGCTGAGTAGTTGTTTCCTGCAAATCATGTACAATAACAATATATATATATATATATATATGTCTAATATACAATGATAACTTTTATCTGATATGTCATTTTGTCACTATCAATGGGGATAGATATAGATTGCCAGCTTTTATTGCATGAAGCTCTCCCTCTAAAGCTGAGCCATCTCATTCATAAAATTTTCATTTTTTTTTTATAGGTATAGAGAAGCTTTACTGAAAGAAAGAGAATTATTTCATTTTATACTGACCCGTCTTTTAAAATATGATGGATAAAATAAATTAAAACTCTACAACAAAAACATTCATACCTCATGGCTTAACCATCAGATATGACAGTGGGCTTCAGAAAGAAATGTTTTTTAAATTTATTTGTTTTTTTTTTAATTGGAGTTTAAAGTTTATATTATTTAACGATTTTAGATTATATGGAAGTTGATTATATATAGAAACCTTTGAAGCACATCGAAGTCATCTACTCAGAGAATAAGTCTGAGACCAGTCTTGTATTGTTCTGGATTTCATTGTACTTCTCAAAATGCACATACATACAAATCTGATATTTGTAGATATTATTGCATTTAAAAAATGTATTATGATGTTTTAATAGACTAATCGAATTATATTTAATTGGTAGTTCATAACAGCTATTTATGTAACAAGTCCAGAAAATACTGTTTGGTCGAGTAGAGTCTGCGAGGTGTATTTAAAATACTTTTTCGGCAACCATCTAAAATAACAAAACAGTAATTCTAGTCTTTTATTCCTTATTTAATTTAATATTTATAGAGAAATTCAAACCACTTTGAATTAAAAGGATTGAATTTGTTACACACACTTGATATATTTATAAGCGTTATGTTGAGCTGTTTTCTTGGTAAGTTCTCAGGTAAATGTTGATTGTTTTTATTTGATGATTTTTTAACAGTCTGGACTATTTTAACTTTGTTTCTGATTGAGTTCTCTATGTAACTCTCAACAACACTGGCAAATTTCCAGCCCCTTTGGAAACTTGGCTACTCTTACATTTTTGTTTTTACTAAATGGTATTTTTCAGCAGAGAGTACGTGCTCCGCAGGCTTGAGAACTTCACAGTTGCTGATTTTTCTCCTAAATAGGCTAAGATTATGTCCTCTGAAGCAGTTTTGACTTTATTTGCTTCCATCCAATTGGTAAATATATGACAAACATTTTCGTACCTAGATTTAGACCCTTCGGGCAGTAACTGTTCTGTAACAGCAGCTGCTGCATTGGAAATTTCATCAGGCACTTTTTCTATATCATTTTTGCTGCTGCTTTCCATTATTTAGCACAAAAATCCTGAATAAAACCATGCAAACTTTTAAAATGCAAAGGTATATTATAAATATCAGACTTGTCGTTACATCGTTGCCATGGTAATATTCAATTGTAATCCAAACATATGTTTTTATGCTAATATGGCAATGATTGTTAGTTATTAAGGACGCGTTGTACTAATAATTTGATTTCCAGATTAACGCTGATTCGAGGATCAGTGGTCCAGATTTGTTGTACTATTGCAAATCGGCGTTTTAACGATGGTTGATTTGAAGATCACCTAAATCCACTATGTTGGAGATTTAAAACCCGGTTCAGTTGAATCTAACCTCACATTTTTCAAATTTTGGCTAAATCACTGACGTTTAAGTAACATGTACTATTAAATAAGAGCTGAGCTGGAGTGTTGTTCAAGTTGTTTTTTGTTCTTTAATCATAAATAATGGAAGAAAACTATTTAGAAGAACTAACAGACGATAAAGACTTTTTGGAACTACTTGAACTAGTTTCACACCCGCGAATTTCTCGTCTGTTTCGGGAAAGACCTAATAATTTTCTTAAATGGAGGGACGATGAATTTATAAATCGTTATAGAATATCAAAACCAGTGATACGGCATCTTTTGGATCTCAGATATGCGGAAATAGCACCAACTACCAATTGCTTTATCTTTTTGTTCTGTGGTTGATGGCTTCCATGGTTGCGTTGTTTATATATTATTATTATTATTATTATTTATTAAGTAAAAATAATAATTTTATTGTTAGATTATCTCAGTTTCTATTCTGCAATTTTCTCAACTTGTCACTCTCGGTAATTTGACATGTAGAAGAAAGGTTATAATCCACAATTTACGTCACAGATCAGGGATTTATATTAGGCGCGTTTTATTGTGCCCAGAAACATTCTACTCGTAGAAGTAGAACCGTTTTTTGCCGTTTTATTGACCACGACTTTTTCAACTTTTGCTACTTTCCCTACGACCGAATTTGATCGTAGGAAGAGTAGATTCCTAGTCACAAAGTAAAAAGTCACTAAATAGTGGTCTTACAACAACAAAAAACAAGCTTGGAATTGAGGTAAATATTTTACATAAAATCGACAATAAATTTGAAATTCACGAACTATAAGTAAAGCATACTTATATTATAAAACAGGCGAGTCTACGGGTCGATGTCCTACTAAGGGGTAGTGACACCTAATGTTTTTCAGACAAAATCCGAAAAGGTAATTAATAAATGATGTATATTAGGTACATTTACACATTCATATTCTATAATGTACATTGCAATCATGAATATAAGGGGCGGGTGTAGGTGGGTGATCAAGTTTACATGCTCTTTCGTTTTAGTTAGTCATTATTTATTGAGAGATTACTCATCACTGAGGTGTAAATCGTCCACTTCGCAATAACTTGTCTTTGTGATATGGTCGTTAGTATCTGACATGATCTCTCAAAAACACGTGAAACTTACTCATCAGCTCAGCCTGTTTCATTCGTTCATTGCTTATTAAAAATCACCGTTGCGTTCAGCCTTCCAAAATTATCAAAATTGATGCAACAGCAGCAGCTACAAGAAGTACCTTATTATTCTGATTCATGTTAGAACTGTTATAGTTCAGTTAAAAGTTTTCGTTTCTCGAAAATCAAATTACAAATCCACAAGCATTAGTAGTACCCTAAACAATAATAATAATAAAAGTGCTTTATTGAATTATTACAATTCAAGAGGCCATTGACCGAGGTCCTTCAGCCTATATTCTATGTATATATATATGACTATAAAATATTTAATGTATATTAAAACCTATTATAATAGTAACTAAGACAACAAATTCATGTGAAAAAAAAAATCAATTTGCATTTATTATTTCCCATAAAGTTCTTGAAGGATGTTTCACTCTTGCCCTGCCATTTGGTTCCCTTCTTGCACATAAGGTATCAATTAGCACTTTGTTTTGTACATTCCCAGAGAATCTTCTTGATAGGGTAATCAGCCTCTCTTTTATTGGTTCGATATTTGTCAGTTGGTATAGAAGTTGATTGGGAGGATTGTGTAGAGGATTATTTGGGTGACGAATTTTAGTTATTAATCACAAGGCACTTGTTTCTGCTACCATAAGCTTTTGTATGGCTGGTTTTTTACAGTTCTGAAAGAGTATGTGACCATATTCTATCATGGGTCTGCAGATGGTCTTGTAAATTCTACAAGCAGTTTGGATGTTGATTCCTGCTTTTTTATGCACAAGGCATCTGAAATGTTTAGATCTTGAAATAACATTTTTTTTAACTTGCGCTGTATGATCATTAAAGTTGATTTTGTGGTCAATGATTATTCCTAGATATTTGACGGATAATTTGGGATATAGTAAATGGTTGTACATGTTGAGTGTTGGAGAGTTCGGTCCCAGGTTGTGATTGAAAATGATGAATCGTGACTTAGCTGGATTAGGTTTTAGTCTCCATTTGTTAAACCAATTTGTAGTATGTTATATCAGATTTTGTAAGCTTTGTATTGCTGTCACGATAGAGGTATTATGAGATACGAGAGTTGTATCATCCGCATATTGAAGTATATAAGCATGGTGTGAAAAATGTTGGTCATCGTTATAGGGGTGGTAATAAATATCTGCACAGAAGATGTTATATAATAGCGGGGAAAGTGGTACCCTAAACATTTTACACTAAATGGCAAAAGTACTTGTGGCAATATTGATGAACCGTTTTATTGGCACATCAAAATTACTACTCGTAAGAGTAGATTCGAGCTAGCAATAAAACACGCCTATTGATTTCCATACTTTTGACAGAACCAGTGATGCCAATATACACAGTCACCCACTTAGAATCAGATTATCTGATTCTCCGATGACTTTGCTTCGTACAACACAAAACTGTTTTAATCCTCGATTAAATTTAATCCTGGTTTCCGTGATCGTAGGATTAAAAAAAGTTATTACAACGCGCCCTAAGTACCGTGACAATGTGAACGATCCATGATTTAGGTGTTTGAGGGAAGTTTTGTTACACTTCCTAAATGGACTGTTAGGACGTTCACCTGATGGGTTTGACTCAACCAATTCAGACGTAAAATACAAAATTTATGTTTGGTTAGATTTTGCTTAACTGCTTTCACCAAATGTGATCAATCACTTTAATTTATAACACTTTTCAATTAATCTGAAAGGGAACGTTGTTAGTATGGACTCGGTAAGGCACAATGAAAGAAGGTAGGATTCGGGTAAAGTTATATATTGGTCTTTTGGAAATTTTTTGTTAGTTACTATTTATGTATATTGGTATACGGTTAACAAGAGTATCGGCCCATACCACACATGGTGAGGGTTAGGATGACTCGGACAACGTATTCTCCAACTACCATCCAATTATTTACTTTAAAACAATCGACTGACACCAAAAAGATTCAACTGAAAATTTTATATTTGCGACTTTCTGGGCTTTTAGCTTGCCTGTCTTTATATGTATTTATAATATATTATAGATAATTTCGGGCACTCTGTTATCGAGTTCAAAATGCTTGAATCTCAACAGATTAGAATATTATTTTATATTCATACTTCAGGCAAGGCGGTCCGCACTACGTACATGGTATTCCGAATCACTGAGGAACCACATGTATGCAAATACGATGGAAAACATATAAGTTTACTGCCAAAAACCACTGCTAGGTTTGTAAAATGAGGTTAGAAAATGTTGCCGTTCGAGGGAAATCTCCTTTCTGGGACTTTTTTTGAGGAACTATTAATCCGTCCTCATAGTCCATGCCTGGCATGAGGGGCAATACTACACAACATCGGATCGTTGAAGAAGATTTAATTTGGAAGTACAAGTCCATTTTCGAGACAGTTGCTAAAATTGTCGCTTTGTGCATTACGTACCGGGCATCATGTCCCGTCGTGTGAAACTTCGCCGCAGGTACAGAAATTACATCCCGAGGCGTAGATTTTCGTGGCAGTTAAAAAAAAATGACATCGTGTGGGGCGTCGTGAAAATTTATTGTGATTACAAAAATATCGTTTTGCAATCACGTCTCGAAAGCTTTCATGGTACTTCCAAAATATCTTCCTGACAACATTTCTACATGTCACACACGGTTGTCGGATCTCATAGTAGTTCTGCAAAATCCTGTCGAAGGAAATTTTCCCTGACTTTAAGCATGATGATATTTGGTGTATTTATGTAGGTTCTTTGACAACAATGGGTTTAATGGGGTAGTGAAGCGCAAGTTATAGCCTCTCCTACTCAATTGTTAACCTCACCTTCACGATGAGTTCAATTTGAACTTGGTGCACCCTGTTTTCACTAACGAGGCTCTAACGGCCGAGTAAGGGCGGAATAACCCTTACCTTTTGCCGTGAGCACATCCACCTTCTCACGAAGAGTGCGGTAAAAATAACCCACCACACACAAAGGTTGCTTTTGGAATCGTTTGGTTACCCCATCGTCGCAGTCTCCTTCTGTGCCATGGGACCACACCACTCGCCTTCCGCAACCGAGCTGGTCAGTTGCATACCTGCTCCAGCTAAAACTTCAAATGCAGCTTCGTTTTCAGTCGATTTAAGGCTAAAAAAAAATGATGGAGCGTTCAAGTGGGACAAAATCATCCGGAAGTAAAATACCCTCCCGATCGGATCTCCGGGGGAGGGTGCCCACAGGGACGCCTCATCGAATATCGAAAAAACACCGACAAGTTAAATCCAAGAAAACTAATTCTTTCATCTATGGCGCTTGGAATGTTCGTACTTTGAACGATAGCACTCGCACCGATCGGCCTGAAAGAAGAACTGCTCTAATAGATAGAGAACTTCACCGACTCAATGTTGACGTTGCAGCTCTCAGCGAAACTCGTTTTTTGGAGGAAGGCTCTCTCACAGAAAAGTACTACACCTTCTATTGGAAAGGTCTTCCCACCAATTCAAGAAGACAACATGGAGTAGGATTTGCCGTTCGGAATCAACTTGTATCCAACTTAACACAAGTACCACAAGGCCTATCCGAGCGTCTAATGCTGCTACGCTATGAGCTATCAGATGGCAACGCGGTAAATCTAATAAGCGCCTACGCTCCCACTCTGGATGCGAGTCACGAAACCAAGGAAAGCTTCTATCAACAGCTGGAAGAAACCCTCTGTAGAATACCTAAAACGGAACGACTCGTTATTCTTGGCGATTTTAACGCTAGAGTAGGGAGAGATGCAGACACCTGGCCAGGCATCATAGGCAAGAATGGATTAGGCAACATGAACGCTAACCTCCTCCTCATCCTTCTTATACCAATGTTCAGTAAAGCAGACCACCTCTGGTTGTTCATTTAGTGAAATTTTCTTAAATTCACTAAATGAACAACCAGAGGTGGTCTGCTTTACTGAACATTGGTATAAGAAGGATGAGGAAAAAACAATGCACCTCGAAGGCTATGAACTAGCTTCTACTTTCTGCCGAGAAATTAAGCTACATGGAGGGTCCTGCATATTCGCATCAAAGAACTTTGAAGCCCAAGAAATCAAAGAGCTGAAAGAAAAATCTAAGGAAGAAAACATAGAATGTTCTGCTATTGTTAGTAAGTCTAATAAAATCGTAGTTGTCTGTATTTATAGGCCTCCCTTAGGGGACATAAATATATTTTTTGAAAATTTAACTGATATATTACATTATTGCATCAATAATTATGCAAAACATAATATTGTACTTTGTGGGGACTTCAATATAGATCTATTGCAAAAAAATAAGATATCAGATCATTTTGAAACACTATTATTAAGTTTCAATATGTTTCAAACAGTTTTCACACCCACAAGAATAAGCAAAAAATCCGAAACATTAATCGACAATATATTTGTAAATTCTAATCATAGCAAAGAAGCTAAAGTTGTAACATCTGCTCTGTCTGATCATGAGGGACAAATGCTACAAATTGAACAAACTAACAAAATAAAAAATAAAATCAATGCCACATATAAAGTAAGAATATTTTCTGAGCATAAATTACAGCAATTTAAAACCCTAATTGAACATGTAAGTTGGGAGAGTATCACAAATGAAACTGATCCCAATACTGCATATCAAAATTTCGAAAATATAATCAGTAATACATTAAAACTGCTGTTTCCATTAAAAACTCTCAAGTCTAAGCAAAACAGTACAAAAAATTGGATAACAAAAGGCATTAAAAACTCTTGCAAAAAAAAACATTTCCTTTATAGACAAATGATGTCAGGCTCGATATCAAGAGACTACTATCATAAGTATAAAAAAATACTAAAAAATGTAATCTTAATGGCAAAAAAAATGTCACATATATGCTCTATTGAACTTGCTCAAAATAAAGGACAAGCTGTCTGGAATATAGTTAAAAACTACACGGGTAAAACAATAACACGTCCTGAAAACATTTTAAAAAATATGCAACAAAATAAAAATCCAAAGGAAGTATTGAACCACATAAACGATAAATTTATTAACCAATGTTCAAATATATCTACAGCTAATAGAACAGCAGCAAATAAAACACCAGATAAAAATAATGTTTTAACACATAAATCCGTATTCTTAAAACCTACTGATTCTACAGAAATATTCAACGTAATAATTAATCTAAAAAACAAAAAGTCTGTTGGAGAGGACGAAATACCAATAAAACTCCTGAAATATGTAGCAGATATCATATCTAAACCATTGGCTTATATTATAAATCTAACACTACATACGGGAATCTTTCCAGATCAACTTAAAGTAGCAACAATTAAACCTATCTACAAGAAAGGAGACAAGTCAGACTGGCAAAACTACCGTCCAATTGCACTGCTATCAAACATAAGCAAAATTTTCGAAAAAATAATATATATGAGAATCTTAAATTTCATTGAAAAAAACGACCTAATATCGGACTCACAAAATGGCTTCAGGAAAGGGAAATCTACTATACTAGCAATATATAAAGCACTGAAATTGATATTAGAATCCTTAAACAACAACAAGCAAACTGTCGCGGTCTGTCTCGACTTATCCAAAGCATTTGACAGTGTTGAACATAGTATACTTTTAAAAAAATTACCTTTATATGGTATCAGAGGTGTATCACTAAAATTAATACAATCCTATCTAACAAATAGGAAACAGTGTGTACTAGAGCATAACAATAATGGAATTATCTTAAAATCTGAAAAGAAAGAGATGAAAAGAGGGGTACCTCAAGGATCTATCTTAGGACCCCTCCTATACATATTATACACAAACAACTTGCCCTCTGTTGTAGACCAACCAATTGTACAATTTGCAGATGATACTACACTCATCTTTAGCGAATTTCCGGAAACCGATATTGAAAAAGAAATGAAAGATGCCCTGGATGTATTAAATCGATGGTTTACATATAATAATCTGCAATTAAATCTAAATAAAACTCAAATCACCAAATTCTCATACTTGCGCCAAAGAGATGAAACTATACTTACCTATGACAACAGTAATATAAAAAGTAGTAGCTCTATAAAATTTCTGGGAATAAATCTGGATTCTAGATTAGACTGGAAATTTCACATAGATAATCTAGTTCAGAATATGGCACAATACTGTTATGCACTGAAGGTCATTGCGCATTTTGTAAATGTGGAAGCGGCCTTTATTGCATATCATGCATATATCCAATCCCGTGTCAGATATGGGATCATATTTTGGGCAAGTTCAAGTAATGCACAAAAAATATTTAAAATGCAAAAGAGATGTTTAAGGTATATACTTAATATGGGTTCAAGGGATAGTTGCAGACTTGTATTTCGCGAAAGGAAAATTCTTACACTTATATCCTTGTATATTTATGAAGCGGTAATTTTTGTCAAACAAAATACTGCTCTCTTCAAATCTTTAGAACACAAATACAACACAAGGTATAAAGATAATATAGCCATTGATAAAATCAATTATAGCTATATTCAAAAAAATGTTGAATATTCGATAATTAAAATATATAATCGATTATGCTCGGAGCTGAAAAATTTGCCAATCAATAAACTGAAACATGAACTAAAACAAATTCTCATACGAAAGGCTTACTATACGATAGATGAATATATCACTGACGATGCATTCTTATAATTCTATGTTTTTTTTCCTCTTCTCTTCGTGTAGGATTACATTTATATATTTTATATACATTTTTGTATACATTTTATATTCAATTATACATCATATTATTTATTCATTCATATATATATGCTTTTTTTAAAAAAACTAAGTGTTTAGTGTTAGGTTTGTCTTAAAAAATGTCCAGAGTCTTTTGCTTACTGTGTATTGTTTTTTATTTCTTCTCTATTGTTATTAACCTTGTTTTAAATCTCTATATCTTTAATAATTTGACATGTTCTACACCCATTTGGGTCCTGTTGTACAAAGGAACAAATAAAGCATATCTATCTCTCTATCTATCTATCTAACGGTCAACTACTCCTAACTAAATGCGCCGAACATGATTTAGTTATAACAAACACCATTTTCCGACAAAAGGATAAATTTAAAGGCACCTGGCGTCACCCCAGATCAGGTCACTGGCATCTACTGGACTATGTTATCGTACGTAGGAAGCATCTCAAGGACGTCCAAATTACAAAGGCGCGCATTGATAGCGAATGTTGGACCGATCATCGTCCTGTTGTCTCTAAAATGAAAATTGTTATGAGACCCAAACACCGAAGAACTCAAGTAAAACGTAGACTCCGTCTCTGTATTAATAAATTGCGTGACCAACAAACCGTCGATCAGCTAAAGCAAAAAGTTCAAGAGAATTTGAGTGCACTAGAAGAAACCAATTCTGTCGCTGCTACCTGGACGCAAATTAAAGACAGTTTAAAAAGTGCTAGTGAGGAAATTCTTGGCACTGCTGCAAGTAAAAAACAGGAGGACTGGTTCAATGATAATGAAGCTTTTATACAAGAACTTCTTGACCGCAAACATATTGCCTTCCAAAACGCTATCAACCACCCTAACGACTCATCAAAAGCAGAAGCTTTTACCCAATCTAAGTATGAAACGCAACGCGAAATCAGAAGAATAAAGAACGAGTGGTGGGTAAGCAAGGCCAGAGAAATTCAAAGGTACGCCGATTCACACGACTACAGGAATTTCTTTCAAGGAGTAAAAGCAGTGTACGGCCCCAGTCGGAAAAATATGTGCCCTATTAAAGATTTAAATGGAAATCTCCTCAAAGAAGACCAGGAAATAAGAGCCCGATGGAAAGAACACTACTCTAACATTCTTAACCAGCAAAGTCAAGCCGATCACGATATTATAAATCTTATCCCTCAATATGACACCTTCGAAGACTTAGATAAACCACTAACAACGGAAGAGATCTTAACCGCCATTGGGCAGCTAAAAAATAACAAATCTCCCGGCGCCGACTCACACCCAGCTGAGATCTTTAAAGCTGTGTCGTCAGAGCTCATACCCTACCTCAAAAAACTGTTTGATGTCGTGTGGGAAAGTGGTCAAGCTCCGCAGGAGTTTCGTGATACACTTTTAATCAACCTCTTCAAAAACAAAGGGAGCGCTGCGGACTGTGGAAATTACAGGGGTATAGCTCTCCTGGCTGTTGGAGGGAAGATACTCACTAAAGCGATGGCAAATAGGCTAACACCTGTTATGGAAAAGTTACTTCCTGAAACACAGAGTGGCTTTAGACCAAACCGAGGCACATCGGACCTAATCTTCACACTTAAACAGCTTCAAGAAAAAGCACTCGACATCAAGGAGAAATTCACATGGCCTTCATTGATTTAACCAAGGCGTTTGACTCGGTGGACAGGGAAGTGCTCTGGAAAATTATGCTCCGCTTAGGTATCCCTAGAAAATTTGTGGAAGTATGTCGCAGTCTACATACAAACAACAACGCCCAGGTTATGTATAATAATGAGGCAACCGAACCTTTCCAAACCCTCACTGGAGTTAGGCAGGGATGTGTCCTGACACCCCTACTCTTTAATTTGTTTACCACTGCTCTAACAATTATTGTTGATAACAAACTGACAGTCAGAGGAATAGGCCTCAGATACCGTTTTGATGGCGGTCTCTTTAACATAGGGCGCTTTAGAGCTTTCACGAAGACACGCACACGATTCATTTGTGATCTCCAGTATGCGGATGACTGTGCACTTTTAGCATCTACGCCGGAAGAGCTTCAAGAACTTTTAGATGTGTATGCCCAGAGCTATGATTCCTTGGGACTTAAAATCAACATTGGAAAGACTAAGATTATGTCAACTCCTCATCAAGTGAACCAAATAGACATTACACTTAACGGAAATTCTCTTGAAGTGGTGGATCAATTCAATTACTTACTCAACGTTGTTAATGACAAAGCAAACATGGACAGCGAGATTCGCAATAGAATTAACGCTGCATCTAGAGCGCTCTGGGGACTTAGAGAGAGAGTATTTGACAACCACGACCTTGCTTTGTCAACGAAAATGGCTGTCTACAGAGCAGTTGTCATTCCAACACTGCTATATGGATGTGAAAGCTGGGTCACTTACCGTCGTCATGTGAAAGAATTAGAACGTTTTCAGCAAAGACACCTCAGAAGTATGATGAAAATCCGTTGGTTCCATCACATATCAAACGTGGAAGTACTCAGGAGAGCAAACAGTTTTCCAATTGAGGTGCTTATTTCAAGAGCACGCCTAAGATGGGCAGGTCACGTTCATCGTATGCATGATAACCGCCTTCCTAAATGTACACTTTATGGTGAATTGCTAAGCGGTAGAAGAAAGCGTGGCGGTCAACGAAAGAGGTTCAAAGACGCTCTCCATGAAAATCTAAAATCCTGCGGTATTGCAGACGAGCAATGGGAACAACTTGCAGCGGACAGAACCGAATGGCGGGGGGTTGTGGCCAGCTATCAAGGAAAAGTTGCTGCAAGAAGGCCGAATCCAAGACCTAACCAGGTCTATGTTTGTCCTGACTGCGGTCGACATGTGCTCTCCCGAATTGGCCTCTATAGCCATAGTCGTGTGCACCGTAGATGAATGGGAATTACAATAGACTACACCTTTTACTTGTTTTTTATTGTAGACAATTTATCGACTGTAACTTTTTATACTCGGACTCGAGTAACGGCTAATAATAATAATAATTGACAACAACAATATGTCTCTTCCCAGATTAGACCTTCCCAGATTAGACATTCTTCCTGGACTAAGCTGAAAAAGGGCTACTATCTCAAAGGAAAAGTGTCCAGAAAGTGTCTAATTTCCGGATGGTTGCCGAAAAATATTTTTTATTGTCGTGTTTTGTCAAATTTGGATAGGTTCAATGCACTTTAGATACAAGACCCCATCCTGTAGTGAGATACCTACTACAAGTGGCAGTGTATTAATGAAAAGTAAACACCTCTGATTAGATGCCTTGGTACATAGTGGTTTAAATTCTTGAGAATCCCTCTGGAGCTATTAATTTATCTCTTAATTTACTGAGGTGGGGACTCCAAGATAATTTTTTCATTTATGTGTAATTCTAAGTATTTCATTATTTTAGAATGTTGTTTTCAAGATTTGTATGTTCTGTATTGTTATGAGTTTGGTTTGATATATACATATTATACCAAGAACTACTGAATTTTTCAATGAGAATTTGAAAACCTCCTTAGACTTTTATGATATAGTCCTGTTTAAAGAGACAACCCTACGCTGATGCAGGGTTCTGGTAGTGGGAGCGTTTTCGTATGAGGGCTATTTTTGACGAATCAATATCTTTGATGTCTAAAAACCACAAAACACCAAAACATTTGAATACTACACTCCAATACACTATTTGGCCCATGTTTTGCTAACCATATCATCATCATCATCATCAGGAGACGAATAAGACCGGTTTTCAGTTTTTATCATCTCCTCATAATGCTGACATGTTAAAGCAAAAGGTGCATCGAATAGTATATTCAAATGTAGTGTTCAAATGTTTTAGTGTTTGTAGAAGTGGTTTTTAGTCATCAAAGATATTTATTTGCAAAAAATAGTCATACAAAAACTCCCCTACCACCAAGATCCAGAACTAGCATACGGTTGTCTCCTTAAACCAGACTATGCACCATAAAAGTTGAAGAAGGCTCTCAGACACCAACTGAAAAATTCAGTAGTTCTTGGGACTATATGAAATAGATGGTAGATTAAATCAGAGAAAAGTTAGGCACGTTTGAGCTTGTTAAGATGCCGTTTTCACATTTAAAAAAATATCAGTAATTTCAGGATAATCTGAAAAATCTAAAAAAGGCTTCAAAATAAATTATTTTTGTTTAGCCAAACTATGGCAGTTAGAGAAATTGAACAAGAGGTAAGAAATGTTTGAGATAAGAATATTTGCTTGCAAAAAAAGTTCAATGTTACTGTTCAAGCTCCTACAAAAATATTGTTTTTTTCTATGTGAATGACCAACTTTTGACCACTTACATAAAACCCATGAACATAAAGAATGTCAAAAAACACCTTTTTCCATTACAGATTCACATCTCAAATTTAATCCTCATCGCTAAAAGCAATCTTTTAGCTTTTTTGATAAAAATGTTTGAAGATATTTCTGATTCGACCTCACTTTAATAGAGTGTAGATAAAGATAAATTTGATTAAATCGTCTTATTTTCATCTCGGAAATATATGGTAAAATTTTGGTGCTACATTAATAAATTAAATGATATACCTAAAAATAAATATAGTGAATTGATTACCTAAAGCAAATCCATCATCAGTAAAGGCACAATCAGCCTTATTTTTTTTGTTTAATTTTTCTTTACAATTTAGAGAATGTTCTATAAAATTTATTGTCAGTGGTGGCACTATCATATAGAAATTCTTCAAATGTATATTATTTGTGTTTCTTAAAACAGGCACAAATACTTTCACTAATAATTTAAAATATTCAGTTGCATCTTCAATGTTATCTAAAAATGTCTGTAAATCTTCTAATAGGCATGTTGCAGCATTTTTAAATAAATCTGATATATCTGCCTCCTTAAGAACATCATGTAAATGATGTATTTCTTTTAAATCTGGTATAAAACAAGTACCATCTGCTAAGCAACGTCTTCCACCAGATCTTATTAATCGAATATATCCCATTGCATTTCCTAAAAAATATACATTTTAATGAGATTTAAGGAATTTCCAATAAATACCAAATTTCAAATTTTAAAGAAAATTTATTTAAACTACAAAATTGCTAATGTAGCATTATTTTTCTTAATACATATATTGACCATATGTGATATATTTTAAGAGTTGGCATTAATTAGTGAGGTAGTGAGCTCCCACCTTCTGCTTGTTAGCCTGAAAGTATAGGTAGTATATACACTATTTTTATTAGGCCCTTAGCTTTACAGGCAGAGGGTCATGGGGTAGGGCAGAGGGCAAATTTTTTAACGAACTCTTGATCTAAATACTCGGTAGCACTTTCTATATGTATTTGACATAGAGAACAAGTAAATGGAAGACACGACAGACCTGTGGCGTGCACGTACCAAGTTTCAAGAAAAAATTTAAAAAATATTAGCAACCTCCTTGACGGCAATTATTAATTTTGATCTCCTTTTTTAAAAAAACAATGTGACAGACAATTTCATGCAATCATTTTAATGTTATTCGCATGAAACATTCGCCAAAATGTTCAAATTTAAGTGCTCAAATTCAAAATGACCAAAAATATGTCTATATTCATAATGTCTGTCTTCAATCTATCGGATGGGTTCATTAATATGTCTAATAACAATATATATTGATGGAAGACCATCATATATATAAAAGGTATATTTAAACAATAACATTTTTTGGAACTAACAAAAATGAAAAATCTTAATTGAGCTTTTGAAAAAATATATATCTAACCCAGAATTTATTCTCATTGTTATTTTTTAGAGATGTTTTCTTTTCATTTTTGAACATCTTTTGTATTTAAAAAAAGTTTATAAACAAATTAAATTTTAATCAACAGAAATTTATTTAAATTTTTGCGTTTCAGCCCCTTAACAAAGAAATTAATATTTTGCCTTAAAAATTGAATTAGTTGCTTGTAAACATTTAACTAAACTATTAAAATACTTCTAAAAATTAAAAAATCGTTGTTAATAGAACGGCACGAGTGAGATTGTGCATGCTTTCGCCAACTTTTATGAGATATATCTGTCGTTTATTTTAGATAATCATAGTATTAGCAAAAATATGAATAAGTTAATATAAACTTGTCCAGAATTAACAAGGAAGTTAGGGCTCTATAGTAGTAGGGTTTTAATTAATACTTCAGGGACCCTCTATACTACAATAATAAGATTTACTAATAATAATAATAATGGTTTATTGGTGATATTACATATAAATGTTTACACATGTCAGAACGAATTAGAACAACATTTTTTTACATAAAATGTCGACACACTTAAATATATATATATATATATATATTGTTATTATGCATGATTTGCAGGAAACAACTACTCAGCGGGCAAATACCCCGACCTGCATTGAATTATACCTTACAAATCATGAAAGATTGGTAGCCAATGTCATTTGTCAATTCCCCGACCAGACATAGACCGGTTTCGAACTTATTAGTTCTCATCAGTATGCCATAGGTCATGGAACAGACAAATGACAGTGGCCAACCTGTTAGTTTTATACAAACTTAAGTAAATGGTGTACCGGTGAGAGGTAAGTGAATACCCTCATGTGGTCAAATGCTACTATACACCAGACATCATAGATGTCTCCATGGTGTATAGCGACTTGCTATTTTGCAAGTACTGAGAGCGGTGACCTTTAGCCCTTGGTGGACTTAACCCATATACTGTTATTATGCATGATTTGCAGGAAACAACTACTCAGCGGGCAAATACCCCGACCTGCATTGAATTATACCTTACAAATCATGAAAGATTGGTAGCCAATGTCATTTGTCAATTCCCCGACCAGACATAGACCGGTTTCGAACTTATTAGTTCTCATCAGTATGCCATAGGTCATGGAACAGACAAATGACAGTGGCCAACCTGTTAGTTTTATACAAACTTAAGTAAATGGTGTACCGGTGAGAGGTAAGTGAATACCCTCATGTGGTCAAATGCTACTATACACTAGACATCATAGATGTCTCCATGGTGTATAGCGACTTGCTATTTTGCAAGTACCGAGAGCGGTGACCTTCAGCCCTTGGTGGACTTAACCCATATACTGTTATTATGCATGATTTGCAGGAAACAACTACTCAGCGGGCAAATACCCCGACCTGCATTGAATTATACCTTACAAATCATGAAAGATTGGTAGCCAATGTCATTTGTCAATTCCCCGACCAGACATAGACCGGTTTCGAACTTATTAGTTCTCATCAGTATGCCATAGGTCATGGAACAGACAAATGACAGTGGCCAACCTATTAGTTTTATACAAACTTAAGTAAATGGTGTACCGGTGAGAGGTAAGTGAATACCCTCATGTGGTCAAATGCTACTATACACCAGACATCATAGATGTCTCCATGGTGTATAGCGACTTGCTATTTTGCAAGTACCGAGAGCGGTGACCTTTAGCCCTTGGTGGACTTAACCCATATACTGTTATTATGCATGATTTGCAGGAAACAACTACTCAGCGGGCAAATACCCCGACCTGCATTGAATTATACCTTACAAATCATGAAAGATTGGTAGCCAATGTCATTTGTCAATTCCCCGACCAGACATAGACCGGTTTCGAACTTATTAGTTCTCATCAGTATGCCATAGGTCATGGAACAGACAAATGACAGTGGCCAACCTGTTAGTTTTATACAAACTTAAGTAAATGGTGTACCGGTGAGAGGTAAGTGAATACCCTCATGTGTATATATATATATATATATATATATAATACAAGATGGATCCCTTCAGGATACCATGCTTTTTGAAATTTAATGTTTTTAACAATTCTATTTTATCAATTGACATCCAACTATGTTTTAAATAATTTTTAACTTGTAAGTTTGTTAACTACTATTAGTGTTAAGTGTTGGTCCATATTTTTGAAAAATTGTTTCACATGTGCAACTTCTATATAACCTCAAAATATCCGTTCCTGATGAAGAGACAATAAAGCCTCGAAAGCTAGAACAGAAATAAAGAGTTTTCTTTAATTTTTTGTGCCACACGACTGCATACCCAAGTTTAAATTTTTAAAATTTTAACCTTAAATAGCCAGTCGAGCTAATTTTACCTTAAAATATATATATATATATATATATATATATATATATATATATATATATATATATATATGTTATATGCTAAATTAAAATACCTTTTATATTTGTTATATTCTAAATTAATATTAAAATATTGTAATAATAATTCGGACTAAATTATCAGGTAATATGATACCGTTCAAGATAACAACTTCCTCGAACAACAAATGTGCATATGTAAAACGCTGGCATAGCGTTAATTCCTAGAATGCTTATGCCAGCGTCTGCTCCAAATGTTATAAATACGGCCAAGACTGATAGCAGAGTCAGATATGATACTCACGTCTCGCATATAGACACATATTTTTTATTGTACCAAGTGTATTTAACCATATTAAAATAATTGTAAAAGTTAATAATAAATGTTTTTAAAAAGTGAAAATAACTATCAGTGATATATATATATATATATATATATATATATATTCACTTACCTCTCACCACTACACCATTTACATTAGTCTGTATAAGACTAGCAGGTTGGCCACTGTCATTTTCTGCTCCATGACCTATGGCATACTGAGGAGAACTAATAAGTTCGAAACCGGTCTATGTCTGGTCAGGGAGTAGACAAATGACATTGGCTACCAATTTTTCATGATTTGTAAGGTGTAATTCAATGCAGGTCGGG
Organism: Leptura quadrifasciata; assembly: GCA_963675555.1. Taxonomy (NCBI): domain Eukaryota; kingdom Metazoa; phylum Arthropoda; class Insecta; order Coleoptera; family Cerambycidae; genus Leptura; species Leptura quadrifasciata. The sequence continues at coordinate 115,537,710 of OY776673.1, forward strand.
GTATTTGCCCGCTGAGTAGTTGTTTCCTGCAAATCATGTATAATAACACCATATATATATATATATATAAAAAACTAACTATACTAGGTTTAAAATTCCCAATTCATCATTTTGGAGGTATTCATTTAAGTTATAGAAATTTTTTTTTTCAAGTACTTTTTTATTAGAGCTTTGAATGCATTGATATTTAGGACTTTCACGTGGTCTGGTAGTATGTTGAAAAATTTGACACCATAGTAGCCTGTGCCATCTCTAGACCTTGTAAGACGGAAAAAGGATGGTTTACCATTGTTTCTGTTTCTAGTAAGATAATCATCAGTCTGTGTATGAGTAGAAAATATATTAATGTTTCTTTTAATATAAAGTAGACATTCCAAGATGTAAACACATGGTAACGTAAGAATTCCAAGATCAACAAAGTGTTTTTTACAATCATCTCTAAATTTAAGTTGTGCGATGACCCTTATGCATTTGCGTCGAAGACCGAAAATTTGTGCACTGTGAGGCGCATGTCCCCAATTTAATATTGCATAGGACATATTGGCATGAAAAGATCCATAATATGCCATAATTAAGGTTTTTTCAGATACCGAATTGGACAGAGTACGAATAAAATATATGTTTTTACTAAGTTTTTGTGATACGCCAAATATGTGATTTTCCCAGGTCAGCGAAGGATCCAAGCCAACCTCTAGAAATTTAACATGGTTAGTTTCATTGATATTATTAATGTTAGTATTTCTTGTAGAAAATGTCATGGTTTGAGTTTTATTTTCATTCAAATTTAGACTATTGGCATGAAACCATTGCTTAATCTTATCTTGAGAAGTATTGGTATTTTCTGCTAGGGTATCCATTTGGTTATGACTATTCAGAACCGTGGTATCGTCCGCGAATAGTATGATATTAGATAGTAGTAGTATAAAGTTTTATTGGAAATTCCAACTGGCCAACGACCTAAGTCTTCCAGCCTGTCTACAATAATATTATATTTACAGTATATATTAATTTAAAATAAAATTTAATACATCATGTTTATAATAGCATTTTGAAAAAAAAAAAAAAAAAAAAAGTGTATACATATGTACAATGTGTTATCGTGACTGTTTTATATTATTAAAGATTACGTAATAACATAAGAGATTCATATATTGTTTGGGTAGGGAATGTTCTTCTGGGCGGAATGTTGGGGTTGGTAGGGAAAGTTAAAGGACTTATTAATTCGATGTTAAACGAATTGTTGGCAAATCTTTGTGAAAGTCTTTGGAATCGGTTGAGTATAGGTTCAATTTTGGTTTTTTGATAGAGAAGGTTATTGGAGGGATTGTGTAAAGGATTATTAGGATGCCTAATTTTCGTAATTTTTCTCAAGCTACTTCTTTCCCCTACTTCAATGTTACATAATGCTGGTTTTCGACAATTCCCAAATAGAATAAAACCATATTCCAATATCGGTCGGCAAATCATTTTATAGATATTGGATGCTGTTGCTGTGTCTATGCCTTCATTTTTATATGTGAGAGATCTAAAATGTTTTGTCCTAGATATAATATTTTGCTTGCATAATTTGGTGTGTGACTTAAAATTTAGCTTACTGTCAATATTGATACCCAGGTATTTGCAAGTTAGAGAAGGCTGGAGTGTCTGTTGAAGTAAATTAATCGATGGAGAGTTGTTCGTAACCTTATGGTTAAATATAATCAGGTGAGATTTATTTGGGTTTGGAGTAGTTCGCCATTTTCTCATCCAAAATAGTGTCTTATCCGAGAGATGTTGTAGATTTTCCATGGTTTTTTTCAAAGATTTTCCATGAGATACAAGGCAATTATCATCAGCAAATTGGAGTATGTATGCGTTATGGTCAATACTCTGTGGATGTTCCAGATCGTAACTATATATATCATAACAGAATATATTGTATAGTATTGGAGAGAGAGGTGACCCTTGTGGTAAGCCTTGTTCAGGAGTGAATGAAGCAGATAATTTATTTTTAACTCGTACTTGTAGAGATCGGTTTGAAAGATAGTGTTTTAAAATCCATATAATATAGTCTGGGCAATGAATATGATGTAATTTATACAAAAGTCCATGATGCCAAACACTATCAAATGCTTTATTAATATCAAGAAATATGGCAGCCGACTTGTTTCCTAATTTATTATTTGTTTGGACATTATTTGTTAATATTATCAAGGGATGAATTGTAGCTGATCCTTGTCTAAAACCAAACTGATAGTTAGGTATGCAATTACCAATAGATATCTCAATCCTGTTTTTAATAATTTTTTCAAAAATTTTTCCAATTACGGGCAATAATGTTATAGGTCGGTAGTTGGCTGGGTTAGAATGGTCAAGGTTTGCTTTCGGAATTGTAATTACAGTACCTTTTTTAAATTCTGGAGGAAAAAATGAATTTGTTAGGCAGTAATTGTAGATACGAATTATTTCTTCATGTATACCTGGACTTAATTTTTTTAACATGTTGTATGATATATTGTCATATCCAGGTGTAGTGTTCTTTTTTGTTGCAGTTGCAGCGTAGTATTCATTTGCATCTATAGGAGGGATAATATCTTCAAGATTTCTTTCTTCAAAATATGAGTTGAACCATTCGTCAATTTCGTTAAGGTGATTTATGTCGAAGTTTACGTTATCGCTAAACTGATACGATTTTTTAAAATGATTTGCGAATGAGTCTGCAATTTCCTGATCTGCTATTAAGGTCTTGTTATTTTCTATTAGGTGGTGACTGCTATTACGTTTTCGATATTTTGATAGTTTTTTTATTTGGTTCCAGTATTTTTTTCCTTTCGACTCCTTTATTTCTTGACATACTTCTAAATATTGAGAAGATCTATATTGTGATATTAATTTGTGAATGTCTTTGTTAAGGTCGTTAAATTTTCTTTTTAGAACTGGATCATTATTAACTTTGATTTCACGGTATAGTTGTTTTTTGATCTTGATTAACTTAATTATGAATGGTGGGAGTCTATATGCATAGTATTTTTTTGTGAATGTTGGTGTATTTTCACTTACAATTTGTTTAAGCTTCTCGAGGAAAAATGCAATGTATTGTGGGGATATTGGAATTTCGTTATCTATGTATTGCAGCATTTGTGCGTTTACACGTTCCATATTGCATTTGTTAAAATTGTATTTAATTTCCTCATCATCATCCACAGGGAGTCGATCCAGATCAATAGAAAATTCTATGGCTAGGTGATCAGAGCATAAGTCTGGGATTAGGTTGATGTTTGAAATATTTTGTCTAATATTTTTTGTACAGAAAAATAAATCTGGAGTGGAATCTTCATTGTTTGCCATAATGAATGTGGGTGGAGTTGATATTTGCACAAAGTCTGAATTATTTAGAAAGTGTTGTATTTGTTTTTTTTTCCTGTTGGTGACGTTGAAATCTCCGATTAAGATTGCGTGTTCATATTGTGAAACTTTCACAAACAGATTATCTTCAATCGATGCACTGTTTGGATGAATGTACGTTAAGAATATATGAATTTTCTTGTCCTTGAAAGGCATCGTACAGTGTATAGTCTCATTTAACGGGTTATTTAGGTGAGGTGGATTTGCTTTACCAATTTTAAGAAATTTTCACCTTGAATTAAACTTCCACCCCTTACATTTGTATTAACAATGTTGCCGTGCTTTTGAATTGTGATCCAGTCTCTATAATTTATAGGTGTATTTATCCCAGTTTTGGTTTCCACAAACATGTTGCAATTAATATCATTATGTTCTATGTAGTGGTTTATTAAATGCTTTTTTGAGTTGTAGCTGTTGATGTTGGCATATAGTATTTTGATTTTAGATGTCCCTGTGAATTTGAATACCTTCAGTTGGTTCTGTTGGTGTATCGTTGCTATTGAAGTTCAAATCAAACATAAGTATATAAAGACGATTTCCTACAAATGTGGGAATAGTGTTGATATTGTAATGATCTATAAATCTCTTTTGTAGCTTGGCTAGAAGTTCCTGACGGTTGTTGTTTTTAGGTTTGTTTATCTTATTTGTATAAGTATCGATAATATGATCATGAATTGTTATTACTGAATGGATTCTGCTGTTTTTAGTAACTTTCTTGTCGAGTTCGGCCGATTTTTTGTTAATAGAGCGAATTTTGACATTCGGTATTCCTTCAATGGATTTGGTAGGCCGTTGGGGACATTTTATAGACCAAGCAACATGTTCTGCAGAGCCACATGCTTTACAAGTTGGTGGAAGGTTGGTTTTACACTCAATGTCCTTGTGGTCACCATGGCACTTGGAGCATTTTATTGGAGTATTACACTGGTCAGTGGTATGTGTAAACTTTGAACATTTTGCACATGGAACTGGTAGGGGTTCTGGTGGGTGGCTGGGGTAAACTGCGAAATATCTGCATTTGTAATACACTCCTTCATTAATTAGTTTTTCATATGATCTTATGTCACCTGTGATTATTCGAATATGTAGTGAGGGTTTGTTGGGTTTTTTAGATACTATGCGTTTACAATAACGGTGCACTATATTGGCGTTAAGTAAAATTTTGTTTATTTCTTTTTCATCTATGTCTATGTCCACCTGAGATATAACTGCAGAGTATGACTGTACTGTTGATATCTGATGAGTTGTATTTGGAGGAATGGTACTTTCTTCAAATGTGGAAATTTCCTTATTTTCTTTCAAGTGTTTCAATGCCATTTCTATGTGTTCTTTTGTATTATCTGACTTAATAATAAAGCCTTTCCTTGTTTGTATTATAATGTCTTGGACATTGGGAAACATTGAGCACCATTGGTCTGCGAGTTTCATGCGAGTTGTACCTTCAGGAGCTGTGGCGTAATAGACATAACTATACTTTTTTCTAAAGATGTTTTGCATAGCAACAGATAAATTTTTTGTCTTATTTGTGTTTTGGTTTTGTACTGTGCTGTTATTAAGAGGTATATTACATATTTCCATCCTTTCATTTGTGTTTTTTGGTGGTAAGTTTTTATTTTGTTTTGTTGATGGTTTTGAAAATATTGGTGCCTTATCTGATTGTTTAGAGGTTCCTGCTTGTGTGTTTACATTGGCTTTTTTTGATTGTGATGATGTTTTAAGTTTAACTCTTCTTTTTTTCCCAGTTTTTATTGTCCAGTCCTTATCTGTTGATTTCTCAGCTTGTGTTTCTGTCTCACTTGCACTAGTGGAACTCTCGGAAATTCCGCTCGCTTCTTTCTGGGACATTTTCGTCGTGAAAAAGTCCTCAAAATCCGCGGCGGAAACGTTTTTCAATGCACTATGGCGCTTAATTTTATGTAGAAATGACTTTGGGCACTTTTAAATGTTTATTATCACTATTAAATCAGTTTAAAAAATCCGCTATTTGACAGCTCTTTACTATTCAGAGTCGCGCGCGTGAATGATATTAGATATATTATCGCAATTTTCTAAATCGTTAATGTATATCAAAAACAGTATCGGACCTAGTACCGAACCTTGAGGTACTCCATATTTCAGTAGTGATTTGTTGGATTGTCTCATATTATAGGAAACATATTGATACCTGTCAGAAAGATAAGATTTTATTAGAGCTATACTGTTATCGTGGAAGTTATAATAACTAAGCTTTAGTAAGAGGTTGCTATGGTTTACGCAGTCAAAGGCTTTTGTAAGATCATAAAAAGTGCCATTTGAAAAATTGCAATTCTCAAAGTCATTTAATACAATTTGTGTTAGGTTGTTTATTGCTAAAGTAGTTGACCGTTGGTTGCGAAAGCCATATTGGCTGCTGTGGTAAAGTCCGTTCTCTTCAAAAAACTTATTAATCTGTTGTTTTAGAACTTTTTCAAATTTTTTCCCTAGAATAGGTGTTAAAGAGATGGGTCTGTAGTTAGATGCGTCTTCCTTACAGCCTTTTTTGTATACAGGAATGACTTTAGCTAGTTTGAGAACAGATGGAAAAGTTTTATCTCTAATACACTAGTTTATCAAATTAGTAAGAGGGTAAACAATTATATTCTTTATAGTTTTTATGATCTGTATACGTTTATATCATAGGGGTCTTTACTTCTACTATTCTTAAGGTCTCTTATTATATCCCTGATTTCGTTATAAGATACTTCTTTAAACTCAAATCCAATTAGAGGATCAATGCCATTAATATAATCACTGAAATGTTTATCTGCAGTTGGTTAGTTTTTAATAATATCGTCAGCAATATTTGTAAAAAAATTATTGAAGGTATTTGCATTTATTGAGTGCAACTTGGGATTATTATTCTTAATGACTTTCCACATGGCTACTTGAGAGTTAGCAGAGTTTTGGATATATAAATCATTCGCCCCCTTTTTTACTTTGCAAATCTCATATCGATATTTTGCCCTGAATGAATTTACCGCTTCTTTGGTAATGAGCCTAGGCTCAGGGTCCTGTTTATTTATGTCAATTAAAAAATTTAAATTGTCGCGCATATTTTTTAGCCGTTCATTAAACCAAGTGACTTACTTGTTATTTAGTATCAATAAAGGCTATTATTTTATAGCATTGACCAAAATGAATTTTTTTCTAATTACGGTATCAAAAGATGATTCCCTGATCAAATTTCCCAAAACTCCTCTTTGTTGAACAGAACCAACCGTTTTTCATAGAAACTGGTTTCAAATAATTGAGTAGCTTGTATTATGTACACAACCACACTTTAAATAGAATTGAGTCTGAGCACTTAAAAAATTAAACATTTATTGACAATAATTCAGCATTGTGCTCGATTTTATAGCAATGTGCTTTAGGTTCCGGTGAGGCACCTCCCAGGGAATATTCTTTCTAGAGCGTTGAAGAACAGTTCCCAATGTTGCATACCCGGAGGAGTGCGAGATTGGGACCCCCTCACTTTTACAATTTGATATAATATTTGAATAAGAAAATATTTCAGAATTGTTTTCATTAATGTATAACTTTTCAAAGTTATGGCTTTTAATCTGATTGATTGTTTTTATCAAATGAATTATTTTTAGATTTCGACATTCTTCAACTGTTAAACACTTTTTGTTCAATGTGAATCGGTTAAACGTTTACAGTATATTAAGCGTGAATCTGCATTACACCATTTAGGTACTTCCACTACTAACATCATCCTTCTGAATGACACAATTGTCCTTTCAAGAATCGGAATCCCAAATATGTTTTTTGTCTATTTTTGGAGGGCCAAAAAAATTCTTCTTTCCTGGGGTCAAATACCAGTTGTCAACAGATTAGTCCCCCTTTTTTCCTTATTTTTTAGAATATCAAAATGAAACTTGGCAGATGTATTATATGACCAAGAAGACATTTTGTGACATATCTGGCATTTTTTTTCCTCTTCCGGTTTCACCGGAAGTAACAGCAACTTTTGATTTTTAAATAGAACACCCTATATATTATTATATTTTTGGAATACTTGAAAGACTCTGAGTACGGTGATATGTGAAATTTGACTCGAAATTTGTTGGTGCATTTACAGTGCCATGTTCAGAAAGAATTGCTTGTAATGGACCCCTGTGATGTCAGAAAAATCAAATCGAGCAGCATAAAACTTTGAGAATGTATATTTCGCGGGCCATCGAATTAGGCCTGAACAGTTTTTTTTAACTGTTTCTTTCTAAAAATTTTAACAAAAGAAACAGATACCAAAAAAAGAAAAATTAAAAAATCAGCAATAATCTTATTAAATGAAGATAAGTGCATATCGAATTGTTCTGTAGATATTTGAACAACCTGGCTACCAATGTTAAAAGAAGAACTTAACAAACTCAACATTATCTAAAAGAAAATATCATCAGTTCTATGTTCTGTGTAAGTAGTAAGTATCTATGGAAATAACATAAACAGAATCTTAAAGCTGTGTATTTGACATACACAGCAAAATAAGAGTTCTTCCAAAAAAAGCTTGAAAACGGAAAGAGATTACTTTTCGAAACGTCAGCAAAATACATTTATATAAACATCACGGGCACAGAGCCTTTTTTTCCAATAATTCTATTATTTTGTAGATTCAGTGATTTGTTTTTGAAGAGGACAATAATACATGTAGTAGAAAACCCAAATAATAGGAAAGAATATTTAATACTAAAACTACTACTTTAAAAATAAACAAACCTTAACAATCCAGTTTATAGTGCAATACTTAGAAATAACCGCCAACAGTCAAAGAAGATAAATGATTGAATAAATTCTCAAACTAATAAACAGTGAATAAAATTTTTAAACACATAAATGATACAGGCGGACCAAATCAGATTACTTACTGAAAGCATTGATATCAACTTTATATAAATGAGTCTGAGTTAATAAAAATAAGTATAAATGGGATTTATTTTACAGGCCATTACAACTACAGAGTAACTTTTGGAAAACTTGATGAAATGGCAAAATATATATTTATCTTTCCCTAGAAAAAGAATAAAATAACAATCAAGGGTAGGGGATATAATTCACTGTTACCTCATGACCAATATTAAGTAGATAAACATAAGGTAAACTTCAAGCATTTTCTGAATAATTTGCCTAACAAGTACATTTAAATAAAGGCTGGTTTATGGATTATTTCCTCTTTGCGCAAGGAGGAGGTTGCAGTGCAGATTATGAGAGGATTAAGTATAAATTAAATGATATTCTCTACGGCCTTTCCATAGATACCCGTACCAGATAGCACACACCATCCCAGGGAGGTTCAGTTTTGTTCCTTATTTGGTCTGAACGCCCTAGGACTTAATATGGACACCCTCAAGATTTCCAGAACTGCATATTTGGGAACATATATCTTCAGTAGGGCCATATTAGGTCTTGAAGTTTTATTTATTTTCTGAGTTGAAAAATAATACATTTTTATCCAAATTGATCATTCTATTCATGAAATTAGAGTTTCATAGCAAATGTAAAATTTTTAAGTACAAAAAATCTTCTAAAATAATAACATCCAATAATTTAAAATAAATTTTGAATTTTCCGCTCTTCTATCTACTTAACACTCTTGATAGTGAATGTGTAGACCACAATCATTCCATTCTTCTGTTTGGGTTAATCATCTTATACTTTATTATATGATACTTGATTTGCTTAAATAAAGATTACCTTTTTAAACTTCGAAAGTAAAAAAAAATAAATAATAACTAATACACTGGATATTAATCGATAATAACTTTGAACAATTTTTTTGCGTTTTGCTTATTAAAATAAAATCAAGCAGCAAAATAGGGTCTAATTTGGATTCATTACCAAATTAAACAGAACAAGAAAATTGTAATTTTTAAGTACATTTTTTTAGTTCGAGATATTAAAAAATATGTTAATTATTTTCTACTAAAAACAATAATGATCTTTAAAAGAAATATGAGAGCTTTGTGTTACTGAAGAAAACATTTGGCATATTTGAACCTGATTGGTGAAGATATGGTGATTTACCAGGAGCTCCTACAACTAGTCAATATTCACAATCGTTTACAATATTCGCCATACAACCATATGATATACAGATAAATGTAATTTGTTTGAGCTGCTGAAAGATGTGTCAGGAGGCAAGAAGTTTAACAATAATAATGAAGCTGAAATATTGGTGTGCAACTAATCATTAATGCTGTTACGATATTTTAGCATATCGTAAAAATTAAACGAATTTCTCAAGTATTTTAAATAATATGAGATTTTAATACGATTAGGGACACCTATGGGTCGGGGTATGAACTTGTGATTTTTATTTCCTTTCGAAATCGTCGGAATAAAAAAACAAGACATTTTGTAAAAAAGATGGAGTTTTTTTTTAGTAACAACCGGCATTCTAGATAAAGCGTTTGTAAAATTAAAAGCGAAGTAACGGCCGGGTGGGTGTTTAAAAAAATATACATTGACGTAAATTACGGATAAAACACCCCAAAAAGCCAGTAAGAGGGAGTCTGTTAAGGGCCGATTATTTGGATCAAAGATACCCTCTTGAACAGTTGGTTGTTTGGATAAAATACTTTGCGTAAGCGCGCAGACGTCTCCTGCAAGTGTTAGGGGAATCGGCACGAGGAGGTAAGCGTTTGCATTATTTTATTAAACTTGAAAATGTAGTAACAAGTTGTGTAATTGCCAAACTATGTATTATATATCGAGGTTAAGACCGGTTATCGATTTCTTTTAGACGTCTTTTTGTGTACCCGTTTATTTTGGGCTCGAATTGAAATATCAAATTGTAAAAATCACTTTTGGGATAGTCAGCGGCAGTTTGCAGAAAATCTTTGGCGGACCACTGTAACGGTAATATAGTACTTTTCCTGGCTCTCTCTGTATACAAGTATTTATAGAAAGTCTATATTAATTTTTGTTTATGATAATTTACCAGCAGTAACGAGGATATTAAATAATTATGACTGAAAAGGTGAGCAGGCATAGATTATCACCGAGTGAGGCGAGTACGCCACTGGGCGAAGTATAAAACATTACGGCTAGTTTTTTAAGAGATACTTTAATTCAAAAAAATTTTGGCTTCGAAAGAACGCAAAGTAAAGTAGATAACCGGATATTATGATATGTAAAGACACTGAATACAAACGAATTTTTCTGTGAAATTAATTTAACAAAAAGGCCATTCTTTAGAAGGTATGTTTAAATTATTATCAATATATGCTATTATTGATTGTTTAGTATGTTTTGCAAATTGTCTTGTGGATTAAAGATATAAATGTATCTTTTTATTTTTTTAGATTTGCCGGCCTTACGTACTTACGTACTTACTTACTTACATATCTACTTACGTATTTAATTAATAGAAAAATTTGTTACCGATACTGAGATTGCCGTATTGTCCGTTTGTCTACTGAAATAATATTGCTGTTTGGACCACTATTAGTTAGCAGTTACGTAAGCCGTCCTGTTTATTTCTGCTGTCTGCTCACCACATGCATCTTTGGTTGCCCTCCAGTTACTGCTGCTGCTGTCGCCATTTTACAAATTACGTCATTCTGGATCTTATGCAAATATTACTTTCTGGCATTTGGGATACCACGAGGGGAAAAGAAGGTCAACTGAATTACTGTTGTAAAATTAAGGTCAGATAAATCCATTAATATATTTCTTTCGACGAAAATTATATGAAATTCCATATCTCAACGTGCACATATCAAGTATTTTATTGAGTTATTGCTAGACAGATAAAGTGTGAACCAAAAGTAGCGCTACTTACGGGGTAACCTGCATTATTTATATAATTTGAATATTGGAATACATTAAACAGTTTTGCCGTTGTACAATTCACCTTATGTTTACTTGTATCTGCTCACACAAACTAAAAATTTGAGTAAAGTGCTATTGAGAATCCACTTAATGTTTTTATTTTTTTGTAAGTGCATACCGTATAAGGTAATATAAATTTTCTTAGTTTTTATAACTTCAAAACTAAGTGGCGCCCCTATAATATCACATAAAAAGTTTGTGACAAAAGAAGAATCCGTACTCATCCCCAGTGCCTCCGACAAGTGAGCTGCCGCCAAGCACCAGGTATAACTTCCTAGGAGGTTATACCACTTATCCGAGGGAGGCCGAAATAAGAACCGTTCCCATAAATGCATATTGGATCGGCTGGCAGTCACCTAAATATCCCGCTCGTAGGAAACCTCCCTGTTAAACTGGAGTGTGAGATAAGTATACAAAGTTTCTAGTTGAAAAATCTGTTATAAAAGCAATAACAACTTGAGAATTCACCAGTATCATAAATAATAATAATTATAGTATAAGTAGGTTGTAAGGTAGCCGCTATTTTAGACAACAGTATTTTTGTATTTAAACACACATATTTTAACGCATTTTAAATATATTTAAGTTTATAATAGGGTTTTTGGACGGCCCAGTGGTATTTATTTTTACGTTACTGTGTCCAAAGACTCCGACTCTTGCAAGGGTAAAGTGCACTATCTAGGAGAGTATCTGTACACCACCGTATATGTATGTTGAGTAATTATTGTTGTAATATATAGTTGTTTATACACTTAAAGGTTTCATGTTCTTATTTTATCATCATTACATTGGCAACTTGGAATTATATTTAGTGGTTTATTGTCCAAGTTTTACGAAGGGTAGTTAGGGTAAAATTAATATTTAAACCACTTGGCGCCCCTGAGCATTTATTTTTCATTTTCTTTTTTTTTTTTTTGGTGTTATTAAAAACAATCGCCGATCCACGACCTTTAGTACGAGCAAGAACATTACTTGCCGAACTTAACCCTCAAAAAAAAATATATGTAGGTTAACGTTAGTCCCTGAAAATTAACAAACAAACAGGGAATTTGGGTAATAATGCAAACAGATTCTTTTTATATAAAAACGGAATTTTCAAGATGCCCAAGCACTGGGCAAATTATGTGTAAATACACACAGAAGAAACACATATATTATTTTTCGAATTAAAAAAAATTAATAACTGTATATCTGAACTGTCTTCTTATTAGTAATTATTACATTATAACATTCCTGTCTGCAAAATATTATCAATTACAGTATAAAATCTTAAAGATCATGACTATATGTATAAAAAATTTACATGAGGGAATTGACCAAATGACTCAAAGGAGAAACCACCTCTGGATTTGAGTACAATTTCATGAATATAGAATGCCTTTAGCACTATGTTTAATACATTGCTTATCATTATGTTACCTAATCTGACTTCTTCTAATGGTGGAATATATTTTGGTTTTAAATTCATAAGGTATTTGAATAAAAAGAATAACATCCATAAAAAAAAGAGCAATCAGTTTATTATTATCCCTGTCTGTGTATATATATATATATATATATATATATATATATACCTGCCTCATGCATGTCAAAAAATACCAGGTTCAATATATAACTCAAAAATCAGTCCATGACCATAATAACCGTCATGCAAATGAATGAGTTATTTAAGATTAAAATCCAGTAGAAGTGGCTCTAATTACTATGGACCAAAGTTTTTCAACCATTTACCTTACAGGATGAGATCTCTGTCTATTAAATTTTTAAAGAATGCATACAAAAAAAATTTATTATCACGAGCCTCTTAGACCATTGGTGAATTTTTAGACTGCAATGTATGGTGCGAGCAAAAGAAAAATAGGACAAGTCTTATAACGGTATTTTGCTAAAATCTAGTTGTATACATCTAACTTTAATTTTTGTGACATTATCAGTTAGTTGTCATCATTTATTGCAACTGTACAAAATAGTACATTATACACTAAGGGAGAGAAACGTCTTATTTTTCCTGTGGTGTAATTTGAGACCCGAGGGCAACAAATACATCGAGGGAAAAATGGCGGTCTCTCCCGAGGTGTATATACTATTTTTTCTACGATCGGGAGTAGAAACATTTATTTCATAAATAAAGGATTATAATAAATTGGAGTGAAATTACAATATTTAGAAGCCTTTGGGATATTTCCATTCAACGTATCATGGCAACAGATATTTGTTTAACTATTGGGCATGAAATAAAAACTCCCCTAGGGAAATTATTGTCTTATTTCTTTCCTAGGGAGTAAATGCTTTACTTCTGTCTCAATTTTGATGCCATAGAAATCGATTTCTACTCCCGGTCTTGGAAAAAGATACTAATATGCCTCATATAAGTGATTTAGTTAAATCTGGAGTTATTGCTAAAGCAGAAGATGGATGGTCAATGAGACAAATTGCACTGCGTTATAATATTGACAAAAATTCGGTGTGTAACATTATAAGAAAGTGGAGAATAAATGGTACGATTAGTAGAAGTCCTGGATCAGGGTGACGAATGATATCAACTCAACAACAAGATTTGCAATTAGTAAATGCTTTAGTAGAAAATTCATTCATTATTCAGGCTGCTGAAGAAACGAATTTTCCTGGATCTGGTAGTACTGGTCGCCAGCAAGTAAGAGAATCAGAGCTACGCTATCATGCAGCAGTACGGAAATACTTACTTAAAGCTGAACATAAAGAAGCTTGAGTAGGGTTTGCGTTTGAATTTTTAGCGCATGAAGTAAATTTTTGGACCAATGTAATCTTTACAGACGAAAAAACTTTCCAGTCAACACACAGCGGTCGTATTCGTGTTTACCGCCCTCCGAATACTCGATTCGATGAGAAATACATATCTAACAATGATAAAAGTGGTAGATTTTCCGTCAATATGTGGGCTTGGATATCGGCACGTGGTCCTGGTGTTTTGTGGCATATTGAGGAACGATTTAATAGTGAAATGTATATTAGGATTTTAGACAATATTATGCTCCCTTCTGTGTCACAATTATTTCCTAATAATGAGTTCATATTTCAACAAGACAATTGTTCCGTTCATACTGCTCATACCGTAACTAACTGGTTTCAAGATAAAAACATCGATGTTCTTAACTGGCCCAGTCATAGTCCAGATCTTAACCCTGTGGAAGAAGTATGGGGACTACTCGTAAGAAATATCCAAAAACGAAATGTGAAACAACGCCTAAGAATTACTGGAAATAGTAAGCAATGCATGGGAAAATATTATTACTAATGATTATTGTATAAGGTTATTTAATTCTTTGTCAAACAGACTTATAGAAGTTATAAATAGAAATGGTGCAATAACGAAATATTAATAGTTAGTTTCTTGTTAAGTAGGATATCCTTTGTCCTTTGATCCAAGATTTCTATTAATCGCACCATTTATTCTCCACTTTCTTAAAATGTTACACACCAAATTTTTTTTAATGTTATAACGCAGTGCAATTTGTCTCATTAACCATCCCTCATTTACTATAGCAATAACTACAGCATTAAAATAAAAAATAAATTAAAACTGATATCTGTTTTATTTCGGCTACTCATTACATATTCAAATAGAGACAGATTTACATTAGAAAAAAAAAGTTGTCCTATTTTTTTCTGCTCACGACAGTATCTGATGTCTTTGAACGTTAATATTTTAATATGTTTTTGATATGTTATACGCATTTGTATATTGTTATTTTTTTATTTTATATAAACTTTTTTACTATTTGTACTATCTTCTAGTAAAATGTATTGTTACATTGTATTTGTATTGTATATGTACTTTCATTGTATTTGTATTTTCTTTGACTTGTGTAAAACATTTTTTGTTAGTAACACCAATAAATAATCTATCTATCTATCTATATACTTTAAAATTATTAAAATACTTACTATAGTCTTACCTATATGTGTGATAAGTTTTCTAAATAAATCCAAATAACTCTCACCGTTTTGATTCAATCCCAATTTCCTTATACCTATATTAAATTTTTCGGCTCTCTCATAAGGATACATTTGACTTAGCTCGTTTTTGTGTTCAGAAAAATATCTTAAATCTTTTAGTAATCTGGATTTTATGTGTTCATCAAACATAAATTGCGAAAAAATATAAAACTTATTCCTTAAAAATTGATAGGTAAAATTGACAGTTGTGTTCATTATACCAATACCATGAGTACGTATGGAGTTAGCTACATGTGATATGTTAATTGAATTCAAATGCTTACTATTGTTGGATTCTTCAATAAATACTTGCGTATTGAGATTATAAAGATATTTGCTAACGAAAACGTTTATATTACGCATTATTTCTAATACATCCAGACCTTGCTCCAAAGTTTGCATTGGTAAATTATCATCGACTGTATCTAAACCATATTGCATGGCGGCTAACCTTAAATTGGAAAAAAAATTAAGTATACTCTATACAAGGTGTACCAATAAAAATTCCCAGGTGAAATATTTCAGAAACTACTAGAGATATTTGAGTTCTGTAAAAGCCAATTCCTAGAACATATAAATGGCTTTAGTTTTGAATGCAAACAACTTTTTAATATGTTAAGGGGGTAAATGGCGGTGTGCTACAAAGAACTTTTTTGGATTAAAAAAAATTTTGAAAATCCATCCGTTTTCAAGAAATATGTGTTTACAATATTTAATTTTTGAAAATCTAAAATCGCCATAACTTTTTTACATTAAATTTTAGACGATAGATCGTTTGAAACTGTCTTCATAGAAAGGTAATGTGAAAAATGTGGCAATAAAACTAAATAATAACCGAAAGCGGTTAAACCGGAAATTACATTTATTACAATTTTAAAGTGCCCGCCCCTGTATTTTATTAAACAATATTGAATAGGAATATGTTTCATGCATTTCTTCCAGTGCAACCATAGCAGCAATAAAGAAAATATTAACATAGGCGAAAAATACATTTTATATTGATCACGTTCACCTTAATTAAATAAAACAACTTCATGCGCAAAATGCAATCATAAGTGCCTTTGAAATTCTTTATAATACTGAAAATATTGACATTGCTTTAGTTTTTTATTGTCAAATGATATGTATTTAGTTCTTGTATTTTGTTAAATTGTTATGGTATTTCATACAAACCGAGATAAATTAAACATGGTTTTAATTTATGGAGAATGCCGTAAAAATTCTGTGATGCAGTTGTGGTTTTATAAGGAAAACGTTTTCCTGAGAGACCAAGGCCTTAGTGTTAGAAACAATAGAAAATAATCCTCATGCGTTATTACGTATGTTAAATGAGCAAACTAATGTGTCTATAACTTCGTGTAGAAGGAATCTAAAAAATAATAAACTTTATCCAAAAATACATTTGGTGCACCACTTGAGACCGGGAGATAATTAGCGCAATTAGAATTTTTGGCATACTTTTCCATTATCTTAGAAGAAAATCCTAATTCGCTAAATCAAATTATGTGGAGTGACAAATCTGGACTCTCTGCTAATGTATAGGACAATGATAACATCTATTATCGATTATGGAGGCATCTTTTATGGAGCTGCAAGTGACAGCCAACTGAAGCGAGTAGATTTAGTACAGAATAAGGCCCTGCATATTTGTTCTGGTGTCATGAGGTCGACTCCCATAGAAGCCCTTAGGGTTGAAACAGGGGAACCCCCTCTAGGTCTCAGGAGAGAATATTTAAGCAAAAAATTTATAGTGAAATTAAAGGCCACACAGCAAGAAGAATTTATAGATAATATCAACAATTTAACAAGACATGATCTTATGAACAAGTATTGGTGCAAAAAAAATTTTCCGTTGGCTACCGCATTCACCAAAACTGCTAAATTCGACGATAAAATTATAATAACACCCGTAACACCTGGAGGACTAGATCTGAAAAGTTTGTTTTCGCAAGTGACAGTAACGTTTCCCAGATTTGCACACAATAACAGTATTATTATAAATTTATTTTATTAGAACAACTTAGTAATTTTGAAGATTACACCAAGATTTATACTGATGGGTCTAAAAGCGTTTTAGGCACTGGATGTGCATTTTTTATTCCTTTACTAGAAACACAGCAAAGAATTAAGCTACCCGAAGAAGCTTCTATTTTCTCGGCTGAGGCATACGCTATCTTAGAAGCATTATTATTTATTACAACTCATAATATTGAAAAAGGTCTTATTCTGTCCAATTCCATGTCAGTACTGAAAAGTCTAGGAAACACTAATAAAATTACTTCACCCATATTGATGAATATAGCTAGAACATGCTATGAGTTAAAAAAAAGGGGGCACACCATCCATTTCATGTGGATTAAGGCGCATACAGGATTAGTTTATAATGAGCAGGTGGAGCTTCTCGCTAGAAGAGCCTGTACAGATTATACCAAAAAAATAAATGAATTCCCGGTTACAGATTGTTTCCCAATTTTCAAAAAGGAACTAATGACTAACTGGACTAAGGTGTACAACAACGCTTACGTAGAAAAGCCAACTAATTATGCCCTTATACACCCGGTTATATCCCGTCAACAATGGTATCATAATGTAACGGTCTCAAGAAAAATGTATATATTAATAACTAGATTAAAGTATAATCATGGACGTTTTCCGTACCACCTCAACAAAATAAAGATTGTAGACAATAATCTATGCTCATGTGGAAGAGTAGGGGATATAAATCATATTTTTTTTTAATGTACTCTTTTCCTTGTAGAACGAGCTGAGCTCATGAATAAACTCCTTCGTCTAAATTTCCAATTACCAATAAATATGAATTATATCCTGTGCTCGGAAAATTTATTAGCTTTTGGAGTGGAGTGTTAATATGATTAGTGTATAATTTTTGTAAACTGCTGGTTTGAAAAAAAATAAAAAAGAAGAAAAGAAAAAAAGAAAATAATTTAAAAAAGTGATAGAGAAAAAGGAAAAATATTTTAAAAAGAAAAAAATCGTAAAAAGATAGAAAATGAAAAAATATAGATTTATTTAAAAAAAAAACAGAAATTTGAAGAATAAGTTTGCTACATTTATGCTTGTTAATTAATTTGTTTGTTTGGTTTGTTTTTTTTTTGTTCGTTTTTATGTTATAGATATTAATGTTCTAACTGGGAATGCTATAGGTGCGCGTGCGCAATAGAGCTAGAAGTAAAGGAAAGAAGAGGGGAAGAAAAAGAGAGAAAAAAAAATTGTTCATTAGAGGTCGGTTATAAGGGAAGGACATTGGCTAATGGTAAACCCAAGGCCATTAAAAAAATATATATATATATATCTGGACTCCATAACAACGGAGTAACAACCAGACTGTTGATACTGGTCTAAAAAAATCCTAAATGAATGAGACAAAACGGATTCCAGACAAGATTTGGGGTAATTAATGACAAGTTGATAAATGGTTATATATCGTGTCCTGAGTTGCTAGCTCTTATTAAATTTAACATCCCCAAGCATTCATTGCGAAATAACAATGCTTTTTATGTTAATTATCATTCTACTAATTATGGAAAGCATTCGCCTTTTAACAGAACCCTACAAGTTATTAATCATTATAATTTGAATTTATTTAACTTGTCATTAAATCAATTTAAAAACAAGATTTTGGTCTCTACCATTGTATTAATTTAAATATTAATTCGTATTGTTATTTATATTTGTATTTGTTATTAGTCGATTAGTTTGTAGTATTTTTTTATTTGTTTATACTGAATTGTTTCTATTGTTTAATTTTGTATATTTTTATTACCATTGTAATGGGGTTTTTCACATATAATAAATAAATAAGTAAATAAAATGTTTGGTGTGGCATTGTAAATGGATACATTGTTGGTCTATATCTTTATCATGAAAATTTAAATGGTAAATGTTATTTATTCTTCTTACAAAATAATTTACCTGTGCTATTGAATAATTCACCAGTTCAATTAGATACTATGTGGCCCACATAATAGCAATATTATGATAGATTATTTAAACCAAACATATCTAGGAAGATGGATTGGTACAAATGAGGTACTCAGGTGGCCAGCTATGAAAAGTGAGGTATATAAAGAATACACTACTTAAAGTTTGTGGAGAAAATGGCAATAATTTCGAACACCTTCTTCCATACGTTATTACTTGTCAGTTTATGTTTTTGTTTTTATTAAATAAAATAGAAATAAGTTTTCTGTCATTATTATTTCCTTTATTGCTAAGTCACTACTATGGTTGCACTGGAAAAAATGCATGGAACATATTTTTATTCAATATTGTTTAATAAAATACAGGAGCGGGTGCTTTAGAATTGTAATAAATGTGATTTCCGGTTTAACCGGAAGCTGTAAAAAAAAGTTTTATTGCCACATTATTCACATTACCTTTCCATGAAGAAAATTTTAAACGAACTATCACCTAAAATTTAATGTAAGAAAGTTATGGCGATTTTAGTTTTTCAAAAAATAAAAATTTTAAACTTAAATTTTTCGAAAATGGTTGGATTTTCGAATTTTTTCCATACAACGAAATCTAATTGAAATTAAATTCTTTTCAACATAGATAACATTTCTAAGTTCCTGTCACCTAAAAAATTCTTTGTAGTGCAGCGCCATCTACCCCTTGACATATTAAATCTATTTGTATTCAAAACTAAAGCCATTTATATGTTCTACCATTGGGCATTTACAAAGCTCAAATATCACTAGTAGTTTCCAAAATATTTCAACTGGGAGTTTTAATAGCATTGGCTTTGTTATACTTCCGAGTGATCTTCCACAAAGTTGATAGGCAGTAACCGTACTGACCAGTTCGAGTAACAAGAAATATCAGTAAGCAATCTGAAGAGGGCAGATGTGATTTTATGAAAGCATCGTTTAGACAACCATGGCTCCTTCAGGAGCTTATCAACCATGTGGGAGAACATCCAGAAGTACAATAACAGTTCATTTTACATCTGCGAAATCCTGAAACTTTCATTTCTTTAGTTGTTTTTGAAACTTAAGCTTAATTATACATATTAATTCTTGGGTAATAGTTCATTAATAGTAAACTTGCTATAATTTATGCATTTATTTGAGTACAGATATTTCAGTGCGGGTTTACACATTTTAAGCTAGGTAAAGGGAATGTAAAAATAACAATTTCTTCATCAACTTTTTTATAAAAACAATTTGTTAAAAAATCAAAAATTGTATCCTATCAGCTCATGTATTTACAAGTTGTGACATTATTAATGCTATATGTGGAAAATAAGTAAATCATAAACCAGCCCCGCCTCGGCCCGACCTTGCGATGCGCCATCGCGTCAACGCGGTGGTCGCAGGGTCGGTCCCGGGACGGGTTCTGGGGAGGCAGTTTTTTGTACTCAGTTTACCATGAATAAAGTTGTTTTGAATTGAATTGAATTGGTTTCACCCGAAATGACCCCAACTTTTGATTTTTAAATGGAACACCCTGTATATTATTATATTTTTGAAATCCTTGAAAAATTCTGAGTGCGATGATACCCCATGTGACATTTCGACTTCATAAAAAAAATTTGCCTTAAAATTAGAAAAAATAATAAAATAAAGTAGGAAAAAACTACTTTTGGGCACATCCACCGATTCCTTAGAACATCCGATATTTTATGGTAGTACGCTACCAATATAATTCCATTTGAAAAAATAAGTTTTGGTAAAAAAAAACTGTTCAGGCCAAATTTGATGGCCCACAAAATACACATTCTCAAATTTTATGCTCGATTTGATTTTTCTGACGTCACACCGGTCCATTAGAAGCAATTTTTTCTGGTCGTGGCACTGTAGATGTATCAACAAATTTCAAGTCAAATTTTTTTCATGGATTCGAAATGTCACTTATGGGGCATCACCGTACTCAGAATTTTTCAAGGATTCCAAAAATATAACAATATACAGGGTGTTCCATTTGAAAATCAATAGTTGGGGTCATTTCCGGTGAAACCGAATGTGGGAAAAAATGACAGTTACGCCACAAAGTGTCTTCTAGGTCATATAATACATCTACCGAGTTTCATTCTGGTATTCCTAAAAATAAGGAAAAAATGCACAAAGATTACGTTTCTTAACCCCCTAGTGTCATCCCTCTTCCCTTATGCCTTACAAAATTTATCAAATTATAAATAAATTCTAAATGTCTGTGGAAAACTACCCTATCAATTATTTGTTTTGATACAATACAAAATGTATTATCTTTTGGGCCACTCTGGATACAGTGGATTAAGCCAAGTCAACAATAGAAAAGTATAAAAAATCCAAAAAATAAAAAATTACATACTGTTATGTGCTGCCCTCTAACGAGGAAAGATGTGATTAAGTCCCTGTTCAAGGTGAAAGGAAACCTGTTATTCTGTTACACCCTGACTAGTAGGGTGGCGCCGTCTATGAGCCAATTGACGAACGGTCATCTATCACATGGTAGAAAACTCTGTAGGATTCCAGAAAATTGTGGAATACTGTTCTGGTACATTTCTATGGGTGTATATAAGGAGGTGAATCCAGCAGATGGGGGAACAGTACAGTTCAGTGAAGTATAAAGAAGAGATCAGTTCAGTGAAAGTTTTTAGGTTAGACAAGAGTTGACAAGTTTAAGAAGAAAAGTAAAGTACATAGTGTTTTAAAGTAGTGAATTTATATTAGATTAAGTTATTATTAGTTGTGTGGGCTTTAAGTATTTACTAGTGTAATTTTAGTGATTAATAAAATAGTGGTTAGTGAAGATTCTTGTTGCAAGTTATTTAAACCCACAGAGTGGTTACTGAAGACTGTAAACACGTAACAATTGGTGTCAGAAGCGGAATTGCAACAGAATTTCTGAAGAATTTGACGAAGTTCCATAGTGTTCTATTTGGAAACCACTGGGGATAGTGAAGTGAGTTGAACTGGGAAGTAATAAACATTAGACAAGACTAATTTGTGTTAGTGTGAGAAAATATTTGACTTGTACCTGGCATAGACTTTAAATAAGGCTTGTTAGTGTTGTTTGTTAGTTTTTGAATGGAAACAAGAAGCATGGCTGCTGAAAAACAAATGCAAGACATGTTCGCCGCATTTAGAAAAATGATGCTAGAGGAAAAAGAGGAACAAGAGAAACGACGTCAAGAAGAAAAGGAAGAGCAAGAGAAACGACGCTAAGAAGAGAAAGAAGAACAAGAGAGACGTCAAGAAGAAAAAGAAAGACGACGTCAGAAAGAAAAAGAAGAACAGGAGAGACGTGAAGAAGAAAAAGAAAGAAGGCCTCAAGAAGAAAGGGAAGAACAAGAAAGAAAACGACAAGAAGAAAGGGAAGAACAAGAAAGAAAATGACAAGAAGAAAAGGAAGAATTGAGAAAAATTATACAGGTGCAACAAGATGCTATCCTGTCAGCCACTAATGAGGTCAAGGAAAAAGTAGATAAAGTTGAACAAAAAGTGACTGGCGTCGAAGGAAAAGTGACCGCAGTCGAAGAAGAAGTAGGTGATGTCAAAGGAAAAGTAAATAAGGTTGAAGAGGAAGTAACTGAAGTCAAAGGAAAAGTTACTGGTGTCGAAGGGGAAGTTAGTGGAGTTAAAGGGAAAGTTACTGATATGGAAGAAAAATTTCGTGCAGTTGAAGGAGAGGTAGAGCGACTTAAGCGACTGTTAAGAGAACAAAGGGGCCAGCTGGTATTATCATCGTCAGCTCCTCGATTACAACCGCCATCCTTTGATGGTCAAACTTCTTGGTCAACCTACAAAAGACAATTTGAGGCAGCGGCATGCGCAAACAATTGGAGTAATGAAGACAAAGCTATGGCATTGGTGCTAGCATTAAGAGGTCAAGCCTCAGAGTTGCTTCAGACTATTCCAGTGACGCAGCAACGGGATTTTAAAGTTTTGGAGGCTGCACTAGATCTAAGATATGGCGACCAACATCTCACCCAAGTATACCGGACTCAGCTCAAATTACGCACACAAAAGGCTGGGGAAAGTTTACAAGATTTTGAAGCAGCTGTTGAGCGACTGACATACCTGGCTTACCCGGATGCGCCCAAAGAATTCCAGGAACAATTAACAGTTGGTACTTTCATTGATGGCATAAGAGACGAGGAGATCAGGCGAGTCCTTAGATTATCTCGAGATAAGACTGGTAGTGAAGCCTTGATCCGTGCACTCGAGGTTGAAGCCGCTTACAAAGAGACTGCACGTCCGAGAGTACGAGCCATGAAGGTAGAAGAAGAGGATCATTTAGAAAAATCAAATATGGAATCTTTGATGGCTGACATGCACAAAATGATAAGCCAGTTGATAACCAAATCAGATGCTCCAAGGAAGCAGGAAAGAGAACAGAGCGATGAACAGCCAAGGAAGTTGATTCGTTGTTATAAGTGCGGCAAAACAGGGCATATTAAGCGAAACTGTCGGCAGCGGAGCCCTGAGAGAGTAAATGCCGCAACGACTGAAGAGCCGCAGGAAAAACTAAAGATAGCCAGCACCTTGGGGGCTGTGCTGGCTGGTGAACACGGTGCCCCCAGAGAGATACGGGTTTCCCAGATTAGAAGAGTCCCGAGTAGTCTGCTGTTGGATGGCTATGTAAACAAATGGAGATGTATCTTCACTATCGACACAGGTGTCACGTCATCAATAGTGCGACCCGGATTTTTATCAGGAATAAAAGTTGATAAAAGCCAAAATGGATTGGTCGTTCGAACAGCCACAGGAGACAGGGTAAGGGTTCATGGAGAAGTTGACCTAGAGCTGCAGTTTGGACACCTGTGCTTTAGTCATAGGGTTATTGTGGCTGACATCACTGATGATTTCATTTTGGGGCTGGATGTTATGGGAGTACAAGATCAATTTATACTTGACGTGGTAGAACGAGTTCTAAAGATTGGAAATGAAGAATTTATTTTGTCAACAGCAAATGACCAATTTCAAAAAGTAAGGCTACTGACAGCTCAGACAATCAAGATTCCTGCCCGTTCAGAACAAATAATCGAGGCCATTCTGGAAGGAAACTCTGGTGGATACCGTGTTGGCCTTGTTGAAAAAGATGATTCAATTAAGACAGAAAATGTAGTCTTAGCAAGAACTCTAACCCGGACAAAAGACAAAATTCCAATTAGAGTGGCTAATTTAAATTCCCACTCAGTGACTTTCAAGGAAGGCGAGGCAATAGGATCCTACGAACCAGTCCAGTGGATAGCAAGGTGGGAGGAACAAGGGGAGAAATGTTCGCCAACCAGCGTAGACAGGGAAGTTGTGACTTTGTTGAGTTCCCAGTTTGAACACCTATCTGAGGATGAACGTAGAGAGGCAATCAAGTTTTTGGAGAAAGAAAGTGCGGTATTTGCCAAAAACACAGACATCCTTACAAAAACTGATATAGTACAGCATCGGATAGACACTGGTGATTCAGCCGCCATCCGCCAACAACCTAGGAGGTTGCCACTAGCTAAACAGGAAGAAGCTGCTGCGATGGTTGAAAAGATGCTACAAGATGGAGTAATTGAGGAATCAACCAGTCCCTGGTCATCGCCGGTAGTTTTAGTTGCCAAGAAGGACGGGACTTTGAGATTTTGTGTCGACTCCTAAAATTCTTAGGGGTTTACTTAGACCCGAAACTAAAATGGGATGTTCACATTGATAATGTCGCTAAGAGGCTAAGAACTAGTGTTTTCATTCTGCGAAATTTGGCAGCCTCTGTGTCGCAAAGCACGATAATGTCAGCATACCACTCACTATTCCGCTCTGCTATGTCTTATGGTGGGGCACAAGCCGGCAGAATTTTCGGATTGCAACGAAAAGCGATAAGGATCTTAACAGGCTTACATTATATGGAAGATTGCAGATATAGTTTCATAAATTTAAAAATTCTAACAGTCCCCTGTAACAATATACTAGACAATCTAGTGTATATAAAAAACAATGATAATAGGTACAAAACGCACACAGACTTCCATGAGTACGATACTAGAAACAAAGAGAATTTGGTGACAATGTATTGTCGGCTAAAGAGATGCCAAAGTAGACCGGATTATATGGCTATAAAACTTTTTAATAAATTGCCAACACAGATAAAAGAGATGCAAGTAAAAAAATTTAAAGAAACAGTAAAATGTTTTCTTATAAAAAAAGCCTTCTACAATGTACAGGAGTACCTAAATTATAATTTTAGTTTTACAGATTTTTAATATGTTGTGTAATTGTCAGTTTTTTCTTAATCCTTTTACCTTTAAGACAATTTATTGCTCTGAAATTTAATGTGTATGTATCGAAATGTTTGTTAAATTTTATTTATTATACCTAACTCAAGGGTGACTGCATACCATGACTTGTGTAAATACAACGGTATATTTGACACCAATAAACTATTTTGTATTTTGACTACCGGAAGCTGAATGATGTTACGAAGAAAGACAGCTATCCACTACCACGAATTGACGATACATTAAGTACGCTGGCAGGGTCACAATGGTTTTCAACTCTAGATCTTCGAAGTGGGTATTGGCAGGTGGGACTTCACCCTGACGACAAGGAAAAGACTGCCTTCTCAACAGGTAGTGGTCTATATCAATTCACCGGGATACCCTTTGGACTTTGCAATGCGCCAGCTACTTTTGAAAGATTGATGGAATTTGTACTCCGAGGACTAACTTGGAAGACGTGCTTAGTTTATCTTGATGACGTAATGGTTATGGGACGAAACTTCAGGGAACATTTGGAAAATCTTCAAGAAGTATTTGGGAGAATCAGAAATGCACACCTAAAGTTGAATCCAAAGAAGTGTCTACTATTCCAAAAAGAAGTGAAATTCCTTGGACATGTCGTATCTTCGGAGGGAATACAGACAGACCCGGACAAGATCTCTGCCGTGCGTGATTGGTCAAGACCTTCAAATGTACACGAATTACGAAGCTTTCTTGGTCTCTGCACTTACTATAGACGTTTTGTGGAAGGATTTGCGGATATAGCAAAGCCACTACACCAGATAAGAAGCCACTGTCCGTGGATGATTATGCAGACGAAGTTAGTCAACAGCTGAGGAATGTTCACGAGTTGGTTCGAAACCAAGTTAGCATAGCTAGTGACAGGATGAAGGCTCGCTATGACCGGAAGGGGATATCAGCAAGATTCAAGGAGGGCGATCTGGTTTGGCTATATAACCCACAGCGAAAGAAGGGAGGACCTCCGAAGCTTCACCCACCCTGGGAAGGACTACCGTATTCAGTCATCACTCGGATCAATGACGTTGTTTACCGAATTCAACGTAGTAAGAAGTCCAAGATGAAGATCGTGCACTTGGATAGGTTGGCGAAGTATGAAGTATGTTGGGGAATCTGAATTGCCTGACCAGGACGTTCAGACTTAAGGAGGGGGCAGTGTTATGTGCTGCCCTCTAACGAGGAAAGATGTGATTAAGTCCCTGTTCAAGGTGAAAGGAAACCTGTTATTCTGTTACTCCCTGACTAGTAGGGTGGCGCCGTCTATAAGCCAATTGACGAACGGTCATCTATCACATGGTAGAAAACTCTGTAGGATTCCAGAAAATTGTGGAATACTGTTCTGGTACATTTCTATGGGTGTATATAAGGAGGTGAATCCAGCAGATGGGGGAACAGTATGGTTTAGTGAAGTAGTAAGTAAGTAAGTTAGTAAGAATAATTGTCTTGTTGGCAGTTGTTCTATTGGGCCGGAAAGTACTTCATCCCTCTTTTTCCCAGACATCACCCCTATGGAAATTGAAAATCAATTGTTACAAATGCAAAACAAACCCTCAAGTGGGCCAGATGGAATTCCAATTAAAGTTTTAAAATATATATCTCAATACATAATTCATCCGCTATGTTATATTTTTAATTTATCAGTAAAACTGGGAATCTTTCCTAATGACCTCAAACTATCCACTGTTATACCTCTACACAAAAAGGGCGAAACAGATCTTGTAGAAAATTACAGGCCTATAACCATACCGTCTTGTTTATCAAAGCTATTCGAAAAAATTATTCACAATCGAATGTACAGTTTTATAAATACAAAAAATATTTTATCTAATGCTCAACATGGATTTCGGCCAAACTTTTCCACAAATACAGCATCTTTTTCTCTAATAAGTTGTATATATGATGCGGTGGATAAAGGAGAGTATGTACTAACTCTATTCTTTGACTTAACTAGAGCTTTTGATTGCGTTAACAAAGACTTCATAATAAAAAAATTAAACAGCTTAGGTATAAGGCAGCCATTGAATGATTGGATATACTCCTTTTTATCAGACAGGAAAATTAGTGTAAAAATTGGACAAAACACATCACTACCATCTCAAGTCAACATTGGAGTTCCTCAGGGGGGTGTGCTATCACCACTCCTTTTTATTTTATTTATCAATGATCTCCAACATTTTATTACAAAAGATATAACTCTAGTGTTGTATGCTGATGATACCACTATTTGCATTACTGCATCATCACCTGAGGACCTTCAAAATAAAGTAAATTGCACGCTTGAACAATTTTACACCTGGTGCTTTAACAACAAACTAATAATTAATGCAGAAAAAACTAAATATGTAATGTTTCACAAACGACGGGAAAACCCCGTTATTTCTGTAAAAATAAATAACCATGAAATAGAAAAAACTCAAAACACAAAATTTTTAGGTTTGTTCATAGACGAACATCTTACATGGACAAATCATATTGAATATGTACTAAAAAAATTAAATTCTGCCTATTTCGCTATCAGAAATCTCAGAAACTTCATGGATAAAAAGTATTTATTAAATATATACTTTGCCTTAGCATATCCACATACGAAATATTTAATAATTTACTGGGGAACAAGCTGTGAATTTCAGCGTGTTTTTGTAATGCAAAAAAAAATTATTAGGTTAATATTCTCTCTAACTCCGCTAGAATCATGTCGGCCTACTTTTATAAAACACAAAATTTTTTCACTGCCCTGTCTGCTAATTTATGAAGCAGCCCTATTTGCCAAAATCAATTGGGATAAATTTCCACAACACAGTAGTGTGCATAGTTATAACACCAGAGGGCGAAATCAGATCTATATAAATAATTTTCGTTTAAGCACATACAAAAAGGGGCCTTACTATACCTGTGGAACAATTTTTAACAAGCTACCCGATAGTATAAAACAGCAAGTAATTATAAAAAAATTTAAAACAGAGCTCCGCTTATTTCTCAGAGAAAATTGTTTCTATTCTTTACAAGAATTTTTCAATCATCCAATATAAACTTGAATTTTAACAATGAATTATAAAGATGTACCTTTTTTTATGTTCATTATTTATTTGTAAATATAATAAGTTTTAAAGTTGTAGTAATGTATTGTCAAGTTATATATTTGTTATTGTGTTTTTAGATACTTAGGTATATGAATGTATTTTTTTGTGTACTATTTGACGTTTCATATCCTGTAAAAGGCTTAAGTGAATAAAGGTTATTATTATTATTATAAAGAAGAGTTCAGTTCAATGAAAGTTTTTAGGTTAGACAAGAGTTAACAAGTTTAAGAAGAAAAGTAAAGTACATAGTGTTTTAAAAGTAGTGAATTTATATTAGATTAAGTTATTATTAGTTGTGTGAGCTTTAAGTATTTACTAGTGTAATTTTAGTGATTAATAAAATAGTGGTTAGTGAAGATTCTTGTTGCAAGTTATTTAAACCCACAGAGTGTTTACTGAAGACTGTAAACACGTAACAATACATATACAACCTATTATAAAACACATTGTAAAGCATATTTCTACATTGACATTTAATAACTAGGTAAAAGCTAGATAAGTATGCGGTACAGTTAATTACATGGTGTCTAAGTTGTTTAGTGCCTCTGTGAAGTCATGAATGGTGTAAAAACACTTTTTGAGTAAAAATACTTTCAGTTTTTTTTTAAATTAAACAGATGTTACTTCTTTCATACATGTTGGAAGTAAATTATACAATTTAGTGCCTGAATATATTGGTGATCTTTTGTATTTTGAGTGGTAGTATTTTGTGATTCGGGAATTGTTTTTGCCTCTGGTATGGAAGTGATGTACTTGGACATGAGTTAGAAGAAGATATTTGTTGTCATGTACGTAGATTAAAATTTTTATTAGGTAGGTACTAATTAGTGTTAAAATTTTTTGTTCGCGAAAAATATCCTTGCAGGATGTGAGATTGTTTAAATTGAAAATTAATCTAAGGATGGCTTTTTGTTGTATAAATATTCTGTTTGCCTTTGTAGATAGTCCCAAAACAGCGATGTTGTAGGTTGTATGACTGATGGTCGAGAGGTAAGCGCACTTGCCTTTCACTCAAAAGTTCAGGGTTCGATCCTCGGTCGTGGCAGTGGGAAATACTGTGAGAAGGATTTTTTCACTATACACGGATATTGGGTGTGTGTCCCTTGTCTCTAAATGTGTAGCCCCCTCCCACACAAGGCTCTTCTAGAGCCTTCCGGGATAAAGGGGGTCGTCATTACCTGTGGTGTATTTATTTATTATTGAGTGAAATTTAGCGTAATACACTGATACAAGCGATTTAGTGTTTAATATATTTTTTAGGGATTTAATTAGAAAACGTATTTTGTTTAGTCTCTTAGCTGTGAAATCGATGTGGTCATGCCACGAAAAATGCGCATCAATCATTGTTCCTAGAAATTTTGCTGAATTAACAGTGTTTAGATGTTTGCTGTGAAAATAAAAGTTGAAATTATGTGCAGTTTTTATGCTTATTCTAAATTCAACACAAATATTTTTTCTAGATTAATAATGAGACGATTATGTAGACACCAGTCACTGAATTCGTGTAAGGTCGTGTTGACATTTTTAAGTAATTTTTCAGAAGTTGTTCCGGATAAAATTATAGAAGTGTCATCTGTATATATAAATACCTTTCCCCTCGTAATATTGTAAGGGAGTTCATTAATATATAATAAAAAAACTAACGGGCCAAGGACGCTACCTTGCGGAGTTCCAGTATTTGTTTTATATATGTCTGATTTTACATTACCTTGTTTTACATGGATGCATCTATTAGTGAGATAAGAGATCAAGAGTTTGTTAATGTTTCCTCATAAACCCAGACTTAAAAGTTTTTCGGACACAAATTCGATGTTAAGCGTGTCAAAGGCTCGAGTTAAATCAAAGAAAATGCCAACGACAATTTCTCCGGTATCAATTAAATTATGTATGTGTTGGGTGATTGACAGTGTTGCTGTTTCTGTGGAATGATTTTTTCTAAATCCATGATGACAGTCCGTGAGAAGATGAAATGTTTCAAGGTAATTGTTTATCCTTTGAGCTAGAATAGTTTTGATGATTTTGGAGAAGATACTTACTAATGAAATAATAATAATAATATAATAATAATCGTTTATTTAGCAATCTGCTATTTTTTATATTTCACAAAATATAACATATATACTACTAATACAAATTAAAAATGACTGACAATATATTCACATAACTTATTTCTAAAATCAGTTAAAACTTTACAATCTTTAAGTGTGTTAAGTAGCTGATTAAACATCTTCAACCCTGTAGAAAAAATTGATCTTTCCATACAATTTTTATGGTAAGTATCAATATAAAAGTTATTGTTATTTCGGGTGAAGTATATGTGTATGTCATTAGCATATCTTAGATTGTCATATGACGGTAGCATTTTCATTTTAATTTTAAATATAAATATCATTGTTTTGTATATTATTCGTTGGTTTACATTCATAAAATTTAAGACTTCGAGCATCATTTTAATAGGTGTATATCTATTACACTTAAGGATTACTCGCATTGCTCTATTCTGTATTTTTTGAAATTGTTGCATGTGCCCTTGGTCCAGATTAAATAATACTGCAGAACAAAATTCTAAGTGAGGTGCAATTAAACTTTTATATAGTAAAATTTTTGTATATAAACTAAGTGAAGCACTAATTCTTTTAAGAAAATTAACTTTTTTTGACATTTTATTCATAATATAATTGGCATGTTTTTTAAAATTAAGGTTCTCATCTAATATAATACCAAGGTACTTCATTTCAGAAACTCTTTCTAATTCAATGTTATTAATTTGTACCTTAAAATGTATATTTTCTATGTTCTTTGAATTTTGCTACTTGCTATTAACATATATTTACATTTATTTATATTTACACATAAACTGTTATCACATAGCCATTTAAAAATAACATTTAGTTCTAAATTAATAAACGTAATCATTTCAGTTATATTTTTTCCTGTAATATAAATCATCGTATCATCTGCGAATATATTTATTTTACACTTCTTAACACACACAATTATATCATAGACATAAAGCAGAAATAAAATGGGTCCTAAGACCGTACCTTGAGGTACTCCATATTTAGTTTCTAAAGCATCAGATGTGCAACTATTAAACCTTACTTTTTGATATCTGTTATGGAGATATGATTTAAACCAGCATAATGCTTGATCCCTAATACCTAATTTTTTTAATAATAAATTTCTATTTATAGTTTCAAATAGAATAGAATAAAAATTTATTGTGTTGAAAGTTACACAAAAGGTAAGGGTTCAACAAAGTTGATTTTCAACCCTCCCCGCACAATAAAAGTTATAATAAAATATAAATTAGTAGTTAATGAAATGAACAATAACTAATTATAATTACAATCCTATAAATGATTAAATATTATTACAATATGATAAGAATTAAAAATATTACACTAAAACTTGAGTAATCTGAAAAAAGTAACATAATAAAAATGAGGTGATAGATAAGAAAAGAATGAATATAATCATAATCATAGTGGTGCAATAAGAAATAATAAATGGTTATGGGTCAAATATAAACAAGATGGATCAGTTGAATGTGCTCAGCTGCTTATTTAACATAATCTCTTTTAATTTGCTTTTAAATTGAATGTCAGAGCGTTTCGTCAACAGCTCATATAAATAAATCGGAGTGGCTGTTTTGTGTAATTTAAGCGTAAATACTGAAAATAGGTATTTCATTCTATTTCTGACATTTAATTCTTTAATATTATTAAGAAAGGGTGTAATATGTTCCCTATAATTAATGCAGTAGCTAAATCGCATGCAAGCATTTTGTATTCGTTGTAATTTATTTTTGTTATATTCTGTGAGAAAATTAAAATAGACATTACTGCCATATTCTATTTTCGGATATATTAAGGATCTCATTAGGGTCATCTTTACATCTTCCGATAAACTATATTTAAATTGGTATAATGCCTTTAGTGTCATGAATGATTGTTTTGTTACATTATTTACATGTGCGTCAAAATTAAGTGAACTGTCAATAATTACTCCTAAGTTTTTTACTTGTTTTACATATTTGGTGGTGTCATTATTTACTATAATATCGTAACTCTCAATATCCAACTGTTTTTTTAACACTTCATTTCCTATGCACATAGCAACAGATTTTTGGGCGTTTATACGTAATCCATTATCCTTACACCATTTAGAGAAAGCTTCCAAATCCGAATTTAGATTATTAATAGTTGCTTTTACATTTGCTTTACTGACCTTACAAGAGATATATATCTGAATATCATCAGCATACATATGCTGAGCTAAACAAATGCTCTTCTAAAGTCAAGGAAAACTGCTACCACATATTCTCCATCTTCTAAAGCTTTTAGCCATGTATCACTTATTATCGCCGTTTCACACGAGTGGTTTTTACGGAATCCAGATTGATTAGGCACTATTATAGAATATTTATCACAGAAATTTACAAGCTGATCTTTTACCACAATCTCTAATGTTTTCTCATATACAGGTACTGTATTTATTGGTCTATATTCTTCACACAAAATAGTATTAGTTACTTTGGGTACTGGAACAATTATAGAGGTTTTCCATTCGATGGGAAGATTCCACTACTTAATGATTCATTGATGACATCGAGCAGGCGATTTCCAATTATCTGGATTGTGTCTCTTAATATTTTTGTTGATATGCCATCCTCATCTTCAGATGTATTTTTGAAGTTTTTTATGATCCTTTTCATATCTTCTAAAGTTATTGTATAGAATTTGTCGAGTGTACCTTTTGTATCAATTTTACTTAACGTATATTCATCATCATTAAATTTAATTATAGTTGTAGTGATATCATTTATGCTTTCTAGAAAGTAAAGGTTGGACGCTATTGCGATCTCATATTTGTCTGTTTTTTCAGAATCGTTAAATTTCACTACGTTTCCAGCTGATTTTCTATTGCTTGGTAATAATGTTTTCAAGTTTTTCCACATTTGACGTGAGTTATTTTTATTTTCGTCGATAACCCTATTAAAATATTTTTCTTTTTCTTCTCTGAAATGGGGAGTAATTTTCAATATTTGTTTCATCTCCTTTTTTTAGTGTGGGTACAATGGTAACAAGATTAAGCAAACCTGGGAATTGCCCATGCATGATGCATAGATTTGCCAAATGTGCAATGGGTTTTGCAAGTATGCTACTACATTCTTTGACTATTTTTACAGACACTTCATCGTATCCTGTACTTTTTTTATTCGGTAGTGATTCAATGACCCTTATACCTTGTTTAGGGTAACTGGAGCGAGAAACATATTACAATCAACATTGGGGGATGTTGTACATTTTTTAGGTACAATGTCATTAAAATGTGTTTTTATTCGTCCTCTACAATGGAGGAGAAATATTTACCAAAAGTCTGCGCTACTTCAGTTTTATCAGTGATAATTTTATTATCATGGTTAATAGTTATGTGGATTACGGTTTTCTTTACATTTGGATTATTAACTATATTCCACAATGTTTTGCATTGATTGCGAGCCTGTTTAATTTTTTGCATATAAAACGCTTGCTTTTCCTTTTTGCTTATGTCTTCAGAGTGACATTGCTTTCTTAGGTAGTTTAAATATTTTAGGTCTTGTAATGTTGTTTTCAGGGAAGAAGTGAATGTGATTTTATGCTATTGAGTTGTCGTGTTCCTTTTTGTCGTTCTTGGAAAAGCAGCTCAAAGCACCAGTGGAAGTGTTCCCAAAAGAAACCATAGGCCTCGTTAATGCTAATATATGCTGTGTTGTAAAAATTGTCTATAAATATTCTATCGTTAGTAAACAGTTTTTTGAATTCAGAAATAGAAAGTTCATTAATTTTTCTAAGTTGCGAGGTAGCCCCAATGTTGTCATAAATCTTATTCTCAGTATCATCCCTTCAGATCCTGCCCACAGGGAAGGTTGAGCAACCTACCAGGCATGTCTTCGAGGTGGCGGATAGAAGAACGGCCAGACTCCGCAAGGAGTAGGGTTAACGTCGGTCATACATAAGACAGGCAAGCAAAAGCCAAGATGGCTGACAGTCAACAGTTACCAGTAAAATCTCTCTGCAATTATTGTGCTAAAAAAGTGACTAAAAAAGTGATTTGTATACACTGTGGTGCAACTTTCCACGAAAGTTGTGCTAATAGAAAAATTTGCTGCAATAAGCAGGAAATTGCTCCTGTAAAGCTCCCAGAACATTCCGACGTCAACAATGAGGAAGACTCCAGTTCAGAACTTATTATAGAATCCTTAAAAAATGAAAATAAACTACTTGTGGACCTAAATAAAGAACTAAAAAGTGTCAATAAACTGTTAAAAGAAAAGATACACAGCTTAGAAGAATCCCTAAATAAACTGAGTAAATCGAACACAGAAAATGCTCAAATACAGCAAACTTTTATATCAGAAAAGAATTTGACGACAATACAAACATTTTTAACTAATGAAATGAAAACATTCTTTGAAAATTATTCAAGTGAACTAATTAACAAACACAGCAGAAATATCTTTACCAGAAATAATAATGGAAATAACTCACAAAAAATTCCTCTTATCAACACACATGAGCACAAAAACACACAAACAATCAATGAAGCTAAAAACACCACAGCAATAAAAAACAACAATTCAAATCTACGAACTCTGGAAGATACACAAAGAAAGATGATACAAAATATAATAAACTTAAATAAACCCATATCACCTCAAAAAACAAATTGGAACCCAAACACTAACAGTCATGCAACAAATGTAGAATTGGCAACAAAAAAAGCCGTTTCCCAAGATAAACACTCAATGAATAATGACGGCTTTACCTACCCCAGGTATTACAACAAAAAATATAATAAAAACACAAATGTTGGAAGAGGACCCACTGCGGGAAACTTTCAAGGGATGTGTAAAACAAATTCAAATAAAGACAAGAAAATTTGGCTTTTTCTCTCGCATGTAAAAGATGTTACGACAGAAAATGATATCCAGACCTACATCAAAGAAAAAACTAAATCTACTAACATTACCATCAAACTGTTAAATATGACAAATCCCACACCTAATAATCAACGTTTTATGGTTGGTGTAGATCCAGGTCTCCTTGATATAGTGTATGATGTAAATTTTTGGCCGGAGGAAGTTATTTTCTCTAGATTTAATTTTCGAATGGGAAAACGCTTCCTGGACAATCAACAGGATAATACTCAGCAACAGTCAGCTATTAGGAACAAGAACAGTTTTTCGAGTTTCCAAGCCTCTGACTCCACTACTATTGCTTCGTCTTCTCAAGTTTCTCCTTCTTTTTTCCCAGTAACTCAAACTGCGTCACCAAAAGCTTGACAACTAGATCACCAGTAAATATAACAAACACATCAATGGATGGAATGCAATATTATACATTACTTCATCTTAACATACAATCTATAGGAAACAAAAACAACATGCTTGAATTTTTTCTGAGGGATACTAATGCTACATTTGTGTGCTTTACTGAGCATTGGGCAAAAAATGAACAGCTTGAACAGGTAAGCTTGTTAGGTTACCAGAAGGTCAGTAGTTATTGTCGACAAAATAAACTGCACGGTGGCACGGTAATATTTGCCGAAAATAATTTGGCATCCTGTTGTAAGGAATTGCCAAATATTTGTAATCTATCCTTGGAACTTCACTTTGAATGCTCAGCAATCTCATTCAAGAAAGACACTGTCATTATCTGTATATATAGATCTCCTAGTAGTGATATAGGCACATTTATCATGAAACTTTCTGATATGCTAACATTATTAGGTAATAAATTTAAAAATATCATTATCTGCGGGGACTTCAACATAGATAAACTCTCCTCCGTCTCAAATTCGGTATTCCTACACGATATTATTGCATCTAATGGCCTGACATCACTGTTTTATGAGCCAACTAGAATAGCATACAAAGATAACATTCCAACAATAAGTAGCATTGACTATGTAATTACAAACATAAGCATAGAAAATTTAACTCTAAATAACTTCGATCCGGGTATCTCCGATCATTTTGCCCAAATAGTTATATGGATAACAGGAGCACTCCCTACTGTCGAAAATAAGGCACAAGTCTGCACATTTCGGAAGATAAATGAATTTTCGGTAGCAGAATTCACTAAACTTTACATGTCCGATTCAACATATTTTGAAACTCTATATCACAGTACATTCGATAACATTAACACTGCCTATGAATTTTTCTGGGAACATCTTCATTGGTGTATGGAAGCTGCCTTTCCATTATGTACAAAAAAAATTAACAATAATACAAATAAAGTCAAAACTCAATTCACTCCTTCCTTGTTAAATAAACTCCAAAACTTAAAAGACCTAAATTACATAAGAAAACTTGTTAACTCTGAGGAACTAAATGCAAATTATAAACTTTTGAAAAAACACATCGAACTTGAGATTAAAAACGAAAAAAGGAGCCACTACATCAGTAAGATACAACAATCAGAAAATAAATCACGAACTCTATGGAGTATAGTTAATGAAAATAAAACAAAAATAACCGAAAACCGTATTTCACTAGTACATGAGAATAGGGTAGTATCTGATAAATCAGAAATAGTAGAGCTTTTTGGAAACTTCTTTTCAACTACCATTACAGACAGATTACACAGTCATTTCCATAAGAACCTATCTGAGACCTGTACTACATCTAAGAATGTAATCTCAAATATGTTCTTCACTCCCGTAACTAAACAGGATGTACAAAATGTAATCACTAACCTAAATAACAAAAAATCCACCGGAGACGACGAAGTCCCAATCAAATTAATAAAAATCCGTCGAGACATTCTATCTGAACCCATTGCACACTTAATAAATTTATGCCTGATATATGGAGAATTTCCAGACGCACTAAAACTAGCAGTATTGATTCCAATACTAAAAAATGACTGTCCATCAAATATAGAAAATTATCGTCCTATTGCGTTACTTAGTGTAATATCAAAAATAATAGAATCGGTCATCTCTCAGAAAATTCATGAGTACTTAAAGTCCTATAAATGGTTGACTGACTGCCAGCATGGTTTCAGGAAGTCATATTCAACAGAAACTGCCACTAATGAATTTATCCAACAAATTAGTGATAAAATGGATATTGGTGATATTGTGATAGGAATATTTTTTGACTTGTCAAGAGCCTTTGACACCCTTCATGTGGATTTCGTTTCAGATAAACTTAATACCTTAGGAATTCGTGGCAACATCAATAAATGCCTTTCGTCTTACTTATCTAACCGAGTATTTTATGTTAAGCAAGCTGACGCCAAATCAAAACATTTTAATATTAACATTGGGACTCCACAAGGGAGTGTCCTCGGACCATTAATATTCCTCCTGTATGTGAATGACCTTCCTAACCACATAAGCGAAGGCAAAGTTTTTCTATACGCGGATGATACATCGGTTGTTGTCTCACATCACGATCCAAAAGTAGTGGAGAACAAAGTTAAAACCACTTTATCTCAGTTCCATGACTGGTGTCTTAAAAACCGTCTGATAATAAACAATGAAAAAACAGTTATAATTCAATTTCATAACAAATTTAGAAAACCGCATAATTTTAACTTTGTCCTTAATAACATACCCATACAACTTGTACAACACTCGAAATTTCTTGGAACCATTGTTGATAGCCAGTTAACATGGGAAGATCATATTACCTTTCTTTCAAAAAAACTCAATAAGGCCTACTTCGCTATTAAACAACTAAAAGACAAACTTAACTCTGACTATCTACTGCCTGTATATTATGCTCTGTTCTACTCAGCCATTGGCTATAATATCGTCGTATGGGGTAGATCCACCCACATGGAGAGAGTGTTTATCCTACAAAAACGTGTTATTAGATTAATATATAACCTTGATAGTCGTACCTCCTGTAGAGAAATCTTTAAGGAGAAAAATATCTTAACAATCGCTTGTGTTTATATACTAAAATGTCTATTATACAGTTATGACAACAAAAGTAAATTTCCATCACATGCTGACATGCACAACTATAATACTAGGAATAAAACCAATATCTGCCAAAACCAACACCATCATTCCTTTCATGAAAAATCGCCTCTCTATTCAGGCTTTCAAATGTATAACCTGCTTCCTGTGGATTTCAGGAGCTTAACTGTTCAAGCTTTTAAGAAGAAGCTAAAAAACTATCTAGCAAATAATGCATTCTATACCATTGGGGAGTTTGTTCTAAAACTACGAACGGACAAAAATATAACCTTCTAGTATTTTTAATCTAATCATTTTATCTTTTAATGTAGCTTTTTATGAATATTTACCAATGTATGTATATTTTATAGTTTTTATTTATATATTTTTATCTGTGTTTTAACTTTTGTATGTAATGTTGTGTGACTTATCTTATCTACAAATGTATGTGGCCCCAAAGATGAATAAAGTATTATTTTTTTTTTTTTTTTTTTTTTTATGTAAAACCAGTCGTCCTTCTCCCTGCCTCCGATACCAGAGAGGGTACGCTGGGAGCGCCAGTAACCACTCTCTACACCGTAGAGTCAGTGATCACTGGTTCCGTGACTCGTGTGCCCTGAGCAGACGCAATGAACCAAGAATGACAGCCTTCTGCATTCTCCCGACTAGGACTTCTGCCGATTGTCGGCATGCCGGTATGATGTTCAATTCTGAAAGCAGCGTGTGTCTCGTTCCACCGAGAGCTCCTATAATCAGTACCACCAGCTTGACAGTATGGTCTGGATCACATATCAAACGTGGAAGTACTCAGGAGAGCAAACAGCCTTCCAATTGAAGTGCTTATCTCAAGAGCACGCCTAAGATGGGCAGGTCACGTTCATCGTATGCATGATAACCGCCTTCCTAGATGTACACTTTATGGTGAATTGTTAAGCGGTAGAAGAAGGCGTGGCGGTCAACGAAAGAGGTACAAAGACGCTCTCCATGAAAATCTGAAATCCTGCGGTATTGCAGACGAGCAATGGGAACAACTTGCAGCGGACAGAACCGAATGGCGAGGGGTTGTGGCCAGCTATCAAGGAAATGTTGCTGCAAGAAGGCCGAATCCAAGACCTAACCAGGTCTATGTTTGTCCTGACTGCGGTCGACATGTGCTCTCCCGAATTGGCCTCTATAGCCATAGTCGTGTGCACCGTAGATGAATGGGAATTACAATAGACTACACCTTTTACTTGTTTTTTATTGTACACAATCTATCGACTGTAACATTTTTATACTCGGACTCGAGTAACGGCTAATAATAATAATAATGGTCTGGATACAGTCTGCGGAGTTCGAAGAGTAGGTCTCGATATTTTGTCCGCTTTTCTTCCTCCTTCAAGACAATGTTGTTCTCCGCGGGAGCCGAGAACTCTATGACGAACATTGTCTTGAGTTGGTGGTCTATGAGGACTATGTCAGGCTTGTTTGCCTGTATTTGCCTGACCGTGGGAAACGAGTAGTTTCAATAAATTAGACACCTCTCATTCCCCACAACGGACTTAATATCCCCCGGAGCATAAGGCAGCACTGGTGTCTCGTCTATCTCATACGAGTGCCTCAGATGGTAGTAAAGCACTCGTAGTGCTCCGTCGTGCCTTTGGATATAGGCGGAGACTGCATATGTCGGGCAGGCCGACAACAAGTGCATAAGCGTCTCCGGCGCTCTGCGGCAGGCCCTGCAGCTGATGTCAGCGACCTCCACACCCATGACACGACTTCGATAGACGAGGGTGTTGAATACACCGTCCTGGCAAGCCAATATAAATCCCTCGGTCTCAGACTTCAGCCCGGCTGACCTTAAGAAGGCGAAGGTCAGCCTTTCGGATAAGCCAAGTTCTTCTATATTTCTATAGAAGACACCATGCAGTGGCTTATCCGAATGGAGCTGCAGAAAGATGGTTTGTTCTGCAGCTTTTATTTGGGCTTTCCGCCGAGCGGGTTCCAACTCGGTGACAGAGTCGGGATTATCCCGCTCAACGTCGAAGATGAGACCGAGTTCATCGGCTGCTCTGCGTGCCGCCTTAAACAGAAAAGCTCCTACCCCTGCATTTTCATGATCTCGGACCATGCAGAGGAGGGGATCCGAACTCCTGACGACTTTACAGGCTCCATCCAGCACCATCCTGCTGTGTAGACTCTCCAAGCTCAAGAGTCCACGGCCTCCCCGATGGCGTGGGAGATATAACCGTGGAACGGACGATTTAGGATGCAGGCTCCTATTGAGGTGCATCTTTCTCCGGGTTCCTACATCGAGTTGACGCAGCTCCTCTCGAGTCCACTTCACTACTCCAAAGGAGTAGAGAAGGATCGGAACGGCAAGCATATTAGTAGCAGACACCTTGTTCTTCCCCGACAGTTCTGAAGACCAGATCTGTCGGAGTCGGTGCTGATACTTGCCGCGGAGAGCGTTTTTCACTACACCCACTTCTTGGGTGGAGCGTTGCTCGACACCCAAGTAAGTGTACGACTCTCCGGCATCTAGGTGGTGTAGGATGCTTCCGTCTACGAGCTGCGCGTCCTCGCCGTAGTCCCCGCATCGTCCTCTCTTGAGATGGACCAGCGCACATTTGTCCAATCCGAACTGCATACCGACAGCCTGCGTGTACTCCTGTACCACCCTAAGGGATTGTTGGAGATCCCTTTCTCCGGAGGCATAAAGTTTAAGGTCATCCATATAAAACAAATGGGTGACCTTATGCCTCCTGTCGCCGGGGGTACCACAGTTGTAACCGCGGGTTTTCCGGAGCGATACGGATAATGGCAGTAGCGAGATGCAAAACAAAAGGGGGCTGAGGGAATCTCCCTGAAATACTCCCCTTTTGAACGTTACCGGCTCTGTTTGGACTCTAACATTACCAGATGTTATGGTAAAGCGAGTCCTCCAGAGCGGCATCAGATCTTCAATGCATCTCACTACGGGACCGGCGACTGCAAGACATCGGAGCAAGTGTACAATAAGCTCATGAGATGTCATGTCAAATGCCTTGCGGTAATCGATCCAGGCCATGGAGAGATTCCGCTTATACTGCACGGAGTCCTGCGTGACACATCTGTCAATCAACAGGTTCTCCTTGCAGCCAGCGACATCTCTCTTCGACCCTCGTTGCTCATATATCCGTTCATAAACTGGGTTAACTGCTTGGAGTACCCGCATGTACAAGATGCGTGTGAACACCTTGTAACATGCGTTTAAACAGGTTATCGGCCTATAGTTCTTTGGGTTGGACAAATCTCCGTTCTTGGGGATCAGCACTGTCCGCCCCTCAACAACCCAAGAAGGAATTTGCTGCTCCCCATTTAGCCAAGAATTAAAAATTCTGGCCAAATGATGGTGGGTACTGGTTAACTTTTTCCACCAAAAGTTATTAATCCCATCAGGACCTGGAGCAGCAAAGTTCTTGGCTTAATTGCTTGGACCGCATATAAATAAATAAATATACGCCACAGAAATTATACAACCCCCAATTCCAGAAGCCAGGGCTTGTGCGGAAGGGAGTTACACATCGAAAAACGCGAACATACAACCATTTCCTCTGACAGTGCCAGTGCCGGAGCCAGGATTCGAACCCGGTGGTGCGATGTCCGTGTGATTAATCGCGATTGCCACCTTGTGCCTTAACCAACTCGGCTATCGACCAGACATGGATGAAGTACCACTATAAAAGCTTCCCCAATTCCAAGATATTGTGCGCGCTGAAGGAATGCATGGTCGGGGGGGAGGTCCGGTCGACAGCGACTAACCTCGGGGCACATGGCACACCCCGTTGTATTAATACGTTGCACGTACGCAGGGGGCTCCGTGCGTGTGGACCATTCTTTCCCCTTCACTCGTGGGAACTATCATGAACCAACAAGTTAAACCAAACACAGAGGCAGCCTCCTCAGGGAGTGGGACCTCGAATCTCCATGGAAAACTCCTCTCCTAAAAGCCACCAGGTCTGTCGTAACCCGCTGCGCACCTGATGTTATGATGAAGCGGGTTCTCCAGAGTGGCAGTTATTATTATTATTATTTTTTTTTTACAAAAAACCAGTCACCCTACTCTGTGCCTCTGACTCTCACAGAGGGGAGCTGGTAATAAATACTTGGCGTGAGTGACTACTGGGTCCGCGAATCGTGTGCCCTGAGTAGACGCAATGGACCAAGGATGACAGCCTTCTGCATTCTGCCGGCTAAGATCTCTGCCGAGTCTCGGCATGCCGGTATGATCTTTAGTTCTGAAAGCAGCGTCTGTCTCATTCCACCGAGGGCTCCTATTATCAGTACCACTATTTTAACAGAATGGCCTGGATAAAGCTTGCGGAGTTCGAAGAGTAAATCTCGATATTTAGTCCGGTTTTCCTCCCCTTTCAAGACAATGTTCAATGTTGCTCTCAACAGGAGCTGAGAATTCCACGACATACATAGTCTTGAGTTGGTGGTCGAGAAGTACTATGTCAGGCTTGTTGGCTTGTATTTGCCTGACGGTGGGAAACGAGTAGTTCCAATAAATTAGACAATTCTCATTCCTCACAACGGACTCAGTATCCCCCGGAGCATAAGGCAGCACTGGTGTTTTGTCTATCCCATACGAGTGCCTTAGATGATATCAAAGTACTCGTAATGCTGCGTCGTGTCTGTGAATATAGGCCGAGACTGCATATGTCGGGCAAGCCGACAGTAAGTGCATTACAGTCTCAGAAGCCCTACGGCAGGCCCTGCATCTGACATCAGGGACCTCCATACCCATGACACGACGTCGATAGACGAGAGTGTTAAATGCACCATCTTGGCAAGCCATTATGAATCCCTCGGTCTCAGACTTCAGCCCGGCTGACCTTAAAAAGGCGAATGTCAACCTTTCGGAAAAGCCCTGTCGATCAGCAGGTTCTCCTTGCAGCCAGCGACACGTCTTTTCGACCCTCGTTGCTCATATATCCGTTCGTAAACCGGTTCAACTGCGTGGAGCATCCACATGTACAAAATGCGTGTAAACACCTTGTAACATGCGTTTAGACAGGTTATCGGTCTGTAGTTCTTTGGGTTGGACAAATTTCCGTTCTTGGGGATCAGCACTGTCCGCCCCCTCAACAACCCAAGAAGGAATTTGCTGCCCCCCATTCAACCAGGAATTAAAAATTCTGGTCAAATGGTGGTGGGTGCTCGATAACTTTTTCCACCAAAAGTTATTTATTCCATCGGGACCTGGAGCAGCAAAGTTCTTAGAGCTCTCGAGAGCTCTATGAACCTCTTCTGGGGTTATTGGTTCTCACACTTCCTGTGGTTGCTGAAGCTTTTGAGAAAAAGCTTCAAAGTGTGCAAGAGCAGGAGAATCTCGGTTGAGTGGAGGCCTCTCCTCGAACAGCGTTTTCCAGAAGTTCTCCACCTGATCTGCAGTCGGCGGATTGCCTACACCACGCGGAGGTTGGAAAAGGCACGAAGGCTTTTGGCGGAACAGTTTATTTTCCGCAAGCCCTCTCGCCCGCCTCACTAGTTACTTTTTGCAAGTCACTAGCATCCGTATCCTGTCGAGACAGTGCTGTTTGGTGGTTCGCAGCACTGCCTCATTGAGTGTGTGATGGTCGCGTCTTAAGTTGGTGGCTAATTGACGCACTTTAGGCGTGAACGGCCTGTTGGCCGCCATATAGTATAGTATAGTATAGTGTATTTATTTCTCATGCCAGATATATATAGTATATATATGAACGTCACAACAGTAATACAAGTAAATAGTACAGGATCAATAAAATTTATAACTAACAATACATGTAACATCACATTTTACGACTAACTAATCAAATGATCACAAGTAACAGGTAAATATTTAAAACATTTAACCTAAATCATCACAGATAGTGTGTATGGACGTTTTAGTATCACTGTGGCTCAAGGTTCAGGTACTCCTCAACAGAGTAGAAACCGTTTGTAGCAAGAAAATTTTTCAAACAAGAATTAAACTTATTTAGCGAATTTATGGATTTAATTTCTGACGGTAACTTGTTATACATTTTAATACCTGCATGATATGGAGATTTCTTGTACAAGATTGTGTTGTGATTTTTATTTTTAGTAGATTACCATGTCTAGTACTATATGAATGATTGTCTGAATTGGTTTCAAACATGTTTAGATTTTTTTTGACAAGTTTAATAGTGTTGAATATATATATGCTGGAAATAGTTAGGA
The DNA here is from genome assembly GCA_963675555.1 of Leptura quadrifasciata. Classification (NCBI taxonomy): domain Eukaryota; kingdom Metazoa; phylum Arthropoda; class Insecta; order Coleoptera; family Cerambycidae; genus Leptura; species Leptura quadrifasciata. Next base: position 115,582,383 of record OY776673.1, read on the forward strand.
TTTTATTATTTTTAAAATAAGGTTTACAAGAGTCTCTTGGTGTAACATCAACTAATAATCTGATGAGCCTTTTCTGCAGGATAAACACGCGATTTATACTAGAAGCAGCACCCCAAGCTACGATGTTGTATGATAAATGTGAATATGCAAGTGCATAATAAACATTTAATAGAGATTTTATATTAAAGATACCCTTCAACTGTCTTAGTGCGAAGTATGCATAATTTAACTTTTGGCAAATATGTTTAATTTGATCTTCCCAGCAGAGGCTACTGTCAATCATGGTTCCCAGGAACTTGACAGTTGTTGAGAAGCTTTCAGTAGGTATTACTTTGATAAGATCATCTGCAGGTGATCTTCTTTGCGAGAAGTATACACACTGAGTCTTGCCAATATTCAAGATCAGTGTGTTACTGTGACACCAGTCTTGATATAATTGCAAAATCCTATTTATTTTATCTTGGAGTACTACAGGGTCCCGTGCTGAGAGCAACATTGAGGTGTCATCCGCAAACATAACAACCAATCCCTCCTGCATAATTGTAGGGTGATCATTGACAAATAACAAAAATAGTAATGGTCCCAGTACGGAACCCTGAGGGACTCCTTGAGTGACATCAAAATTTTCCGATGTTGTGCCGTGTATTTTCACATGAAGTTTTCTATCAGTCAAGAAAGATTTAATAAGATTTAATGTTAGACCTCTAATTCCCAATCTTTGCAATTTGTACACAACAAAATCAACATTCAAAGTATCAAACGCTTTGCTTAGGTCAAAGAATAACCCCACAACATGATTTTTCCTATCAATTTCATCGTACACAAACTGCAAGAGTTGGAAGGTGGCCGTTTCTATTGATTTATTTTGCTGGAAGCCATGCTGATTTGTTGTTATAATATTGTGTTTAATTAAGAACGATGATATTCTGTTAAATATTAATCTTTCTATAACTTTTGAGAGTACACATAGGATGGAAATTGGTCGATAGTTTTCAAAATCAAGCTCATCCCCTTTCTTAAATACTGGCAGAACTGATGCAATTTTGAAGATACTTGGAAAATGGCCTTGTTGGAAACATTCGTTAATTAAGTGTACCAGAGGCATAGCAATTATTTCACATGCATATTTTAGGGCTTTAGTAGATATTCCATCTACACCTATAGCAGACTTATCTTTTAGATTTTTTATTATGTCTATGATTTCCTCATGTGTTGTAGGCTTTAAAAATATTGTATGTTCAACATAGGAGCAACCAGTACATTCAGTGGAAATATTATCCTTAAAATGTTCAGACATTTTTTCAGACGCAACATTTGAAAAGTAATTCCCAAAATGGTCCGCAATGATTTGAGGATTAGTTGTGGGAGTGTTGTTTATATTTATTATTAATTTATTGCTTTCAAAACTTCTACCAAGTTGTTCATTAACCAGACTCCAAATTTCTTTTGAACTATTTGTTGCTTTATTTACTCGTTGTGAGAAATAATCTCTTTTAGATTCTTTGATGTTTATGTTTAATTGTTTTTTCTTGTCTTTGTATAATTTAGTCAGATTGAAATCATTCAATTTATTTGCCAACCAATAGAGATTTTTTAGTTCTTGGCTATCCTTCATCAAATCACAATTAAACCAAGTTCTTGCAACTTATTTTATTTGATTTCTTGTTACAATGAGTAACTAGGGGACATGAGCCCTCAAGACATATTAGGAACAACTCGATAAAATGTTTGAAAGCTTCATCAATGTTTTGACTGGCAATGCTATCCCAAGCAGTGTTTTCAAGCATATATAGATGAATTTATTAATATTTTCCTCTGAAAAATATCTAACATGATAAAATGTATTATTCTTTTCTGAAGTTATTTTTAAATCCTTGCAACAAATAATTTGTGTAGCATGATCTGCTATACACGGATTACATACATAAGCTAAGTATCTACCTTCTGGTAGATTCGTAGCTATGTAGTCAATACCCGTATTTGAGGTTACATTATTTATATTTGTTACAGTGCGAGTGGGTACATTTAAAGTTGATGTGAGATTAAAACAATCAAAGGTGTCTTCCAAAATATCTTTTTCTGCAGATTCTTTTAAGGAGTCTATATTAAGATCTCCACAAAGTATAATTATTGGATTTTGATTACTAGCAATTTGCAAAGTATGTGACAGATTATTAAAAAATATATCAAAATTGCCTGTTGGAGGCCTATAACTTACAATTACATGGATTTTGAAATGTTTATAGCCTAATGATGCTGCACACAGCTCAATGTTGGTCTCAGATGCAAAAGAATTAACATACTTCACCTTTTTTGGTTTGAGTGTATCTTTAATGTCATTTCTTGCATATATAGCTACACCACCGTGTTGGTGGTTCACCCTCCAGAAAGCACTTACCAGTGTATAATTAATTTAAACTATTTAATTCGGTTTCATTAGACCAATGCTCAGTGATACATAAAACATGCAAGTTGAGCAAAAATTTCCAGATTATTTAGTTTATTTCTAAGACATTGTACATTAACGTGACCAACATTTAATATTGGTTTTAAGTCTGTATTCTCTGTCATGCTATCTCCGTTTATGTTTTTGTTTGATTTTTCTATATTGGTCCTAAAAAAGAAGCCGGTTGTGTTATGTTGTGCTGGATTTCAGCATCATTCTGTAGAGTATGTCTTCTCTGGTATTTTTTATAGAGATGAAAATCAAACCTACGGTATGCGACACCTTTGGGCCAGAAAGACGGTTGATAAAGTTGGTCTTTATGTTTAAAGTCTGCTGCTACCATATAACTTTTAAGACCGTTTGATTCTGAAGTTAGTTCTTTAGCTATAATATTTTCTTCATCGTCTCCAGTTCTTTCTTTCAGATATGTTTTTATGTCTTCCTCGGTCACGTCACATGTTACCCTAGATATGAACATCCAAACATTTGGACTGGCTCCTTTAAATTTTTCATTGTTTTCTTGTGATTGTCCCACATTTCTCTGACGGGATGGCTTACTTCTCTGAGGGAATTGCCAGGTGTCATTTGGCTTGTTTCCCTGATTTGAAATTTCTCCAGAGGTTGCTTGTGGTGTGATCAAATTGTCATGTTCATTTATTTTACATTGTTTATTTTCTGCAATACTTAACTTATCTTGTGATGCTTTTAATATTTGAGAATACTGTTTTGGGGTCACTGGATTTTGTACTATCAATCCTTGAGTTTTTTGTGTGTTTACATTTTTTGGATCTGCTTGGTTGTTTTTTGTTTGGACACTATTTTCATTGTGATTATTCAGTTTAAGTTTTAATTCATATATTTCATCCCTTAGTGTCTTAAAATTATTCTCAAATATTGCTTTTACTCGGTTTACTATTTTGTTTATTGATTCTTCTCCCGGGTCCTGGGTCTTAGACTGGTTAAATTTATTAATCATTGATTTAAGGTTTGAATTTTCAACTTCCAATTTTCCAATTTTTTTGGTTAATAATTCCATATTTTCTTTTAGTTCTTTATTTATTTGTTTTAAATTTTCATTTTCCACTTTATATGAATTGCTTTTTATAGGGACATTTAGAATGTCCTGTTTACCAGATACCTCATATTCCTACTCAAGAAAACTTTGTTTTTCGCAACACTTTTTACTACATTTTTTTGCACAACTTGTATGAAATATACTTTTACAATTTACACAAATTACTTTTTTATTTATCGCGGGTCTTTTACAAAACCCACACTCTACATTTGACTCTGTGTCTTCACTTTCCGCCATCTTGAATCGAAAAAAAAAAAAAGTCCATCACACATTGGATACGGGATGCGTGTTGCCTCACCGACCGGATCTTGGCTTCCATCTTTTGTATGCGCCGCTCCGCCCTCTCCTGTGGGGAAGCAGTATTTCGCCTCTCCACCCGAGAAAAGCGTTGAGCAGCGGCATACACAGCACAGTTTATGTGCCAGAGGTCAGCCCGTTCTGGTAGCACTGTACGAAGTTCTTCATAAACTCTCGCGAGGTCCTGTGGCCCGGGGGTTTTTATGTGGTGTAACCCCCGTCTGGTACTGAGGCCCTCTGGTCTTGGCGGAACGAGGAGAGCCATGTCCTCAACCGGTGAATGCGGCGGCCCTTCGGCCACCTCATTCACCAGCCGACGAGCAGCTCTCACGTAGCCCCTACTAGGAAGGTGAGATACATAGTCACGCAGATTTTGTGGCGTGAAGGCGCTATGCTCTGGAAGCTTCTCACACCACAGAGTATGCATCAGTGCCATGTATCCCCTCCGTGCGGGCTCACTGCTTTCATAGCACAGCAGAAGGTCGCCCACATAAAGCGTCCTTGTAGCTCGCGGTTGTCGTCATTAGGCAATCGATCCAGTTGGGCCCCACCACCTTACCCGTGGCCCCTATCTGGATGGGGTCGATTGTGGGGGCCTTGCCTTCGGTTAATAGGAACCAGAGTGTAGAATTGTGGGTAGTTAGCCGAACAAGCCCACAACTAGGGGCGAGCGTAGGTGCGTCTTTACTATGTGCATACTTCGGTATGCGATGTAAAGCAACGACAGGCGCAGTTAGTACTTGGATGGGTGACCATTCCAACGGAAACCGCGTTCTCGCCTCACACATCTTCTAGCGGCTTGTATATCAGTGTATGCGCGGAAGCTATACAACCTTAGGCGAGGCTTGTATAGGAGATATACCATCCTTCGGAGGGGATGTAAAGCCGTCGGTCCCTTGTCTATTAAATGTTAGGCAAGTAAAAGATCCCTACTCTTCTTAAGGGAAGAGGTTCGGCAAAATTCCTGGTTGGGAGTAGCTCGTCTACAGGCGTCGGTGTTAGGCCTCAGTAGCGGAAATAGGCCGACGTTAAATAAATTTATAAAAAAAAAAAAAAAGCCCACAACTGACACCAGAGGGGAAGATGCTTTCCCCTCCCGGGTGCACTAGGGCTGCCGGTTCGGTTTTGCACCCCAGCTGGAGTAAGTGGTAGCGCTACTCACCAAAGGCTTGATAGATGGAAGTCAGCCCCTCCTGCTTATTTATTATTTTTTTTTGCAAAAAACCAGTCACCCTACTCTGTGGCTCCGACCCTCCGACTACCGGGTCCGCGAATCGTGTGCCCTGAGTTGACGCAATGAACCGAGGATGACAGCTTTCTGCATTCTGCCGGCTAAGATCTCTGCCGAATCTCGGCATGCCGGTATGATCTTTAGTTCTGAAGGCAGCGTCTGTCTCATTCCACCGAGGGCTCCTATAATCAGTACCACTATTTTAACAGAATGGCCTGGATAAAGCCTGCGGAGTTCGAAGAGCAAATCTCGATATTTTGTCCATTTTTCTTCCTCATTCAAGACAATGTTGCTCTCAGCGGGAGCTGAGAATTCTACGACATACATTGTCTTGAGTTGGTGGTCGAGGAGTACTATGTCAGGCTTGTTGGATTGTATTTGCCTGACGGTGGGAAACGAGTAGTTCCAATAAATTAGACACTTCTCATTCCCCACAACGGACTCAATATCCCCCGGAGCGTAAGGCAGCACTGGTGTTTCGTCTATCCCATACGAGTGCCTTAGATGATAGTAAAGCACTCGTAATGCTGCGTCGTGTCTGCGAATATAGGCCGAGACTGCGTATGTCGGGCAAGCCGACAGTAAGTGCATTACAGTCTCCGGCGCCCTGCGGCAGGCCCTGCAGCTAACATCAGGAACCTCCATACCCATGACACGACATCGATAGACGAGGTTGTTAAATACACTATCCTGGCAAGCCATTATGAATCCCTCGGTCTCAGACTTCAGCCCAGCTGACCTTAAGAAGGCGAAGGTCAACCTTTCGGATAAGCCGAGGTCTTCTATATTTTTATAGGAGACCCCGGGCAATGGCTTATCCTTATGGAGCTGCAGAAGGATGTTCTGTTCGGCAGCTCTAATGTGGGCTTTTAGTGGAACGGGTTCCAACTCAGTGACAGAGTCGGGATTTACCCGCTTGACGTCGAAGATGAAACCAAGTTCATCGGCTGCTCTCCGTGCTGCCTTAAAGAGACAAGCTCCTACCTTTGCATTTTCATGGTCTCGGACCATACAGAGGAGGGGATCCGAACTCCTGATGACCTTACATGCTCCATCCAGAACTATCCTGCTATGGAGACTCTCCAAGCTCAAGAGTCCACGGCCTCCCCAATGTCGTGGGAGATATAACCGTGGAACGGACGATTTAGGATGCAAGGTCCTATTGAGATGCATCTTCTTGCGGGTTACTACATCGAGTTGATGCAGCTCTTCTCTAGTCCACTTCACTACTCCGAAAGAGTAGAGAAGGATCGGAATGGCAAGCATATTTGTAGCAGACACCTTGTTCTTCCCCGACAGTTCTGAAGACCAGATCTGTCGGAGTAGGTGCTGATACTTGCCGCGGAGAGCGTTTTTCACTATACTCACTTCTTGGGTGGAGCGTTGCTCGACACCCAAGTAAGTGTACGACTCTCCGGCATCTAGATGGTGTAAGATGCTTCCGTCCACGAGCTGCGCGTCCTCTCCATAGTCACCGCATCGTCCTCTCTTGAGATGGATCAGTGCGCATTTGTCCAACCCGAACTGCATACCGACAGCCTGCGTGTACTCCTGTACCACCCTAAGGGACTGTTGGAGATCCCTCTCTCCAGAGGCATAAAGTTTAAGGTCATCCATATAAAATAGATGGGTGACCTTATGCCTCCTGTCGCCGGGGGTACCGCAGTTGTAGCCACGGGTTTTCTGGAGCGAGACGGATAATGGCAGTAGTGAGATGCAAAACAGAAGGGGGCTGAGGGAATCTCCCTGAAATACTCCTCTTGTGAATGTTACCGACTCTGTTTAGATTCTATCGTTACCCGATGTTATGGTAAAGCGAGTCCTCCAGAGCGGCATCAGTTATTCAATACATCTCACTACGGGACCGGGTACCACAAGACATTGGAGCAAGTGAACAATGAGCTCATGAGATGTCATGTCAAATGCCTTGCGGTAGTCGATCCAGGCCATAGAGAGGTTCCGCTTATACTGCATGGAGTCCTGCGTGACACATTTGTCGATCAACAGGTTCTCCTTGCAGCCAGCGACACCTCTCTTCGACCCTCGTTGCTCATATATCCGTTCGTAAACCGGCTCAACTGCGTGGAGCACCCGCATGTACAAAATGCGTGTAAACACCTTGTAACATGCGTTTAGACAGGTTATCGGTCTGTAATTCTTTGGGTTGGACAAATCTACGTTCTTGGGGATCAGCACTGTCCGCCCCTCAACAACCCAAGAAGGGATTTGCTGCTCCCCATTTAACCAGGAATTAAAAATTCTGGCCAAATGGTGGTGGGTGCTCGATAACTTTTTCCACCAAAAGTTATTTATCCCATCGGGACCTGGAGCAGCAAAGTTCTTAGAGCCCTCAAGAGCCCTACGAACTTCTTCTGGGGTTATTGGTTCGCACACTTGCGGTTGCTGATGCCTTTGACAAAAGGCTTCAAAGTGTGCAAGGGCAGGAGGATCTCGGTTGAGCGGAAGCCTCTCCTCGTACAGCATTTTCCAGAAGTTCTCCACCTGATCTGCAGTCGGCGGATTGTCCGCAAGCCCCCTCGCCCGCCTTACTAGTGACTTTTGCAAGTCACTAGCATCCGTATCCTGTCGAGACAGTGCTGTTTGGTGGTTCGCAGCACTGCCTCATTGAGTGTGTGATGGACGCGTCTTAAGTTGGCGGCTAATCGACGCACTTTAGGCGTGAACGGCCTGTTGGCCGCCACATAATCCATCACACATTGGATACGGGATGCGTGTTGCCTCGCCGACCGGATCTTGGCTTCCATCTTTTGTATGCGCCGCTGCGCTCTCTCCTGTGGGCAAGAGGTATTTCGCCTCTCCACCTGAGACGAGTGTTGAGCAGCGGCATACACGGCACAATTTATGTGCCAGATGTCAGTCTCTTCTGGTAGCGCTGTACAAAGTTCAGCGTCCACTCCGGCCAGGTCTTGTGGCCTGGGGGTTTTCAGACGGTGTAACCCCCTTCTGGTACCAAGGCCCTCTGGTATTGGCGGAACGAGGAGAGCCACGTCCTCAACCGGTGAATGTGGCGGCTCTTCGGCCACCTCATTCACCGGCCCAGGAGCAGCCCTCACGTAGCCCCTACTACGAAGGTGGGATACATAGTCACGCAGATTTTTGGCGTGAAGGCGCTATGCTCTGGAAGCCTCTCACACCACAAAGCATGCATCCGCGCCATGTACCCCCTCCGCGCGGGCTCACTGCTTTCATAACAATGCAGAAGCTCATCCCTCAGTTCATCTGTCCACTCAAAGCATCCTTGTTCATTGCGTACATCGTCAACGGGCGGTCTATCTGGTTGGACCCCACCACCTTGCCCTTGACCCCTATCCGAACGGGATCGATCGTGGGGGCCCAGTCTTCGGCCTGTCGGAACCAACGGTTAGAGCCTGTGGGTGGTTAGCCCAGCAGGCCCACGACCGACACCAGAGGGGAAGATGCTTTCCCCTCCCGGGCGCACTAGGGCTGCCGGTTCGGTTTTGCACCCCTAGCTGGAGTAAGTGGTGGCGCTACTCACCAAAGGCTTAATAGATGGAAGTTAGCCCCTCCTGCTTATTATTATTATTATTATATTAATAATTAACTCCTTCACCTATTAAACGCATCCCTACCCCACAATCCCTCCCTGGCAAGATATACTTCAGACCTCCATGTTGGTTCTTGCTGGACGGTAGAGTTTGTTTTTTACTTTATACTGTTATGTGCTGCCCTCTAACAGAGAGGAGAGTTGTAATTACTCCCTGGCCAGAAGTGTGGCGCCATCTGTGGGCCAACTGGCGAACCACCATTTAGTAGTGCCTAAGAAAATTATAGAGAATTCCAGTATATTTCTGGAAAGTTCTACAATGATATTCTGGACATTCCAAGTGGGTATATAAAGAGGTGAAGCCAGCAGATGGGGGAACAGAACAGTACAGTTTAGTGAAGGATAAACAGTTCAGTTTAGTATCCAGTACAGTTCTGGGTAATCTGTGGTTCTGGTTACAGAGACAGTTTGTAGAAGAAGAGTTCAGTTGAGTGAAGTAGGCAATACAGAGTTTTTAGGTTAGATAAAGTTGTCAAGTTTAGGAAGAAAAGTACATAGTGTTTTAAAAGTAGTGAATTCATATTAGATTAAGTTATTATTAGTTGTGTGATTTTTAAGTATTTACTAGTGTAATTTTAGTGATTAAATAAATTAGTGGTTTGTGAAAATTCTTGTTGCAAGTTATTCGAATCCACGGAGTGTTTACTGAAAATTGTAAGCACGTAACAATACTTTAAGTAAGTAAGTAAAAGTTTATTGGTTTTTAGAGACCTAAAACAAGGTATAAAACAAGTCACATACAATTTTAATAAAATACATGGATAAATAAGACAGATTTACAAGAAACAAAAAATAAAAAACATACATACACTACATTACACTAATGACAAAATAATAAAATAGTGATTTCAGTTAACCACTGTGATATTATACAGAAAAGTTCTCATAGGAAGAACTCATCTAGATTATAATATAGGCCATTCATTAAATGATTTTTTAAAGTCTTCTTGAATCTGGAGTAGGTAGGTTGCTCCTTAATGTTTGCTGGAATTTTGTTATAAATTCTAATGCCACTACTTAGGGGTCCTTTTAGGGTTATGTTTAGAGAACTTTGATACTTATAAAACAAATTATACTAACATGAAGAGAAAATTACTAATATTTGTGTAATGGTAAAGTTTTTCGCAAAATTTTCATCGCGGCGCACATGTGTATACCTCCCACCCCTCGGAACCTCCCACGCCTATCTATCCCCTGCCTCCCCACTTTAAAAACTGAGGAACCGCCACTGGTGCTTGTTTTAATACTGTTGGAAATTTACCCTCTAAAAATGACAAGTTTATTAATTTAGTAAATGGTTCGGCTATATAATCAATGACTTCTAATAGCAAGGAACATGGGATGCCATCGAATCCAGCAGAATTTTTAATTGAAATTGACCTGATACTTTTTATTTCTAATGAGGTTAAGTTAATGAGGACAGGAATGTTGAGTTTGCAATAAACATATTTTTTGCATTGGTATTTAAGTTATATTATCTGTTAATAAATTGACAAAGTAATCGTTGAATGCCTGAGCCGACTTTTGGTCTATTTCATTGCCCTTTTCATCAAAAAATGAATGTGGCAATTTTCTTTTGTTTTTCAGATTCGTGTGATTATTTATTAATTGCCAAGCTATTAGTGATTTGTTATTGGATTTATCATATAGTGAGTCGTAGTATGATTTCTTTGTTTTTTCGATTTGTATTTCATGATTTTTCTTAAGTATTTACCTAATTAATACCTCATTATCATTAGTATATTTGTAAATATTATGGATGTTTCTGATAAACATGTATTGGCTTACTATTTCAGGAGTAGCCAGGGTCTATTTTTTGAACTGTATTTCGATGACACTTTTGTATTGGAAATGCTATATTTATTAAGTCGATTAATGTATTAAAGAACAAATTAAATTTATTGTCACTATTGTGAACCGAGTCTAAAAAGTTCCATTTCTCCTTAATAAGCAGAAATTGTAAATTACTTATATTTCGTTTATTTTTAAAACATCTGATAAAGTAAATATTGCCATTATCTTTTTTGCATTTAAATGTTTCTAACTGTATAAAATGATCTGCACGTATGACCTTTGGATCTAAAGAATATTCACCTATATTTGAAAATATATTATCTATAATAGTTTGAAGTAGTTATTTTGAATTCGAGTATATTCTTTAATGCGCTTTTTTAAACCAAATGTCAAGAGTAGATTAGACAATTTTTTTGCAGAGTTATATTTGCATTTATCTTCAAAATTGAAATTAAAATCTCCACATAGAAAAATATTATCTTGAGGTTTAATAACATCATTTAGCAAATTTTCCATGCTATTTAGAAAAATCTTAAAATCAGCTGAGGGAGCCCTATAGAATTATATAATAATTATAGATATTTATCCTATCAAAATAGTTATATTATTATAATTAAAATCAGACAATACATATTCAAATTGAGAGTTTCCTTTTTTAGTTTTATTATAATTTTATAGCTGAGATTTTTGTGAGTTAATATCACAACATTTTTTTCACTTCTACAAAACTAATCGGCCACATTGTATAAATAAACCTTTACATGTAGAATTTCTTTTCAATTTTATACCAAAAGTTTCTGATATACAAACCACTTCGGGAAAGCTTAACGATTGAAGTAATATCTCCAGGTTTTGAATTTTGTTTCTCATACTTCTAATATTGATATGACATGTATTTTCTTAGTTTCTGTTCCTCCTGTCGTTTACTGGGTTCATTTATAGGCATCTTGCTTTTAACTATTGCATTTAGAGTTTAGGTTTTAGAGAATTAAAAAGTTGTCATACTCAAGATGTAGATTCTAATGTCCAGGTAGATATAACAAAATGCCAATTACACAACAAACTGAAAAACTTGGAAGAGTTAATTACATCTTCCTTACAAATGATTAAATCCGATATCACGGAATTGAAGAAGGAGATGGAAGAACAAGTTCATTGTATAAACAAGTTGCAATTAAAGAGAAATACAAAATATTTTTGTTATTCATAGCGTGAAGGAAAATAATAGTGATTTATATGAGGATGTGTCATAAATTCATTTTCGATGAATTTTAATATCACTGTTAAAAAAGAGGATCTAAATGTGTGTTATCGCTTAGGATAAAACGTGAACGGTAAAAAACCGCAACCGATTGTTGTTGATTTTATTCATCGTTGGGCCCGAGATCAGATATTTTTTTCGAAGAAAAAACTAAAAGGAACCAAAATGATTATTACTGAAATATTATCTTATAAAGTTCAGGCCTTGTTTAAAGAAATAAATCAAATTGTGGAAAATTCTGCATGGACGATGAATGGATGGATTATAGTGTTACATAATGGAAGGAAAATTACGAATGTCTGAAAGTGATTGGTTGGAAATAAAAAATGAAATTGTAAGCATATAATTGTGTTTGCTAATGACATATGCAACTTCAATGTTTTTGTATGGATTTCTGGTTAGTTCTTTATTTATATTTTTTCAATTGTTTACCTTCCATATTAGAATTTATCATTATTATTTTTATTGTAAAATTTGTCAGTAGGTATATATTTTTAATATTCTCATTTCAACTATATAACCTATTTTATATTGTATATATATATATCATTTATTCTTTTGCGTTAATATAGGTTCTTCTCATATAACATCAAGATTCAAGAATATGCATTTTTTGGTTATTTTGCATTTAGTAATCACACACTTTACTTTAAAGTATATCGTTATTTATGATTTTCATTAATGTAATATTTTTTGGTACTATGTTAGGTACCTATATACTTTATATTAATTATTTTCTAATGGCTTGATGTTTTGTATCCGTTTGGCATATTGTATTGCGTCGTAATTTTTAATTAAGAGTACATACATGAGATTTTGAGCATACCATTACTGCTGTAGATTATTCTTTTTGTTTAGTTTTACTTTTTAGATTTTGCTTAGAATATACATATCGCAAAAATAATATACATGTCAAACAAGTCTTTTTTTTTAAATATGTCACCTAAATGTAAGGTCCTTAACAGCACATTTTGTAGAATTTTTAGAGTATTTTTCCTCTTTGGATTATGACGTTATCGCTCTGAGTGAGACATAGCTAACCGCAGACATTTCCATAAATACTGTTAATATATAGCAGGCTACAATTTTGTTAAGAGAGACGGAGAGAGAGAGAGAGAGAGAAGAGGAAAAGGTGGTGGTGTAGGAATTTATATAAAAAATTCAATTACATTTATTTTATTGGAAAATAGCGAAAATATTGAAAATATTTGGGTAAGTTTTAAAATTCGCAATGTAAATTTTGCACTTGGATATACTTATAAGCCTCCAAATTTTAATATCAATAATTTTTTTTAACGAATTTGAAAATACATTAGTGAATATTATTCCAAAATGTGACGAAATAATTTGTCTAGGAGATTTTAATATTGACTTGATAAATGTAAATAGTTCGGCAACCAAAAATTTCATGAATCTTCTAGAAAGCCTTGGTTTAAAGCAAATCGTTAATAATTCAACAAGAATTACATTAAATAGTGCCTCTCTATTGGATTACATAATATTATTCGAGGAACGCAGTTTTTCTAATTGTGATACAGTATCTTTACCAAATATTTTGGATCATGAACTGGTTTTTGTAGACTTGAATTTTCAAATACAGGGTGGTCAAGCTATACCACACACTTATAGTGATATTAAAAATATTGATGAAAAAACACTTTATGAACATTTACAAGCCATTCCATGGCACAATATACTTGATATTGATAATATTGATGATAAAATAACATTTTTTAATGAAAACATGACACTTCTTATGGACGTACATGCACCTTTAAAGTCTTGTATTTTCAAAAAAACATATAAACCTTGGATTACAGATAATGTTAAGTTACTCATCAGTTTAAAACACAAAGCTCTACAGAAACTCAAAAGAACCAGGAACCCTACTCATTTCCAAGAATACAAGTTCAATACGTAGAGAAAAAAAGGAATACTTGCTACATTCATTTCAAATGAATAGCAAAGTTGTTTGGAAAGCTGTCAAAAATTTGCAAATATACAACAATATATATATAACTTAGCAAACATCAATGAAATTAATAATTATTTTATAAATTCCATCCCGCATATTAGACAAGGTAACAATATAAATAATTATTATCAAGGTATTAAAACTTCAGTGAATTCCATTCTTACTATTAAAATGATAACAAAAATTGAGATAAGTAAACATTTACTTTCCATTAAATCTCGAGCTATTGGTGCTGATGGTATGTATATTGATTTTATTTTACTTTGTTGTCCTTTTATTTTAAAATATATATGTCATATTGTAAATTTTTGTATTATCAATTCAGTTTATCCTAGTGACTGGAAAATAGCACACGTTGTACCTCTTCCTAAGATTAATACTCCCGAGGGGTATGGTGATGTCAGGCCTATTAGTATTCTACCTATACTTTCTAAGATCTTGGAATATATAATTAAATATCAAATTGTGGAGCACGTGAAAAATAACAATATATTACTATATACACGGTCAGGTTTTAGGAAGAGGCATAGTTGTGCTATGGCTTTGTTAAATGTGACAGATTATATTTTACGTGCAATAGATTCGAGGTTATCTACAGTGCTGGTATTGCTTGACTACTCGAAAGCTTTTGAACTTTATTAGTAATATTAAAATATGCAGAATTTAGTACTGAGGCAGTAGATTTCATTGCTAGTTACTTAATAGATAGGAAACAAAAAGTAGTATTAAATGGGCATTTCTCTGATTCTATAAATATTTTTCAAGGTGTACCGCAAGAATCTGAGTTGGGTCCGCTTTTATATACTCTATACACTAGTTCTTTACCGACATTTATACAAAATTGTGGCACCCAGATGTACGCAGATGATACTCAATTATATTTCTCTTTTAATCCTGAAAATATCCGGAATAGTTGTGATCTTATAAACAAGGACCTCAAAATCATATACAAAGTTTCACTAGAGCATTCCCTAACTTTAAATCCTAATAAATGTATAGCAATGTTGTTTAGTCGGCCAATAAACAAAGCCAGATTAGCTGGAGAAATTAACATTAAAAAAATGATATGCCTGTACCAGTCACTGAAGAAGCAAAAAATTTAGGTCTCATTGTAGATACATCACTAAGATTTGATAAACATACATCAAACTGCATTAAACGTGCCATTGCCAGATTAAAAGTTTTATATAGCCCTAGACATATTTGAAATACAAATTTAAAAATTATACTTTGTGATTCACTGGTCTTGTCAATATTTAATTATTGTTACACGGTATATGGGCCTTGTCTTACGGCTGCAAATTGCCAACATATACAAAAAATACAAAACTTCTGTTTGAATTTATTTATGGAATTAGAAGGAGAGAACCCATTAGTCACAAATTGCAGGAAACCAGATGGTTTAATATGAAAACTAGACGTCATTTACACGCTAGTTCTCTGTATAACAAAATTATACTTAGAAATAAACCTTCATATCTCTATAGTAAAATTACATTTCATACGGATGTACATAATTTAAATATTAGATTTAAAGGCACTTTAACCCCACCAATACATAGAACTACTTTATTTGAAAGGTCTTTCTCATTTAATATATGTAGAATATATAATTCTCTCCCACCTTCTCCCAAATCTCACGCTGTCTCTTCCTTCTCGCAAATGTATAAACGCATTTTTCCATTTAATTAGGTAGTCATCACTTATCTCCTTTAAATACGACATATTATATTGTAAATTATTTTGCCTTTTCTATACCAATTTGACATTTTACTCTTGCTTTGTGTATTTCTGTTATGGATATATATTTTTTTCTTCGTGTTATCTACCACTATGAGGTTAAGTGTAAAAACAGCTCTAGGGAAACCTCTAGCTGAATTTCGTCTTTTCATTTATTGTTTTGTTATTATTTTCTTATTATGTCCAAAGAAATGAATAAAGTGTATTATTATTATTATTATTTTGTTGAAAGCAAGATGTTTATCCTTTATCCGCACTGTCTAGTCCCAGTAAATGAAAATTAGCTGAGCCTGTATTGGTAAATAAATATTTTTTAAAAGGTTTATTTCCAGGTGGAAATATTTTTAAAAAGGGATACGTCCAGGCTGATTAAAAATCATAATACTTAAATTTATATAAAAAAGGAGGCATGGCAGATATAAGAAATTGTAGACTGATAGCTGTTATCCATTATAGCAAAGGCGATGGAATAAATGACTCTCTCTACAAATATTGAATTATAAATGATAAATAAAATAAATACATAAAAAAACAATCTACAATAAGAGCAATCTATAAGTTTATGTACGTACCTTCTCATTTCTCCATATGTTTTCCAATCATATAAAACTACTGTAGTTAGATTATAAAACATTGTACTTAGATAATGTTCTGTTTCATCTTTGATGCTTTTATAATATCTATCCATAGGCATTGGTAGATACTTATGAAAATTTAATGAAAAGCAATTTTGAAATGGATCAGAAGGTGGCAACTGCAAATGGAGATGTGTTTGGAGTCTTAAATTGGTTTCAATTATCTGGTGCAGCGGCATAAAGAAGTGATCCTTAATTATTTTGCTTGCAGCTTCATTTACTTTATCTCCCGCAAACACAGATGAATCAGACAATGCATGTAAAACAAGCTAAAACATTGATTATACATCTTTACCATTTATTCTTAATAAAATTTAATATTAACTTTAATTTTTTAACAAAATATATAAGCCAACGCAAAGTAGTTAAATTATACAAAATGAACAAATATGTAGTAAAGTAAAAATATACCTACTACCAAAGTCCAATATTCCACCATTTCCTATGAAAGGAAATTTATTCATTGCCACCAATTAAGGTGCACAATGTGCATTTCCAAGTAAATTGAAAATACTGTCCTACAACTTGCCACATACTACGTCTTCAATCAGAAAACGCAAAATAAAATTTGATTGCAATAAGCCCCCAGCAGGTAGATTAATCCTAAAATATGGACTATAGTGCAGGCTGTTGTGCATCGCCAGCCGTAGACTAGTTTTGAGCTTGTTAGTTCTCATCAGTATGACATAGGTGAATGCACAACAATCCTTCCTCTAATCATCAACTTACAAACAAGAGGTATTCGCTACTTGTAGATAGCTCCATCTGGTGGCGATTTATTGCAATCAAAGTTGGCGAAAAACATTTATTCCCTCTGCAATAATTTATCCACTTTGTGTTGGCTTATATATTTGGTTAAATATAACTTAGTCTAAGTTTTATGTGACAGAGTTTAGAAATAATCAAATTAAAAGAAAAATATAGTATAATATAACATTTTTACAACAAATATTTAAATTTTTTAACATACAATTGTATAAGTAATTTAAATAACATACTCCCAGATATATATGACCCATCAATAAAAATATATATTCCAGACAGGGCTAGTGTTAATCATCCAAATAGTAATAGGAACTACTAATGCAAGGATTAGCGGGATAATGTTGCGCATATTGACTAACAGCAGAGCGGATCTGCTTGCTTTAAAACAATTTTAGGACATATTCAGCACTGGCCCTGCAAATCAAGAAGGTCTTAGACCTGCTCATACAAAACAACAGCTCCAACTCTGTTGGGTAAAGGACACAATGGAAATTAAGGTAATGTAACGAGTGGATGCCCACATCTATATAATCTCTGAAAGTAACTTTTATGGTCCAGAACTAGTAAAAGAGCTTTTGAATTCAGTTTATAGTATCTAGATAAAGAACTGTATACAAAAATGTCACGTGGACTGTTGGAGTAGCCTAAGCAGCTGTAGACAAAGCACTAAATAAGCACATTCATACACTGGAAGTTGTAGGCAACCCCAGATGTAGAGGAAGTAATTAACTTAGATGAGACTGAGTATTAATTATTTGTTAGATAGCAAACAAGTAAAGATGATATTTATACATTTTGAGGAAGTAGAAAAACTATGTAGGCTACTACTTTTATGCATATCTAAACAAAAGCAATGGACATTGAATTTCTACTAGCTAATTTCTTGTTAAAATATTGACATAAAATGAATTCACTCGTCAATCATTATCTAAGTTTTACCATTCACAAAATTGTTATACTTACATAATACCTGGAGAGATCAGCCTTGGACGATATAAGTTTGGAGAAATATATTGGTAACAAATACTCCTGGTGCCAGTACAAAAATGAACAGTCACATCTATCCTTTAATATAGAGGTAAAATTAATTATTAATTCTAATTTATTCAGCACCGATCTTATTTCAATTAAATTAGATGCACTTAACCCACTTGCTGATAAGGCAAGATTTGCAACCAGCAGACTTTCATTAGTGCTAGGCCCTATAGAATAAAAGTAATTATAAATTTATCAAATATTACTAATCAACAATACCTTTTAATGTTTGTTCACAAACATTTAATGATGACAAGACATCTAACTGATGTTCTTTATATGATTTCTCTTGGGTAAAATGTTTCTAAAAAATAATACATTAATTTTTAAAAAACAATCATTACTTTTTTGCATTAGTTGACTACAACAAATTGCTATTTACCAGGTTGTAATGTTGAAATATATAATTATTCAAAAATTACATAGTGGAAGCCATTACTTTGTGGTAATCAATCATGATGATCCAATAAAACACTTTTTTCGCATTTTGGCTGATAATAAGCTATTTTACTAAATTTAAAATCGTTTAATAAAGTGGCACTTTACCACATCGAACTGTCACTTTACTATATAGTAATGCCAGTATTAATAAAAACAGAAAATTGTTTATTTAAATATTGGAAACATTGTTATATATATTAAAAGCACAATTATTTAAATTTGAAAAGTTAACCACACGATATTTATTCAGTTCCACTTGTTCTTCCTGAAAACTCTTATGATTATCTGTATTCTTGAATAATAAACAGAAGCGGGTAAATAGAGCATCTCATGCCATGACATGTCACTCATAACTGGCAAGGTAAATTATCTATCATAAGCAACTATACTACATCAAATGATATATTAACATATTTAACTTAACGAACTAACCTAAAGAAATACTTGTATTATACCTATTTTAGTTAACAAAATGTAGTAAAAAAAAAAAAATGTAACAAAAGGATTCGAATCCTCATCACGGTACGATATGCTCTATTTACTCGCTTTTTGATAAACAAAGCCGTGTCAGTTACTAGGTTACAGAAATTCTACACAAGTGCCTACTATGAAATTTTTTAAATTTCAAACTTTGTAATGCTTCCATATCTATCACTATTTGCTTATAATTACTTACTAACACAAAATGTGAAAAAAAAATAGTATAAACAAATCTCGTAAGAAAAGCATTTTTACTAAACTCATATAGTTTTAAGTTACTCACTCGCTGCGCTCGCTCGTGCTCAAACACTATACTCGTTTAGTAAAACTTTGCTTTTCTAAACTTGTTGTTTAATGTACTATTATTTTATATTTTCCACTAGTTTAATATAACTAAAGAGAATTCTTCTCTTGTGAAACATTTGAAAATGACATGCTGGGTGCCAAAACTGCAATAAAGTTTACATACAGTAAACTAGCGATAAAAAAATGAAGTAAAACTGTTTTATTAGATCATGTATGCATGATATTGTCTATATGTTTAGAATCATGGCATTTTGCATAAAAATTTCAATAATCAATAACAATTTAAGATAGTGTGTACTTATCAATTTGCAAAATTCTGCAGAAGTTGCATAATGCTTTTGAAAGGGACAACTTACTGACATAGTTGTTTATACTATGGATACAGTTTTTTATTCAATCCAAATCCAAAGCAAGACATTATGTTTGCAGATAAACGGAAATAATATTGAACAGTTACTTTGATCCAGTATTTCTATTTAAAGCTCAAATACTGTAAAAGGGAATTTTTTATTTTTAAGTCATATTTATATTTTTATAGTGATATTTAGAATTAGGGTCAGACCGTGATCCTAATTCGTTAACATATACTGAAACATTCCATATAACAGAAAAACACACATTTATGCAGCTTGATAAAGCGAATTTTATTTTGTTTTAAAATGTTAATGTTGATAATTAGTTTTATCATAAAACGTGTTTGATTTGTAAAATGTGCTATATAAAGAAAACCCTAATGATCCGGGGTCCGATGATCCTTTTTAAAGTGATTACTAACAGGCTGAATTTTCATGAGTGGCATCGTTTTGACGAGTCTTCCAACTTTTCTCTCTCTCTGAGAAAATTCTCGGTAAAGGTATGCAAAGTTCTACGCAGCCGCTAAACATGTTGATCGTGGAAATGACACTTTCATGGCATAGGACTGGAAAACCTACCATAAAATTTGTAGGACAATTTGACCATTCGATTTCAAAAATATTGTAAACAATAGTGTAAAAATCAGCCCATATTTTTCATTTTTGTGGTTTATTAAAGGACCATGCACATTTCTTAGGTAAAAGTGGTTTCGGTCAAATAAGCTGAAATTCGAATTTGTTGTACTTCTTGTCGTTCTAAACAAGAGGCTCAATGGGTGACCTCCGAAAATGGACAGTTTTCGAGCTACACTGTAAAAAGATAGTATGGATGATGGTGTGTATTTACTATGAGATTTGTTTAAACTGCATCGTAGCGGGGATATGGCTCAGTGGCAGAGCGTTTATTTTGCATGTGAAATGCCCCAGGTTTGATCACTGGGGTCACCAGAATTTCTTTTACAAACCATTCCTGTTTAATTACTATCATTTTTAAAACTGCACATATAATTTTAAAACCATAATTATTATTAAACTAAAAAATTAAAGAACATGATAATATTCCTTAAATATAGTTAAACGTTTAGGTACGTAGTATTACTGGTTATCATTATTATTCACAAGTAAAAATACATTTGCAGAAGCACACACTTGCTTTTTTTCCAGTGGTTATCTTATATTTGTCTAAACGAAAATTCTACGTTATTTGAATTTTAGAATTAATTAAAAAATAATAGTAGGCCTATAGCCTGTCTAAAATTAAATGTTTTGACATTTGTAAACATTTTAATAATGACGTGTTTATTTGTTACAACTTTGGTATTGTATTTAACAATAGAAGAGTTCTATAACAAGCGTTTGACTTTGGTTGTTAAAAATCCAGACATGTTTAGGTGAAGAGTAAACTGTTATATATGTAACATTGGTTTGCAGCCACGAGCAATGGTTAGCATTTCTGGAAGTGAAAATGAGCTAAAGCATCAAATTGCAATTCGTCGTCGTGAAGATGTTAACTTACCACCTCGAGATATTGAAGCTAACTGTCGCATATGTCTTAATTGCAATCGAACTGTCAATGCCGAGATTGATGAATTAGCACGTTGTAACCGTTGACCCACTATCTATGCCACAATAATTTTAAAAAATGATACAGGCCCCTGATTAGAGGTCCAAAGGGTGTTTTGCTGTTACCCTTTTTTTTAAGGCTACAAAAAAATTTTTTAAAGTGCCCTCCTGATGATGCGTGGGAGCTGACACTGCCTGGCTAGCCGTATAGCAAATAGGCGTGGGTTGCAACAAGGGGGTTTTAAAGAAAAATGTGACTACTTAATAGTATAAAATTTAATGTGAAACAAACAATATCTAAATGTGTATATACGAATGCAACGAACAATATAGCAAGAGTTTAAAACGAATGTGACTATAACAAATTTAACTAACTAGTAGGCAATGGTAATCGATAAACATATATCATAAAATATAATCAGTACTCAAGTACATTAATAGGAACAAAACATATATATACATGCATATAACCAAATTGTTTACAATAAACAAAGAGGTAAGTAAGGCGTGCTCGTTAGGTACTTAATATAAAAAAAACTAAATAATGGTTTGCTCAAAATTTGGCAGCGACAACCCAGTCCACTGGTTCCATAATGTTGGCACAGACACATACACAACACATACCTTTCTGAGCGGATGTTACTTGCCCTAGCCAAGAAGATGCAACAGGTTCCGAAGGCTGAGGCACGAATGAAGTCCCAGACCCCAGAAGTCGAGGACACTTTACCCAAGCTACAAGAAGTCTCACCATCCACAGCTCTTCACAGCCACAGAATAAGTATTGGCTAATGTTGTGGAATGCCCTTGAAAAAAACTAGTGGTGCGCAAAAAAAATGTTCTACAAAAACTCTTGCGAGAAACTTCTGTGTTAGGGGAACTTCGGTATAAAAAGTTTCGGAGGTAAAAAAAAACCCTCTTGCCAGAGAGTTTCTTTCCCAAATTATAAAAATAGCCTCAGGTTCTTCTAAACTTGCTGATAAATGGCCTTCGATTGCTGAGGTGCGGAGAGAAGGAAAAAAAACGGCGACTCGGTGTCCCAACTATATCCCCTCAAGGGTTCAAGTTTCCATAAAAATACATATACCATTCAAAAATTCCAATGTTTCACAATAGAAATACTCGATTTGTTGATGGAAAACACTTAAATCCACCCGGATGATGAATAAAATAAAATTATTTTCCAATGGAACTTTAGACGACCATCTTCCTTTCCCGTTACCTTCAGACTTTCTCGCCTGGCCTCTGCCCTCAACAACTGGAAACTCCCGCACCTTACCTACCGACAGGAATTCATCCAGCTACGGTTCGCACCTTCGCTAGATGGTTCATGCAGCTAGGGGCGGACCAACCTAAATTCCTATTTAATATTCACACAAATTGCGGAATATTTAAAAGCCAGTTACATGGCCTGAAAGTGGCATGTAATATCGTGATCCTGATTGTTTGAAATTAAATGTTTTAAAGCAGACCACAAATAATTCTTGTATGTTTTGCAATGGGTTACACAATCTAAGTAGGCTTTCTGTCGAGTGTAGTGTTAAAGTCTTTATCATAAAAAATATTTATATACCCGAATCAGCTCGCTGCTGTCATCATTATTTAGACGCCAATGGATTTATTCTACGAGTTCTGTTGGATAGTTTGCAATTTTATAATAGACCATACTGCTTAAACGGTGTACAGGTGCAAACTTCATCAAGGATTATCTGGTGATTTTTTTAAAGTCATTTTCAGGTACACGAGCAGGCAAGCTGTAAGTCTTGTTATTACCACAGTAAGAAAGAAGATCATTGATGGTATGTTTTGTTCCTCTAAATATAGGATTACAAGAAAGCAATACATACAGAGACATGTGACGGATTTTGCGAATGAACTCTATAACTCTAATCGGGATCTGCATGTAGCGATTGCATACATAGATGGAACTTATGCCTACATTCAGAAAAGTAGCAATTTTAGAGCACTGAGGCAATCATATTCAGTCCATAAGGGCCGTCACTTAATAAAGCCAGCCCTCGTTGTAGCCCCGAATGGATATATATTAGATATTCATGGTCCTTACTTCTCTGATTCGCATAATAATGACGTCTCAATGCTCCATAATGAATTTGAAGTGGATGCCAAGGGCTTCGAGAATGGTTCAATAATGATGACATTTTTACATTTTTATTGTGGACCGTGATTATTCAGACGTTTTCCAACTTCTTGAAAATATAAGAATTAATTACAAAATACCATCACGTCTAAAGCATGGCGAATGGCAACTTAATACCGAAGAAGCTAACGATTCCAGATTGATTACCAAAACGAGGTGGATAATAGAGGCACGTATAATAGTCACATAAAATATGTTTTTAATTTTTTTGAAAAAATAATTCCTATGCACCAATGCTATTAATATCGGAGACTTTTATCGGATTGCTGGAGCAATACTTGATAAATATCGAGAGCCAATACTTATGGAGGGATCAAACGCAGAACTTGCTCAAATAATGCTAGAGAAATCTCAGACACTTAACGTTCTACAAACCAGAGTTGAAATAGACAACCTTCACACTAGAAATGTAAGATGGGTTCATTTAACTGAAAATCATATACCCCTTTTTCCCAGACTTAATTTAGATTATTTAAAGGAGCTGACAGTATCTGAAGCTGACAGCTGAATTAAATATCCTAGCACCGCAATGCTTGCAAATATTATTGATGCAGGTCATAGACCGCGGCAAGAGGATATACATCCAGTAGCAGTTATGGAGCAGGAATTTTTCATTCTAATTATGTCTAATGGCCCTGTTCTATATTTTTTTAGTTTAATAATAATTATGGTTGTAAAATTATATATGCAGTTTTAAAAATGATACTAATTAAACAGGAATGGTATATAAAAGAAATTCTGGTGACACCAGTGATCGAATCCAGGGCGTTTCACATGCAAAACGAATGCTCTGCCACTGAGCCATATCCCTGCTACGATGCAGTTTAAACAAATCTCATAGTAAATACACACCATCATCCATACTATCTTTTTACAGTGTAGCTCAAAAACTGTCCATTTTCGGAGGTCGCCCATTGAGGCTCTTGTTCACAACGACACGAAGTACAACGTATTCAAATTTCAGCTTATTTGACCGAAACCACTTTTACCTAAGAAATGTGCGTGGTGCTTTCTTGGCTTAACTATGGATCAAAAACTTACGTGAGAAGTTCACATAAATAATGTCTGTTCTAAGCTTAGTAGTATCTGTTATGTTATTAGAACTTTAAGAGAAACCGTCTCAATTACGACATTATGGTCTGGTGCAATCAATTTTGCAGTATTCCTTAATTTCTTAGGGTTCCCTTCCTTATTTAGATAAAGTCTTTATAATTCAAAAGAAAATACTTAGATGTATGGTTAAGGCTCATCCATTAACGGTTTGTAAACCAATTTTCAAGGAGCTCAATATATTGACGTTACCATGTCTATATATCTCGCAACTCATCTTGTATATTAGAACAAATGAGAACTATTTTTTGAGGAATCATGAAATACAACTCTTATTACACAAGAAACAGTCGATTTATACATCAACCATTTTGGAGACTTAATAAAGGACAAAAAACTCCTACCTATATCGGCCTAAATTGCTGCAACAAAAAATTTCTTGTGAAAATGGTGATAGTATAAATGTCCGTAAAAATAAAAAAATAAATTAAATAGGTACCTTATTTCAAATTGTCTTTATTCTGTGGATGAATTCTTAAACCATCAATAATAATAGTATAAACATATCTGATAAAGAAGTATGAATGTACATGCCTTTTTAATAATCTAATTATTTTTATAGAGTTTTAAAGTCACTACTCCTATATATTATATCTTTTTTATGTTTTTAAACTGCAATTTTAAAAATAGTGCGGGGGGGGTTGGCTGATGCCAAAGAAAATTTTGAGACCTTGACTTTTCGTACATGCCCTAAATTAATTGCAATTTTGTGGACTCTTACCTGCTTGCTTTGCCTATTTACCCTTATTTAGCCCATTTACCCTGAACCCTTCAACGGAATTAAGTCAAAATATAATCTAGTTCCAGATCTCGTTACAATACATAGGTTTACCAAATTTCAACTCAATACCATCAACAGTTCCAAAGTAAACGTGCGCACAAAAAAAGTTACAGACACAGAAGACAGGAAATTTTATTTCGCTGAAATTTACTTTTTTAAATAATATAATTATCTTTAAAGTCACTAACTCTTATACATTTTTATTATGTCTTTTTTGTATTTTTTAAACAGCAATTTTAAATTTATTATGAATTTGAAATTATGCCGGTGGTTTGTGTTAATATTACGTTTGCTTTTGACTAGTCCGATAATTAATGCTGTATATTGTATTGATTGTGTGATGTATAAAGACTTCTACTTCTACAAAATGGGAATGGGTGAATGTAAAAATCATTATGGCGATCGATACTTCATCATAAACACGTTTATATTAGTAAGGAACCTACCCACATGCACCAAATATTGGCCTGTGTGAAGCCAGTGAAAATCTCCTTCAAATGGATTTTACAAAACTGCAATGAAATCCGACTTATCTTGCAGAAACAGCGTGCAACATGTAAAGATGCCGTCGGGAAGATTTTTTGGAAGTGCAATAAAAATCCCCTTTCACTTCATATTTTTTTAAACTACTGTTATGTGCTGCCCTCTAACGAGGAAAGATGTGATTAAGTCCCTGTTCAAGGTGAAAGGCAACCTGTATGGTGGCGCCATCTATGAGCCAATTGACAATCATCTAGTACATAGTAGAAAACTATGGAGAATTCTAGTATAGAGTTCTGGAAATTCCAAGTGTGTATATAAAGAGGTGAATCCAGCAGATGGGGGAAGACTACAGTTTAGTTCAGTGAAGTAAACAGACAGAGTTTTTAGGTTAGACAAGAGTTGACAAGTTTAGGAAGAAAAGTACATACATAGTGTTTTAAAAGTAGTGAAATTATATTAGATTAAGTTATTATTAGTTGTGTGATTTTTAAGTATTCGCTTGTGTAATTTTAGTGATTAATAAAATCAGTGGTTAGTGAAAATTCTTGTTGCAAGTTATTTGAATCCACAGAGTGTTTACTGAAAATTGTAAGCATGTGACACTACGATGAAAAGTTGATGCATGTTCTCCTTGAAACAGCAACAAATAAGTAAATTTTCATTACCTTTTCCAATATGAGTTATTTCTATTCAAAACTATAACAAGATACCATTGAACTGAATTTTCGAAATTCCATCGAAATTTCATTTTAGAAATTACATCGGGAACTTCAATTCCAACATAAATTTTCTATAAGATGTCATGAGCACTGCAACTTATGCAAGGTATAGCCTATGAGGATGGATTGGTAACCCCTCAAGAAGGTCCTAAGAGGGAAATTTCTCAAGGACGTCGAAATTTTTCAGTCAATTTTCAAAATTAGGAGTCAATTTTATTTATTATTCATATATGGAACACTCCATTTGAATGTAAAGGAATACATAGTCAGGATTACTAAGAGAGCAGAACATAATAAAATGACAATGAAAACTATACAATAATAAAAGAAAACTAACAATATACAAACAAACATTCACGCGCGCGACTCTGAATAGTAAAGAGCTGTCAAATAGCGGATTTTTTAAACTGATTTAATAGTGATAATAAACATTTAAAAGTGCCCAAAGTCATTTCTACATAAAATTAAGCGCCATAGTGCATTGAAAAACGTTTCCGCCGCGGATTTTGAGGACTTTTTCACGACGAAAATGTCCCAGAAAGAAGCGAGCGGAATTTCCGAGAGTTCCACTAGTGCAAGTGAGACAGAAACACAAGCTGAGAAATCAACAGATAAGGACTGGACAATAAAAACTGGGAAAAAAAGAAGAGTTAAACTTAAAACATCATCACAATCAAAAAAAGCCAATGTAAACACACAAGCAGGAACCTCTAAACAATCAGATAAGGCACCAGTATTTTCAAAACCATCAACAAAACAAAATAAAAACTTACCACCAAAAAACACAAATGAAAGGATGGAAATATGTAATATACCTCTTAATAACAACACAGTACAAAACCAAAACACAAATAAGACAAAAAATTTATCTGTTGCTATGCAAAACATCTTTAGAAAAAAGTACAGTTATGTCTATTACGCCACAGCTCCTGAAGGTACAACTCGCATGAAACTCGCAGACCAATGGTGCTCAATGTTTCCCAATGTCCAAGACATTATAATACAAACAAGGAAAGGCTTTATTATTAAGTCAGATAATACAAAAGAACACATAGAAATGGCATTGAAACACTTGAAAGAAAATAAGGAAATTTCCACATTTGAAGAAAGTACCATTCCTCCAAATACAACATCAGATATCAACAGTACAGTCATACTCTGCAGTTATATCTCAGGTGGACATAGACATAGATGAAAAAGAAATAAACAAAATTTTACTTAACGCCAATATAGTGCACCGTTATTGTAAACGCATAGTATCTAAAAAAACCAACAAACCCTCACTACATATTCGAATAATCACAGGTGACATAAGATCATATGAAAAACTAATTAATGAAGGAGTGTATTACAAATGCAGATATTTCGCAGTTTACCCCAGCCACCCACCAGAACCCCTACCAGTTCCATGTGCAAAATGTTCAAAGTTTACTCATACCACTGACCAGTGTAATACTCCAATAAAATGCTCCAAGTGCCATGGTGACCACAAGGACATTGAGTGTAAAACCAACCTTCCACCAACTTGTAAAGCATGTGGCTCTGCAGAACATGTTGCTTGGTCTATAAAATGTCCCCAACGGCCTACCAAACCCATTGAAGGAATACCGAATGTCAAAATTCGCTCTATTAACAAAAAATCGGCCGAACTCGACAAGAAAGTTACTAAAAACAGCAGAATCCATTCAGTAATAACAATTCATGATCATATTATCGATACTTACACAAATAAGATAAACAAACCTAAAAACAACAACCGTCAGGAACTTCTAGCCAAGCTACAAAAGAGATTTATAGATCATTACAATATCAACACTATTCCCACATTTGTAGGAAATCGTCTTTACATACTTATGTTTGATTTGAACTTCAATAGCAACGATACACCAACAGAACCAACTGAAGGTATTCAAATTCACAGGGACATCTAAAATCAAAATACTATATGCCAACATCAACAGCTACAACTCAAAAAAGCATTTAATAAACCACTACATAGAACATAATGATATTAATTGCAACATGTTTGTGGAAACCAAAACTGGGATAAATACACCTATAAATTATAGAGACTGGATCACAATTCAAAAGCACGGCAACATTGTTAATACAAACCTAAAAACAACAACCGTCAGGAACTTCTAGCCAAGCTACAAAAGAGATTTATAGATCATTACAATATCAACACTATTCCCACATTTGTAGGAAATCGTCTTTATATACTTATGTTTGATTTGAACTTCAATAGCAACGATACACCAACAGAACCAACTGAAGGTATTCAAATTCACAGGGACATCTAAAATCAAAATACTATATGCCAACATCAACAGCTACAACTCAAAAAAGCATTTAATAAACCACTACATAGAACATAATGATATTAATTGCAACATGTTTGTGGAAACCAAAACTGGGATAAATACACCTATAAATTATAGAGACTGGATCACAATTCAAAAGCACGGCAACATTGTTAATACAAATGTAAGGGGTGGAAGTTTAATTCAAGGTGAAAAATTTCTTAAAATTGGTAAAGCAAATCCACCTCACCTAAATAACCCGTTAAATGAGACTATACACTGTACGATGCCTTTCAAGGACAAGAAAATTCATATATTCTTAACGTACATTCATCCAAACAGTGCATCGATTGAAGATAATCTGTTTGTGAAAGTTTCACAATATGAACACGCAATCTTAATCGGAGATTTCAACGTCACCAACAGGAAGAAAAAACAAATACAACACTTTCTAAATAATTCAGACTTTGTGCAAATATCAACTCCACCCACATTCATTATGGCAAACAATGAAGATTCCACTCCAGATTTATTTTTCTGTACAAAAAATATTAGACAAAATATTTCAAACATCAACCTAATCCCAGACTTATGCTCTGATCACCTAGCCATAGAATTTTCTATTGATCTGGATCGACTCCCTGTGGATGATGATGAGGAAATTAAATACAATTTTAACAAATGCAATATGGAACGTGTAAACGCACAAATGCTGCAATACATAGATAACGAAATTCCAATATCCCCACAATACATTGCATTTTTCCTCGAGAAGCTTAAACAAATTGTAAGTGAAAATACACCAACATTCACAAAAAAATACTATGCATATAGACTCCCACCATTCATAATTAAGTTAATCAAGATCAAAAAACAACTATACCGTGAAATCAAAGTTAATAATGATCCAGTTCTAAAAAGAAAATTTAACGACCTTAACAAAGACATTCACAAATTAATATCACAATATAGATCTTCTCAATATTTAGAAGTATGTCAAGAAATAAAGGAGTCGAAAGGAAAAAAATACTGGAACCAAATAAAAAAACTATCAAAATATCGAAAACATAATAGCAGTCACCACCTAATAGAAAATAACAAGACCTTAATAGCAGATCAGGAAATTGCAGACTCATTCGCAAATCATTTTAAAAAATCGTATCAGTTTAGCGATAACGTAAACTTCGACATAAATCACTTTAACGAAATTGACGAATGGTTCAACTCATATTTTGATGAAAGAAATCTTGAAGATATTATCCCTCCTATAGATGCAAATGAATACTACGCTGCAACTGCAACAAAAAAGAACACTACACCTGGATATGACAATATATCATACAACATGTTAAAAAAATTAAGTCCAGGTATACATGAAGAAATAATTCGTATCTACAATTACTGCCTAACAAATTCATTTTTTCCTCCAGAATTTAAAAAAGGTACTGTAATTACAATTCCGAAAGCAAACCTTGACCATTCTAACCCAGCCAACTACCGACCTATAACATTATTGCCCGTAATTGGAAAAATTTTTGAAAAAATTATTAAAAACAGGATTGAGATATCTATTGGTAATTGCATACCTAACTATCAGTTTGGTTTTAGACAAGGGTCAGCTACAATTCATCCCTTGATAATATTAACAAATAATGTCCAAACAAATAATAAATTAGGAAACAAGTCGGCTGCCATATTTCTTGATATTAATAAAGCATTTGATAGTGTTTGGCATCATGGACTTTTGTATAAATTACATCATATTCATTGCCCAGACTATATTATATGGATTTTAAAACACTATCTTTCAAACCGATCTCTACAAGTACGAGTTAAAAATAAATTATCTGCTTCATTCACTCCTGAACAAGGCTTACCACAAGGGTCACCTCTCTCTCCAGTACTATACAATATATTCTGTTATGATATATATAGTTACGATCTGGAACATCCACAGAGTATTGACCATAACGCATACATACTCCAATTCGCTGATGATAATTGCCTTGTATCTCATGGAAAATCTTTGAAAAAAACCATGGAAAATCTACAACATCTCTCGGATAAGACACTATTTTGGATGAGAAAATGGCGAACTACTCCAAACCCAAATAAATCTCACCTGATTATATTTAACCATAAGGTTACGAACAACTCTCCATCGATTAATTTACTTCAACAGACACTCCAGCCTTCTCTAACTTGCAAATACCTGGGTATCAATATTGACAGTAAGCTAAACTTTAAGTCACACACCAAATTATGCAAGCAAAATATTATATCTAGGACAAAACATTTTAGATCTCTCACATATAAAAATGAAGGCATAGACACAGCAACAGCATCCAATATCTATAAAATGATTTGCCGACCGATATTGGAATATGGTTTTATTCTATTTGGGAATTGTCGAAAACCAGCATTATGTAACATTGAAGTAGGGGAAAGAAGTAGCTTGAGAAAAATTACGAAAATTAGGCATCCTAATAATCCTTTACACAATCCCTCCAATAACCTTCTCTATCAAAAAACCAAAATTGAACCTATACTCAACCGATTCCAAAGACTTTCACAAAGATTTGCCAACAATTCGTTTAACATCGAATTAATAAGTCCTTTAACTTTCCCTACCAACCCCAACATTCCGCCCAGAAGAACATTCCCTACCCAAACAATATATGAATCTCTTATGTTATTACGTAATCTTTAATAATATAAAACAGTCACGATAACACATTGTACATATATATACACTTTTTTTTTTTTTTTTCTCAAAATGCTATTATAAACATGATGTATTAAATTTTATTTTAAATTAATATATACTGTAAATATAATATTATTGTAGACAGGCTGGAAGACTTAGGTCGTTGGCCAGTTGGAATTTCCAATAAAACTTTATACTACTACTACAAACAAACAAAAATAGTACATAACATTTCATAAAAATCTACACTAACTAGCTATTGATCTGATAGGGAGCACTTAAACTTATTCAACGTTAAATGAAATAAGTCATTACTATCGCAGTATATATTATAATTACGCCGAATTCTGTTGACTGGACTATTGATACCATAATTAGTGTTATGAAAAGAAATTGCAAAAGTCGATTTGGCCCTCGTTCTGTTGAGACAATTGAAATCGAGTAAGCCTAAAATGTAAGATGAGTCGACAAATCCATTGATTAATTTGAACAAAAATACGATGTCAGTGTTAAATCTATGCTTTTCCAGTGATAAAAAGTTGAGTTCATTTAGTAAAACCGTGCAACATTTATTTTCATAGTCTAGGCCAAGCTTAAAAGCATAGCTTTTTATAAACCTGTTTTATACTCGTTCAATTGAATCAATATGAACTTGATAATGTGGTGCATACCCAATCTAACTAAAGAAACATATAATAGTTTGATTCTATCAGGAGAAAAATCTTTACTTTGCCGTGTGATAAATCCAAGTAGTTTATAACCGTTAGCCGTTATGTTATTGATATGGATCCTGAAGTCCAAATGAGAATCTAAGCGACATGTACCAGTTGATCATTATTGATATGATATGTGTGATGCTGAGGTAATCGGGATTTAGTAAATGTAATTGTGAAGCATTTTTTTATGTTTAAAATCAAGCCATTAAATAGAAGACCATGCAAACAAACTATCAACATCATTTTGCAAGAGCAAGGCATCAAAGTCGTTTTTAACAACACGAAAATTTTTTAAATTATCCGCGAACATAAAAAGTTGGAATTAGCAATCAATGAACTGGTCAATATCGTTAACAAATAAGGTAAAAAAAGTGGTCCACAGAGGAAACCCTGAGGTACACCCGAGGGTACTGCAAATTCATATGACAAATAGTTGTTTATTTGAACACATTGAGAGCGGTCAGACAGAGAGTATTACGTGTTTACAATCTTCAGTAAACACTCTGTAGGTTTAAATAACTTGCAACAAGAATCTTCACAAACCACCATTTTATTAATCACTTAAATTACAATAGTTAATCCTTAAAAATCACACAACTAATAATAACTTTTAATCCAATATAAATTCACTACTTTTAAAACACAACTGTACTTTACTTTTCTGATCACTTGTCAACTCTTATCTAACCAAAAACTGTCTCTGTATATCAGAACTGTACTGTATACTCAACTGAACTGTCCCCCATCTGCTGGACTCGCCTCTTTATATACACAATTGGAATGTCTAGAATCTCATTGTAGAACCTTCCAGAATATACTGGAATCCTCTACACTACTAAATGGCGATTCGCCAGTTGGTCCACAGATGGCGCCACCCTACTGACCAGGGAGCAATTACAACTCTCCTCTCTGTTAGAGGGCAGCACATAACAATAGCTAAGGATCCAATTAATCACTAATTCACCAAAGCCCAGTGCGTTAAGCTTACTAATCAATAGTTGATGATTTACCCGAGAAATCTGTGTATATGCTATCAACTTGAGCTTTATTTTCGAAGATATTAACCAGGTGAGCTAGTAAATTAGTGGAAGTCGAACGCCCAGTAATTTTGGCGGGATACTAGTACGTTTTATGCCATATTTACCTATATGTGGTTCCTCGGTGATTCAGAGCGCATGTCACCATGTACTGTGTATGTGGGATCCACCTTACCACAAAGTAAGAATATTTCTAATCAGTTGCAATTCAAGCACTTATAACCTCTATAATCGAGTGTCCGAAATTACCTACGCTATATTACGTATAAAATAAAGACAAGCAAGAAGAAGCCCCAAACTTGCAAATATTAAACTTTTAAGATTAAATCTTTTTAATGTCAGTTGATTGCTCTAATGTAAGCCATTAGATGATAGTTGGAAACTACATTGCACGAGGTCTTCCAGATACTCATCATGTGTGCTACGGACCAATATCTTTGTTAACTTTCATACATATTTATAAAACTAACAATTTTCCAAAGACCCAATATACTAATTTTTACCTAAATTCCGCCCTCTTTCATTTACTACTACAAAAATTGTAGTGAAAGTTCCAGCTGATACCATCTGCCTGAGTACCATTGAGCAAAATCGAAGTAAATATAAATTTCGTATTTTCATCTGTCCTAGTTAAGTCGAACCTATCAAAGGCGAACATCCTAATAGTCCAATTAGGAAATATTACAATAACCCTCAGACTATCATAGCATAGATCATTTAGAATACCACCGTCTTTAAAATTTTAGGTACTAATTTAAAAATTATGATTTCTTAGTTTGGAATTCCAGTTAAATTTGTACGTGTAAGAAACAATGTCATCTATACTATAAGAAAATAATACATCTAAAAGTTCACTTACTCGAATGTTATGCAGTACAGCTATGGCTTTATGTGATAAATGCTGTGATATTAACAAAATTATGTACACCATCGGTATCACATTTTTTCTAAAAATTATATATATGCCTTTTAAAACTTCTGTGAGCTTGCAGGAGGCGAATAAGATGGATTTAGTAACTGGTAAACCTTTGTCAATATGTAAATGCAGGATCCATTTCACAATAAAACTGATTTTTGTAATTAATTTCAACCCATCCACCAGCAAGTTTCCAATATTTTGTAAATGTTTCACTCGTATGTTAGTTGTGTTTAGTGTCGTAATTCTTTCCAATTCTATCAAAAAATAGCAAGCCTAAAATTGGCAATATTAAAATTAGTAGATAATCTTTATTTTGTATGGAGAGTAAATAATAATATAGTTATCGATGAAGTAATTTTCACAAATATCAAAAAATTCTAGAAACTAGGTATTCACCATTAGTTCACACCAAGGGTTTTAACTCCAACTCTACGACTAACAAATTTATAATTTTTAATTAATATACATACCTGCAAGCAAAGAACGTTAGATTCTTTTGGCAAATTTTGGCTTTTGAGATTTATAAGATTCAGTCTGTAACTCTCAGCACCTTTTTCCTCAATAAATTTAGCTAGAGATTGGACATGTTTCAACAAAAATTGTTCAGGATACCATACAATATTCCCAACTAAAGTACAAGCAGATGCCTGAAATATGAAAATATGTACATAATAATAATATTTTAAATTACAAATTTATTAAAATGGTGGGGTTCAGATAAGCTGCTCTTACATTCAACTGCATATAGTCTATCTATAAGGCAAGTACAAAAAATAAATACAAGGATGGCTGTATTAAAAAAATATTAAATTTTACCAAATTTTTACTCAATTTACTGAATGTTCCCATTAAGGGATGGATGCCCATAAACCTCTTTTCCAACCCTAAAAATTCCCCAAAAGGCAAATAGGTCCTGTGAACATAATAATTATCATTTTTTGTTCCACAACTTTCATTTTACAAGGATCCAATAAGTATCCAACAATAATTTGTACATCTTATTATGATTCCTTTAGATGCGATTTCTCCTTCATTTTTTAATGAGGATAATTATACTTTCTACATTAAGCATACGATAAAGCTAGGGCCGTGTAGAGCGGCTGTTCAAGGTGTGCACCACACACCTTCATCTATTTTAGGGAACAGCGTCTGGCGGCAGGATAAACGGGCCATGCATCCTTTAATATAATTAGATCAAAGTACTTTATATAAAAACAAAATATGATCTATCTAAAACTTCTATCTGTTATAGATATTCCTTTTTCCAGTTTTATTAATGCTATAAAAATTACTTTTAAAATATAAGGAAGCCTTTCTTCTGTGTTACATCCATACACAAATAGGTTCACCGTCTACGAAATGAGTGATAAATGAATGCTGTCTTGTGTGGTTTAGGTATGGTTTATCAATGCAGCGTTAACTTATAACTAGATGATGCATGTCAAACAAAACAATAGATACCTATTGTTTCTTTTGGCATGTATCCTCTAGTTAAAACTATTGTATTTATTTTATCATTGGCCTTGGACCTCTGCTTATGAATCTTTGCATGTACTACACAGGATTGAAGTGGGTGGACAGTGCTGTGTAATACGTAGGAAGATCAGATACGGTATCCAACGAATAATTATTAATTTTTGTATTAAATTTCGCACAAATTCGATATTTTCAGGATAAAAATACTAAATGGTTGTCAGGAGTGCAATATAAGAAAAAAGTCTCCACAAAACCCTCAAAAAATTGAATGCTGTTAAGTCCATGCTCTAAAAGAATTCATAAGAGAAGATGGAACAGGCTAAACTATGTCAGTACTCAGCACAAGTGCAATCTATTTATAAATAAATCCTAAACGCCTTTTTTATTTTGTTGTTATGATTGAAAGTCTCTTACTAGTCTTACTTTTGTTTTCATATGTGATGATAGTACCTGTCTTTCTATTGATATAAAATTATATATTGTTTTCTCTTTTTTAAAAATATAAAATTCACATGCTAACTTATGTTGACTCTTTGACACCAAAGTTATTGTTACTTTGTTACTTTTGAAATAGGAGGCGGCACCAACGGCCAAGTATCTAAATACGGCCCTAGCTAAATGCAACTATCTGTAGGGGTAGTACAATGGAACTACTTTCGAGGTCTGAGTGCATGTGGGCGCAACCTCACCCCCCCACCTAAAGTTCTGTGAGAATACATATCACTGATGTAACTTGCAGTAATAAAATTCACAACATCATTTACAAAGAACTGGTATGAGAGTTTGGAATGGCAAAAAACAAGCAGATGTCTTGTTCATCAAATCTGAAAAGGCAGGCAAAGAACCACTTCCCAGAAAATTCAACTTTACCAGATAACAAGCTGAGCACCATCAAGTTACACTGGTGATTTTCCCCAAAAGCAATTAATAATGCTCTGCCCGATTCCTTACATACAGCACTACAGCAGCAGTTGCTAGAGGAATAGATTCAACCATAACTGACTGGATTCGAACTATGCTTCAAACAGAACCATAGTGACAACTTTATAGGGGGAAACAATCAACTTCAAGGCCGCAAGACCCCTTCTGTGGTAACTACTTGTGGATATAACCTGTGGACCTTTCTAACTCTGTAGGAAGTCGAGATTTAAGCGTATTACTTTGGTTAGATGAAATTCTAATAATACGAAATCCCATTGCAAGAAATCTACACTCATATATTTTTTTATCAAAATGCAGAAAAATTAATGATAATGTATTGGTTAATGCATCGCGGCTAGGTTGCCTATTGAAATCCTGCTGCAGATAAGGGCAACAAATTACTTAATAATTAATTTTATTTTGGAAATTATCCTTATTTGTTTTTTCATTAATTCAAGCGTCATTTCGAAGATAAACTTTGGCAGATCGCTTAAAATAGTGGAATTTTTATTAACAATCTACTCTCATATGCTTTTTCAAATATTTCTTGCCAAAACAAAGCTCGAATTTTTCTCTACAAGATGAAATAAGGTTGCAAAAGTAAGAGCTGCTGCCACTGGGGGTTTCAGCCGATTTCTTATTCCATTCTCGCTCTTGCTATCGAAAGCGAGTGAGAAAGAATACGCGCACAATTCCGTACGACAGACAAGGACGCAACGTGGCGGCAGTGGCGACTCTGGAGAGGAAAAGCATGTAGTCCATGAATAAGTTGAAAAAACCCTGTGAGAGTGATGAAACACGGGTACCCCGTTTTCGAAAGCGCTGAACACGATGGTGATATTTTTAAAGTTCCCACCCCTCAGGAACTACCCCTAAACTCTCATAACCACCCCTATTTCGCGTTTTTTCCATCGTAGGTATGCAGATCAGTTTTTTGGGCAGGATGGATTCGGGTAGCCCGTATGAAATTTAACCTTTATCCACCCACTCACATAATACTAAAATATCCCCAAAATTAAATGCATGAAAATTTGTCCTCGTTTTTGAGGGTGCTCAATATGAGTAATATTCATTTTGGAAAGTGGGGGACGAAATAGTATTGATAGTGTTTATTGCCCTCGAAAACATGGAGAAAAGATTTTCCACTATTTTGTATTTTTTGGTGGATTTCTATGTTAAAGGTGGTGGTAGTTTCAACTTCGGGGTTGATAACATATCTCGTCACTCAACTTTCTTTACAATGTCGAAATCCCCTTAAAAACGCCGATCCAACGAGTCCAAATATGCCTAGTATCAATAAATATGAAAATGGGTTTTAGTGGAGATTGGTGGAGGGTGGAGGAGAAATGAATATTACCATCGTGTTGAGCATCCTCGAAAACGGGAATAAACAAATTTTCATGCATTTTAATTTTTTCCGGGATATCTTAGTATTATGGAGAAGGTAGTTTCAACCCCGGGGGTGGATAAGGTGTTGTATGATTAAATTTCATACGGCCAAAATCTTGCCCAAAAAATCGATCCGCATGCCTACGATGGAAACAACCGCGAAATAGAGGTGGTCTTCGAGTTTAGGGGTAGTTGCTGAAGGGTGGGAATCTTGAAAATATCACCATCGTATTCGGCGCATTTGAAAACAGGGGAGTACCCATGTTTCATCCCTCTCACAGGGTTTTTCAACTTTTTCATGAACTACACGCATTTCCTCTTCACAGTTGCCACTGCCGCCACGCTCCGTCCTTGTCTGTCGCACGGAAATGCGCGTGCATTCCTTCTCAATCGTTCTCGATAGCAAGCGCGAGAATGGAATAATAAATCGGCCGGCAACACCCAGTGGCAGCAGCTTTTACTTTGGCAACCTTATTTCATCGTGTAGGGAAAAATTCGAGCTTCGTTTTGGCAAAAAATATTTTAAAAAGATATGAGAATAGATTGTTAATAAAAGTTCCGCTATTTCAAGCAGTCTGTCAAAGGGTTGCAGCAGGCTGAGGGTTGGTTGGCAACTCTTGTTTTTATAGTAACACAGATGTTTATGTTAGAAACGGTGCTTGAATTAATGAAAAACAAATAAGAGTAATTTCCAAAATAAAAATAATTGTTAAGTAATCTGCAGAAGGATTTCGATAGGCAACCTGGCCGTGATGCATTAACCAATACATGATCATTCATTTTTCCGCATTTTGATGAAAAAACAGATGAGCGTAGATTTCCTGCAGTGGGATCTTAGGCTATAAAGAGGTACTTTCTCATATCCTTCAAGAGGTACTAGATTCATCAGTGCACATCTGGTATGAGACGAAGAGTAGATATCTGTTAATATTCATAAAATGGAAATACTCAAGCAACACATGATGGTTTAATAAACGTTTATTATATGAAATTATGGTTTAAATTTCGTTATCGTATATTTAATCAACATCTATGAACAGCGTTTATTTCATAAACGATTTTTCTACGTATATTATAAATGTATTTCTCCGAATATTTTTGGAGTAACGCAGAATATTTGAGAAATAATTAGTTGAGAGTTGAGACTACACTTCCGTCAAATGTTTAAATTGTAAAGATAAGATAAGATAATTTTATTGGTTTTTAAAAGTTTATACAGAATATAACACAATGTACAGACTTTAGTAAACTAGTCACCACAAAACATTCAACATAAAATTAATAAAATAGGTATAGAGGTGAGCAAAATCAACAATTAAGGAACTCATCTACATAAAATGTTTTATCACACAAAAATTTAAATATTTTATTCTTAAGTGACATGTTGCTGTCATTGTTGATACACTGACTAATTTTATTAAAACATTTGGTACCAATATGTTTCGGCGAATTTTCTCCCAGTGCAAGTCTGGAATATGGCTGATACAAATTGTCCTTGTTTCTCGTGTCATACACATGAATATCACTATTTCTAAAGAATATTTTTTTATATACATTTATTTAACGTCGGCCTATTTCCGCTACTGAGGCCTAACACCGACGCCTGTAGACGAGCTACCCCCAACCAGGAATTTTGACGAACCTCTTCCCTTAAGAAGAGTAGGGACCTTTTACTTGCCTACATTTAATAGACAAGGGACCGACGGCTTTACATCCCCTCCGAAGGATGGTATATCCCCTATACAACCCTCGCCTAAGGTTGTATAGCTTCCGCGCATACACTCATATACAAGCCGCTGGAAGATGTGTGAGGCGAGGACGCGGTCTTTGTTGGAACGGTCACCCATCCAACTACTAACCGCGCCTGACGTTGCTTTACATCGCATATCGAAGTATGTACATAGTAAAGATGCACCTACGCTCGCCCCCCCCCCCCCCCCCTCCCCTAAAGAATTCAGATTCATTTTTTTTTAATGTAGGTACATTATTAACTAGGCAAGGTAAGTATTTGCAAATCTTTAAATAGTGGTTTACACCTGGTTAAGGGGTGGATCTTACACATGGTTCTTAAAACCATTTTTTGATATTGAAATGCCCTATTAAAATATGAGGAATTTCCCCAGAAAATGAGTACATACTGTAGTTGAGACTGAACCAATCCATAATAGAGGGTTTTTAGGATGTTTATGGAGACGGTATCTCTTAGATTTCTTATAATATAGCAGACAGTGCTCAATTTTGTGCAGACCATATTTATATGTGCTTGCCACGTAAGCTTTCGATCCAAGGTGACACCTAGGAACTTGGTAGTTGTTATACTCGGGATGGATCTATTTAAAATTTTAAGGTACAGATCATAGTTAGTCACAATATTTTTTGGCAGAAAACGTATATAGCATGTTTTATTTGCATTTAAATTTAGTCCGTTGTTGCTACAGTAATGACTCATTTCCTGTGATGCATTGTTACTATTTATGACAATCTGTTCAATGGAGTTATGGGACATTAGCATATTTGTATCATCTGCATATAGAAGAAGTTGATTTGAAGTGATACATGTGTTGGGTATATCGTTAATAAAAATTATAAAAAATAGAGGTCCCAGAATCGAGCCTTGAGGCACTTCCAGGTTTATATTTCCAGTTTTGGAGTTAACACCATCTACAACAGTAGTTTGCGTGCGATTTTGTAGATATGAGGCTCCCCAGCTGTATGGTGCCCCTCTTACTCCAATGCCCTCTAATTTTCTAAGTAACAAACTATGATCTATAGTATCAAATGCACGACTTAAATCATAAAGAAGACCTAAGACGTGACACTTGTTGTTCAGTGCATTATAGATAAAATCTATGCAATCTAAGATAGCAGTATTGGTGGATTTATTTTTTTGAAAACCATTTTGGACATTTGAGATCAAGTTAAAATTCTCTAGATAATTGGTCAGTCTTATGTAATATGACCGTTCAAAAATTTTAGCAATTTGACTTGGTATGCATATAGCTCTATAATTAGTAATGTCTGTTGTGGGACCTTTGTTTTTATATACAGGTATACATTTGGATTCTTTTATATTGGGAAATATACCAGCTAATAATGATTCATTTACTAAGTATGCTAATGGCTCATTAATAATGTCTTTTACTGATTTCATCACTTTTCCGTTGATGTCATCGATACCAGCGGCCGATTTAAGAGTAGTTTTCCCAATTATTTCACTTATCTCATGTGGTGACGTCAGTGTGAGAAAAAAAACTGGTACTTGTCTTTTCAATGTTGACATTAACAGTTAGGTTTTGATTGATTTGAGGCAAGATTTATAAAGTAATCATTGATAAAATTACTCTTCTCCATGGCATTTGATATTAGAATACCCTGGTTATCACATATGTCTATGGATGGCTTCTTTTCATTGATTGACTTGGATTCGTTAATAATTTTCCAACTATCCCGCATTATATTATTGGAGTTAATTAGGTGTTGGTCGTTACATTGTTTCTTGTGCTGCTCCACTAAGTTTTTGTACATTGACTTAAACTGCATATACCTTTCAGTATAGGCTGGATTATTTAATCTTTTCCTAATGCTGTTCATTTCACACAGTTGGTCATGCATTGACTTAATAGCGGGTGTAAACCACTTTTTATTCTTGAATTTATTAAAAGATTT
Organism: Leptura quadrifasciata; assembly: GCA_963675555.1. Lineage (NCBI taxonomy): Eukaryota > Metazoa > Arthropoda > Insecta > Coleoptera > Cerambycidae > Leptura > Leptura quadrifasciata. The sequence goes on from OY776673.1 coordinate 115,623,748, forward strand.
CATAATAGGAAAAGCACAATTGTAGTGAAATAAAAAGGTACTATAGAATGCAGTGAGTTTCTGTTGAAATGTGGAGGCAGTATACATTTCATTCCAGTTTTCGACGAATATTAGATGTTGAAATCTTTCAATGTTTGTGGTGTTGTAGTTTCTTCCGTAGGTGTAATTTAGACTGCTATCATTATGTAGAAATAGATGGAATGAACAAATTTGAAAAGTGTATCAGATATGAAAGACCCACAGACTTTTATGCTGTTTGCTGTTAAGTTGGAGAATATATTATCGATACATGTAGAACTATTTCTTGCTATTCTTGTAGGTTCCTGTATGTGATTTATGACTTTGTATTCAGCTAGTAAGTTTAACAGCACATTTTTCTCTAAACTTGTTTGCAAAAATCTACATTTACATCACGACAAATAACATAGTAGTTTTTTGGGTTGTAGAGTCTATGAAAAAGTAAATCAAGCCTTCCTATGAATTTTTTAAAATCACTGTCAGGTGTTCTATAAGTTGTGATAATATAAATTGAGTTTTTCCCATCTGGAGATATCATTTTTGAAACACATACTCAAAATGTTTTTCTTCTGCATCCTCTTTTGATGGAACGAATGTGATTTTTATGTCACTTTTTGCATAAATAGACACTCCACCTCTCATTTGTTTGGTACGGCTGAAATAGGATACTAATTTGTAGTTGTCAACCCCTGTCACTTTCATTTCTTCCTCACTTAACCAATGTTCACTTAAGCACAATATATCTAGTTGTGGTGGGTAAGATGTATGGATAAACTGTCGCTCTTATGATTTAATAGCCCTTGTATATTAAAATGCATTAAGGTGAGATTTCTTATATTTACATTAAAAAACTGTCATTTCGTTCTGTAGTTGATTTGTCATAGTTTTCATGGATATTTTCACGAGTTGCTTTTTGGTTGTCCAGGAAACTTTGTCCCTTAACAAAGTTAAATCTCTCATAAGCCACCCCCTTAGGCCAGAAAGATGCACTATATACTGAACCTTTGACTGATGGATCAACGCCAATTAAGAAACATTTATTATTTTCCACTTTGTACCAGGTGTTTAGTCTTTTTATTGATATTTTTTCTTCTTCCAAATTAGTTTTCTTTTTTTAAGTAAATTGGTGAAATTGACACTACTTGCATTTTTTCAGCCACGTTATAGTTTTTAATATACGATTATTAAATGTATACGATAAATATGTGTTTGTGCTACATTTTTTATAGGCATGTCATAAGTAATTGCAACTAAGAGTTCGAAGATTATAACAATATCTGCAAATATGAGTAAAATATTTACATTTATCAAAATTTGTTATAGATAGATGATGATGAAAATATTTGTCCAGTATACTTTAAACGAGGATAATTGAAACTGGTCAGTGTTAAAGCACAGGTCCGTGCGCACTGAACTTGATATTTTGGCCTATATATTTAGCAATTTTTAAAAAAAGGTGATGAAAATCTTGAAACAAATTATAGACCAATCTCGATTGTTCCTATCCTGTCTAAATTGTTAGAGCTAGCATTTAAGGTTAGGCTTATGAGATATTTAGAAAGAAAAAAATTACTAAATTGTAATCAGTATGGATATAGGGAAGGAAAGTCTACCATTAAAGCATTAACGGACATGATAACTTTTATTACTGACCAGTTTGAGTATGGAAATATGACCCTGACATCCTATTTAGATTTATCTAAGGCTTTTGACTGTGTTTCTACAGATATACTGTTAATAAAATTAGAAAGCTATGGTATAAGTGGACCTGCACAATCTTTTATTAAAAGCTACATCACAAACAGATATCAATGTGTAAGTGATAGTACTAATATGTCTTCTCTAAAGCCTCTCAAGCATGGTGTTCCTCAGGGATCCATTTTGGGACCAGTCTTTTTTATAGTATATATAAACGATATATCGTTAAATCTGTCTTGCAAACATATTGAATATGCTGATGACCCCACCTTAATATCTGTTGAAAAAAATTTAAAACATCTCGTACAAACATCAGAAGAAATGCAGTCTCAAGCTAAGGACTACTTCAACAAAATCAGATTAAAGTTGAATGACGGAAAAACACAAATGCTCATTTTTAATCTAAACCCTTCTATCTCCATAAAAAATAATGATCCTGTAAAATACTTAGGTCTCAGTCTTGACAGTAAGTTATCTTGGGAAGCTCACATTCATTGCTTGTCCAAAAAACTGTCAAGCTGTATCTACTTATTAAGAAACCTCAATAATCTTGTTAAAGGAAATATAATCGTAATGGCTTATCAAGCACTTTTCCATAGTATTATGTGCTATGATATCTTACTTTGGGGGGGATCACCACATGCCCACAAAATATTAAAATTGCAGAAGAAAGCCATTAGGACTATTACTAATTCTAAATATAATGATACCTGTAGACCTATATTTAAACAGCTAGGAATACTTACTTCTGTTAATCAGTACATATTTGAATGTATTGTCTATGCACTAAACCATTTTTCTAAATACCAAATTCAGGCTAATTATAATACCAGACATAAACCCTTAATTGCACCTCATTTCCGCTTATCAAAGAACATTAAAGGTTATAGATATCTATCAGTAAAATTATATAACCTCTTACCAAATGAATGGAAAAACTTAGAAAATAAAAAGTTTTTGATAAAGGTTAAAAGTTTGTTTTTTATAAAGTCCAAGAATTTATTGAATATTTCAGTACACCTTAAAACTAGTACCCATAATTGTTTTAATTTCTATTTTATTTATATATATATGTATATGTGTGTATAAGTATATTTTATGTTTATGTTAGTCACTTTCTGTTTTTCTCGTGATATATTTATTTTACTTTTCTGTTGTATATATCTATTCTACATTTTTGTATTTTTTGACATGTGTACACAATTATGTAATTGTCTCACACAAAATAAATTATCTATCTATCTATCTATCAATGGTATCGAGATTCGAATGGTAGTTGAAACTGTACAGGCGAGTCCGAGACTGGCAATGTAATCAGCCTGAATGAATCATCTACGTCTGCACTGGTTTAAAGATAATAAAACGCACAGGCCTACTAGCATAAAAAAAACTCGTAAATCGTTTCAACGGCGGACTTAGAGATGTGCTGTTTGTGACAGTGCAGTGCGTAAATACCTGATATAATATCAAGCATAGGAGTTTAGTTAGTTATTGTTCATATTTAGAAATATTTACTGCTATATAAAAGGTAAAATATTTTAATTATTTACTAATTTATCATGGCTTTCTGGAGACCATTTGAAACAGAGGATAATATAATAACGCCCGAAAATCTTATCATTTTCTTATGACAAGCATTTCTATCTACCTCCGCCCATGTACAATAAAGAGATGCCGACTGTTTTGGCCGGCTCTTAGTTTTTATACAGTTTCAATTAAATTCGTTTATACTTTAATATTGCATTTTATAATATACGATTTTTAAACGTATATCAATCTGCATCGATCGCGCAGTCGCCAGCAACCGGGTTAGTATTGTTATCTTTGTTGCAGAATACATAAGCATTTCTCATAAATATATGCATCTCATTGTTTTAACAGTATAGCTGGTGAGCAACCGCGGATCGTCGTGTTAATTGTTGTTTCGTGTGGTGTTAGTCAACCTTAGTAGTATGGCCTTGTGATCGAAACAAAGAATATTTAATTGTTTGTTTTTACGTATATATTGTTTGATTGAAATTCAACAAGTCTTATGTTGATGAGCCGCCCTTTTCTTTGAGTTATCACGTTGTAGTGGGTTCAAGCTACAAAAATGAACCAACTTGTGATCGGTAAGAATTATTGTTTATCTGAGCGATTTCATAGTTAGTAACTGCATTTTTTTTATAACAGAAGGTGTAAAACTTTGCATGGCTATCGTTGAAGGAGTGGTTGAGACCAGTGACAATTAAATTAGAGGGATGATTCAAGATTGGTTGAAGCTTGCCAAAAGACGCTATAGTTACAATAATAATAATAAATAGACTCTATTTTTGGATTTTAGTAAAGAGTAATGAACAATGTTATGCATTGTTATCGTTGTCAAACATCCTACGTCCTCAAGGGTGAAATAGTAAATGATAAAATAGTTTTACGTATTTAGCCAATCCCGCAGAATAGGTAAAAGCTTAATATAACATAAAAAAGCTAGTACTTAATAATAAATATTTTTTTAAAATTACTATGTGCACACATATAGCAATTGAATTATTTTTCCTTGATATCAGTAGTTATATATGTTATATTAGAAATATACTATGATATATAATATCACCGAGACAGGCTTAACCTTCTCAAACATATCATATTACATACTGCGTAACAGCTCTTCTCAATAACCGCTCACGCTGCATGAGCATTGTATTTCAATTCCAAGTAATTCTGATTGTGCTGAATCAGCAACACTGCTTTCTTTGTTCCCTGATGTTATAAATACAACCAACAGATATTTGTACCTTCAGTCTTATACTCACTTTCGATTAAACAAGTCAAAATTATTATTGTTGTATTTTCTATAAAGTCAGTACTGACTCCATTGTAACTAAATAAAAGTTTTTAAAAAGTGAATTAAACAATCCAAAATCTAACATTGGCGCAGTCGTGGCGGATCTGAAAAACACGCACAGCTCGGGAGCCTAACCAGTAGCAAACATATCCGAGGGAACAAGGAGTCCATCTGCAAAAGGTGCCTAACCGGACGAAAAGAGCTTCTGGAACAAGGAGAACTTCTTAGCTGGTGATGGATCCCAATCCTTTGTTCAGAAGAACCTACATTCTCAAAAGCAAAAGAAGCAAAACAATAATAATCAACAAGCAGCAAATCAGCACGATTCAACAATTAGCAAGTAAGAATTTCATCCCGTCCCATCGTTGGTGTCTTCGGCATCAAAGGAAACCCTGTGGAAGGAACACCCAGTGACGCCCCTGGCAGAGAGAGACCTTTGGTGAAGCTAAGCTCACGAAATCGCATTCAACTGGACCACGAGGATGAAAAATTTACGGTAAGTCATTTTTGAATCATCTCGCAAACATTTATTTGCAAACAACGACATAATTTTACATTCTATTTTACCGAAATACATTGCATTGCTACATACAGTTCTAATATCTAAAGTAGTAATTTTATTTAAACTTGAAACAAAATATCTTGATTATAATTTATGTGACCTATATAAATAACCGTAATCATATACTGTACCTATCATAACATTTTTTTTTTATGGTAATATCGTATACTCTTTAAGTGCGAATTTATCTAATTAACTGTAATCACGTACCATTGTTATCTTAGCATTTTTATCGTAATATAGTATTGCATATCACATAAAAGGTTAAGGTTAAGGCCGTAAGACAAAGCTTGTGTTCTATAATAGTGTTTAAAGTGCAAATTCTTTACATTGAAATATAAAATTATCAGAGATATACTATTTCCAAACTCAAAACGCTTTTAAACCAAACGCGTTTTTCAAATTAATGTAGCTATTTTTATAATATAAATTTTAAATATTACAGAATAAATAACACATTCTTGCACATTTCATATAAACATTTTATTAAACACCAGTAGCGTACTAACTTAAATTGGAAAAAGGCGTTTTAAGTTATTTAATTATCTAAATAATATAAATAAAATGGCTACCACTACAAACGGAAACAATTCAATCACTGCAAACGAAACCATATACATTGAACCTTATAGGTTGAGTGAAATTTTTTCAATAATCCCGGAATTCGATGGAAATCCGATATTTTTACAAACCCTTATTAGTGCGTGTGTTTACGCGAACGAAATGTCTATAGAAGACCAACGTGTTTTACTTGCTCTGCACATTAAAAACAAACTTCGGGGAAAAGCCGCCGAGTTAATAAACTCCAGGAACCCTGCCACCCGGGCAGAAATTAAAAGCCTACTTGAGGCCCACTTCGGTGACTCCCTCGACTTGACAGCCCTTATACAGGACTTACAACACATTCACCAACTACCCAACGAAACCGCACTAATATTTGTATCAAGACTACAAACGCACAACGCGAAAATGCACGCAGCAGTGCAAAAGCAGACTCTAACTTTAGAGGAAAAAACTGCTCAATGTAACCTCATCGAAAAACATGACATTGACCACCTTACTGACTGGATTAGAACCCAAATTAGGGCAAATTATCAGGGCTGGCAATCCTAGTAATATGCTAGATGCAATAAATCGCATCAAACGTGAGTTACAATTGTCATACTTCAAATCGCAAAAATTCTCCAATAAAATTCAAAATAGAAATCCCGTTCAAAATCAGCAAAGACGCCCAAATCTCCCACCATTTTGCACATTCTGCAAAAGGAATGGACACAGCTTTAACGAATGCCGCACGAGGCATAACCACCAATTTTCACACCCCAATTTCACACCAAATGCCTATTCCAATCAAGCACAAGTTCCTAGACAGCACTTCCAGAGTGTACCTAACCAAACAAACTTTAGACCGCAGAATTTCCAAAATCTAACATTGGCGCAAAATCAACAACGTAATTATTCACAACAAAACAGGCCCTCAGCTATCAGGCCAAATCCTAACTTCCACCAGCAGAGACCTTCTGCCATACAACCGAACCCGAATTTTAATAGATTTAACCAACAAAAAACCCATCAACTAAACCAAGAATCTTACGATAATTATTCAAATAGCTCAAACCAATACGAAGATTACTCTGCAAATCAATCCGTAAATTATTCTACCAACTATTCTCCTGATTACCAATCTTAAAGTAATTATGACTACGATTTTGAAAATGGACAATGTGGGTATTATACTGTTAATTCCCAATCCCAGCAACATGAGAATTATACTGCTAATTCTCAGCAATACGGGGATTATACTGTTAATCCTCCGGATTTTTACACAGGCCCGGAGTATTCCACGAATACTCCGACCCAAACAGACCAACTAGACCAAATTTCTCATCAAGTCCAAGCAATGAACCTCAAAGACAATCTCGACCCAAACCTGAACTTCCCAGAACATCATTTCATGTAAAAATACCGCACTATAAATTAAATATTGTAAATTCAAAAAATCTATTCTACATAAAAGACTTCACAAATCGTTTCAAAATTCTTATCGACTCAGGTGCAGGTATTTCTGTATTTAAAACCAAAACAGCGGAAAGGTACAAACAAAGATATCCTGAAAACGTAATTATATAGGGTATAACGGATGAAAAAATCAATATCACCGAATCTGCTCTCATCCCATTCAATTCAAATGACCCATACAAGGTTTATGTTCACGACCTAGACATAGAATTCGTGCAGACTTTCTAAAATATTATAAGTGCCATGTGGACTTCAAAAATAATCTACTTATTACCAATTTTAAAACCGTACCACTATTTGAGGTGACTGAGGTACAACGATAATTACAATGAAAACAATAATCCAAGCATTAGAATTCCAAACCCAAATTTGAACATTAAAAACCAAAATTTAATTTCTATCGAACCACGTACAGAAAAGATTTTTAAACTTAAATGTAATTTACAGAATACCGAAGCTATACTAATAGCCCAGGAAAATGAAAAAGCACGTTTACCGAACGCCATCGTCAAAGTAGACAACAATGGTGAATTTTTGACAACGATAATAAACGCAAACGCGATTCCAAAAACAGTAAATTTCTCGGATCTGAAACTTGAACCCGTTCAAAAATTTAGATCAATATTTAACGTAAATCTTCAAAATCCGGATTCCCAATATATAGACAGAAATTACGAAATAAGAAACCAACTACGCTTAGATCACTTGAGCGACGAGGAGAGTGAATTAATTACTCAACTCTGTTTAGACTTTTCAGACATATTTTATTTAGAAGGTGACAACTTGACATTTACCAACGAAATCAAGCATTCAATAGACACTAACGATTCTAAACCAATTTTCACTAAATCTTATTGTTACCCCCAAATTCACAAACAAGAAGTAAAATCACAAGTTTCAAAAATGCTCGACCAAGGTATTATCCAGCCTTCAATTTCTCCCTGGTCCTCCCCAGTTTGGGTAGTCCCTAAAAAACTAGACGCTTCTGGTAAACAGAAATGGCGCGTCGTAGTTGATTACCGAAAGCTAAACGAAGTAAAGATAGGTAACAAGTATCTTTTGCCCAACATTTCCGATCTTCTAGACCAATTAGGCAGATGTCAATATTTCACGACTCTAGACTTGGCCTCTGGCTTCCACCAAATTGAAATCGATCCCAAAGACATTCAAAAAACCGCTTTCGCAGTCGAAAATGGTCATTTTGAATTCGTACGAATGCCTTTTGGACTCAAAAATGCTCCATCAACATTTCAAAGGGTGATAGACAACATTTTACTAGGAATCCAAAACGAAAGGTGCCTCGTCTATATGGACGATATCATTATCTATTCCCCTACCATCCATGAACACATTTTTCGATTAACAGAAGTTTTCAAACGCCTACAAAAAGCCAACCTCAAAATTCAGCCGGACAAATGCGAATTCCTCCGCAAAGAAGTCGCCTATTTAGGACATCTTATTACAAAGGATGGTGTAAAACCGAACCCTGCCAAAGTCGAAGCAATTCTAAATTTTCCTCAACCCAAAAATCAGAAAGAAATTAAATCTTTTCTAGGTTTAGCAGGCTATTATAGACGTTTCATTCCTAATTTTTCACAAATTTCAAAACCCTTCATTAAATTGCTACAAAAAGATATACCTTTCAATTTCGACAATGACTGTACAAATTCATTTGAAACCCTAAAACAAACCTTGACAACTACTCCGATATTAATCTACCCCAACTTCGATGAACCTTTGTCCTAACCACAGTCGCTAGTGCATTTGCAATAGGTTCTGTACTTTCACAAGGAAGTACAGGAAAAGATTTGCCAATTGCATACTCATCTCGAACTTTATGCGGCACGGAAACTAAGTATTCAACCATTGAGCGTGAACTTTTATCTTTGGTCTGGTCTGTAAAGCATTTTAGGCCATATCTATTCGGAAGGAAGTTCAAACTCGTCACCGACCACTCACTTGGTTATTTTCCATAAAAGTCCCAGGTAGTAGACTAGCCCGTTGGCGCTTAAAACTCGAAGAATACGATTACGAAATAATATACAAACCCGTAAAAATCAATAAAAACGCGGACGCGTTGTCCAGAATAAAAATCAATCACTTTTCAGAATGTTCCAAATTTTATTCAAAAATTCTAACCGCGAACGAAGATTACTGACGAACAAATTGCCCGAGAATTTGACACATTTTCCCGACTCTACAAAACCAAATCTTTAATAGATTATTCCAAAAATTCAAATCACAAACAAACAACTATTACATCGAGAAAATAAAAATATCATAACGTTCTTCCAACAAAACAACTTGACAGACCTTCACCATCAAATTATCGAAGATATTTTCGAGGAAAACCCAGAATTAATATCGTTTCCAGTAAATCGACCCGACAAAGAAACTATTACATTATCGCTCTACTCTTCGACCCAGAGTCTGTGGTAGAACACCTATTTTCAACACTGTACAAACATCGAAACAAATTAGACCTTTCCAAAACTTATCACGTTGAAAACAACTTAGACTTTCCGATTCTCGAAATCCTATCATTTATTTTCGCAGAAAAAGACTTAAAACTAATTATTTGTCAAAATTTAGTACGAACTCCCGATGAAGATCAACGCCCTATCATTCTTGATCAACACCATACCGGCAAAAATAATTTACATCGGGGAATAAACGAAACAATACGTAGAATCAAAAATAAATATAATTGGCAAGGTTTAACAAAAGATGTCGAAAACTTTATAAAACATTGTGAAACATGTCAAAGAACAAAAGTTTGTCGCTTAGTAATCACGGAAACCCCTAAAACCCCATTCGAAAGAGTAAATATCAATCTGTTCGAATTTCCCACGCGAAACTACGCACTAACCATCCGCGACGAATTAACAAAATTCACGCAAGCCTATGCTGTCCCAGACAAAAGTGCGAAATCAGTCGTAAACACCCTGTTGCTATATTTCCAACACTACGGCACCCCATTAAGAATTCATTGTGATTATGGCGGTGAATTTGACAATAAACTTATTAAAAGACCTTTGTACTCTTTACGACATAAAATTAACATACTCCAGCGTAGGACACCCTCAATCCAATGGATCTATCGAATGATTCCATGCCACCCTAGCGGAAATGATAAGAATACACAAAACCGAAAATCCCAATGAACATCCCTTTACTATATTACCCTATGCAGTGATATGCTACAATAATTCAGTAAACAAAACTCATGGCTTTAAGCCATATGAGCTTATTTTCGGACCACCTGAAACTCTTTACAACCAAAAAGACCTGATCACCAAATACGTTAGAGATCTAAATAATCGAATATCCCATTATTACAAAATTGCGCGAAGTCGAACAGAAGCACAAAAACAAAAAGCCAAAGTTCGATTCGATAAGAACATTCCCGAAAATCGACACACATATAATATTGGCGACAAAGTTTACGTCAAAGAATCACAAATAAAAAACAAATTACAAAACAAATTTAACGGCCCCTTCGAAATTTTAGAAACTTCTCAAAATTCTGCAACATTATTAAATCCGGAAACAAACCAAACGACCAAAGTACATTTTGATCGAATATACTGAAGATTAAATTTATTTTCAGGTATCTCCTGCTGATCGGATCAGCTCTTGCTCAATTTAAAATAACACCCAGTAACAATACGATCGGAGTATATTATCACCAAGACACGGACATTGTGATTTCTCACAAGAAATGGACTTTACTGGTACACAAAAACATATCTACTTTTAAGACAGCTTTCGACAAAAATGACAAGATCTTACAGACACTATACAACACACTCAACCCAACGTATCATTACATGAACGTCTTTTTAGGAGATGTAAAAACTCACCTCAGTTTATTGACACAAATTTCCCAATCAATACAATCAAAATTTGACGAAATTTACCTTGACACGAAACGATACAAACGAGGAATACTAAACGGTATTGGAACAATTTTCAAATCAATAACTGGAAATTTAGATGCAGAAGATGGTCAGTATTATTCTGATTGCATCAACAAATTAAATAATGACGAGCACCAACTCGAAAATTTAATCAAAAATCGAATATCTGTTACAACTTCAGTAATCAAAAATTTCAACGCAACTATTCAAAAATTGCAAGTTGACGAAGAAACTTTCAATAAGGATATTAAAGAAATTGAAACCTCAATTTTAGACATGACTAAAGACATTGAAAACATCCATGCAAAACTGAAATTTATCGAAATCTGCGAACAACTTATGGCAAGTTACTTATTTATCGAGGATAACCTAAATGACATCCTAAACTCCATCACCTTCGTGAGGCTTAAAATAATTCACACGTCAATTATAAATCCAAAGGACTTAGTAAATTCTCTACAAGAAATTTCGCAAAACCTACAAAGGAACAATTTACCGCTTCCAATCAAACTATCAAAGGTTGCACAGTACTTAGACATTATAGAACTAAAAGCTTTTCAAACAAATTCGGATCTAATATTCGTGTTAGACATACCTCTGGTAGATCCTCAAACATATTCAGTATTTCAATTGTACCCTATTCCTATTTTGCATAATAGAACTGGTTTATATCATGTATTATCAACTTCTCAAAAATATATCGCGAGAGATGATGATTCATTAATGTACATACCTATCTCGAACCTTGAAGAATGCAAACCACTTTATTTCAACACCAAATTATGTCCAAATTTATTTGCATACCCTATTGACAACAATGCCATATGCGAAGCCCGTCTCTTCAAGAACCTCAAAACTCTGCCAGAAAACTGCCAGCTGTCATTCATCATCAGTCAAGGCTACAACGTCCAAAAAATAGACGAAAACACATGGTTAGTTATTAACGCAGAACCTTTACAAACAACCATCAACTGTCCAGAAAGAAATTCAAAAACTGAAGTCATCTACAAAAATTCAATAGTAAAATTACAACCTAATTGTTACGCCTTCATAGGCATCACAAAAATTCAAGCCAGTACCAATGAAGTAACCGAGTAAAAGACGACACTCATCCAATCCAAATTCCATTTGAATGTTGTAAGCATATTCCAGACAAAATCCGAGCTCCAAATCTTAAACCACTAAAATTAAACAATCTCAACACGGAAGACCTCGAAGTTGCCAAACACAAGTTGGACCAATATTCCAGAGATTTAGATGATTTGATCAACGAACCCTTCATAACAAAACACATATCCTGGTTCACCTATTTTATCATTGTGCTAATATTTGGACTGTTATTTCTGTACCTATTTTGTAAGTGCAGAACAAAAAGACGAAGACTAGCCATCGATGTTTCTGCATCACCCCCATCTCCACCGAGGCCTAGCAAACCCTACAGGACATTTGCTAACCTATTCCCCTCACGAAGACGACCTACCTTAAGGAGAGAAGACAACGAAGCCGAAGACATAGAACTTACCTAAAGACAAACTGTTTTGTGCCTTTTTACTGACTTTTAGTGCTGGACTCTTCAGTGAATTTTATTTCATTTGTTTAATCACTATATTTCATTATTTTTATATCCTTTGTTAATTTCAATTTTATTAACATTTTTACGTCATTTTCATTCAAACCCATCATGCTTATATTTTAACTGTAACATTTTTATGTTATTTTATTTTATGAATCAAGCATATTGTGCTTGCATTTCATATTTTAGACGCTAAGGTTATATTCTGTAGTTTAAACCTTACAATTTAACATTTTTATACTCTTTATATTTTTCCAAATTGTACCATTACCTTTTATATACATTTTATATTCATTTCAAAAGTTGCTGCATAAAACACCAACTTTTTTTGTACGGGGGAAGCTGTTATATTAGAAATATACTATGATATATAATATCACCGAGACAGGCTTAACCTTCTCAAACATATCATATTACATACTGCGTAACAGCTCTTCTCAATAACCGCTCACGCTGCATGAGCATTGTATTTCAATTCCAAGTAATTCTGATTGTGCTGAATCAGCAACACTGCTTTCTTTGTTCCCTGATGTTATAAATACAACCAACAGACATTTGTACCTTCAGTCTTATACTCACTTTCGATTAAACAAGTCAAAATTATTATTGTTGTATTTTCTATAGAGTCAGTACTGACTCCATTGTAACTAAATAAAAGTTTTTAAAAAGTGAATTAAACAATCCAAAATCTAACATATATAGGTAGGAGGTTTAAAATATGTACTTTTAAAAAATTGGATATTAACTTTCGAATTTAAAAATGGGTACCTTCTAACTTTTTTATAATGTTGTAGACCGATCAATTCTCAATAATTTTGCAAAGGGAAATGTATTGCAAATCAAAAAAACTTGAATTCTAATTTCCCTGTTGTAATTAATGAAAAATTATTATATTTTACAAAATAAGGCACTTAGAAATTAATTTGTTTCAATGTCATCTTATTATTGTTATGCAGCAATATATATTAACAATTTTATCATAAATAGCAAATGATTTCTGATTTAAGACATGATTTGACTTGCAAAGTTATTTGAAATCGATTAGTCTATAATACTGTATAACAGAATTTCCCATTTAAATTTTGAAAGTTAAGGTAATTTTGGTAAAAATAAAGTGATGGAGACTATTTAATCATTTATTAAATAAGCTCGTAGTTTATAAAACAATATAAAAAAGGTCTAAAGAACTTATAGCGCATATTCATTAACAAAGATACAAGGATGGATTATCCTTTTAAAAACTCTCTATATTTTATATCTTTTTATTCTAAATTTTTTGAGAAAAACTAAATTCTTCAGAAAAAGTTCAGATTTTCAAAAGAAAAAAAAATTAAATATAATAAGCTGAAGCAACACTATAAAAAATGAATTACAGTGGATAATAAAGGTTTATTACAAGTATACCAGCAACTGGAGAAAAGGTTTTTCATAACCGTGAGAAAAACCTTCACATCATACGTATTATCGACGTATATGGAATACGTTTATTTGAGGTTCCACATAAAAGTATATATCTCGTATATGATGTGACAACAATATAACGTTTTCTTAAGATGTATATATTTAGAATATGATGTACCATATATATACGTTTTTTTAAAACGTCTATATTTAATATATTATCTAGTTATAACAAACACCATTTTCCAACAAAAGGACAAATTTAAAGGCACCTGGCGTCACCCCAGATCAGGTCACTGGCATCTACTGGACTATGTTATCGTACGTAGGAAGCATCTCAAGGACGTCCAAATTACAAAGGCGCGCATTGGTAGCGAATGTTGGACCGATCATCGTCCTGTTGTCTCTAAAATGAAAATTGTTATGAGACCCAAACACCGAAGAACTCAAGTAAAACGTAGACTCCGTCTCTGTATTAGTAAATTGCGTGACCAACAAACCGTCGAACAGCTAAAGCAAAAAGTTCAAGAGAATTTGAGTGCACTAGAAGAAACCAATTCTGTAGATGTCGCTGCTGCCTGGACACAAATTAAAGACAGTTTAAAAAGTGCGAGTGAGGAAATTCTTGGCACTGCAGCAAGTAAAAAACAGAAGGACTGGTTCAATGATAATGAAGCTTTTATACAAGAACTTCTTGACCGCAAACATACTGCCTTCCAAAACGTTATCAACCACCCCAACGACTCATCAAAAGCAGAAGCTTTTACCCAATCTAAGTATGAAACGCAGCGCGAAATCAAAAGAATAAAGAACGAGTGGTGGGCAAGCAAGGCCAGAGAAATTCAAAGGTACGCCGATTCACACGACTACAGGAATTTCTTTCAAGGAGTAAAAGCAGTGTACGGCCCCAGTCGGAAAAATATGTGCCCTATTAAAGATTTAAATGGAAATCTCCTCAAAGAAGACCAGGAAATAAGAGCCCGATGGAAAGAACACTACTCTAACATTCTTAACCAGCAGAGTCAAGCAGATCACGATATTATAAATCTTATCCCCCAATATGACACCTTCGAAGACTTAGATAAACCACTAACAACAGAAGAGACCTTAACTGCCACTGGGCAGCTAAAAAATAACAAATCTCCCGGCGCCGACTCACTCCCAGCTGAGATCTTTAATGCTGTGTCGTCAGAGCTCATACCATACCTCAAAAAACTGTTTGATGTCGTGTGGGAAAGTGGTCAAGCTCCGCAGGAGTTTCGTGATACACTTTTAATCAACCTCTTCAAAAACAAAGGGAGCGCTGCGGACTGTGGAAATTACAGGGGTATAGCTCTCCTGGCTGTTGGAGGGAAGATACTCACTAAAGCGATGGCAAATAGGCCAACACCTGTTATGGAAAAGTTACTTCCTGAAACACAGAGTGACTTTAGACCAAACCGAGGCACATCGGATTTAATCTTCACACTTAAACAGCTTCAAGAAAAAGCACTCAAACATCAAGGAGAAATTCACATGGCCTTCATTGATTTAATCAAGGCGTTTGACTCGGTGGACAGGGAAGTGCTCTGGAAAATTACGTTCCGCTTAGGTATCCCTAGAAAATTTGTGGAAGTATATCGCAGTCTACATACAAACAACAACGCCCAGGTTATGTATAATAATGAGGCAACTGAACCTTTCCAAACCCTCACTGGATTTAGGCAGCGATATGTCCTGGCACCCCTACTCTTTAATTTGTTTACCACTGCTCTAACAATTATTGTTGACAATAAACTGACAGTCAGAGGAATAGGTCTCAGATACCGTTTTGATGGCGGTCTCTTTAACATAGGGCGCTTTAGAGCTTTCACGAAGACACGCGCACGATTCATTTGTGATCTCCAGTATGCGGATGACTGTGCACTTTTAGCCTCTACGCCGGAAGAGCTTCAAGAACTTTTAGATGTGTATGCCCAGAGCTCTGATTCCTTGGGACTTAAAATCAACAAAGAAAGACTAAGATTATGTCAACTCCTCATCAAGTGAACCAAATAGACATTACACTTAACGGAAATTCTCTTGAAGTGGGGGATCAGTTCAATTACTTAAGCAACGTTGTTAATGACAAAGCAAACATGGACAGCGAGATTCGCAATAGAATTAACGCTGCATCTAGAGCACTCTGGGGACTTAGAGAGAGAGTATTTGACAACCACGACCTTGCTCTGTCAACGAAAATGGCTGTCTACAGAGCAGTTGTCATTCCAACACTGCTATATGGATGTGAAAGCTGGGTCACTTACCGTCGTCATGTGAAAGAATTAGAACGTTTTCAGCAAAGACACCTCAGAAGTATGATGAAAATCCGCTGGTTCCATCACATATCAAACGTGGAAGTACTCAGGAGAGCAAACAGCCTTCCAATTAAGGTGCTTATTTCAAGAGCACGCCTAAGATGGGCAGGTCACGTTCATCGTATGCATGATAACCGCCTTCCTAAATGTCCACTTTATGGTGAATTGCTAAGCGGTAGAAAAAGGCGTGGCGGTCAACGAAAGAGGTTCAAAGACTCTCCAGACTCTCTCCATGAAAATCTAAAATCCTGCGGTATTGCAGACGAGCAATGGGAACAACTTGCAGCGGACAGAACCGAATGGCGAGGGGTTGTGGCCAGCTATCAAGGAAATGTTGCTGCAAGAAGGCCGAATCCAAGACCTAACCAGGTCTATGTTTGTCCTGACTGCGGTCGACATGTGCTCTCCCGAATTGGCCTCTATAGCGATAGTCGTGTGCACAGTAGATGAATGGGAATTACAATAGACTACACCTTTTATTTGTTTTTTATTGTACACAATTTATCGACTGTAACATTTTTATACTCGGACTCGAGTAACGGCGAATAATGATAATAATGTGCTGCCCTCTAACAGGGAAATATGTGATTAAGTCCCTGATCAAAGTGAAGGAAAACCTGTATTCTGTTCATGGCCAGTAGGTGGGGTGGCACCATCTATGAGCCAATTGACGAACAGTCATCTATCACATAGTAGAAAACTCTGTAGGATTCCAGAATATTATGGAATACTGTTCTGGTACATTCTATTGGTGGATATAAAGTGGTGAATCCAGCAGATGGGGGATATAGTTCAGTTGAGTGAATTATGCAGTACAGTTCAGTTCAGTAAACAGACAGAGAGTTTTTAGGTTAGACAAGAGTTGACAAGTTTAGGAAGAAAAGTACATAGTGTTTTAAAAGTAGTGAATTTATGTTAGATTAAGTTATTATTAGTTGTGTGATTTTTAAGTATTTACTAGTGTAATTTTAGTGATTAATAAAATAGTGGTTAGTGAAGCAAGTTATTTAAACCCACAGAGTGTTTACTGAAGACTGTAAACACGTAACAATTGGTGTCGGAAGCGGAATTGCAACAGAATTTCTGAAAAATTCGACAAAGTTCCATAGTGTTCTATTTGGAAACCACTGGAGATAGTGAAGTGAGTTGAACTGGAAAGTGATATAGACATTAGACAAGAATTATTTGTGCTAGTGTGAGGAAATTTCTGGACATTCTGTTTAGAAATTAGTGTAGTTTTTAAGTGCTTTCAACTGAGAAGTGATATAGACTTTAAATAAGACTTGTTCGTGCTGTTTCGAGTTAATTGTTTGGATGGAAACAAGAAGCATGGCTGCCGAAAAGCAAATGCAAGACATGTTCGAGCAATTTAGAAAAATGATGCTAGACCAAAGAGAAGAACAAGAGAAACGACGCCAAGAAGAAAAAGAAGAACAAGAAAGACGTCAAGAAGAAAAAGCAAGACGACGTCTAGAAGAGAAAAAAGAACAAGAAAGAAGACGTCAGGAAGAAAAAGATGAACTAAGAAAAATTATGCTAGATCAGGAAGAGCGACGTGAAGAAGAATTGAGGAAAATTATACAGGGGCAACATGATGTTATCCTTTCAGCCACTGAAGACCCCAAAAATTAAATTAAAGAGGATATAGGCAACATAAAGTCTGAAGTAAGTGAAATCAAAGGAAAAGTTACTGGCGTCGGAGAAAAAGTTACTGGTGTCAAAGAAAAAGTTACGGGCGTCGAAGGGAAAGTTACCGATATAGAAGGAAAATTTCAGGTAGTTAAGGGAGAGGTAGAACAACTTAAGCGACAGTTAAGAGCGTAAGGAGGCCAGCTAGTATTATCGTCAGGTCCTCGATTACAACCGCCTTCCTTTGATGGTCAAACTTCTTGGGCAACCTACAAAAGACAATTTGAGGCAGCGGCATGCGCAAACAATTGGAGCAATGAAGACAAAGCTATGGCATTGGTGCTAGCATTAAGAGGTCAAGCCTCAGAGTTGCTTCAGACTATCCCAGTGACGCAGCAACGGGATTTTAAAGTTTTGGAGGCTGCATTAGATATAAGATACGGCGAGAAACACCTCGGCCAAGTATACCGGACTCAGCCCAAGTCACGCACACAAAAGGCTGGCGAAAGTTTACAAGATTTTGAAGCAGCTGTTGAGCAACTGACATACCTGGCTTACCCAGATGCACCCAAAGAATTCCAGGAACAATTAATCGTTGGTACTTTCATTGATGGCATAAGAGATGAGGAGATCAGGCGAGTTATTAGATTATCTCGAGATAAGACTAGTGGTGAAGCCTTGATCCATGCCCTCGAAGTTGAAGCCGCTTATAAAGAGACTCCACGTCCGAGAGTACGAGCCATGAAAGTAGAAGAAGAGGACCATTTAGAAAAATCAAATATGGAATCTTTGATGGCTGACATACACAAAATGATAAGCCAGTTGATGACAAAACCAGATGCTCCAAGGAAGCAGGAAAGAGAGCAGAACGAGGAACAGCCAAGAAAGGTGATTCGTTGTTATAAGTGCGGCAAAAAAGGGATATTAAGCGAAACTGTCAGCACCGGAGCCCTGAGAGAGTAAATGCCGCAATGACTGAAGAGCCGCAGGAAAACTAAAGATAGCCAGCACTTTGGGGGCTGTGCTGGCTGGTGAACGCGGTGCCCCCAGAGAGATACGGGTTTCCCAGATTAGAAGAGTCCCGAGTAGTCTGTTGTTGGATGGCTATGTAAACAAAAGGAGATGTATCTTCACTATCGACACAGGTGCCACGTCATCAATAGTGCGACCCGGATTTTTAGCAGGAATAAAAGTTGATAAAAGCCAAAATGGATTGGTCGTTCGAACAGCCACAGGAGACAGGGTAAGGGTTCATGGAGAAGTTGACCTAGATCTGCAGTTTGGACACCTGTGCTTTAGTCATAGAGTTATCGTGGCTGACATCACTGATGATTTCATTTTGGGGCTGGATGTTATGGGAGTACAAGATCAATTTATACTTGACGTGGTAGAACGAATCCTAAAGATTGGAAATGAAAAATTTATTTTGTCAACAGCAAATGACCAATTTCAAAAAGTGAGGCTACTGACGGCTGAGACAATCAAGATTCCTGCCCGTTCGGAACAAATAATCGAGGCCATTCTGGAAGGAAACTCTGGTGGATACCGTGTTGGCCTTGTTGAAAAAGATGATTCAATTAAGACAGAAAACGTAGTCTTAGCAAGAACTCTAACCCAGACAAAAGACAAAATTCCAATTAGAGTGGCTAATTTAAATTCCCACTCAGTGACTTTCAAGGAAGGCGAGGTAATAGGATCCTACGAACCAGTCCAGTGGATAGCAAGGTGCGAGGAACAAGGGGAGAAATGTTCGTCAACCAGCGTAGACAGGGAAGTTGTGACTTCGTTGAGTTCCCAGTTTGAACACCTATCTGAGGATGAACGTAGAGAGGCAATCAAGTTTTTGGAGAAAGAAAGTGCGGTATTTGCCAAAAACACAGACATCCTCACGAAAACTGATATAGTACAGCATCGGATAGACACTGGTGATTCAGCCGCAATCCGCCAACAACCTAGGAGGTTGCCACTAGCCCTACAGACGAATCACCCAGTAACTGATTCAAACTGCCCCTGCTATCTGAGGATTATAAACTTGGAAGGAAGGAAGACAAAGCAAGCATAGCAAATAAAGGTGATGGGAAGTACAAGTAAGGGTACGACTACTAATATAGAGGGTGCGGTGAATGTGGTAAGCAATACGACAAGTTTTAACTCGACAAATAAGTTCAATACGCTTGTCCTTAATGTCCAATCTCTAAAAAATAAATGTGGTGAAATAGAATGTTTTCTAAAAGCTGACGGGAAGAGTTATCAGGTCCTTTGTTTCTGCGAACATTTCTTAAATGATGATGAAATAGCGAGCATAAAAATCGAAAACTACAAGATGGCCTCAGCGTTTACAAAAAAAACTCACATTCATGGAGGTACAATAATATTTTGTAAAAAAGAATTAGAATACAGAGAGAGATGTGACATCACTAAGTTTTCGTCAGAAATAGACTGTGAAATTTCTGCAATTGAAATTCTATCAATAAACTTAATCATTGTAACAATTTACAGATCTCCAAATGGCGATCTAGAATGTTTTTTTGGCATTATTTATCAAATACTACAAATATTATTTAATACAAGTAGACTAGTGATTGTTAACGGCGATTTTAACTTTAAATTTAATACTAATGACCTGAATACAAACATTTTTTTAAACATCTTAACGTCCTTTGGTTTTGAACAAACTATTTTTGAAGCAACTAGGCTGACAAATTGCCTCGACAATATTTTTGTAAATTTTTTATTTAGCATTAATTATTATACAAATGTTTTCGAACCAAAAATATCAGATCATAAAGCCTTAGAGATCAGCTTAGATATCGGTGAACAACAAACTCAAAATACTATAAATTACTGTAGGCCAATAACGCAAAAGGGGCTGAGTGTTATGTATCAACTATTGGAAAACCAAAGTTGGGATTTTATTGACATAGAAGGAAACTGTGATGAAATAAGTAATAAATTTATGCAAATCTTAGTGAACTGCATGAACCAAGCATTCCCCACAGTTAAAAAAGTAATGCTTAGAGGCAAGAAAATAAATTGGTTTAACGACAAACTAAGGGACATGAGAAATAAACTACATTTGCTTATGGACTTGTATAAAATATATCAGGCTCCAAACTTACTAATACAAATTAAGGATTATCGTAAAAAATACCGAGAGCAAATTAACTCATCTAAAAGAAAAGCAAACGATGATTACATATTAAATTCCGGGAATCCTGTAAAGTCCATGTGGGATGTCGTAAATGACAACAGACAACTAAAAAATAAAAAATCTTCCCATAACGAAGTTATTCTGGAAGCGAGTGACTTCAACAAGTTTTTCACAAATATTGCTCCTAACATCATAAAAGATCTACCCGATCCTGACACAACTTCTGCAGATTTCTTGAGAAATTCTAATATCATGGTAAATGACCTAACTTTCAATTTTAGACCAGTAAGTGTCGAGGAGGTTGCTGAAGCTATAGAAAATGTCAAAATCAAAAAATAGCAAAGATTGTTATGACCTGAACACTAAATTAATAAAATCCCTTAAAAATATTCTAATTGCTCCTTTAACTAAACTTTTCAATATCTGTATAAAGAACGGAATATATCCAAGTTGCTTTAAAATCGTTAAAAGTTATACCCGTATTTAAAAAAGGTTCTGCCCAGGACTTAAATAATTTCAGGCCAATCTCTTTAATATCTGTGGTTTCAAAATATTTAGAATATTTATTAAAAAATCAAATGACTGATTTTTTTACACAAAATAATTTGATAAATTCTCATCAATTCGGCTTTCAACTAGGTAAATCGACTACTTATGCCTTAAATGACTTGATAGAGGTCATTGTCGAGGGCTTTGAATCAGGAAAATTCGTTGGGGCAGCTTTTTGTGACCTAAGTAAGGCCTTTGACTGTGTCTCTCACGAGACACTAATTGACAAGCTGACTTATTATGGTTTTCAACATGACAGCCTTTGTTTAATAAAGAGCTACCTGACTGACCGACACCAAAAAACCTACTTTAAAAACAAATATTCCGAACTTGAAAAGATTGATCATGGTGTGCCACAGGGCTCTCTGCTTGGTCCAATCCTTTCCTTAATTTACATCAACGATTTACCCACAGCTGGATTGTGTAGTGACTTCGTGCTATTCGCTGATGACACTACCATAATAGATGTCAATAGTGATTATGAAATTCTTACACTCAATATGGAAACCTCCCAAAACCTAGCCCTTAACTGGTTTATAGCTAATTCCCTAAAGCTAAATGAGGACAAGACTGATAAAATGGTATTTACCTTAAAGCATCAACAAATAAATAACCCAAACAGAGTAAAATTTTTAGGAATTATGCTGGACCCAACCTTAAAATGGAACGAACATGTAGATTACACTTGTAGTAAATTAGCTAAAAACCTATTCCTTTTAAAAAATTTAACTCAAACAACCTCAAAAGAAATAACTATAATGGCCTATCATGCCCTTTTTAATTCTATCATTAGCTATGGAATACTAATATGGGGTCATTCTTCTCACTGCGCAAGAATTTTTAGTATGCAAAGAAAAGCAGTCAGAATCCTACTCAGTTTAAATTACAGAGAAGATGTAAAGAATCATTTTACTAGCCTTGGCTTCATGACGGTCCCGAGTCTATACATATTTCACTGTTTGCTCTATGTCAAAAAAAACATCCATAAGTATGTAAACATTTTTAATATTCATACTTACAACACACGTAATAATAATAATTTATTTATTGAATATCTCAGACTAAAAAAATCAAGACATGCTACTGATTACTATGGGCCTTTTTTCTTCAATAAATTACCTCTCCAAATTAGAATACTGCCTCTAAACCAATTCAAAAATAAGATAAAAAAATTTCTTATTTCCAAGGCATTCTATAGCTTGAATGAATTTCATAATTATGATCTGTAAACTTCCACTCCTTATTTATAATGTTTGTCTTCAGTGTGATATGTTGTCATATATCAGTATATTTGTAATTTTATTTGTGTACTTTTAATTTTATTTTGTGTACCTGTATTTCATTATTTGCATTGTATTTTACTGACTTGTGTAATGATTGTATAATCAATAACACCAATAAACTCTACTCTACTCTACTCTACTAGCTAAACAGGAAGAAGCTGCTGCGACGGTTCAAAAGATGCTACAAGATGGAGTAATTGAGGAATCAACCAGTCCCCGGTCATCACCGGTAGTTTTAGTTGCCAAGAAGGACGGGACTTTGAGATTTTGTGTCGACTACCAGAAGCTGAATGATGTTACGAAGAAAGACAGCTATCCACTACCACGAATTGACGATACATTAAGTACGCTGGCAGGGTCACAATGGTTTTCAACTCTAGATCTTCGAAGTGGGTATTGGCAGGTGGGACTTCACCCTGACGACAAGGAAAAGACTGCCTTCTCAACAGGTAGTGGTCTATATCAATTCACCGTGATGCCTTTTGGACTTTGCAATGCGCCAGCTACTTTTGAAAGATTGATGGAATTTGTACTCCGAGGACTAACTTGGAAGACGTGCTTAGTTTATCTTGATGATGTAATGGTTATGGGACGAAACTTTAAGGAACATTTGGAAAATCTTCAAGAAGTATTTGGGAGAATCAGAAATGCATATCTAAAGTTGAATCCGAAGAAGTGTATACTATTCAAAAAAGAAGTGAAATTCCTTGGACATGTCGTATCTTCGGAGGGAATACAGACAGACCCGGACAAGATCTCTGCCGTACGTGATTGGCCAAGACCTTCAAATGTTCACGAATTACGAAGCTTTCTTGGCCTCTGCACTTACTATAGACGTTTTGTGGAAGGATTTGCGGATATAGCAAAGCCACTACACCAGCTAACGGAGGAGAAAGTTAAATATCAGTGGACACCGGAGTGTGAAACATCATGGAAGAAGCTGAAAGCAGCGTTATGCAGTAGTCCTGTGCTAGCATATCCCCAACAAAAGGGCCTCTATATTCTTGACACGGATGCTAGCAACTCCGCAGTTGGATGTGTACTATCTCAAGTCCAAAATGGAGAGGAAAAAGTAATTAAGTATTTCAGTAAGGTACTGTCCAAACCGGAGAAGAATTATTGTGTAACAAGGAAGGAACTATTGGCCATTGTTAAGTCCGTGGACCATTTTCACAAGTACCTCTATGGCCAACATTTCAAAATCAGGACCGACCATGCTGCATTGAAATGGCTATTGCAGCTGAAAACCCCAGAAGGTCAACTGGCTCGCTGGATAGAAAGACTGCAGCAACATGACCTCACAATCCAACACCGACCTGGAAAGTCTCATAAAAATGCAGATGCTCTGTCAAGAAGACCGTGCAAAGATGACTGCAAGCACTGCTATCGTGTTGAAAAAGCACAGGGCACGGTAACAGTAAACACAGTTCAGGTAGATGTTCCAGACGATTGGGCAAAGGAAGTTCTAAGACAAGAACAATTGGATGACAGCGTAATTGGTCCTATATTAAGGGCAAAAGAAAAAGGAGCGCGACCGGAATGGAAGGACGTTTCGGACAAAAGTGTGGAGCTGAAGGCACTGTGGGCACAATGGGACTCCCTTAAGGTTATAGATGGACTATTAAAGAGAGCATGGGAAAGTCCAGATGGGAAGGAAGTTACCATGCGTCTGGTGATACCCAGCTGTCGGATCCCAAAAGTACTTCAGGAAATACATGATGGAGTGTCCCGGGGACATTTCGGTATGAATAAGACAATTGGCTAAAGTACGGGAACGATTTTATTGGATAAATAGCCGTCAAGATGTGGAGGCTTGGTGCCGCAAAAGCAAGACTTGTGCAGCCACCAAAGGGCCACAGACAAAGAGCAGGGGCCAAAGGAAGCAATATAACGTGGGAGCTCCTTTTGAGAGGAATGCTATAGATATAGCGGACCCATTCCCAGTGACAGATGATGGGAATAAATACATCCTGGTTGCTATGGACTATTTTAGTAAATGGCCGGAAGCCTATGCCATTCCGAATCAGGAAGCAGTTACTGTTGCTCGAGTTCTGGTGGATAACCATGTATGCCAATTTGGTGTACCCCTGGAGCTACATTCCGATCAAGGGAGAAACTTTGAGTCGGGGGTATTTCAGAAAATTTGTGAGTTGCTGGGCATTCACAAGACTCGGACAACCCCTCTTCATCCCCAGTCAGATGGAATGGTGGAACGACATAATAAAACCATGAAGGAACATCTTTCTAAGGTAGTTCACAAGAACCAGCGAGATTAGGATCGACATATACCATTTTTCTTAATGGCATACAGGGCTGCCATTCATAAAACTACTAAACAGACACCGGCTCGTGTAATATTTGGGCACGAGATCAGACTGCCATGTGATTTGATGTTTGGTACACCAGATAAGAAGCCACTGTCCGTGGATGACTATGCAGACAAAGTTAGTCAACAGCTGAGGAATGTCTACGAGTTGGTTCGGAACCAAGTTAGCATAGCTAGTGACAGAATGAAGGCTCGCTATGACCGGAAGGGGACGTCAGCAGGATTCAAGGAGGGAGATCTGGTTTGGCTATATAACCCACAGCGAAAGAAGGGAAGATCTCCGAAGCTTCACCCACCCTGGGAAGGACCGTATTCTGTCATCACTCGGATCAATGACGTTGTTTACCGAATTCAACGTAGTAAGAAGTCCAAGATGAAGATCGTGCACTTGGATAAGTTGGCGAAGTATGAAGTATGTTGGGGAATCTGAATTGCCTGACCGGGACGTTCAGGCTTAAGGAGGGGGCAGTGTTATGTGCTGCCCTCTAACGGGGAAAGATGTGATTAAGTCCCTGATCAAAGTGAAGGGAAACCTGTATTCTGTTCATGGCCAGTAGGTGGGGTGGCGCCATCTATGAGCCAATTGACGAACAGTCATCTATCACATAGTAGAAAACTCTGTAGGATTCCAGAATATTGGTGGATATAAAGAGGTGAATCCAGCAGATGGGGGATATAGTTCAGTTGAGTGAAGTATGCAGTACAGTTCAGTTCAGTAAACAGACAGGGAGTTTTTAGGTTAGACAAGAGTTGACAAGTTTAGGAAGAAAAGTACATAGTGTTTTAAAAGTTGTGAATTTATATTAGATTAAGTTATTATTAGTTGTGTGATTTTTAAGTATTTACTAGTGTAATTTTAGTGATTAATAAAATAGTGGTTAGTGAAGATTCTTGTTGCAAGTTATTTAAACTCACAGAGTGTTTACTGAACTGTAAACACTGACTGTAAACACGTAACAATATGATACAAATATATACGTTTATAGCGTGGACATTCGAACGTTGAATATAGGTTGCGATAAACATTATATATACCAGTTGTATAAACGAAATCAAAATGTTTATTAAACCATTTGGTGTTGCTTGGGTAGTACCCTTCACCAGAAAAAGAAAGCTGGATAAGTTATTAGGTGAAACTAGTTCATTTTTGGAGGAAGTGAAATATCTCAGTAACACCAGATAAATCTCTTAACTAGAATGCACATTTGGGGAAGGCAATCTGCAAAGCAAGACTGTTCTTGCGACATATCGAACCATTCACAGGAAATCCTGAGGTGTTGATCCCCAGTAAATGTACATACGTTACATTACCATCAAAGGATCAATGATGATAGCTTGATAGTTAGGTGGCTAAAACGGCTACAAGCAGCGAAAACCAAACTTTCTGGTTTATAGAGACAAGCATGCTTGGAATAGCCATAATACTGCAACGACGAGATAGATATATTATATCATATTATATATTTAGTATAGAGAAAAATTAGTTTATTGTATCATTAACACTTAATATATTTAATCAACATTTTTACTAGATAGATTAGTACATCTGGAGATAATTACAGAGAACTACAAAAAATTTAATTATTTTACAGCATAAATTGCTTTTTTATATGGTGCAATGAGCAGATTTTGTATTAAAATTTTTCTCATATTTTTTTATATGTCTAAATGCTATTTCAAGATATTATTTAAATATAATTTAATCTTATATTTTACTCTATTACTCTCTACTCTCTAATTATTTTTGGTATAAAGGTATAATTAAAATAAGAATAATAGTAACATTCTTAAATTTAAATCTACAATATCTAGCAATAAATAACCAACTTCGTTGATCTTAGCATATATTATTTTTTATTACCTTTTTGTTCAATTTCAATAATCGCTTAATCAATTTGTTATCGGTATTTCCAAATATATTAAAATAAAAAACAACAAGGGTGTTCAATTTCAGCCACTGCTCAGTAAATAAAACTTGTTCTTCCTCCTTTTCCAAATCACTCAATAGGGAAATTATAAAAGCACTGAATTCCTGATTTAGACTGCAACTTTTAATTTGAAAATAGATATCTTTGTCTTCCAAACATCTTTCCATTGTATCCTGAAATTATAAGTTTTTAAACATACACTCAAGAGATAAAGAATCTTATGTAAAGAAAGTAACTAATTTCATAATTGTTAGGGATGCAACAAGCAAGCTCTAAGTAATATCAAATAAGGTAACAAGTAAAGGACTTCGCACAGAAACATGTGATTTGGGATCCCGGTGAAAATGGTCGAAATTGAGATATGTCGTAGTTCAGATCTTCCTGAAGAAAAGTTCAAATGGGACCAAGGCTCAAAAACCTTTTATTTTGAAGTTACAGCAAAGTCGAAAATCCATAAATTCATGACTAATCTTAAGAAACAAGCATATGTATTTATTTTATATATTATACGGTACTAGATAACAGTCATGTGATATTAACATCATAATGCAACTTGAATTTAAAATTACCAAGGGCGTCGTCTGCTAGTTATGCAGCGCATGCGCAAATAAAATTACAAGAAACGGAATTTCCGCTGCAAATATGCTTTGATCATCGAGTTCAGGAGCTAGTCATATTCAATGTTTGGCATTAGAAATGAGAGAGAAGAGGCTAAAAAAATTAAAAATAAAATATCTTCATGCCAAGAATAAAAATCAATAAACTAGAAGCGTAAAAAATTGTTATTTGCAAAAAATTCCTACAATGTGGGGATTTTGGAATTTTCCTACTAACATATTCCAATTTTTTGAGTGACAAAATTTTCGCATATGATAGTTTTGAGTAAAACACAAAATAAATACCAATTATATATTATATATATTCGGCTGATAAAAATGATATTAGGAATAGGCATTCGAATATTGAATATTTTGTTGAAAAAATAAGATTTTAACACAGATAAA
The DNA here is from genome assembly GCA_963675555.1 of Leptura quadrifasciata. Classification (NCBI taxonomy): domain Eukaryota; kingdom Metazoa; phylum Arthropoda; class Insecta; order Coleoptera; family Cerambycidae; genus Leptura; species Leptura quadrifasciata. The sequence continues at coordinate 115,651,969 of OY776673.1, forward strand.
TAGAATAAAATCGACCGTTCATATAGTGTTGTGTAGATGAGTTATTTTATAGTACTCGTATTTATAAAACGCACGAATTTGGAAGAGTAAAAACTTGAACTAGACAATGTAAAATCAAAACACTCTTCTAAGAATAGCTTTTATATTTAATTGGTTATAAAATCCGTATATCGCATATGTATATGCGTATACATATATACGTACACATAAATATATAAATATGTATATGTATATTTTTGAGAACTTTTCACGAATTTGCGAATTTTCGACTTTTGCCCTTACTGTAGCTCCAAAATAAAAGGTTTTTGAGCCTTGATCCCATTTGAACATTTCATCAGAAAGATCTGAACAACAACATATCTTAATTTCGACCATTTTCACCAGGATACCAATTCCCAGAATGTACGAATTTTCGACTTTTGCCCTTCCTGTAACTCCAAAATAAAAGGTTTTCGAGCATTGGTCTCATTTGAACTTTTCATCAGGAAGGTCTGAACTACAACATATCTCAAATTCGACCATTTTCACCGGGATCCCAAATCGCATATGTTTGTGTGCCTTTGACTAAAATTTTATCTCGCTATACATCCACTTATTCTTCTGCTACATATTAAGCAAATATTCTTACTACCAACGATGTCAAAAATGGCTGTTGTTATCTGATTGAAGGAAGCTGCTTGTATTTTGTAAGAGGTTTTTTTGGAATTTTTTCTACATTTTCTTCAGGTAAGGGTTCAGTTTCGAGTCTATCGAAAAATCTTATTTATTTATTTATTTTATATACAGAATACTCCATTTGAATGTAAAGGAATACATAGTCAGGATTACTAAGACAGCAGAACATGATAAAATGACAATAAAAACTGATAAGATAGTATACAATAATAAAAGAAAACTGACAATATACAAACAAACAAAAATAGTACATAACATCTCATAAAAATTTACACTAACTAGCTATTGATCTTATAGGTAGCACTTAAACTTATTCAATGTTAAACGAAATAAGTCATTACTATCGCAGTATATATTATAATTACGCTGAACTCTGTTGAGTGTAATTGTCCCGGAGTGATCAATCACAAGTGCACAAAAAAATTTAGGTCTTGTACATCAAACTAGACCCTTTGTTCATTAGATATTTTAACATGTTAGAACAGATCGTGACCAATTAATTTCTAATTTGGATGTCAAAGTGTAAAAGGACATAAGAGCCGAGGGTTTTTCATGTACAACAGACTAGACTCATTTCTTCTTATACATTTTGACATGCAGACACTAACCTCCAAATAGGCCCAATACGTCCTAATTTCTTTCTAACCTCAAATAATAGTTCAAAATTAGATCTAACTTTTAGAAAACATGGTTAGATACGCAAGCAGATCCAAAGAAGTAATACTCAGACCTATTGAACATTCTCAACATATGAGATCTCCTAGAAAAGACATGTGCTTTCCACAAAGGTTAGCAGACTATTCCAGGTATTTCTTATAACTAGTCCAGCTTTAGAAAAATATTTTTAAGATGTTTATATCTTGCATAGAATATGAGTGATGGTTTCATCATCCACTCCACACATCCAACAAATCGGATTTTCTTTCACCTTCATTATATGTATGTGCTTATTTAGAGGAACAAAAAAAATTTAGGACAAACAAATCTACTACCCATATCATTCTCTATTGAGCCCAAGCAGCCACTTTAGATAGATAGTCTTTATTGGTCTAAATATAGTAACACTGTTACATTACCCAGAGGGTGTGAGACATGTCTAGTTTCCCTAAAAAATTTTACATGCAGTGTTGGCTGCATAAGTATTCATATTTAGTAAATCCTATAATATATATTTAAAAGAATAATAAAAAAACAATAACATTAAAAAAAACAAAGAAAAGTTAGAAACTAACAAACATATAGATGCACAAACAATATATATATATATATATATATATATATACATCACGCTATCTTTTCTGCGTCTTTACATTTTGCAAGGTTTCTGCGTCCACTAAAGTATATCTACATATTTTGAAGTCTGCATTTAGAACCTATTTTCCTACGCATGTTTATAGAGAATAATTATAATATACAGATATACTTTCTTCAAAAATCATGATTTTATTTTCGTGTACAGATTGCAACGTTTCTGCATCTTTACAATTTCCTATTATTTCGAGGGCCAGTATATAATTTACGAAACTTTATGTTTCTGCGTCCGTAAATGTATATCTTTACATAATTCAGACTTTTATGCACCTGACATTGTTGCCACTTCTCTTGGGCAGCATTTCCAGCTGACTGGTATTAAATTGTATGTAATAATATATTATATACCATAAACTGTACTACTTTTCAGATCGAGGATGTGGTTCGAGATCTGAAAAATCGCTTTCTGTTCGCGGTTAGTAAAATGTTTTTTGCAGCACCGTGCTAATTAACAAAAAGTAATAAATATTGAGTTAACGTTGAATAATTATTGACAACAATCTCTCAAACTGTAATTTTACATTTTAATAAAATCAGTATAGCCTAGAATTTAACAAGAGAACACTCAATTCGATGAATAGTTAAATTGAAGATATTATGTTTCGTTGAAAATCAAGTTTTGATGTATAAGCCTTATTTAGTGTTTTTAACAAAAATTATGGATATCGAAGAAGCAGCAAGTATTGCTTGTGCAGTCCATTGATCGGAAATATCGAAAGAAAGATGAAATTACTTATCTTTTTAAGAAGTAAATTATTTATACCCAAAAATCCCTGTTTATCTTAGCAGATAAAACCGCAAGTCCAAAATTTCGTTATAATTAAAAAATAATGATTTAATTTTAAAAAATCGGCAGCTACTGGAAGCGGCTGGAACCTCCCCACTCGGTGGATCTTTGAAGCCGAAAAGAGCATTAAATTGTGTGACAAAACGGCACTAAACGTAATCCGATCTCATCCAAAACATTTTCATATCTTCTGGGGCACTAAAAAACCCTCAACTTAATGAATTTACAATCATCTATGCGAGTTATTACCTACATTATCGCTCGTTGAATAATATACTATTAGGATATTAACAACTTTAACATCACTTGAACGACTAAGAAAGTCTAGTTATCCTAAATACTACAGATTTGTAAAGCAACAAACTGAAAATTGGTAAAGTGTGATAATCTATAATAAATTCATCAACGAAGGTACAGAAAGCATATGATATTGATATTGTTACATGTACCTTTAAAGTTTGTGACAATCCACTAAAAGTTACAAATATGCCGCAATCTTATTAACATGACATGACACCAACGTTATCTGATGACAAACGATGACAATGACAATCGTCAAAATTTGTTCATTGCAATCCGATTGCTCGCGGCTGTCTTTGTTAAATGAAACATTAGCATTTCAGTAATTTTACTAGATTTTAGACGAATATTTGTAGTTTAATTCTTCGATTTGTCTGTATATATATTTAAAAACGGCACTAAACGTAATCCGCTCTACTTCTAGAGCAGTGAAGAAACCCTCACATGTGAATTGACACGTGATGTGATGAGTTTCACGACGTAACGGCTACGCGCATCGATCATGTCATGCGAAATGCGTTCTATGCCATATTTGCTTTGTTTTTAATTTTTTTCACGGAAACCAAATCGAAAGGGTTCCATTGCAAATTGAAAATAATTATAAAATAAACAACTTGTTGCGTCAAATCCGATCTCAACCAAAACCTTTTCAGATCTTCTGGGGCACTAAAGAAACGCACACGCAAAGTTTCATTCAAATTCGTTCAGTAATTTCGGCGCTATCGTGCTAACACACATACACACACACACACATACAGACGTTTAAAAAAAAACACTTTTTTGGGTTCCTAGGACCTCAAAACGTAAAGATTTGATGTTATCTCAATTTTCGTTTTTGAACCAATTTTAGTAACCTCTCACAATTTTATTGTGGAGAGGTTAAAATGCCCAAAATATTGCTTAATCATGGTATATGTTTAGAAAAGTCTACGGTCACAATTGTGTTTGAAATTATACGCAGGCAGCCTGCGTTGTCAAATTAAAACCCCCAGTGAAATAATTTTTTTTTGGGACATAGACATTTTTTAAAACAATATTTCAATACTATTTAATTTTGATGAAATTTTGTACTTGCGGTTTATGGATAATTCTGAACAACTTTCATTAATAAAATTTTCCGATCAAAGAAACGCCTAATACGACTTTTTTATTATTTTCTATTTATGGAATGTGTATAATGGATATGCATTTGTAGGGTGCCAATGTTGTATTTTTAGACATAAGTAGATCCTAATGTGTTCTATCCTTGAGTAAAATTGGTTCAATTCGAAAGAAAGACAACAATTTTAAAAACAATAAGGATTTTACACTCTTAAATGCGATACACGGTATATAACCGTAAAAACATTTACGATTATATCATTACAAATTACTATTTTACAAAAATCCATTTCATAACACTTTGATACCAAATATCAATTGCTTATGGGGAAATAATACAATAGATAAGTATTAAACGAATCTTTATTTGCATATTGCACATAAATGAACTAAGTTCTATAAAATAAACAAAAATAAAACTCAGGTAAATATGCTTTGACGAGCTTTAAACATCAGCATTAAATTTAACCTTCTTTGTGTAACAGTTTTGTATAAAAACCTTAATTTTGAGGCAAGATTTATTATTTAACAAATCTGGATATTTTTCTAGCAGGGTTTCACATTCTGCTCTCTTTGGTGGTTTCTTGCTTTGAATGTGGGTTGTAGAAATCCTAAGTTAATTTTTTATTCCCTTAAACAATAGGGTGAAGGTGGCAACGGGGGTGGTAGAGGGGATAGCTAATGCCAAAATAAATTTTAGAGGCCCTTGGTTCTCGTACACGCACTAAATCCTAATTTAATTTTTTACTCCCTTCAATAATAGGGTGGGGGTGACAATGGGGGTGGTAGAGGGGGTGGCTAATGCCAAAAACAATTTTTGAGACGTTTCATTCTTGTATACGCACTAAATCACATTTTAATTGTTTTTACTCCCTTTCATAATAGTGTGGGGGTGGTATTGGGGGTTATAGTGAAGGGTGGTTGATGCCAAAACAAATTTTGAGCCTTGACTTTTCGTACATGCCCTAAATTGCAATTTTATGGACTCTTACGTGCTTGCTTTGCCTATTTATCCTTACAAATGGGATAACCATTTACCACCCGAACCTTTCATTAGATCAAAATATAATCTAGTTCCAGATCTCGTTATAATATTATGTACCAAATTCCAAGTCAATATCATAAACGGTTCCAGAGTAAACGTGCGCAAAAAAAATTACAGACAGACCGACAGACAGAACATTTTTTTCTCTCAAATTTAAAATCTCGATATTTCATGAGATTTTAAGCATATGCATTACTATACTTCCACTGGGCATGGAAGTAAAAACATGTAGCATCAATTCAAAACTACAAAACACATTAACTTTATTTATTTTTTATTCTTATTTATTCTATATTTTGAGAAATATGCGGTTCTTAGGTTTTACGCCTTGAGAAATAAATTATCTCTTAAATTCTATATTGATATCCGGTCTCATTTTCAAATTATTTTACTTTTTATTCAAGAATTTGCCTTGGGATTTCAATTAACCAACGGTTTAGTTAGTGGACAAGTAGTGTGAAGTTACCACATTTTATTTTCTAAAATTAAAATTGAGATTCGAACTCCCAACCATTTGAATGCAAGCTGATATTTTAAAGCTTTAGCTATTAGATTAGAACATGGTACGTTTAAGTGTTTATTCTATGCCTATGGTATTTCAACAATCTCTAAATTTCTTTTATTTTCCTGCTACATTTATGTTATTAGTTTGTGAAATAATTATGATAATTACTTTGGCTTCGACGTTGTCTTGCAATTAGCATGTGCCATGTTGTTAGAAAATAACGGAAATGAAAATTTTACATAAAAGATTTTCTGATCATTCCTTGTACATATTATGTAAGTAAGATCGATTACATTTTAGTTCTATGAATGGCACTTATAAAACTAGAAATCTACGACAAAAACTGCAAAATATTTATTATTGAAAATCCAATGTTTATCATTCGTAGATATAATAAGTATATTATGACTAAAATAAAAGACACTTATTTTCACATATCTTCTCAATAAATTTAACGAAACATATTTACTTACTTAAAACACCACACTGCAACTAAGTTACACTAATTTCCCGCCAAGCAAAGTGATGCTTGTATCAAAGGAATACACTGTTGTCAGCTCGTAGGACGCAGAAACATCTTCAAATTGAATAAAACTATACAGCAAGAAAGTATACACGTATAGTGGCAGCGCTAACTGCCGTTCAAATACATGAACTAAATTTATACAAGTTTTTACATTTTAGTTATGTTTCTGCGACCGGCAGAGAAAATTTCAATGGGTTATATTATTTAAATTATTTAATTTACAGTGTTCTATTTTGCGGCATTCAAATTAATGAAACTAACACTATCAATGGCATTTCAATAGAGGTCAGTAAAAGTATAGAGATTGAGAATAACGTGGGATTACTTTTCTGCGTCCATATACGGTTGCAGAAAAGTGGTGGTCGCAGAAAGATATGTAAAAATGCAATGTACAGACGCAGAATAGGTAGTGTGATGTATATATATATATATATATACACTTACACATATTTCTATATATTTCTCCTATATTAATATTATGGTAAGGATAGTTGAGAGCCCTTTTACATGAAGGCTTGATTGCTTCATTCCCGGAGCTTGAACCTAATAATTGTTAAAATATGCATTGGTTCAGTCTCATAGCTCTGACTGTATCAACTAGATTTCTTGGCAGACCAAAGGTTAGCTCAAGGATAGGGAAAGAAGTTTTTGCTATTCCTCCTGCCAAATGATCTCCTTCATTGTTGCCCTCTATGTCACCATGATTAGACATCCATACAAGTTTGACTGAGTCGTGTTCCTTCACACAACTCGGCCAAAACTTTTTGATAGTTCAGTATCAGCTCAGAGGTCACTTGTTTGATCCAAGAGCCTTCAAAACCGCCTGGCAAACCATTTGACATAGAGAAGTCATTTATATAAATTAAGAAAAGTATTGGTCCAAAACACTTCCTTGTGGGACCCCATGTTTTATTTGTAAGCTTGAACTTATCCCCCCTCCACATGAAACTGACTGGTATCTGTTTGAAAGATAGGATTGTATTAACTCTATTGTAATTCCCCTAAAACCATAGTATCTCAATTTGGATAATAATGTGATACACAATCAAATGCCTTACTTAAATCAATGAAAATGGCTAAGCTATGTTTATTATCTTTAAACCCTTCACATATGAAATTTACTAGCTCATGTACAGCATCTGATGTACTTCGATTTTATCTGAATCCATATTGCGTTGGAGAGAAATAGTTATTTAATACAAAATACTTTGTTATTCTGATTGTAATTATTTTTTCTATAACTTTAGCTAGAATAGGAAGTAAGGCGATTGGTCTGAAATTTGAGGCATCATTTACATCTCAAGATTTTAGCAATGGAATGATCTTTGCTATTTATAATTTATCAAGGAATATTCGACTTTCTAATATTAAATTAACAATATATGTAATTGGGGCAACAAGAGTGACTATGTTATCCTTAAACATATCAACTGAGTGATTGTATATATCAGTTGATTTGGAGTTTTTTAAGTTTCTAATTATCTCTGAAATTTCATGTTCTGTAGCAGGATACAAAAAAATTGAGTTGTTATTATTAATTTTAAAATTTTGTATAAATACTGTTGATAGTTTTTATTTGACGGAGGTACATTTTTTAATATATTTTCTGCTACTTCAGTAAAAAAATTAAAATTTTCTGGTGATACAGAGCTTTCAGTAACATTTACTTTATTTTTACCCCTATTTTCATTAACAAATTGCCAAGCAGTTTTGTGTTTATTTTTTGAATTTGATATTTCATTGCAAACTTTTTCCTTCTTTAGTCTTTGAAGTAATTGTTCATATTCATATTTTTTTATTTTAAAGACTCCAAACCAAGGAGTATACGAAATCCCGTACCAAGATTGCAATAAATCATACATAGGACAGACCAATAGACGTATTAGTGTAAGAAAGGAAGAACATATGAATGCAGTACGAAAAGAGGAGAAAACATCATCCCTAGCACAGCATACAAAATCCACAGGACACAAAATAGACTTCGACAACACCAGAACAGTAGCTAATATCAAGCATTATAGGTCAAGGATTACCAGAGAGGCCATAGAGATCGAAAAAAGACTACAAAATCTTAACAAACGAGGTGATACACAGAGATTACCCAGTTTTTGGAAGCCCGCTCTTGTAAGAAGATACGTAACAGAAAACACACGACGATCCACCGTGGACGAACCAATCACGAGGAGGTACGTTCAAGCATTGACAAATAGTGAAGAAACAGAGCAACCTGCCCGAAATGGACCTATCACGAGGAGTCAGAGCCGAGCGCTAACCAATCAGAGAGAACCTCAGCATTCTACGGCAACCATTGGACACGAGGATGCCCAATCACCAACGAGAAGTCACGCGCTTCAGCTAGGCCACTTGTCGGGTTGGTTCAGCCACCCGCTATGCCTCCCACAAGTAGTAGGGGACCAGTGTCACGTAGCCAGTCGCGCAGGCGCGCCCTAGACCAGACCCTATATAAGGAGCCGCACAACGCGGAGAACGTCAGTTCAGTTCGAGCAACGAGGAGCATCAGTAGGCAGCTTTCAGTGAGAACCTGAAGATGGCAGATGTGATTCTGCCGAAACGTCATTTGGACAACAACACTTCATTTAACACCCGCGAAAACCTAAAAAACAATATATATATATATATATATATATATATATATATATATATATATATATATATATATATATATATATATATATATATTATTATGTTGGAATATATTTATTTAATTTATATTTTGTCAATAAGCGCTAGCTCTTTTCTCAAGGTCTAAAAGTCGGTTCTTTTTAACTATTGAATATTCCAAATATAAATTATATAGACAAGAAACTCTCTCTAATGACTTTCAAAGAAAATAACATTTATTTTACAAATGAAACCAAACAGAACATGTTAATATTCAAAATCCTTAAAATATATCCCTCTCTAAATAACTTAAAAGTAAATATACCAACCAGTATTGATTTTTTTCTTTTAACTAAAAGTAGCTACATTTACCTATTATTTATACTAATTTCAATACTGCTTGGCATGATGACATTCCATTTGAATGTAGTAAGTTCTACAACTTTTGTATATATATATATATATTTTTTTTTATACTTTCAAAGTCAAATTTCTCCATAAATTAAAGTTTAAGCACAAAATATAGTTTTCGATTATTTGAATATTTATAACACACTTACGAAATGTTCCTGTTTAAGACACTTTTCTATAATTCCAATATTCTTCCTTGACTTTGATTATTTATTTTGGTATGGTACCGCTTTACCGACTTTGCTGCATAACTACTGCTAAATATATTATTATTATAGCTTTATAGCGTGATAATATGATCTTTGTAACAAATCAGCCACCTTGTTTTTCAGTATTTGGCTTTATTTTACATTTTCTTTTAATATATAATCTTATTTTAACACTTTATTTTTCATATGTCACCTTCAAGCTTGTCATTCTCTTATTTTCTTTTTTTAAACAATTTTCTCCTAGCAACCAAATTTCAATGTTTTTTATTTCTTTGCCTTCTCAAAACTTTTAATTTTATTTCTTACTCAGCTTCTTTCTACCATTACTCTCAATCACATGAGATCTTCTATTATATTTTAGTTCATTCCATCCCATACACTAACACAATATTTACAATCACATTTCCGTTTGTTGTTCTTGATTCTAAACTACAAAACTATCTTATACACCTAATACATTGTCCTTTGAATTGCGTGAGCTTATTTTTTTTCATTTACAAAAAGTATGATGCCATAGAGCTGTTGTCCACATCATTAAATTGTAGTTTTAATTAATTATTATATAATCCATCATATTACAATATATATATATATATATATCTATATATATATATATACATGTATACATATATATATATATATATATATATATATATACACATATATATATATATATATATATATATATAAAAAAAACAAAAATTTTTAATTTCCACCAGGGATACAGTCACGGGCTCAAAAAAGAAAACTCTTTTTTAAATTCAAGCTTTCGAAACTTTATTGTTTCTTCCTCAGGAATTTAAATTGAGGTTAAAAAATGAAATTGACAAGTCATAAAGACAGAACCAACACAACTATTACAAAATAAATCACACTTGTGGACTACATTTTAATTTAATTTAAGTTAAAACCAAAAATCTTTTCAAAGATAGTATATATATATATATATATATACAGAGACGAATATTAGACTGTCTAAGTTAAAAACAAAATTTTTTAATTTCCACCAGGGATACAGTCACGGGCTCAAAAAAGAAAACTCTTTTTTAAATTCGAGCTTTCGAAACTTTATTGTTTCTTCCTCAGGAATTCTACAAAAATTTAACTTATTATAATCAAAATTATTTAATACAAGTGAAAGGTACTTACTAAATGCATGCATGCCAATGGTAGTCACAGAAATAACACCCTGTATAATACTTTTGAAAATTAGTAGGTTTTGATCTGTTGGGTTTGGTGTTTTGTTGGCAACGGACCTGAGGCGGAGAGAGAGGGGGGGTTGACATGACCCCTCTCTCTCTGCTTCAGATTTGTTTTTGACAGTTTTTTAATCTCACATTCCGATGTTTTTCGGAGGAATAAGAAATAACGTAGTTGACTGCTTCTTGTTCAGTTTTCGAGGTGGCTGAAACTATTTTAGATTAAAGATTTTTGGTTTTAACTTAAATTAAATATAAATGTAGTCCACAAGTGTGATTTATTTTGTAATAGTTGTGTTGGTTCTGTCTTTATGACTTGTCAATTTCATTTTTTAACCTCAATTTAGTAAGTACCCTGGTGGAAATTAAAAATTTTTGTATATATATATATATATATATATATGTAGACTGGTAAAGAAGAGTGACTGCAAGTGAAGAACTGATGCCGCTCCGTGTTCGCTCTTTTATTAATTTCATGGAATGCTATAAATCAGTACATTTTTAGAAACCTCTTTTTCGACTTCTTTCACTTCTATATTATTATCGACTACCTCCCAACCATTTGGAAGTAGTGATTTTTTTGTTGAAATAATGCCATCTGCAGATGCATTTTGAAAAGTCCCTACAATCACCATTATGGATTTTATGTATAACTGACAGTACTAAAAACCCCTCAAGCATGAAATTCCTCAGGGATCCATCCATTTTGGGACCGGTATATATCGTTAAGTCTGTCTTGCAAACATATTGAATATGCTGATGACACCATCTTAATATCTGTTGAAACAACCTTAATATCTATTGAAAAAAGTTTAAAATATCTCGTACAAATATCAGAAGAAATGCAGTCTCAAGTTAAGGACTATTTCAACAATATCAGATTAAAGTTGAATGACTAAAAAACTCAGATGCTCATTTTCAATCTAAACCCTTCTATCTCCATCAACAATAATGATCCCGTAAAATACTTAGGTCTCACTTTTGATAGTAAGCTATCTTGGAAACCTCATATATATTGCTTATACAAAAAAACTGTCAAGCTGTATCTACTTATTAAGAAACATCAATAGTCCAGTTAAAAGAAATATAATCGTATTGGCTTACCATGCACTTTTCCATAGCATAATGTGCTATGATACCTTACTTTGGGGAGGATCACCATATGCCCACAAAATATAAAAATTGCAGAAGTGAGCCATAAGAGCCATTACTAATTCTAAATATAAAGTTACCTGCAGACCTATATTTAAACAGCTAGGAATACTTAGTTCTATTAATTAGTACATATTTGAATGTATTCTCAATAGCACAAGAAGTTCAGTCTTATTTTAATAACAATAATGTAATAAATAACAGGAAAAGGCAATACCAAAACACTGAAGATGAAAAAAATCATCAAGAAAAAACTTCAACACCAGATATTGAAAATATAGAGCAAAAAAGAAGTAAACAAGCCAGTGACAAAAAATCAAAGATAGAAACTAATACAAACAACATGATAAGCTTAGAACAAGAACAAAGGAAAGTTATGAATGACATAATAAATCTAGGAGCCTCAATCTCACAAGTTCAAGATGCGAAAACGGTAAAGAAACACAAAATACTGTTATGTGCTGCCCTCTAACAGAGAGGAGAGTGTAATTACTCCCTGGCTAGTAGGGGGGCGCCATCTATGAGTCAATTGACGAACAGTCATCTAGCACATAGTAGAAAACTCTGGAGGATTCTCGAATGTTATGGAATAGGATTCTATTACATTCTATGGGTATATATAAAGAAGTGAAGTTGAGCAGGCAGAACAGTTAATTCAGTGAAGTATACAGTACAGTTCTAGTATACAGACAGAGTTTTTAGGTTAGATAAGAGTTGACAAGTTTAAGAAGAAAAGTAAAGTACAGTTGTGATTTAAAAGTAGTGAAGTTATATTAGATTGTTATTATTAGTTGTGTGATTTTTAAGTATTTACTATTGTAATTTAAGTGATTAATAAAATAGTGGTTTGTGAGGATTCTTGTTGCAAGTTATTTGAACCTACAGAGTGTTTAGTCAAGACTGTAAACACGTAACAATATGAAAAACAATGGAAATAATGAGAAAGTCAAACCCTCTTACAAAGAAATACTGGCAAAAAAACAAAAAGGGAAAATAAAAGCATGCAAATTGGAGATGGAAGTACAGATGAAGGCTTGGAAGGAGTACAAAAAAGAATATGGATATTCTTGTCATGGGTAAAACTACATATAACTGCTGAAAAAATCCAAAAATATTTGTGTTCTAAACCAAATAGGACAGGACGGGCATTTATAATAGAAGAACTAAAATTAAAACGAACACAGACCAAGGCATTTAAAGTAGGAGTAGACTATGCATTAAAACAGGAGGTATATCAACCTAATTTTTGGCCAAAAGGCGTAGGCTTTAGTAGATATGTGTTTCCAAAACATGACACTAAAGAAAATCGTGAACAGAACTGGGAAAAACAGAGCAATAAAAGTGAAACAAATTTTCAAATAGATTTGGAGACAGTTACGCAGAACTAAGGAAGCATGTCATAATATTACATCAGAATGTTCAGTGCATACGAAATAAACTTGCTGAAATTGTGTTATTGTTAGAAACAAACTATGGTAATAATTCAATGGCATTAGCAATCACTGAACATTGGTTGAATCCAAGGGAGGAACAATTCATACAAATTCCAGGCTATCATATGGCATCCTGTTTTACATGAAAGGACAGCATCCATGGCGGATCATGCATTTTCATACACAAAGATGTAGAATTTGTGGAAATCGAAAAACTGAAGCAAAAAGGTAAGGAAATCATTTTAGAATGCAGTGCAGTAGAATTGAGGCAGGCTAAAACAATAATTATAAATATATACAGGTCTCCAAGTGGTGACATAAAAGAATTTTTCAATATTCTAGAAGATGTCCTAAAAGAAATGTCAAACTACAAAACATACACAATTGTATTAAGTGGTGATTTTAATATAGATTTTAGAAAGCAAAAAAGTAATGAATTAATAAACTTTCTTGATACTGTTATATCTTACAACCTGAAAATAACTATTCATGATCCTACCAGAATCACAAAAACTAGTCAAAAAACATTAGACAACATCTTAACAAACAATGAAAACTATCTAAGCCAAGTTGTGGCATCATCACTTTCAGATCACTTAGCACAAGAGATTAGGATTGATACTGACACCAATCAAAATTTCATGATAAATTATGAAACTAGAAATTTTTCAGACAAAAATTAGAGGAAAACTACAAGAAGTAAACTGGAAAGAGAAATTAATAAATAAAGATGCAAATAATTGTCATTCGATTTTGGAAGATACTAGATTAAATATAATTGACGAAGTGAGTCCTAAAACAATTTGCAAGCAGACAACATCAAAGTATAAAAAATGGCTTACATCTGAACTGAAGAATAAATGTAAAATAAAAAGACAACTATATGAAGGAATGATAAAAGAAGAAGTGAGTAAGAAGAACTACGGGGACTTTCGAGATCAGTTAAAAAAAGGATATACAGGAACAAAAGCAAAAACGTAACAGTGAATCCATACTGGCATCAGATAATAAAATAAGGAACACTTGGAAGTTAGTCAAAGACTTAAAGAGGTGACAGAAAACAAATCAAAAACGAAAAAATTCAACATAGCCAACTTTAAGAAGGATAATGCAAAACATGAAGATGAAATATTAAATGATATAAATAAACAGTTAATTAATATGGTAGCGGATATAAATATAAATTCACATATAAATAAATCACTTTTAACCAATAACATATATACATTTGTCTTACTACCGACAGATGCACAGGAAGTATGCAACACAATACACACATTAAAAAATACATATACAGTTGGATATGATGAAATCTCCACAAAACTTGTCAAATATTGTGCACATTCTTTGGCAGAGCCACTTTCCATATTAATTAATAAATGTTTTCAAGAAGGAAAGTTTCCTGATAAATTAAAAACTACTATGCTGAAATTACTACATAAGAAAGGTGATGTCTCAGAACTAAATAACTATAGGCCAATTGCATTGTTGTCGGTAATAGCAAAAATAATAGCCAGCAGAATTTATGATTTCCTTATAAAGTTCTAAACAACAATCAAAATGGTTACATAAAAAATCGATCCACAACCAGAGCCAATATTAGAAGACATAATGACCAGAATAAATGAAGACGAATATACCGGTTGCTTATATGTGGACTTAATAAAAGCGTTCGACAGCGTACATCATCAAAAGCTAATTGAGAAACTAGAAGTATTAGGATTTCGAGGACCAATATTACAACTTCTCAAATCATACTTGAGTAACAGACAACAATATATAGTCATGGAAGATGAACATACAGGTAAACGACTAACATAGAAAGGATATACAATAGAAAGAGGAGTACCTCAAGGTTCCATTTTGGGACCGATCTAACCTTCTCTATGTTAACGAGCTGCCAAATTTATTAAACCACATAACAGCATCATTTGCAGATGACACATCAGTTATAATACGGTCATCTCAAGTTACAGTTGATAAAATAACACCGGCATTAGACACTCTCAATGAATGGTACCAACAAAATAATTTGAAGCTGAATATTAGCAAGACTTAACATATTGGAATTTCATAAAAATCAAAATGTTACAATAAACTTCAAAACTGAAACACTCCACTCAAGCATGACGCAATGTTTCTGGGAGTAAACATTGATTCCAAATTAAATTGGAAGGCACATGTCAGTTATATTTCATCTAAGTTAAGTGGTTTCAACTATGCCTTAAAAATTTTAGCAACAACAGTTAATACAGCAGCAAGCTAAGTGCCTACTATGCCTATGTCCACTCTCGTCTAAAATATGGCATCATTTTTTTGGGGTAATTCAGTAGAAGCCGAACGAGTATTTAAAATCCAGAAAGCCTGCATTAGAAGTATGTTCAAACTAAGATACAATGAGACATGTACATTTATGAATGTGCATGTTTTGTCAAGATTAATTGTGAACTATTTAGTAATAAAGAATTAATACACACATATGACATGAGAGGTGCAGTGAACCCATATTTAAATCCAGTGCAAACAACCAGAACTAAAGTTCAAAAAAGTGCACCACAACAATTATTACGTGTATATAATGCATTCATGTAAAACAGATGCCGCTTAAAAAGTACAAGAAGTACTTAAAAGATTTTTTGTGTGATAATGTATTTTATATAAGGACTTTTTTAGGACTGATTGTAATTAATAAAACTATTTTAATGTATTTAATTGTGCAGTGTTTAATGTATGATTCTATTTTAATTTTTCATATACATATTATATTTTAGCTATTTGACGTATTCTATACTTTTGTATGCTTATTGAATAAGTATATATATCTATTGTGTATGCACCAAACCATTTTTCCGAATGCCAAATTCAAGTTAATTGTAATACCAAACATAAACCCATAATTGCACCGCATTTCCGCTTATCAAAAACCATTAAAGACTATAAATATCTATCGGTAAGATTCTTACCAAACGATTGGAAAAATTTAGAAAATAAAAAGTTTTTGATAAAGGTTAAAAGTTTTCTGAAAGAAAATGTTTTTTATAAAGCCGAAGAATTTATTCATTATTTCAGCACATCTTAAAACTAGTACCCCTATTTTTTTTATCTCTATTTTATATATACGCGATCTGAGGTAATTTATTGTATTTTTTTGCATTAAACCCTGCTTCTGAACGGGGGAGTTATGCAATCTCGACGCGTTCACACACGTGCCGCTTGTTTGTTTTGCAGGTAAATCAGCTGATTTAGTTATCTATGGTCAGTGCGACACGCGTTCAGTGTTTAGTTCAGTGACTCTTCGACTTCCGTTTAGAGCATTTCCCATTTTTATTAAATTTTAAACTTTATTCGCAAATATCGATTATGCCAGAGTTCACGTCACAAGAGTACTGCGACATGATATTAACCTATGGTGCAATGAATGAAAGTCTTGCAGGGGCTGTACAGAAATACAGGAGAAAATTTCCCCATAGGCGCAAACATAATGAGAAAAAAAATTTAAGTGCAGAGCAACGAGTTCGTGACACCGGGTTTTGTTTACCAGGCGACAGAGAATGTGTAGTAAATCGTCCGGTTGAAGTAGACGAAAAAGTTCTAGAATTACTAGAACAAGACCCTTCAATAAGTACCCTATACACGAGAATCGTTTTTACCCATACCACATAAGAAAAGGAAGTGATTTCGTTGCACCGTATTACGTCAGATTGGTTAGTCATAGGCGGCGCACTTCTACAAAAAAAATAAGGTAACTTTTTTTCCAATTTTTTTTTGTTTCTTCATTTTTTTAACTCCTTTTGGTGGGGACAACCCACTGAATAATTTTCCGCGTGTTTAGGTAAATCACCCTGTATGTATATTTCACATGTTCACGAAGTATTTCTTATTGTTAGTCACTTTCTGTTTTCCTAGTCCTATACTTATTTTACTTTTCTGTTGTATGTATTGTAGAGGAAAACGATAAATGAAAAGAATCACAGACGTAGTGAGTGGGAATAGTGGTGGGTAGTGCGACGATGCATCATCACGTCTTACATCGATTATGTGCGTGCATTAAAATGAGGGAGAAGGTTTGGGGGGTAGCTCTTCTTAGCGCCTCACCTGGCACTTCCCTTCTCGATGAAAGCTTTACGTCTTTCATGTTGCGTGCGTTAAAATGAGAGAGAAAGTCAACTATGTATTTGCAGGGACCGCCTTCTTAGCGTCTCATCTCGCACCCCCTTCTCAATTATAGATTTCCCACACTATACCATGTACCTATATTTTTTTTTACCATTTTTGTATTTTTTACCATGATTGTAATTTGTAATTTTTTTTTTTGACGTGTACACAATTATCTAATTTTCTCTACAAAATAAATTATCTATCTATCATCCTTCCTCAGTCAAACTCACATTAACTGCTACCAGATCTATTTAATTGCCAACTGTTAATTGTCAATAACACTGGTGGCAAGCAGTCACGCAGCGACAGCCGAAGAAACCACGTCGGAGGAAGCTAAGCGACTACACAGAAAAGATTTCTTAAAGGAATCACCCAAGAAAGCGGAAAATTATAAGAAGAAGGACAAGAGAAAGAAAGAATAAGCCAGAAGGAGCAGATCTCCCCTCAATAAGGCAGATGCAACCACGGAGGCTGCAATCGTAATAAAAATAAGTGACAGACACAAAGTGTGATAGAGACGAAAATAGTGTTAAAATAAGTGAGAGCGAAAGGGAAAATGTAAATAGAATAACTAAAAACTTATCGGATAGAGACCATCTAAGTGAGACGGATACAAGTAGTGAACCGAGTGAAATAGACATAAATCAAAGCATACTCTTTAAAGATTTTAACAATCCGGTGGGATCAGAAGATCATCCTAGTAACAAGAAAACAAAGGATAAAATCATAGATGTAAAGTCAATTTCAATCAGAAAGGGTAAATACTCATACATTAAACCGAGCCTGCTTAATTTTACGAAAAAACCAGTCAGGCTGAACGCCAGCGCTGATAACATATCTAAGGGATTGGAAGAATTCCAAACATCTCCCATAAATTTAATACAGAAATACCCGAAGCAGCAACTGCATTTAGCAGTTTTACAAGCCAATACGCACAAGACAGTCTCCTGAATGTACCCACAATGATGACAGAAACAGTCTCAGATGCTGAAAGCAGTAAAAAAATGCGAGAATTATCGCCTACCATTTCAAAGTTTACACATATCGTCAAAAGTGCACATAGTAACGGGTGCAAGTGAGCTAAATGTACAACCGGCCTCGCCTACAAATACAAACCTCAATCAATGCATCGAATCTGTACCGGAATATCAAGCTCTCAATAAAGACACACAGAACATAACAAGCAAAATTATCTCTCAGTTAATAAACAAAGGTGATTTGTTCCTAAAAGACAATATTTCCAATAAAAATTTAATAGATAACTCACAAACAAATAATTATCATAACACACTACAAGTTGCCGGCTGATCATCTGGTCTGCTAAGCCCAAATAGCAGTCGTTCCACATCACCTGTAAGGATGGAAATTGATATAACTAAATCACCAGATGCATTCAGAGTACCTAGGAAGACCGCAAAACTGTCTAATGTTTTGATAAATAACAAAATTGACATCCCAACAAATAATAGATTCCATAACTTGGAAAATGAAACACAAGAAACTAGATATGTAAACTTAGAAAATGTATCATCAAAAGAAATTCGAGAAAAAGTGCTGCAATATGAGGCGCAGGGTGCGATACCAAAAAATAAAAAATCAGAAAATACGACTAATAAAAATAAAAATAAAATTTTTGAAAAAAATAGCGAGACGTTCCACAGATCAAAAATCAGACTGAAAAAACGACATTTAAGAACCCACCAATTGTCATTAGGGGTTCGACAGCATCCCATGCCACCCTCACAAAAGAAATTAACAAGAAAATTACTAAAGGCTTTTACTTAAAATACGCAAATAAAAGCATACTCCTAAACATATCCGACACGGAAGAATTTAAAAAAATACAGAGACCACTTAGTAGACGAAGACATCGAATTCCATACGTATACTACCCCCGACCTTAAAACGCATGCATTTGTACTTAGAGGGCTCGACGGTAACCCTACTTGCCAAGAAATTAAGGATGAACTAGAGGACGTACATGGTATCTTAATTAAGGAAATATACCAGATGAAAACGAGGTTCAAACCCCTATTTCTCATTTTCACTGACAGAGACGTTACATTAAAGGAACTGCAACAAAAAATTCAAGCTTCATCCCAGGCTACAACTCAAGAACAACCCTCGGCGACAGGTGTAATGCCCGGTGATTTTAATAATCTCGTAGGAGAAATTAATAAACTCAATAAAAAAATCAACCTAAAACAAACAATTGCTGCTCTTGCTCACTTCAACAATATATTACATAATATTAACGACCCTATACAAGTCATTTTAACTCTTCAAGATTTTGCACAAAACATTTTGCCTAGCTATAATATACTCCATGCTTAAGTGCATTAACTGGAATTGTAACAGCTTAAAAAACAAAGTCAGAGAATTGCAAGTGTATCTCGCAAATGAAAGTGTAGATATACTTGCAATAACAGAAACCAAATTAAGTCCCAACGACAAACTTAAAATTTTTAATTATAATATTATACGAGGAGATAGATTACGTAACAGAGGAGGAGGGGTGGCGTTGCTCGTCAGAAAGGGCATCCCGTCCTCCCTCTCCCTTCAATTGATTCACAAATCGATAATGTCTTTATAAAGCTTTCTGATGAAACCGTCATCGGGAGCGTATATAACTCCCCTACTTATAAGTTCACAAACACAAATTTAGTGGAAATTTTCACTCATAAAGTTTGCATCGTTGCGGGCGACCTTAACGCGAGACACACGTCTTGGGGTAACTCTTGCAACAATACAAACGGAAATGCGCTCGTAGATTTTATTACAGAAAACGGCATTAAATTTAATTAAATTCAAAAATAAAATTAAAAAGAAATAGCAGAAACATAGACGAGCCTTAGACAAATTAAGACTTGACGAATTACAAAATACCATTAAGAATAGACTGACAAGTCATAGGGAGGATGCGTGGAACAATAAAATAGCCACTCTTACGAGACAGGATAACTCCCTATGGCGCATGACTAAACTTTTAAAAAGACCATACACGCAAATGCCCATCCTTGTACATAACGGAGTACCATATTATTCGGACCAGGACAAGGCTGAGGCATTTGCAAGATATTTACAAACAACTAATACTACGACGCCTAACTCCACGGACCACCACGAAAACGTAACTAAATACACGCATACTTTACAAGACCGTTATCCTATTCCTCCTAATAAAATCCCTAAATTAATCACCAACCCCACAGAAATAAGAAAATTAATCAAAACACTCCCTAATAATAAAGCACCCGGTATAAATACTATCCCAAACATCATCCTAAAATCACTACCCTTAAAAGCCATTGTTTAATTAAATTATTTAATAAATTCCATCATTACCTTGCAATATTATCCAGAGTCATGGAAAATCGCAATTATAATTCCAATCCTTAAAAGCAACAAACCTGCCCATCAGGCCAGCAGTTATAGACCTATCTCTTTCTTTAACACTATGTCGAAATTAACCGAAAAAAATATTATTAAAAATTTTAAATCGTATAGTACATAAAAATCATATCATACCACATATACAATTTGGTTTTAGAAGCGGCCATAGCACTACTTTAGCCCTCTGCAAAATAGTGCATGACACATTGATGGCGTATAACAAGAAACACTGTAATATTTTATTACTCATTGACATAGAGATAGCATACGATACGGTTTGGTTGAATGGGTTGATCTATAAGCTAAGCAAGTTATGTAAGCTACCTAATTACATGGTGGCGCTCCTCAGAAGCTTTGTAACGGCACGACATATAATTGTAAATGTAAATAATACATTTTCCAGCAAGAAACGACTTTCAGCTGGCGTTCCCCAAGGAGCTATCCTTTCGCCATTATTATACAATCTTTACCTCTCCGACTCCCCTACCTATCCCAATACAAACATTTTACTTTACGCAGATGATACTGTGATCTACGGGCAGTCATTCTATGCGCAAACCACGGCCCAAAAGGTCCGGTATTATCTAACAAGACTGACAGACTATTACAAACTGTGGAAAATACGCATAAATACGGGCAAGACAGAGACGATAATTCTACATAGAAAATTTACAAATGCGCAGACGTTTACTAAACTTAAAATCAACGACCAGGCAATTGGGGAAAGAAATGTGGTCAAGTATCTGGGGGTAACCCTGGACACAAGGCTGCGTTTCGGACCCCATATTACACGAACAATTAACAGGACGTACGCGACACTGAATAAATTATACCCACTGGTAAATCGAAGAAGTAAATTAACGACTGACAATAAACTGGCTATATACAAAGTTATACTGAGACCTATACTGACGTATGCCTGTGCTTCCTGGAATTCAATCTCGGAAGCACAGTATAAAAAACTACAAACGACACAAAACAAAATACTTCGACTACTGACAGATGCGGATCGATATACACCTATTGCTGTCCTTCATAGAAATTGTAATATCATGTTAATCAGAGTACATACAATAATGCGCACAAAAATTCTTCAAGAATAGAATACAGCAATCGGTCCTGACTCAGAACTTGACAGACATACGTGAACAAGACAATATTACACATACGCATAAATTACTACACCAAACATTACCTATCTACTACGAAATGAGATAACCTTACGAATACACACAGAACTTACTACCACATATACTTAGACAGATTGACGGACAAACATCCCTTTCTCTCCTTCCCTTCCCGCACTTTCCCCTTCCCAAACACACAAAATGTATGTATATGTGTATATATACATAGATAGATAAAAGATAGATAAAAATTTATTCATCAATAAAGTTATACAAACATATAAACTTATCTGACTAGTCAAAAAAGAACAGTAATTTGCAGTAAAAGACAATTATAAACATTGAACAATTTAAAAACGTTTGTAATAGATACAGTGAAGCTACCATACGACGGCGAGACGTGCAGCAAAACACCAGAGAGAGAGATAGAGAGAGAAATGTATGTCACGCAACATACACCCCTCCCCCTGCCTCCCCGAAGGCTTACCACACATCCCGCCATCGCACAATAATTTCACTTCACATACATAAACACACAGTTACACGCATACATATATTAAACATTATTATTTGTAGACCTTTAGAGTGTCTCCGCAAGGAACACCAAAACATAAATTTAATAAACCATATAAGTATAGGTGAAAACAAACTTAAAAATTAAGGAACTCACCAATATCATAGAATGCATTATCACATAAAAATTTTAACATTTTATTCTTAAATGACACGTTGGTGCCAGTATCAATACATTGAATAATTTTGTTGAAAAATTTAATGCCGATATTACGGTTAAATAAACAGCCATATATTTTTTTTTATTATTATCAAATAAACTTGTCTTTTATTAACTTTGCGACATTAAAGTAGGGTTTTCTTTGGTTTCCCTACATAAATAACATAAAAAACGAACTAATATAAACTTTAAATTTAGACTTTTAAACTCATTTGAGATTCATAAAGAGAATACGCCATATCTTTCTGCAAGGGCAGTACGGTACCGTAGCAAGCAGAAGTTTGTGTCTATATATCTCGGGCATAACACCTGCCGCCTGCCGCCTTGCAGTGCCCAGACACTTTGTAACGCGCCGGGATTATTTATTCATTGTAAAATGAAGTAATAATGAGGTAATGAAATACAAACAATGACATGTATATATCAATTAATAAAAAAAATTTAAATGGTAAATGGTGGCAAGCGATTTCCTTCAAAAGATGAGATAAAGGCAGGGGTAAATGACTATTTGAGAACTCTGTGGAATCAGATTCCCAGGATGGAATAAAGGTGCATCATTGTACAAAGTGTGAAGTTCAGAGAGGTTATATCGAAAAATAAAAGGAATCTAAAAAAATAGTTTTTCATTATTAGGTTGCAAACTGTTGTCTTTATACAATATAGAACATACATTAAAACAGGTTATGTACTATCTTCACAGATATTTCTTCAAATTTATTAGGGAGTGGTTTCCAATACAAAAACACAATTTGTAAAATGGAATCAGAATAAAATCATAATACCTTTAGAATCGTTCCCATCAGTAAATCATTTTCAAGCAACATCAAAGTTTTATCAAATAATGTCAGCTGATCCCTTTCAAAATTATATTTTGTGTGATTGCGTGATATATTTCTTACTGATCTTCTATATAGAAACCAATGATCCTTGGATATTTGCGTTTCCAATAAACTATCTAGTTTTAAAAGGCATACTAATAAGTCTCCAAAATTATTAAATACTTCCTGAAACAAATATAAATTAGTAACAGAATGTAAATATATTGCGTTTCACCGACACAGTCGGCATTATCGGGAGAATAATTAAATTCGTTAATATTAGTTGTAGTGCAAATAAAAGGTATAGCTACACTGCACTTTGTCGCATCAACGAATTTTTTTCCCTGAATTACTGTTATGTCAATTTTCTAACAAAAACAATAATGTCATATTGTTAAGATTTTGTAATATGCTATCGAGGTGCAAAATTTGAGCTAAATCTTTAGAGCTGTTTTGAAGAAAATAGCGACTTTATTTTTTCACATTAATAAACTACCATCATGTAAATTTTCTGGGAAAAACAATAATGACACATTGTTAGGTTTGTATTGTATTATTAATTGACAAATAAAATGTTTCCAGAAAAACGAGATTTTCAATATATATAAACTATCTTGAATTTTAAGTGTAAGTAAATAAAGAAAAACCTTTGGATATATTTATAAGAGGACTCTAGGTATCAAATTTAAATGAAATCGACCAAATAGTTACAGTGCTATAACCTCTTGATAGCGACAAGATAAGAATGAATGCCTAAGGAACTGTGGAAAACTGCATTAGTTTAACGCCCGCCTTCTTTCACAGCTATGAATTGAAATACCCTTCTCTCTTACATCTGACAATAATGTCGCATCCATACATTTTTATTTGTTTTCCACTCAATCTTATATCTTACAGTAATACGGGTTCGTCAGATTAGTAGCAACTGTTTGAATGTTCACATTGCTTTTAAAGTAGGAAGGAAAATGTAATAATAATCTTTATTTCCATTAGACTTTTACAATTATTGGAATTGTCAATTGTCATGTATATAACATAGATAACACACAGAATATATAATACATAAAAAGAAAACGGTACATACAAAATATATATACATAAATATTTAAAAGGAATAAAAAAACATACATACATGTTAGATAGTGGATTCTTGAAATAGCTTTTTAAAAACTTTATTCACTTATTGGAGTCAAGCTTGACTCTTTGTATAATAATAAAGAATAATAAATTTAGAATGTATTCGACCAAATATGAGTATAAGACTAAGGTTTACAATGACAGTGGGTAATATTTATAATGTCTGGAGAACAAAGAACATTGGATTTGCAATTCAGCATGATAACAGATTACTGAGAAAGAAATGTTAAGGTCAGCTAGCGTGAGCGGTTATTAGAGAAGAGCTGTTACGCAATTTGTAATATGATATGTTTGATAAGGTTAAGCCTGTCTCGGTGATATTATATATCATGGTATATTTCTAATATAACAGCTTCCCCTTATAAAAAAAGTTGGTGTTTTATGCAGCAACTTTTGAAATGAATATAAAATGTATATAAAAGGTAATGGTACAATTTGGAAAAATATAAAAGGTACAAAAATGTTAAATCGTAAGGTTTAAAATACAGAATATAACCTTAGCATCTAAAATATGAAATGCAAGCACAATAAGCTTGATTCATAAAATAAAATAACATAAAAATGTTAAATACAGCTTTAGCAGGAAAGCGTAAAATACAAACATAATAAGTTTGTTGTAAAATGGGATAATATAAAAATATTCCCAGGGTTAAAATATGGCTTTACCGTGAAAGCCTAAAATATAAGCATGGTAGATTTAAATGAAAATGGTATAAAAATGTTAATGCAATTGAAATTAACAAGGGATAAGTAAAATAATGAAATGTAATGATTAAATGAATAAAATATGGTTCACTGAAGAGTCCAGCACTAAAAGTCAGTAAAAGGCACAAAACAGTTCATCTTTATGTAAGTTCTATGTCTTCGGCTTCGTTGTCTTCTCTCCTTAAGGTAGGTCTTCGTGAAGGGAATAGGTTAGCAAATGTCCTGTGGGGTTTGCTAGGCCTAGGTGGAGATGGGGGTGATGCAGAAACATCGATGGCTAGTTTTCGTCTTTTTGTTCTGCACTTACAAAATAGGTACAGAAATAACAGTCCAAATATTAGCACAATGATGAAGTAGGTGAACCAGGATATGTGTTTTGTTACGAATGGTTCGTTGATTAAATCGTCTAGATCTCTGGAATATTGGTCCAATTTGTGTTTGGCAATTTCGAGATCTTCTGTGTTAAGGTTGTTTAATTTTAATGGTTTAAGGTTTGGTGCTCTAATGTTGTTTGGAATTTTGTTGCAGCATTCGAATGGAATTTGGATGGGATGAGTGTCGTCGTTCATGTCGGTTACTTAGTTGGTACTGGCTTGGATTTTTGTGATGCCTATAAAGGCGTAACAATTAGGTTGTAATTTCACTATTGAGTTTTTGTAGATGACTTCAGTTTTCGAACTTCTTTCTGGACAATTGATGGTTGCCTGTAATGGTTCTGCGTTGATAACTAACCACGTATTTTCGTCTATCTTTTGGACGTTGTAGCCTTGGCTGATGATGAATGACGTCTGGCAGCTTCCTGGCAGAGTTTTGAGGTTCTTGAAGAGACAGGCTTCGCAAATGGCATTATCATCAATGGGGTATGAAAATAGATTTAGACATAATTTAATGTTGAAGTAGAGTGGTTTGCATTCTCTGAGGTCCTGGATGGTTAAGTACATTAAAGAATCATCATCTCTCGCGATATATTTTTGAGAGGTTGACAAGATATGATATAAGCCAGTTCTATTATCCAAAATAGGGATCGGGTATAATTGAAATACTGAGTAGGTTTGAGGGTCTACCAAAGGTATGTCTAATACGAATATTAAATCTGAATTTGTTTGAAAAGCTTTTAGTTCTATAATGTCTAAATACTGTGCAACTTTTGATAATTTGATTGGAAGTGGCAAATTGTTCCTTTGTAGGTTCTGTGAAATTTCCTGTAAGGAATTTACCAAGTCTTTTGGGTTTATGATCGATGTATGAATTATTTTGAGCCTCGCCTCGTATTCAGGATATCGTTTAAGTTATCTACGATAAATAGATAGCTTGCCATAAGCTGTTCGCAGATTTCTATAAATTTTAATTTTGCGTGAATATTTTCTATATCTTTAGTCATGTCTAGAATTGAAGTTTCAATTTCTTTAATATCTTTATTGAAAGTTTCTTCATCAACTTGTAGTTTTTGAATTGTTGCGTTGAAATTTTTGATTACTGAAGTTGTGACAGATATTTGATTTTTGATTAAGTTTTCGAGTTGAATGAAATGATTAATTTGAAAAGAACATTACTTTTTGAAAGTACCGTTGTCATTAAATTGTTTCGCAATTTATTTTGTCATCTGAGATTATTTTTAGAAATAGGTGTTATCGTCTGTCTGGTATTTGGTCAATTTTTTGAAACGTGGTTATCGAAACGATTTTTAACATTTTTTTTGTTTTGGTCTCGGACGCTAATTAATACATGCTATTATATAAAATAGTGTACCAACCGTGTATTTAATTTCCTGTATGATCGTCATGTAGTCGGGTATATAACTTATTAGGATAATAATAATGTTTATGATGTATTATCGCAATATTTTAATGTTTCGTTTCGAACGTATGTCACAATAGTTGCTATTCATATGTTGAATAGTTTTAACAGGGTTGTACACTTGGAAAATAACCATGAGGGGTTGCTGTTGTGAAACAGCGTAGAATAGTATTGCTAGAATAATGTGTGGGTTGAGAAAAATGAATTATTATCGATTTTATTACTGTCATTTATTGTTAATATCATATTTAATTAAGTATTCATTTCTCTTGATTACATAGGGCTTTAAGATTGAGTTTCATAGGGTGGACTGAACTATCTGAATGTTAGAAAACTTCGGGATATTTTTTCTTGCATGACAAATTTTTCTGAGTGGGAAAATTAAACTTACAGAATTTCAATTTCTGGAGTAGCGTTGAAGATGGGTAGTTACCGCGTGTTCATTTGATATGGAGTTGTCAATATAAGAATAAGAGGATTCACTTATTAGTTTATAATGCGAACATAAATGATTGTCATAAGTCTATGCGCATTATATTTCCGAGATAATGAAGAGATTGACTGATGGAATTATTCGGAAAATTATAAATGACATTTTTGAAGGAATAATTGTTTGAAATTAAATTCGTGAAATGGTTACTACTTGTCAGAATTAGGGTGATGTACGTTTCTGATAATAATTCTATGTAAATGTTACGAGAAAATAATTTCTTTTTATTTTAAGAAGTTGGTCAGAGAATGAGAGAATGTAAATGTTCCTATTACATGATTATAGTGTCGAAACTGTAACATAAGGATGTATACGATTGATTTTGCAATCTTGTGTAGGACAGTATAAGCTGTGTGAATTTGTCAATTTTTTGTAGGTGTCAGTGTATGTTTTGTGTGAGAATTGAAATGGGTCGATATTGATTTGTCGAACGGTGCTTTTGGGGTTTTAGTAATTACCAAAGGATTGTTAGGATCCTTGCGATTTGGTTTTCGACAAATTTTGCGTTTTTTATAAAACTTTTGGCGTGGTCTGTTAGTTCTTGCCAATTATATTTGTTTTTGATGTAACCTATTTTTATTAACGGAACCTTATTTATCAGGGGTTCTTGATAGGTTCTGATTAGTAGTTGAAGAATTAAAATATAATGATAAATTTTGTATATTGGTCTAGTATAAGTATTCGACATTTTGAGGTATTATTTTTTATATTTTTTTTGAAATCTCTAAAATTTTTTTGATTTTTAAAATAATTTTGAGAATAAATGTCTTAGCATTGATCCTAAAGAGAAATAATTCTGTCCGTCTGTATTTTTGAGTTAATGTTGGTTTTGTTATTACTAAACTACAGAATAATTTCGTAGTTTTCTTTTTAGAGGGAGATGTTTTAGTGAAATTATTGTGTGGAAGTAAGTTCACAATTTTTCGATATAGTACTTGTGAAATTTGTAGTTTTACGTTTTGTTTTCGTAATCTACTAGAAGTTTTGTCTCGTGTAAGTATAAAAGTTGTCAAATGGTGTAAAGTGTAGGGTTTGTTTGTAATTTGTATCTTAGAGTAATCTATTAAAGATTTCGTTTTATAAAGTCGGGAAAATGTGTCAAATTCTTGGGCAATTTGTTCGTTGGTAATCTCGTCGTCGTTGTCTGAAATTTCGTTCGAATTTCAAATGAATTTTGAATATTTTGAAGGACGTGATTTTCAGTTCCTGAAATTTCTTTTGTATATTTGTGAATTTTCAGGATTTTCGAATGATTCAATTTTTTAGTTTTGAAAAGGTATGTTCTGAATTTAGGTTCTAATTTAAAGTCTGAAAATTTCTAAATGTATATTATTTAAATTTCTGCCCATGC
The DNA here is from genome assembly GCA_963675555.1 of Leptura quadrifasciata. NCBI lineage: Eukaryota > Metazoa > Arthropoda > Insecta > Coleoptera > Cerambycidae > Leptura > Leptura quadrifasciata. Next base: position 115,680,954 of record OY776673.1, read on the forward strand.
TATTAATTAACAGCTGTTATTACTTGTGCTTGTAAAGCGTTTATGTTGGTGTAATGAAACATCATAATGAGTACAATGCAATATTGAGGTGTTGGATATCAGGCATTTCTTGTTAGAATGTTTAAGTTCATAAACATACGATACAAGACGTGCTTCTGTGCAAAAGTTCAAGGCACTGTTATCAAAGTAGTACTACTATTATGAATTTCTTTGAATTAAATGTAAATACTTTATGTGCATTTATTTAAATGAACAAAAGTACTTCCTTATAATTAAGGTTTTGTTTCATAGAGTAGAATTTATTACAGGAGAAGAAGTTTCCTAGTAATAGAGGAAAGGAATAAAATCATTTACATAAGAAGTGTTTTGATCAATAATTGATCTATGCAGTTAATTGATATATCGTACAATTATTTTTTAAAGATTTTCTAGTAATATTAATTTAGAAAAGTTTGAGAAAAATGGAGAATATCTTTAATATAAACTGTTAATTTTAGGTAATAATATTCTAAAAGATTTCGATTAAGTGACTAAAAATTTGTGAGATAATTTTGAAAATTATTTTGGGTTGCAAGTTTTCGCGTGTTTTATTTTGCAGGGTCGGCATATGTTTGAGACGAGAAATAGAAATAGATTTGAATTTTTGGACTGGTTCAAATTTTAAGTTTGAAAATTCAACGATTTTTGGAATTGTTTTTTCAGGAGACACAAATGGATTTTGTCGGTACATTTTCCTGATTGTGTGGGGTGTATAGATTTTTCTTTTGTTTTGATTACGCAGGATTGTATGCGTGTTTCTTGAATTATTCTTTACCTTGTTTGTCTTTCGAATTTTCGATTTCCTGAGTATTTTATTACTAATTTTAAATAATGTTTGTGAAATAAACATTTTTCTGTTTAATGCTTTTGGTTTTACTTGTTTCGGATTATTTTTTGGAATGTTTAAATTTAAGTTTACCAATTTAGATTTATCTATAAGGCATGATTTTGTTTTCGAAAGGTTTATTTTTTGTGGGTTAACGTTAGGGGTTACATTTGAGGTTTTTTCTGTTTCTTGTACTTTGCTTTTAAATATTCTTTTGATACGTGATTCGGTAAAAGTAGAATTTTGATTTTCGTTTTCACAGGACATGTCTAAAAGTTTAGGAATTTTGTCTGTTTGATAGGAGTCTGATTTTTGATCATTTACATTAGATGTTGTCTCGAAAAAATCACTTTGTACATTTGTCTTTGCAGAGGTGTTAGGTAGGCGTATTTTTTCATGTTTCTGAGCTAGCGGTATAGTGTCAGTGTCACAATAAAATTCAAATACTTCTTCAGTATGTGGTTCGAGAAAATTAAGATTTTGATTAATGATGTTGCCTGAAATGTGATGATTAATATTTTTGTTTGAATTTGTAACTGGTTGTAAGGTTAAATAATCGTTAACTTCAAATAGAGGTATAGTTTCAAAATTGGTAATTAATTGATTATTTCCGAAATCTATCCTACATTTATAATGTTGTAGAAAGTCGTTACCTACAAAGCCATCAAAGTCTGTATCTAAATCGTATACATAAACTTTGTGTGGATCGTTAAAATTGAATGGTATGAGAACAGATTCGGTGGTATTAATTTTTTGACCTGTTACTTGTATATTTAAATTTTCGGGGTGTCTTAGATTATAATTTTCTGTTGTTTTGGGTTTGAAAATGGAAATATCTGCACCTGTGTTGATTAAAATATTAAATTTGTTTGTTGGATCTTTCATGAATTACAGGTTTGCTGAACTTACTTTAAATGGAGGGTTATATGGTAATTTTACATGAAACATTGTTCTTGAAAATTCAGGTTTGGGTCGAGATTGTCTTTGAGGTTCATTGATAGGACTTGATAAGAAATTTGGTCTAGTTCGTCTGTTTGTTGTGTTGGAGTATTCGTGGAATACTCCGGGCCTATGCAAAAATCCGGAGGATTAACAGTATAATCCCCGTATTGCTGAGAATTAGCAGTATAATTCTCATATTGCTGGGATTGGGAATTAGCAGTATAATGCCCACATTGTCCGTTTGGAAAATCGTAGTCATCATTATTTTGAGATTGATAATCAGGAGAATAATTGGTAGAATAATTTACGGATTGATTTGCAGAGTAATCCTCGTATTGGTTTGAGCTATTTGAATAATTATCATAAGGTTCTTGATTTAAGTGATGTGTTTTTTGTTGATTGAATCGATTAAAATTTGGGTTCGGTTGTATGGCAGAAGGTCTCTGCTGGCGGAAGTTAGGACTTGGCCTGATAGCTGAGGGCCTGTTTTGTTGTGGATAATTACGTTGTTGATTTTGGAAATTCTGCGGTCTAAAGTTTGTTTGGTTAGGTACACTCTGGAAGTGCTGTCTAGGAGCTTGTGCCTGATTGGAATAGGCGTTTGGTGTGAAATTGGGGTGTGAAAATTGGTGGTTTTGCCTCGTGCGGCATTCGTTAAAGCTGTGTCCATTCCTTTTGCAGAATGTACAAAATTGTGGGAGATTTGGGCGTCTTTGCTGATTTTTGTTTAAAGTTCTATTTCCAAATTTTTGGGATTCGAAATACGATAATTGTAATTCTCGTTTGATGCGATTTATTGCATCTAGCATATTGCCGGGGTTACCAGCCCTAATAATTTGACCTAATTTTGGTTCGAGTCCAGTGAGTAGAGTAGTTAACGTCATATTTTCTATTAAAGTGGATTGCGCGGTTTTTTTGCTCTAAAGTTAAACTTTGTTTTTGTATTGCCGCGTGCATTTTTGCATTATGTGTTTGTAACCTGGACACAAATATTAAAGCTGTTTCGTTAGGTAATTGACGAATTGTTTGCAAGTCTTGTATCAAGGCTGTCAAGTCACGAGAGTCACCAAAATGTGATTCGAGCAAATTTTTTATTTCCGCCCAAGTGACGGGGTTTCGTGAATTTATCAATTCTGCGTCTTTTCCGCGTAGTTTATTTTTTATGTGAAGTGTTAATAAGATGCGCTGATCATCGACAGCGATCCCTTGTGCGAGTATACAGGCTGTAATAAATGTCTGCAAGAATATGGGGTTGCCGTCAAATTCGGGCACTATGGAAAATATTTCGCTTAACCTATAAGGTTCAATATTTATGGTTTCATTTGCAGCGATTGAATTATTAGCATTGGTAGTGATTGAGTTGTTAGTAGCATTTGCGTTTGTAGTGGTAGCCATTTTATTTATATTATTTAGATAATTAAATCACTTAAAACGCCTTTTTCCAATTTAAGTTAGTACGCTACTGGTGTTTAATAAAATTTTTTATATGAAACGTGCAAGAGTGTGTTATTTATTCTGTAATATTTAAAATTTATATTATAAAATAGCTAGATTAATTCGAAAAACGCGTTTGGTTTAAAAAGCGTTTTGAGTTTGGAAATAGTATATCTCTGATAATTTTATATTTTAATGTAAAGGACATGCACTTTAAATAGTATTGTAGAACATAAGCTTTGTCTTACGGCCTTAACTTTAACCTTTTATGTGGTATGCAATATTATATTACGATAAAAATGCTAAGATAACAATGGTACGTGATTACAGTTAATTAGATAAATTCGTACTTAAAGAGTATATGATATTACCATAAAACAATGTTACGATAGGAACAGTATATGATTACGGTTATTTATATAGGTCACATAAATTATAATCAAGATATTTTGTTTCAAGTTTAAATAAAATTACTACCTTAGATATTAGAACTGTATGTAGCAATGCAATGTATTTCGATAAAATATAATGTAAAATTATGTCGTTGAAAATCAATAATTACGAGACGATTCAAAAATGACTTACCCTAAATTTTTCATTCCTCGTGGTCCAGTTGAATGCGACTTCGTGAGCTTAGCTTCACCAAAGGTCTCTCTCTGCCAGGGGCGTCACTGGGTGTTCCTTCCACAGGGTTGCCTTTGATGCCGAAGACACCAACGATGGGACGGGATGAAATTCTTACTTGCTAATTGTTGAATCGTGTTGATTTGAAATGTTGCTTTGTTGCTTGTATTTCTTGATAATTATTATTGTTTTGCTTCTTTTGCTTTTGAGCATGTAGGTTCTTCTGGACAAAGGATTGGGATCCACCACCACAGCTAAGAAGTTCTCCTTGTTCCAGAAGCTCTTTTCGTCCGGTTAGGCACCTTTTTCAGATGGACTCCTTGTTCCCTCGGATATGTTTGCTACAGGTTAGGCTCCCGAACTGTGTGTGTTTTTCAGATCCGCCACGACTGCGCCAATGTTAGATAGTGGATTCTTGAAATAGCTTTTGAAAAACTTCATTCACTTATTGGAGTCAAGCTTGACTCTTTGTATAATAATAAATAATAATAAATTTAGAATGTATTCGACCAAATATGAGTATAAGACTAAGGTTTACAATGACAGTGGGTAATATTTATAATGTCTGGAGAACAAAGAACATTGGATTTGCAATTCAGCATGATAACAGATTACTGAGAAAGAAATGTTAAGCTCAGCTAGCGTGAGCGGTTATTAGAGAAGAGCTGTTACGCAATTTGTAATATGATATGTCTGAGAAGGTTAAGCCTGTCTCGGTGATATTATATATCATGGTATATTTCTAATATAACATACATATATATAAAAAAAAAACTCCGCAGAGACAAATTGATCATTATTTCATATAAGGACTATTAAGGAAATATTCTGGCATTCAGTAAAAACTCATCAAAACTGTAGGGACATGTTTCAAGAAGGTAACACTTTAATTTCTTTTTAAATAAAAAAATATTAGAGATAGATTTTATCTCCAGTGGAACTGCATTAAATGCCCGCACTGCTCTGTAGTATACTCCCTTTTCGAATGATGATGTTTGATGATGAGGAACTCTCAGTGCATTTGAATTTCGAGTTACCATCATCATATCATTGTACATATCCTCGTTTGTTCTAAATTTACCAATATTTTTTTTACAAATAAAATCAACAGGTATATATATAAGGTGGGTAATGTCATTAACTCCAACATTTTGAATAATGGCTTACTAGGCTCTCGGTTGTTTTTCCTAAGCATGCATCGTATAATATTCTTTTGAGCGATAAACACATTTCTGGCATGGACACTAGACCCCCAGAATATTAAACCATAACTAAGTATGGACTGCACATGGGCAAAGTAATAGACCCTTAACACATTAAGATCGACAGAAGATCGTATGTTTCGTACTGAGTAACATACTTTGTTAAGCTTAGATATTGTTGAGTTAACATGGTATTCGAAAGATAGATTTGAATCGACCACGACCCCCAGGAATTTTGTGTTATTTGCAACGGGAATGGATTTTTCTCTAAACTCCAAGTAGATGCTTGAATCTGGGGTTTTATTACTAAATTGGATAAGTACAGTTTTAGCTTCATTTAGGATAAGTGAGTTGTCACGACACCATTTATCCATTTTATTTACCACAGTTGTACCTTTGTGTGATGTAGCAGTGATAATGTGATAGTGTGATAATTTAAATTTTTTGAATGGTGATTATAGCACACGCCACGAGTGTTGGTGAGGGTAGAGGAATCTGTATGTAGATAGTAGACCCAGCTTACGCATCGCTATCATGATTGGTGTAGTCAGTGATAAATTATTATAGCACGTGATCGTGCTGTTCTCCGATAGGTCAACTATGTTCCCCTACAATCCCAACTGCTCGCCATGTACATTATTGTCTCTGGTATACTGCCGTCCTATTAAGAGTAATAACTCCAATATCGGGTTTTAATGCTCGTAGGCTTATGAATCGAAGAATGTCAGGTGGGCATACTGCAGAGTATATAAGTTATTTTTTGATAATCTACTTCTCTTCTGCGTTCTATTGTGTTAGGATAACAGACATTCCCATAATATAGTAAGTGAGTTAACTACAAGTGGGTAAAAATGGAGGTACTGCTTTCAAGTTAGGACTGCAGAATACAGAATTATATTGTAATTTTGAAAATCACTTACTTTGACCTTTAATATCGACATCTGTTACAATATAAAGTTCAGTTTTTAGTAGACGCAGTAATTAAATTAAAAGTAATTTATAGTAATTAAAAATTGATCAAACAAGAAACAAATGAGCCCATTTTCATAATAAGTGTTTGTTTCTTCTTGAAAGTCCGTCAGTGTGCATATAAGATTTTACATAAAAAGGCATTAGTAAAAATTTTAGTAGGTGCTGACTGCCTTGACATTCATTCTTTTAAGAAAAAAGAATTGGTCTACTTTCGCAAGTGGCACATTTATGTTCACATGTCCTTTAATATCTTTTACAGACATAATGTCACTAATTTTCTTGCAAATTTAATTTCGTGACCTTTTTTCATGAAGCTTTTTTTTTAGTAAAAGAATAAACGGCATTATTTATGTGTCGCTATGCGTCTATGACTCTTGAAGAGTAAAGGAGTACCTAGTAGGGCAGAAACAGATTTTGTTTGGCGCTTCAGAAATAGAATTGTACTAGATGCAAGAACTTTTTGAAGCAATCACAGAAGGTCGTATGAAACAGGAACTTTTAAACTAAACATTCACTTAGAGTATGGGGGATTACAAGAATACCGGAAATTGAAGTAGCTCTTTTAAACTCAGTTGAGGGCAATCTTGAAGTTAGAGAAAAATTGCGAACAATTTAAATATCTTGCATATTCTAGTCTGGAGAATCTTTCATGAAATTTTTATACTGCTTTATATTCAATGGGTTTGGGTCCTACTCCCTCGGGACTTTCCATTACATATGGACTTTTGTCAATGGTTTCTCCAATTGCTAAAAATTAATTATTTGACTCTAAAATTTTGTTCAAGGATGAAGCTAGTTTTTATAGAGATAGTATCAGAAATATTCATAATAAACATTTTAGGGTTGAAAACAACTCGTACACTATCACGGATTCGCATTACCAGGAGTTCTTAATAAATGTATGGGCTGGAATTATTAAGGATTATTTAATTGGGCCCTTTCTTCTGCCATGAAGATAGAATGCACATAACTATCACCGATTTCTCAGAGAGAATTAGCAAATATTGTTAAAAGATATCTCTATTTTAATAAGGAATCGACTGTAGTTCATGCACGATGATGGCATGTGAAGTGCAAGGTAGGCATATGATGACCGACACGAGGATCACTTGACCATTAGGACATTTCGATATCTTTGGGATAACGACATGTAAAATAGTCAGAAGGCGCCATCTAGCGGTCCAGTGTCTGTTGCAATCGAAAAATAAATGCACTGACGAGAGCCAACAGCTCGAAACTGCAGTCTGCAAGTGGTGTGTTTATTTATTTATTTAGCTGCAAGCTAACAACATATTACAACAGATGACACATATTTAAAAATATCTAATATAAAGATATACAAAAGATAAATAAAAAAAAATACAAAAACCCAACATGACCATAAACAACTCACTAATTATACTTTCATTTAATAATCTGATTTATATTAAAATTGTATTTATTACAGTTCATGGTATTCAATACAAAATTTTCTACACGTTTTTAAATGCTGTTAAAGATTGGCAATTTTTTACTTCTGCTGGTAGACTATTGTATTCAATTAATCCTTTATGAAATAAATTGTTTTGGCTATATGAAGTTTTCACAGTTGTGACATAAAAATTTCCTCTTGATCTTGTTTCATAGTTGTGTATCCTCAACAAAACATAACTCTTCAAGCAGGTGCTTTGGGAATAATCTGTGCTTTATTTTATAAATAACGATCATAGAGTTCAGAATATAGTTTGTCGGACACTTAATAATTGGGTTCTCTCTAACATATATTTTATACTGGTGAATCTATATTACATCTCAGAATGATCCTTAAAGCTTGATTTTGCCTTTTTTGCATGTTATTGATTTCTGCATTATTAAATAAAAACAAAATAGTTGCACAGTAATTAAGATGAGGAAGTATTATCGTTTTATATATCAATAATTTTGACCAACTGCTGAGAAAATTTCCCATTCTACCTAGGTAGTTCACTTTTTTTGCTATCTTACTAGTTATATATGTAGCATGTTTAGAAAATGTTAAATCCTCGTCAATCATTATTCCTAAATATTTACATTCTTTTACTTGCTCCACTTTTTTGCCATTGATATAAATACCTCTATTACTTATTGTATCTACCGAGTTGTACCTACTTTTTATTATCATGCATTTTGTTTTCTCCGTATTTACACTTAAACTAATGCTATTTAGCCATTCTTGTATTACTATGACTTCAATATTTATTCTGTTTATAATTTCATCCACATCTTCTCCAATAAAATACAATAAAGTGTCATCAGCAAAAAGTTGGATTTTACATTTATGCACGTATTGCACTATATCATTAATATACAATATAAATAAAGTAGGTCCCAGAACCGTGCCCTGTGGGACTCCATATACACTATCTTTAGAAGATTATATTTTACTATTTGATATCGATCCTCAAGGTATTCTTTTAATAAATTTATAACTGAAGGTCCCATTCCATAATTTTTTAACTTTAGTAATAATAGGTTTCAATAATCAATGGTCTCAAATGCACGGCAAAAGTCCAGAAAAACTACACCCACTAATTGCTTCTTTTCTATGGCATTTTTCCAGCTACCCAATACTGTTTGCATCGCACTTTCACTAGAGTTTTGCTTCCTAAATCCTGCCTGGTATTTTGTTAATAACTTATTTGACTCAACATATTCCACAATTTGTTTATTTATCACCAATTCAAGCAATTTCTCATATGTTGGTACCATATTAACAGGTCTGTGCTCTTCACATTTTACAGTATTAGTTTTCTTTTCCAATGGAATTATAGTTGAAGTCTTCCAATTTTGTGGAAAATGGCCACTCTCTATACTGTTGTTTATTAATTGTAAGAACCGATTACCTATTACTTCAAATGCTTGAGTATTTTTGTTGTAATACCATCCACAGAATTTTTTTTATTTTTCATTTCTTTAATTATTTCCTTCAATTCAGCAAAATCTATTGTTGCGAATCTTTCCAATTTACACTCAGTGTTATCCATTTTACTCAAGACATTCTCAATTTGTTGTTCATTTGGTTGCGTTACTATCTCATTTATACTTTGCAAAAAATATGCATTAAATTTATTAGCTATTTCATTGTCCTCTTTTATTATAACGTTGTTGAATATAATACCATCTTTGTTAGACACTATTCTGTCGCTTTTAACTATTTGTTTTAGGTGCTTCCACATTTCTACAGTATCCCCTTTTACCTCATCAATTTTCTCATTATAGTATGTCTCCTTCTGTTTCCTTATTATCGCAACTACTTTATTTCTTTGCTTTCTATAATTTGCCCAATCAGCTCCATCATTTGTTATAACAGCTCTCCGGTACAAATGGTCCCTCTGTTTTATATTTTCACCTATTATTGGTGTCCACCATTTTTTGTTTGCCCAATTAATGTTAACAAGTTTTTCTTTTACTGGTGCATGCTTATCTAACCAATGTGGTTTTGATACCACTTATTAATTTTTCTGCTAAGCTATTAATATCCGTACTATCTATCCATTCCATGTCCATAAGATCTAACTGGAAGTGTACCTCATTGAAATTCATGAAGTCTCTATATACTTTTTTATATGATCTTCTTGTCTCATGTTTAGAGAGTTCTGCAGTCAATATAGAATGATCTGATATTTTCGGTGTATGATGAACCTGATGTTGAATCTCTTTTTCATTAGTTATTATTAAATCTATCATTGTGGCAGATATTTGTGTGATCCTAGTAAATGTTTCTATTTTTTGATACAGGCCGTTGTTTTTTATAATATCCTTTAACTTATTTGAATAGAAGCTGTTTTTGTCAAATCTATGTTAAAATCTCCTACCATAAGGAATATTCCTGGCTTAGATGCATATTCCTCAAATATCTCTTCTAATTTTTCCAAAAATACACTGTCACTAGCATTTGGGGAATGATATACATTAAAGATATTGTATTTCTGCTTTTGTATTGATATTTCTATTCCCACAATCCACATGTTCATACAGATAGACTCTTGCATTATCCTTTTATGTTTATATTCCTCTTTTACATATGTTATCACTCCGCCTGTGTGTCTACTTGTTGAATAATTGCAGTTTGTTTTGTATCCGCTAATATCTATCTCGTTATCTAAAATATCTTCAGTTATATGAGATTCTGAAATACATACAACAATGGGTTTCCACCAGTTAATAACCCACTCCAATTCTGTTTTGTTTGAGGTAAGTCCCTCTATATTAAGATACATTAACTTAGATTGTAATTGCTATTCTGCCTGACTATTATATATTTCCGGATAATTTACTTTCTGTTCTAATTGAATGTATACTCTTTTATATGCTTCACAGTTTCTATCTATGGTTTTATGTTTATAATCAATGTTAGGAATTTTCAGTACTTCTGAGGCATGTTTGCAATTAACACATATTTCTTCGCTAGATTGGCATTCATTAAATTTGTGATCACCAGCGCACTTTGGGCACGTGTTATTTACCTTATTGCAGTTTTTGGCCATGTGGCCAAATTTCCAAAATTTATAGCATTGTATAACATTTATATAATCTACGTATTTACAAGAACGCCAACCAATATGTAAAACATCTTTTTTTGTTATCAGTTTATATGTATGCGGATCTACCTCCATTATGACATTTGTTTTTCCATTTTTATTTTCATATTTGCCAATAATTTTTATTGTTCGTTGATTTATTGGAGTGTCAATAGTGTTTTGTATAACCATTTTTTCGATAAGTAGCAGTTTTTTTTTCAATATTAAAAATTTTTAGTCTTGGATTTTTCTTTTCAGGAATTTTTATTTCATAATTTTCTCCTAAAATTTTCTTAATATTCTCAGATATATTTTTAACGTCTTCTTGTTTGCTACAGCTTATTGCCACTCCTCCATCTCTAACATATTTCATTCTGTTAATCCCCACTCCCAATGAACTTGGATTAATTTTATCTTCTATTATCTGTTTTGTTGTCGAACTTTCTTGTATTGTTTTTGGTTTCACCACCAGTACTTCGGAATTTTTCTTTACTGCATCATCGTAACTCATCTTATCATTTGCCTTGATATATTTTCCCTTTAAATCTTCCATCTCTTTCCTCAATAAGTTAATAATTTCTTCTTTACTTGCTATGATTTCATCTTTGTTTTCTATTATTTTATCCTTACTTTCACATAACTGTTCTTTTGTTCGTATGATTCCTTGAAACATCGCAAATATGTCCGACTTATTGCATCTCTGGCATAAGAATTTCATACTACGGCTACTTAATTGAAGTACCTTTACTTCTGATGATGTTAATTTTCCACATGTTTTGCAAATTGTTGTCTTACATCCATCACATTTATAGACTTCTTTTTCTTCCTCACATTTATCACATTTCATATTAGGTTATGTTGATATTGAAACAGGAAACATTTAAAATATCCACTGATTTTTTTATGATTCCACTAACACTTACTTCCAGGAGAAATGTTTTATTAATATTTTATTCCAATCCGCTATTTGACCAATTTTTTAAATTATTTTATCAAAAAATTACTAATTTAAAATTTTTCACCATGTGCTCAAACTGTAAACATAACCTTCTTCGTGACGACTGGCACGAGAGCTCCTTTAAGTAGGATCAGTCTTTCGGCTGGTGTTTGTTGCAATCAAAGCATTAGCGTTTTGATGATAATATGCAATTATTGCACTTAATGCGCCAGGCTTGTAACTTGTAATTCAGCGCTCGGCGGGGCACATAGTCCGGAGAGTAGCTGTTGGTTGCAATCTGGTTACGTTCCTTATAGTAAAATAAGGATTTTATAAAGGAGTTTGCGATTAAAATATTATGTTTTAATATTCCACCCTCTAAAAGCGCATTTGAACTAGTTATTTTATGTTTTAGATACTTACTGGAAAACTTGAAGTACTACTCGATACATAAAAACCTTTTCCTAATATTGCACTTAGCTGTTTCAGTGTAATAATTATCACTTGCTGAACTCTAATAACAAAACAATGTACCTTCTGCAAGGGTTCAATAATTTTACTAACAGTTAGATATCGTAATTTTTTTTCCATAGCTACAAAATAATAATAATAATATATTGTTTTATAATATGTGATATTTTTTGTGTTGAGGATGTACTTGACAGCCAAGCGAAGTGAGTCCAACACAAACAGCCGAGACATAAAAAGTCACTTTATTCCACATATATAGTCGAGCTCAGATTTATGGTGCACTCAAAAAAAGCAACAAAAACTTTACGACCTCATTATTATTGCCATTGGACCATGCGGCATGGTGTCATCAAACAAGCTGACACACATTAAAAACCTATAAAGGTAAGCGAGTCAATTTGCGAATGAAATAGTACAGAGCCGAACTAGATGATATAAAATATTTAGGACTAAATATTGATAAAAACTTAAAATGGAATAATCACATTTGTTATTTAACGAACAAAGTAAGGAAACTAGTTTTCGAATTCTATCAATTGAGGGACATATTAAGTAGAAACATTTTAATTATGGTTTATAAATCTCTAGTGGAATCTCTATTTAGATATGGCATTGTAATCTGGGGTGGTCTGTGCTCCAGTGCCCTAAAACAGCTCAATGTTATTCAAAATTATATTTTGAGAATAGTTTATAAAAGGAATAAGTTATACCCAACCAGGATGCTATACTCAAGCGAAGTTTGTGATATTCGTACCTTATATGCTCACTCCTTATGTGTATATACTTTGAAAAATGATTACTAGAAGACTAACTAAAAATTTTAAAAAAATTTAAGACGTAAAAAGTATATAGTAGATCATTACAATGAATTCATGAAAATTCCTAAACCTTAGCCTTCATCTAATGTACTACAATTACAATTGTTTCTTTTTGTTTTTTAAGAAAATAAATAAATGAATTGATATAATGTTATTAACCAGTCATAGTGCAATATGTATCATTTAATGTCCGCTATTATTTTAGTTTAATGTATTAGTTTATAAACAGTAAAGTAAAATTTATTGCGTTAGTTTTAGTTAAATTAGTTTTATATGTACAATACAAGTGTTAATTAACTTAGGTACATAAGAAAAAAATGTAGATAAATTAAAATATATTTGTTAATTGCTATTTTTATATGAACAAATGTTATGTATGTATGCAAATAAAATAAGTAAATAATACTAGACCGTAATGCACCTTTAAAATTAAATGACTGAGTTACTGATCTAAATGTTTCAAGTGCGTGCCTGGGCGCAATTAGTTTTAGACTAGTTTAACAATATTTTAATGAAGTCGTAAAGTTTTTATTGCCTTCTTTGAGTGCACCGTACGTCTAAGCTCAACTTTAACATACTCTTGTTTCTTCAAATGTCAATATGAACTAAATAAATAGTTATTTTTTCTTCAAATACTTTTTACGGAAGCAGCAGGAAAAACTTTTAGTGCTGCTTAGACAAGGTGTCATAAAAAATTACAGTTTAAGTTCACAAAATTTGTTATTAAATGGTTTTTGACATTTGAAGAAAAAAATTAGGCAGTGGCTATGTGCACCACGCGTGTGCGTTTATATGGGTGGAAGTCTCAATACACGTAAGTAAATGATAGTACGTACACAAGGTTAGGTTAGGTTGTTTGTTTACATAGATTGTAAAAAATTTATAAAGTTATTAAGAAAGATGTTCAACAATGTATGGTTTTCTTTTGTTTATTGTCAAATATAATAATACAGGTATATCATAATTATAAAAAAATTTAAAATTGTAAAAATGAACCCTTCGATTCCCATGTTCCTCTGTTAAGTAACAGAGAATTAGCTGCGTGTACAGACATCCTTATCACATTATTTCAGGTGAATGCAGCTCCTGTAAGTATACAAATTGAGAAAATTATAGGAAGTGCATCCCTGCAATGCCATATTTAGGCAGGAACTTGGGACAAAATGTGATTACATAGTATTTCCAACATAGAACGTGAAACAGTGCAGCACAATGTTGTTAAAATTTGAACTAAAATTGATATTTCAATATTTTGTTACATTTTTTCACGCTCTACATTAGAAATACTATTTAAATCACGCTTTGTTACAAGTTCCCAAGCAACCTTTTTAGATCTATTGTGGTGCTCCTAGAATACACTCCTTATAGTACCTCATCCAGATTTGTCCTTTGTACTAGACTCCACAGCTTTGATAAAGACCCTTTTGTATAGCTGTCCGCCTGTGGCTATTCTTCCCCGAGTACTTGGAATCTTAGTCTCGCCAGGCCTTAACAGTGGCACAATACGTGAACTGAGGTTTCCTCTTCCTCTTGGCAGAACCTGCATGTTGCGTCCTCTGCCAGGCCCATTAAACTCATGTGTCTATTGAACCGGCAGTGCCCAGTTAGAAGGCCTACTATTACTCTGATGGCCTTCCTATTCTGGCTTAGTAGATCTTCCGTAGATTTGGCCTAACGTTCTTTAATGAACTCTTTGGCCTGTCTCTGTTTTGGGAGATTCCTCCACAATTCCAGAGATTTATTTTGCACCCATTCCTTAGTAGCTGCTCATATGCATTGCTTTGCCACGCCTCAAAAGGGCTCAGGTTCTATTGGGGCTTTGAGTGCGCTTTCCTTGGCCAGTTTATCAGCCTTTTCATTTCCTCCTCAAGCAGTCCCACACCAATCTTGAGTTGGTTTGCATGGAGCTGATTGCTTTTATTGCCGCTTGGCTATCAGAGAAAATGGCAATCGACTGGTTAACAGTACCTTGTCCTATTATCTCCCTTGCGCAACAGTGCATGACGATCACTTCAGACTGAAATACCATTGCGTATTTCCTTAGACTTATCGGGATACTGGCTTTTGACCTTGTCCCGTAAATCCCGGCTCCAACTCCTTGTTCTGTCTTGGAGCCATCAGTGTACCAGACTGTTTGTGCTGTTCTCAGGCTAAGAAAAAGATAAATAAACATTCAGGAATTGTGTGGCTCCTACTCAAATTGTTTATTGTTTTTATTAGACCACCGATTTCATTGGTTCCCGTAGTTGTAAGCAACGTCACATGACCCGCATGCCTTTGCAGTTGCTTTATTTTCATCTGCCGCCATGTTTGTTAATACTGTGCATTGTTATTTTGAGCCTGTTATAAACTATTTTATGCTTGTTGTGCGGTTTGATCATTTGAAAAAATGACCAAAAGTTGTTTAGTTTGTTTAAGTACCTGCAAAAAGGAAGAATCTTGATTTCACACTTAAGTTTGTTTATACATTGGCGTAGATTAGGGTTATTATGTTTGTGTTTTGAGAATATTTGTTCAGCTGAACTGTGTGTACCATTTTAATATAATATATGCTCATTCTGCAGGTTCCCAAGAGATATAGTCCTCAAAAAAAAGTGGTTTGAAGCCCTTCAGATTTGAGTTTGCTCAGATCATTTTATGCTTGAGGATATTTATGTGGCCCCAACAGGAAAAAGATTTTTAAGAAAAAGTGCTCTCCCATGTATTTTTACTAGGAGACCTGTTTCCATTGTATTGTCATTTCAAGGGTAAGTCATGTAATTTGTTTTTTAATATTAATGTAACTAAGTTTTATTTATTTAATTATGGGTGATGCTACGTTCAAGAAGCATTGAAGATCGGTGGATTTCAATGTGTTATGTGTATGCTATTTCTTAATATGTTTTATTTGATATGTTTATCGAAATAAATCTGTTATCTTTTTTTAGAGCAGCAGGCACCTCATAGAACAAGGATGGAGAATGCTTGAGAATGCTTTTTAACTGGTCCGCCATTAAAAAAATCGCCAAGTTCTGAAACTGCTTCTGAATTGATAGAGCCATCCGACTTAGATATTTTGGCCAGGTAAAATACCTATGATGATTGCAGAATTACAATTCTCTATACCTAAATATAGTTCTAAATATGGTTGTTCCTATTTTCTTAAATTGAATGTAAATATAATTTCAGTAGATATAATATATTATAAATATTATTTTCATGTAAAAATGAGATTGATTATAAATTATAAAATTTTGTGCCTATTATGTATATAATTACAAAACAAATTTGGGACGTATCGATTTGAGAGGTTCTGAATCCAGTGGTACAGCTACAGTTGCAATAAAAAAATCACTAATCAAATTTGTCTATTTTTGACATTGAAAAATCATAGTAGGCCTTAAAAATCTCTAGGTTTTTGTCACAAAGTAAAGGTTTTGTTTGGCTATATTTTAAAAAAGTTCCATTAAAATCGGATAATAAATTTAAATTAATATATATTGTAAATATAATATTATTGTAGGTAGGCTGGAAGACTTAAGTCGTTAGCCAATTGGAATTTCTAATAAAACTTTATACTACTACTACTCGGGTAATAAACACAATTTTTACAGGGTCAAAATGGGTCACACTGTATAATATCAAATTAACTTTTCATTACTATTTTCAGGCATAGGTTACATTACTATGGCGATATTCATTCTTCAGATTTTGATACCCCACGGAAGGCTAAGCGCAGTTGGAACATTATAAAGCACAAGAAAAAAATTATAAACCTGCAGAGACCTAGAAGGAGATTAAAACAAAGAATCAACTACTTAAATTCATTATTGAAGTACCTCCGCCAAAATCATGATTTCCAAAATGCTGAAGCAGCAATTCAGGTAAAGCTAATTTGACAAGTTTCAGTAAATTGTATTATTATATTATTAGCTATATGATTTGCATGAAACTTACTCATCAACAATGAATAATCACTCAACAGAACTGCAGCACTTGGGAATTTTTAAACACTTCTTGTATGTCTGTATTTTCAAATAAAAAAGTAATACAATAAAAAAACTACAATATTCAATGCAATTTATAACTATAACCTTGGAATGTTTCAAATAATTACTATTAATTCACCAATAATTCATTAATAAACAACTTTATTACTTTTTGGTTAACTACATTAACCATGTTATTAATGACCATACGTTAGTATTTGAATTGTATGTGAATTCACATACCATTTTGCAGAGCTGGGTAGGATTCGAATCATTCAGGATTCGAATCCTTTTTGAGTATTCGAAAGCGGTATTCGAATACTTTCATATAAAAGGATTCCTGATCCGGATTCGTAAGACAAATGAAAAAGGATTCGAATCCTGGATTCGAATACTTTTTTGTGGTTCCAATATTTTTTACGCAAGCATTGTGCATTATATTATTAAGTACAGGGAGCGTTAAGCCACACGGAGTCAAGAAGGTTAGAACTTATTGTAACATATTGACAGGCAAATGGCATGCATTTTGGGTAGGTACTTGTCAGTGTTGCGGTTGGCAACAATCCGATTTGAGGGTTTTTTAGGTGGTGCAGACATTTTTCGGACTAAAATATTTCTGATAATTTCGGATATTTTGTCTGTTTTTTAAAAAATAAAGCGATTACTTTCTCTATACTGTTACGTGCTTACAGTCTTCAGTAAACACTGTGTGGATTCAAATAACTTGCAACAAGAATTTTCACAAACCACTGATTTATTTAATCACTAAAATTACACTAGTAAATACCTAAAAATCACACAACTAATAATAACTTAATCTAATATAAATTCACTACTTTTAAAACACTATGTACTTTACTTCTTAAACTTGTCAACTCTTGTCTAACCTAAAAACTTTCACTGAACTCTTCTGTTCCTTATACTTCACTAAACTGTACTGTTCCCCCATCTGCTGGATTCACCTCTTTATATACACCCATAAAAATGTACCAGAACAGTATTCCATAATTTTCTGGAACCCTACAGAGTTTTCTACTATGTGATAGATGACTGTTCGTCAATTGGCTCATAGATGGCGCCACCCCACCTACTGGCCATGAACACAATACAGGTTTCCCTTCACTTTGGCCAGGGACTTAATCACATCTCTCCCCGTTAGAGGGCAGCACATAACACTGCCCCCTCCTTAAGCCTGAACGTCCCGATCAGGCAATTCAGATTCCCCAACATACTTCATACTTCGCCAACCTATCCAAGTGTACGATCTTCATCTTGGACTTCTTACTACGTTGAATTCGGTAAACAACGTCATTGATCCGAGTGATGACAGAATACGGTCCTTCCCAGGGTGGGTGAAGCTTCGGAGATTTTCCCTTCTTTCGCTGTGGGTTATATAGCCAAACCAGATCGCCCTCCTTGAATCCTGCTGGCATCCCCTTCCGGTCATAGCGAGCCTTCATCCTATCACTAGCTATGCTAACTTGGTTTCGAACCAACTCATGGACATTCCTCAGCTCTTGACTAACTTCGTCTGCATAGTCATCCACGGACAGTAGCTTCTTATCTGGTGTACCAAACATCAAATCACATGGCAGTCTGATCTCGTGCCCAAATATTACACGAGCCGGTGTCTGTTTAGTAGTCTCATGAATGGCAGCCCTGTATGCCATTAAGAAAAATGGTATATGTCGATCCTAATCTCGCTGGTTCTTGTGAACCACCTTAGAAAGATGTTCCTTCATGGTTTTATTATGTCGTTCCACCATTCCATCTGACTGGGGATTAAGAGGGGTTGTCCGAGTCTTGTGAATGCCCAGCAACTCACAAATTTTCTGAAATACCCCCGACTCAAAGTTTCTCCCTTGATCTGAATGTAGCTCCAGGGGTACACCAAATCGGCATACAAGGTTATCCACGAGAGCTCGAGCAGCAGTAACTGCTTCCTGATTTGGAATAGCATAGGCTTCCAGCCATTTACTAAAATAGTCCATAGCGACCAGGATGTATTTATTCCCATCATCTGTCACTGGGAATGGACCCGCTATATCTATAGCAATCCTCTCAAAAGGAGCTCCGACGTTATATTGCTTCATTTGGCCCCTGCTCTTCGTCTGTGGCCCTTTGGTAGATTGTAGATTGTAGATTGTTTTATGGGGTCGTTTGGCTTCGAACAGCCTTACTTCACTTCGACCTAAAAGATCTTTTGTGATTAACCCTACATCTAGTTGTTGCCCAGGATTCCAAGACTTTTTACAAAGCTTGTGATTTTCCTGGGGGCTAATTTCCCTATGTCTTCAGGCGTTAATTCCGCCTGTTCTAGGAATTTTAGCCTAATGCGGACTAACACCTTGCATTCACAAAGTATATGTTCCGCAGTTTCAGTTGCAGTATTGCAATATCTGCATTTGTTGTCTACTGCCTTGCCCATATCCTTGAGATATCTCAAGGGGCAGTGGCCAGTTAGAAGGCCTGTGATTAGCCTTAATTCGGACTTTTCAAGTTCGAGAAGCCTTGTGGCATTCTTTGTCGAATAAGTTATAAACTTTTTCGCTTGTCTTTGACCTGGAGTATTCCTCCAGTAGGACTTCTTCTGGTCCTTTTCCCATTCTTGGATCTCCTCCGCTATGTGTCCCTTGGCCAGGCCACAAAACGGTTCGGGTCCAATGAATGGTGCTTTAGATCCTTTTTTTGCAAGGCTGTCAGCAAGTTCATTTCCTTGTATTCCCTCATGCCCTGGCACCCACATCAAGGTAACCTTGTTGTTGTTGGCCAGTTGCTTCAGGGATTGTCTACATTCCCAGGCAATTTTAGACTCAAAGGTATAGGACCTTAGAGCTTTTAGTGCTGCCTGGCTATCAGATAATATATAGATCTTTGCCCTTCGGATGCCTTTATTTAGGCATTCCTGGGCACACAGATCTATAGCGTAAATTTCTGCCTAGAAGATGGTTGGGGTGTTACCGAGGGCTTTGGATAGCCTACATTTAGGCCCTGCTATGCCCACTCCTACCCCTACAACCATCTTAGATCCATCTGTATACCAGATGAGTGACCCTTGTTCCAATCGCAGTGCCTCTATCTTGCTCGTCTGGCGGTTTTCAATTAGCACGTCAAACGGGCAGTCAAAGTCTTGTTTGATTGGCATTGAGTCAGTGGGTTTGGTCATGGACTTCAAATGGATTAACTCCAGAATCCTTAAGTGACCAACCAGATCGCCTGGTTTAAATTTATATGCCTGGTGCAGTCGTAAAGCACTGAGTGCTGCCTCCTTCCTTACATGCAAGTGCAAGGGAAGTAGGTCAAGCATAGCTTCCATAGCTGCTGTGGGACACGAGTGCATTGCTCCTGTAGTCCCTATACAGGCAAGGCGTTGCAGTTTCTGCAACTTTCCCTGTGCTATTTTTCCTTCTGTTTTTGGCCACCATACGCATGATGCGTAGGTTACCATAGGTCTGACAACCGAAAGATAAGACCAATGTGTCATTTTCGGTCTTAGACCCCAAGTCTTACCAAACAACCTACGGCACGTCCATATTGCCGCTGTTGCTTTAGTAAGAGTCCTTTCCAGATGTGAGTTCCAGGTAAGTTTTTGATCCAGGATTACTCCCAGATACTTGACTTCACTGGAAAAATTTAGTATTGTTCCATTCAGTACAGGAGTTCTAAGATTGAGTTTTCTCCTTTTAGTGAACGGGACAATAGTTGTTTTGCTCGGATTGACATTGAGCCCCTCTGACGAGCACCATTTGGATATTATATTTAAGGCAATTTGCATGAGGTTGGAAATCATGACCTCATTTTTGCCTCTCACAGTGACGACCAGGTCATCTGCATATCCCTGGACGTTGAAGCCTGAATTACTCATTTTATGTAGGAGATCATCGACCACCATTGACCACAGCAAGGGCGATAGGACTCCACCTTGTGGACAACCTCTGACTGCAGTCACCGTAGCCGACTCATCCCCCACACTTGTGGTAATAATTCTGCTTCTAAGCATGGATTGTATCCATTTAATTGTAGGAGACTGTATTCCCCTTTTTTCCGCGGCTTTTTGTATGGATTCATAGGAGGTGTTGTCAAAAGCACCCTCTATATCTATGAAAGCACACATAGCCACTTCTTTTGCTGTAAATGTCTTTTCAATGCCTTGAACCAGAGCATTTATTGTTGATTTGCCAGGTTGATAGGCAAATTGTTTTGCATGAAGCGGTGTTCCTGTAAGGATTTCACTTCTAATATATTGATCTAAAAGTTTCTCCATTGTTTTAAGGAGAAATGAGGTTAAGCTAATGGGGCGATACGACTTAGGCTCGTCTGGTGGACGTCTGCCTATTTTCGGAATAAACGCCACCTTGACTTCCCTCCAAGCTCGGGGAATATACCCAAGTATATAGCTAGCTATAAATATACTTCTCAGGCATGGGATAAGCTCCTCAATTCCATGTTGAAGTAGGGCAGGGAAGATGCCATCTCTGCCCGGTGATTTAAAGGGCTTAAAGGTAGATACCGCCCATTTAATTTTATTGGGGGTGAATATTTTCCTAGCCAGGCTTCTTCCTTCTCTGGTAGGACGAGGAGCATCCTCATCCAGATAGCCCTGTGGAAATTCACCCTGAATTATGCGACAGCCTGGGAAATGAGTACCTAAAAGCACTCTTATATTTTCCTGCTGACTCTCTGTGTATTTGCCATCGGGCTTTTTGAGTAGCCTTATTCCATTTGAGTGGTCTTTTGCAAGGACTTTTTGTAGGCGGACTGCTGGGGCTAGTTCGTCTATCCCTTCGCAGAACCGTCTCCATGATCTTCTTTTAGACCTTCTCAATTCTTTGTTGTACTCCGTAAGGGCTTTTTTGTAGTCCTCCCAGTTTCCAGTGTTTTTGGCTTTGTTAAAAGCTTTCCTAGTCTCAGCCCTGAGACGGCTGAGATCTCTGTTCCACCAGGGCACATCTCTTTGGATTGCCCTTTGTTTAATGGGACAGCTTTTTTCATAACATGATGTCATGATGTTTTGTAGTTGATATGAGGCTATATCCAGTTCCTCTATTGTGTCGATGGAATGCGTTACATCTTCGACCTCCGTCCTCAAGTGTTCTTTATAAACACTCCAGTCCGTCAGTCTAGGTATTCTACATTCCCCGAGGCTTGTTACAGCTGCTTCCAAGTCGAATCGTATGTGTCTATGATCCGACATGGAAGGCTCATCTGAAACATGCCAATTTTTAATTAAGTCGGTTATGAGTGGATCAGCAAGGGTTATGTCAAGAACCTCTTTCCTAATCGCATTCATAAAGGTGGGTTCATTGCCCTTATTGATAATGTCGATATTATTTGCCAACAAATATTCAAACGGGCACTCACCTCTAGTGTTTGTATCAGTACTTCCCCACATATGATGGTGAGCATTAGCGTCGCCACCTATTATGTAGGGTTTTTTCCTCCTCTTGCACCAGTTAATGAGGTTTCTTACCTCTTCTGGGGGTGGATTGCCTTCTTCACCGGGGAAATAGGCGGAGGCCACTACGACCTGCCTTTTTCCCCTTTCTGTAGGCACTTCCACAGCTGCTGCCACTAAGTCCCTCGTTATGAACTCTGAAAGGAGAACAAAGTTAGTATCCTTGTTGAACAACAGAGCTGTTCTAGGATAGTCATGCAAGGTTGAATAAATTAACTTGCATGATTGTGTAGGGAGTCCTTTGATACGTCCTCCAAGTGCCCAGGGCTCTTGGATTAGCCCGATATTTAACTTCCTCCTAATAAATTCCCTGCTGAGCACACTCGAGGCTGCTTTTGCATGGTGGAGATTTATTTGGAGGCACTTCAGATTATTTAGAGCCATTATGACGGCGTGGGGCCATTCTTGTGGCCCCTTTTAGCTGTCTTTTTGCCCATGTTATTGATAATTAAATCGGGCTTCATAACAGTCCCACGAGTAGCGGAGGAAAAGCGGTTTACCTGAGGCAGTGCCCCGCATACCACAGGCAGACATTTATTTAAACCAGGGTGCGTCAGGTGCCCTGGAGTCCGCATAATAACGACTGCTGCACAAGCCTTGCATTTGCGGCACCAAGCCTCCACATCTTGACGGCTATTTATCCAATAAAATCGTTCCCGTACTTTAGCCAGTGTCTTATTCATACCAAAATGTCCCCCGGACACTCCATCATGTATTTCCTGAAGAACTTTTGGGATCCGACAGCTGGGTATCACCAGACGCATGGTAACTTCCTTCCCATCTGGACTTTCCCATGCTCTCTTTAATAGCCCATCTACAACCTTAAGGGAGTCCCATTGTGCCCACAATGCCTTCAGCTCCACACTTTTGTCCGAAACATCCTTCCATTCCGGCCGCGTTCCTTTTTCTTTTGCCCTTAATATAGGACCAATTACGCTGTCATCCATTTGTTCTCGTCTTAGAACTTCCTTTGTCCAATCGTCTGGAACATCTACCTGAACTGTGTTTACTATTACCGTGCCCTGTGCTTTTTCAACACAATAGCAGTGCTTGCAGTCATCTTTGCATGGCCTTCTTGACAGAGCATCTGCATTTTTATGGGATTTTCCAGGTCGGTGTTCGATTCTGAGGTCATATTGCTGCAGTCTTTCTATCCAGCGAGCCAGTTGACCTTCTGGGGTTTTCAGCTGCAATAGCCATTTTAATGCAGCATGGTCGGTCCTGATTTTGAAATGTTGGCCATAGAGGTACTTGTGAAAATGGTCCACGGACTTAACAATGGCCAATAGTTCCTTCTTTGTTACACAATAATTCCTCTCTGGTTTGGACAGTACCTTACTGAAATACTCGATTACTTTTTCCTCTCCATTTTGGACTTGAGATAGTACACATCCAATTGCAGAGTTGCTAGCATCCGTGTCAAGAATATAGAGGCCCTTTTGTTGGGGATATGCTAGCACAGGACTACTGCATAACACTGCTTTCAGCTTCTTCCATGATATTTCACACTCCGGTGTCCACTGATATTTAACCTTTTCCTCCGTTAGCTGGTGTAGTGGCTTTGCTATATCCGCAAATCCTTCCACAAAACGTCTATAGTAAGTGCAGAGGCCAAGAAAGCTTCGTAATTCGCATACATTTGAAGGTCTTGGCCAATCACGCACGGCAGAGATCTTGTCCGGGTCTGTCTGTATTCCCTCCCAAGATACGACATGTCCAAGGAATTTCACTTCTTTTTGGAATAGTAGACACTTCTTTGGGTTCAACTTTAGGTGTGCATTTCTGATTCTCCCAAATACTTCTTGAAGATTTTCCAAATGTTCCCTGAAGTTTCGTCCCATAACCATTACGTCATCAAGATAAACTAAGCATGTCTTCCAAGTTAGTCCTCGGAGTACAAATTCCATCAATCTTTCGAAAGTAGCTGGCGCATTGCAAAGTCCAAAAGGCATCACGGTGAATTGATATAAACCACTACCTGTTGAGAAGGCAGTCTTTCCTTGTCGTCAGGGTGAAGTCCCACCTGCCAATACCCACTTCGAAGGTCTAGAGTTGAAAACCATCGTGACCCTGCCAGCGTACTTAATGTATCATCAATTCGTGGTAGTGGATAGCTGTCTTTTTTCGTAACATCATTCAGCTTCCGGTAGTCGACACAAAATCTCAAAGTTCCGTCCTTCTTGGCAACTAAAACTACCGGTGATGATCAGGGACTGGTTGATTCCTCAATTACTCCATCTTGTAGCATCTTTTGAACCATTGCAGCAGCTTCTTCCTGTTTAGGTAGTGGCAACCTCCTGGGTTGTTGGCGGATTGCGGCTGAATCACCAGTGTCTATCCGATGCTGTACTATATCAGTTTTCGTGAGGATGTCTGTGGTTTTGGCAAATACCGCACTTTCTTTCTCCAAAAACTTGATTGCCTCTCTACGTTCATCCTCAGATAGGTGTTCAAACTGGGAATTCAACAAAGTCACAACTTCCCTGTCTACGCTGGTTGACGAACATTTCTCCCCTTGTTCCTCGCACCTTGCTATCCACTGGACTGGTTCGTAGGATCCTATTGCCTCGCCTTCCTTGAAAGTTACCGAGTGGGAATTTAAATTAGCCACTCTAATTGGAATTTTGTCTTTTGTCCGGGTCAGAGTTCTTGCTAAGATTACGTTTTCTGTCTTAATTGAACCATCTTTTTCAACAAAGCCAACACGGTATCCACCAGAGTTTCCTTCCAGAATGGCCTCGATTATTTGTTCCGAACGGGCAGGAATCTTGATTGTCTGAGCCGTCAGTAGCCTCACTTTTTGAAATCGATCATTTGCTGTTGACAAAATAAATTCTTCATTTCCAATCTTTAGAATTCGTTCTACCACGTCGAGTATAAATTGATCTTGTACTGTAGCGAGCCTTATTTTCGCAAGCCACTGTGTAGCTCGAGTGCTACCCTTGCTATCTGCCTAGGGGTTGACAATGAGAACTTTTAAAATAATCAAGGCAGAAAAATACATGACGGGCTGTCAGGTTTCAGCGCGTTTTTTTTTGACTGCTAATTCTAAAATAATTAAGTTATTCATTAATTCCAGTGTTATATTATTTCCTTTTTCTTGTCACTTCATTTAATAAATTTGTGCTGGACGATAGTGCCTTATTTTGTAACGAAGTGTTTTTCGTTACCCAGATATGCCCAAGTTTTATTTTATTTAATCTCTTAAATATGTTATAGAAATTGCCGTGTTATATTTAATTTCGATTATTCCGTATAAATTGTACCGCTAACAGCGAATTAGTTAGAAAATAATTAATATTTGTGATTGTCAATACCGCGTAAAAATATTTCACTTGTAAAAGTATGGTCTATTAAACCGTAGAATCAGGTCTAGACTGCTAAGAGACCAAGTGACCTCTTTTTCTAATTTAATTGAGAAATCCAGATCTATCGAAGATAGCTTTACCGAAAAGAAGGTGTTGTCACCTACTAAATCGAAACATAATAATGCAATCGAAGACAGAAGTGTACACCTTCGACCCAAGTGCACATTTTGCAAGAATTTTGACCATGTTCAGGCAGATTGTCGTAAATATGCTGCTATTCAAGGAAAAGTTACCCAGCCAAGTGTAAGTCAGAACCTTAGCACTACTTCAACTGGTGTCATTTGCTTTGGATGTGGAACGCCAGGATATATACGTTCCCAGTGTCCCAATTGTCGTACTCAGAGTGCATCTGGTACGAAAACTTCGACTACTGGCAATGTTGGTCTTACTACGACACATGCCTCTTGTATCGATATTCTTTCCGCTGAAATTAATACAATTTCTACAATATCCCGACCATTGGTGCATGTTGAAATTGCAGGGAAACAAGGTTTTGCCTACATTGATTCCGGTGCTCGAAACAGCATCGCTGGACACGTTCTTTACACTCATTTCTGTAAATTGAATCTGCCTTATAAGGAAGAGCTCCTACAGATGGTCCTAGCAGATGGACATTCGCGTCAAGTAGACACCCGAATGTTTGAAACCGAAGTAGTCTTACAAGGAAGAAAAATAGCTGCTTCATTCTTAGCTATACCTGAGCATGTAAACAGTAAAACGCTCTTAGGAATCGATTTTATTACGAATGGTCAAATGATTTTAAATATTCCCAAAGAACAATGGTTTTTCGTAGAAAACCCGTCGATTGCTCTTAAATTTTTCAGTGAGCCGACCACCACAAGCCCTCCTTGTCCTATAGTCAGTACTTGTCAGACAGAATTTCAGCTCATGGAGCGTGATGAAAAAAACCTAACTATTAATCAAAAGGTCCAGTTAGAACAGCTGCTACAAACACATAGTACCATTTTTGAGAAAAGCAAAGAGCTCACTCCCTACGCGGAGCATTTAATCAAACTGACAGATGATAATTCCATCTTCCAGCCGCCGTATCGACTTGCGCCTGCACAGAAAGAAATTCTTCGTCAGGAACTTGACAAACTAGTTCAAGATGGTATAATCGAAGAATGTGAAACGGCTTATGCTGCCCCTGTTGTGTTAGTTCCAAAATCTGACGGAACCCCACGTCTCTGTGTGGATTATAGACGCCTCAATGCTGTAACAGTTCCGGTGCAGTATCCTTTGCCTAGGGTGGACGATTTACTTCATTCTACGTCTAAGTCTGCCTACATAACTACCCTAGATTTGAAAAGCGGTTATCACCAAATACCTGTTGCTAAGGAGGACCAAGATAAAACATCATTCATTACTCCTTTCGGTACATACAGATATAAAGCTACGCCTTTCGGTTTACAAACAGCGCCTGCGATCTTTCAACGTCTTGCTGACCGTTTCCGCTCTGGACTGCCACATATATCTATGTTAGCTTATCTAGATGACTTCATTATAATGTCATCAACCTTTGAGGATCATCTTAAAAATTTAGAAGATGTTTTCAATAGGCTAAAGATTTTCAAACTTCGCGTAAACCGCGCAAAATGTACCTTTTGTACAGATAAGGTAAAATATCTTGGACATGTAATCAGTAAGGAAGGATTCGAACCTTGTCCAGATAAAATATCTGCTATGCGTGTTCCACAAAATGTAAAACAAGTTCTTAGCTTTCTGCAAACATGTTCATGGTTTAGAAGGTTTGTTCCAAATTTCGCAGAGGTAGCTAGACCTTTGAGCAACCTTACCAGAAAGACCTCTAAGTGGGAATGGGGACTTTCCCAGGAATTGGCTTTCAATGAGCTTAAGAGATTATTGACTACTACTCCTATATTACGTCAAACAGACCCCTCCAAGCCATTTGTTATAAGAACGGATGCTAGTTCATACGCACTTGGAGCAGCTTTACTTCAGGGGGAGGGTGCTGAAGAGAAGCCTATAGAATACTCCAGTTCTTTACTGACGCCTGCGCAGAAAAACTACCATACAACCGAACGTGAAGCTTTGGCCTTGGTATGGGCTTTCTCTAAATTTCGCGGATACATAGAAGGATCTACTGTTACTGTGAAGAGTGACCACCAACTGCTTCGGTGGCTGATGTCGTTGAAGTCACCAACAGGACGACTTGCTCGGTGGGCATTGTCGCTACAGCCATATAATTTTACAATTGAATATATGCCCAGATGACAGAATGCTCTAGCCGACACATTGTCGCGCCCTAACTGCCACGATAGCAGCCAAGTCGAAACATGTGATGTTTGTTTCGTAACCATCAATCTTCCCGTTGATGACGCCAGAGCTTTGAGAGAGAAACAACTGTCCGACCCAGATATAGCCCAAATCATTCAGTGTTTTGAGTCTCCAAAACCTAATGCAGTAGACACTCAGCGGTGGAGTGACCGCGGGTATTTAATGATGAATGGTATTTTATACCGCTATTCCCCAGATTATGATGGAGAAGAAGCGCAGCAAGTTGTGCCACGGAGTTTAGTACAGGAAGTGCTTAAAGAAACACACGATTCCCCTCTTGCTGGCCACTATGGTGTAGAACGCACCCTTCAGAGAATCATTCTGCGTTATTATTGGATTGGAATGCGAAGAGATATTACTGCGTATGTCTCCCAGTGTATAGACTGCCAACGCTACAAGTCTTCTAATCTGAAGCCCTCCGGATTACTTCAGACCCCAGTGCAAGCTCAAAGATTCGAAGTAATTTCAATTGACCTTTTTGGTCCTCTCCCAGAGACACCTACTGGAGAGCGATGGATATTTATCATCGAGGATACATCTACCAGATGGACGGAAATGTTCCCACTTAAAGTTGCCACAGCAGAAGCTTGTGCTAGATGCCTCATTGATGAGATTATTCTCCGTTTCGGAACACCCCGGAAAATTATAAGCGATAACGGTGGACAATTTGTTAGTGGAGTTATGCAACACATTGCCCATGCTCTTGGTTTTACTCAAAGCCTTACTCCTGTCTACCATCCTGCTGCTAACCCGGTAGAACGTAAAAATCGGGATCAGAAAATGCAACTCGCCATCCTCACTGAAGATAATCATCCCAGTTGGAAGAATAAAATACCCTCTGTTCGATTTGCCATGAACACCTCAGTGTGCCAATCTACAGGATTCACTCCTGCTTACCTTACTTTCGGTAGAGAGCTACGAACTCCTGATGATGTACGACGACATTTTAGAGCCATTATCGAAAGTGACAATTTTGTACCTCAGATAACGCCATATTTACGTACTCTTGCAAATAGCCTCAGTCAAGCACGTGAGACACACGAACGTCAACAAGACAGGAAGAAATATGCTGATAGCATACGCCGTGATGCAACTTTCAAAATATCTGATCTTGTTTTTGTCAACACTCATGTGCTCAGTAAGGCCAAAGCCGGCATTACCTCCAAATTTGTACCACGTAGGGATGGACCATATCAGATCTCCAGAATTGTGAGCCCCACATCCTATGAAATCAAGGATCCAGCCAATCCTTCAGTACCCCTGGGTACCTACCATGTATCGACCTTGAGTAAATATGTTCAACCTGCCATCGAGACACCGACTCCGATTCCTCTTCATCCAATTCGCCGTAAAGGACGCCCTCGTCGTCGATTGCTTCGGCCACCCTCCTCAGCGACATCTGCCCCAGGACCCAGGTCATCCCCTGCACCAAATCAGCGTGACAGTGTTGTGCCGCGACGATCCTTGCGAGTGCGTCGCGCCAAAAGTGACTAACTTTATTTTGTATCCCACCCGAGGACGGTAGTGTGATCCAAAGGGGGAGTGTGTAGCGAGCCTTATTTTCGCAAGCCACTGTGTAGCCCGAGTGCTACCCTTGCTATCTGCCTAGGGATTGACAATGAGAACTTTTAAAATAATCAAGGCAGAAAAATACATGGGCTGTCAGGTTTCAGTGCGTTTTTTTTTGACTGCTAATTCTAAAATAATTAAGTTATTCATTAATTCCAGTGTTACATTATTTCCTTTTTCTTGTCACTTAATTTAATAAATTTGTGCTGGACGATAGTGCCTTATTTAAATCGTCCTACAGTACTCCCATAACATCCAGCCCCAAAATGAAATCATCAGTGATGTCAGCCACAATAACCCTATGACTAAAGCACAGGCGTCCAAACTGCAGATCTAGGTCAATCTCTCCATGAACCCTTACCCTATCTCCTGTGGCTGTTCGAACGACCAATCCATTTTGGCTTTTATCAACTTTTATTCCTGATAAAAATCAGGGTCGCACTATTCATGACGTGGCACCTGTGTCGATAGTGAAGATACATCTCCGTTTGTTTACATAGCCATCCAACAGCAGACTACTCGGGACTCTTCTAATCTGGGAAACCCGTATCTCTCTGGGGGCATCGCGTTCGCCAGCCAGCACAGCCCCCAAGGTGCTGGCTATCTTTAGTTTTCCTGCGGCTCTTCAGTCATTGCGGCATTTACTCTCTCAGGGCTCCGCTGCCGACAGTTTCGCTTAATATGCCCTGTTTTGCCGCACTTATAACAACGAATCAACTTCCTTGGCTGTACATCGCTCTGTTCTCTTTTCTGCTTCCTTGGAGCATCTGGTTTGGTCATCAACTGGCTTATCATTTTGTGTATGTCAGCCATCAAAGATTCCATATTCCCTCTTCTTCTACCTTCATGGCTCCTACTCTCGGACGTGCAGTCTCTTTGTAAGCGGCTTCAACTTCGAGGGCACGGATCAAGGCTTCACTAGCAGTCTTATCTCGAGATAATCTAAGGACTCGCCTGATCTCTTCGTCTCTTATGCCGTCAATGAAAGTACCAACTGTTAACCCTTCATGGAATTCTTTGGGTGCATCCGGGTAAGCCAGGTATGTCAGTCACTCAACAGCTGCTTCAAAATCTTGTAAACTTTCCCCAGCCTTTTGTGTGCATGATTTGAGCTGAGTCCGATATACTTGGGTGAGATGTTGGTTGCCATATCTTAGATCTAGTGCAGCCTCCAAAACTTTAAAATCCCGTTGCTGCGTCACTGGGATAGTCTGAAGCAACTCTGAGGCTTGACCTCTTAATGCTAGCACCAATGCCATAGCTTTGTTTTCATTACTCCAATTGTTTGCGCATGCCGCTGCCTCAAATTGTCTTTTGTAGGTTGGCCAAGAAGTTTGACCATCAAAGGATGGCGGTTGTAATCGAGGACCTGACGATGATAATACTAGCTGGCCTCCTTGCATTCTTAACTGTCGCTTAAGTTGTTCTACCTCTCCCTTAACTACCTGGAATTTTCCTTCTATATCGGTAACTTTCCCTTCGACGCCAGTAACTTTTCCTTTGACTTCAGATACTTCCTCTTCAACCTTATTTACTTTTCCTTTGACATCACATATTTCAGTCTTTATGTTGCCAATATCCTCTTTAATTTCACTTTTGAGGTCTTCAGTTGCCGAAAGGATAACATCTTGTTGCCCCTGTATAATTTTCCTTAATTCTTCTTCACGTTTCTCTTGTTCTTCTTTTTCTTCCTGTCGTCGTCTTTCTTGTTCTTCTTTTTCTTTCTGACGTCGTCTTTCTTTTTCTTCTTGACGTCGTTTCTCTTGTTCTTCTTTTTCCTCTAGCATCATTTTTCTAAATGCGGCGAACATGTCTTGCATTTGTTTTTCAGCAGCCATGCTTCTTGTTTCCATTCAAAAACTAACAAACAACACTAACAAGTCTTATTTAAAGTCTATATCTGGTATACGTCAAATATGTCCACAAAATCCTCACACTAGCACAAATAAGTCTTGTCCAATATCGATATCACTTTCCAGTTCGACTCACTTCACTATCTCCAGTGGTTTCCAATTAGAACACTATGGAACTTTGTCGAATTCTTCAGAAATTCTGTTGCAATTCCGCTTCTGACACCAATTGTTACGTGCTTACAGTCTTCAGTAAACACTTTGTGGATTCAAATAACTTGCAACAAGAATTTTCACAAACCACAAATCACTGATTTATTTAATCACTAAAATTACACTAGTAAATACCTAAAAATCACACAACTAATAATAACTTAATCTAATATAAATTCACTACTTTTAAAACACTATGTACTTTACTTCTTAAACTTGTCAACTCTTGTCTAACCTAAAAACTTTCACTGAACTCTTCTGTTCCTTATACTTCACTAAACTGTACTGTTCTCCCATCTGCTGGATTCACCTCTTTATATACACCCATAGAAATGTACCAGAACAGTATTCCATAATTTTCTGGAACCCTACAGAGTTTTCTACTATGTGATAGATGACTGTTCGTCAATTGGCTCATAGATGGCGCCACCCCACCTACTGGCCATGAACACAATACAGGTTTCCCTTCACTTTGGCCAGGGACTTAATCACATCTCTCCCCGTTAGAGGGCAGCACATAACAATACATTATATTATTTTTCAATGTTTAAAAAGTCAACGTTTTCGTTGTTATTTTAAGATTTCCTCAGGTCTATTTAATTTTGGGTTTTCCTCATAAAACTTAGTTTTAAAAGTTGTAAGAAATATGGAACAATATGGAAATGGAACGCATATAAGGCAGACGTATTTTAGCTCGTATTTTAGGCATTCAACGTTCACTAGAATCTAATACATATTGATTAAAGTCTAGCCGATATTGAAGGTTTAATGCCTAAAATACTGCTGACTCCTATGTTTTATTTATGATACAAATTTTAAAATTAAGTCTTACAAGAAAAGCATAAACTAGATAGTCCTGAGCATGTCTTAAAATAAAAACGCAGCATCGACTTTTTAAAGATTGATTTTATCGATCCTTTTATCACGCCCCAACCAGTTCAATAGCGTAAGCTTAACGTTAAAAATATAGTGCAATTTATTAATTTCTTTTTATTTAATCAATCAATCACCTACATATATTACATAATCAAGCAAAGTACTAATCTATTCACCATAATATTACAATAGAAATTAATAAGTGTAACTGTAACAATAATTCTGAAGTTAACTTGAGGATTCGGATTCGTGATCCGAAAAGAGGAATCGAATCCTGTGATTCGAATCATTTTTTTCTACAAAAAGGATCCGCACGTAGTACCGTGATTCGAATCCTTTTCGATGATCCGGATTCGTGATTCGAATTCATTTTCAGAGGATTCGACACAGCTCTGCCATTTTGCCTGTTTTTTGTGACATTTGAAATCAACCCTGATTTTAATATGATATAAAAATGATGCAAAAGATGAATGAGATCATATAATATTTTAGTTCAAGAATGAGCGAAACTGTTTCCTGTACAACTCTGGTATAGTTACCTACTTCTTGAGTGCTTTTCGTAGAAGAATAAACAATCATGTATTTACTAATTCATCACACAACATCACATGGTTGCAGTAACATAAAAAAATATTTTTTTTTTGTAGGCTTCACTTCCAAGAGATGCTAAAGAAATCATTAAACAAGTTTTGAAACGTCCATCGAAACAGAAGTACAATGCATCTTTGCGATATTCATCTGCATGAGTTATTCCCTACATCACCTCTCGTTGAATGATATACTATAATACTACACCATGGAGAGCGTTCAACAACACTCCACTGCAGTGTGTTGCGTCCAAACCTGTACAGTAGGGATCGGTCTATAAGCGCCAGAATACAAAATAATGCTAAACACTAACTTTTATTACATAATCATAATTAATAATCAGTCAACTGCTAATGTGAGGAAGACACATAATCATGATCATTTGAAAACTATCATAGGTACTATATTTACTAGTACATCTTAAAATTATGGTTACATCTAATCGTTGCATTAGATGTATTGGCAGTATCTGTTCCCTTGATCTAGGCATGAATTAATGTCGAGATTAATGTCTTATGAACGACTTAAAATGGTGTAGTTGTAGTGTTATTGTTATGTTATAACTACTACAACTACGTATATTGAAAAGTATTGCTAAGTGGTCTTGACCAAAATTATAGTTAATTATGTACTTAGATAATGGATCTTCATACTATGTATACCTAAATTATTCATTTTCGTTTTTACTTAAAATGTAGCACAACTTATTCCAGAATCAACCTCCTTTTAGAAAGAACACAAAATATATTTATTAAAATATTTCTATGTTTATTCAGTAGCACAAATTTTATTATATTTATAAAAAAGTTTTGATATTGATAATAAAAAATATTAATAATTTTATTTTTAAATTTATAATCCTTTTGTCTATCTACGCCTCTGGTCGTAGTGGTTATCAAAACATTCCCCTTCCTCCCCATTCTTCCTCTTATCCATCATCACAACATGATCAATGAGCCACTTTTCTTCAATTTATTTTAAATGGGATTACTTATTTATGTTTCTTTCTTAATCTGAGATGCTGTTATGGAAGGACCGTTTTTCCAGTCTTCCCTGTCTGGTATTACAGTTTGAAAGTTCTTATGGAAGTTATACCTTGGGACCATAACGTCCGTGGGCATGCCTAGGATGCGATCTTCCCTCATCTCTGAATATAACTTCTGGTACTCCGTCCCGTGTTGCTGGCTAATTGGCGTTTGGCCTTGCATTAACCTGTGCACCACTGACCGAGCTTCGCCTTGTATGAATATGTGTAATGGTGGCAGGTCCAAGAGAACCTCAAGTGCAGCAGTTTTTATGGCCCCTGTGGTACACAGGTAAGCAAGCCTTTGTACGCCACTTAACAGCCTTATTGCTACCGACTGCACCATCTTAGTCCACCATACCACTGATCTATAAGTTATCATGGGTCTCACTACCCTGGCGTGTAACTACAGGTTCATTTTGGGATTTAGTTTTTTCCACACATTTGCCCACACCTTCCCAGGGCAATTGTTGCTTTCTGTGTGACTTTTTGGATGTGGGAGTTCCATGTTAATTATTGGTCAAAGATGACTCCTAAATATTTTGCCTCACAGGCAAATGGAATTTCCACTCCGCTGAGCCTTAAGGGCTTTAGGCCTTCCAGTACTCTTCTCCTTGTAAAAGTAACGACTGTGGTTTTGTGGGAATTTATAGAGAATCCTTCCTTACTCGACAACATTTAGGGCTCTTTGAGAACGCTCTGTTATTGTATTCACAAATTGCCCATGTAATAAAAAAGAAGGAAAAAGAGGTGCCCCATGCACTGTCCCACAACAGCGAGACTCTGAGGATCTCAGAATAATTACAAAACTGTATTGGAGAATACTGTTATGTGCTGCCCTCTAACGGGGAGATATTTGATTAAGTCCCTGGTCAAAGTGAAGGGAAACCTATTATTCTGTTGATGGCCAGTAGGTGGGGTGCACCTAAGAGTTGACAAGTGATCAGAAAAGTAAAGTACAGTTGTGACTTAAAAGTAGTGAATTAAAGTTATTATTAGTTGTGTGGTTTTTAAGGATTAACTATTGTAATTTAAGTGATTAATAAAATAGTTGTTTGTGAAGATTCTTTTTGCAAGTTATTTGAATCTATAGAGTGTTTACTGAAGATTGTAAACACGTAACAATACAACTAATTCAGATCATTAGCAAAGTATTCATTCAAGCTGTAAAAGCTATGTCTTAAGAGTAGAGTTTTGGCTTCTTTCTTAAAAGTAGATATGGCGATAATTGACTTGAGATTATCGGGTAAATGATTGTAAATTTTTATCGGCATTATGTAGCTACTGTTGGCTGCCAAATCGAGCCTACGTTGGGGTAATCTTAAGTTATCACTGAAGCGTAATGAATAGTTGCTAACTACATCTGCAGTTGATGTGAATTGACCAATATTATTCTTAACATAAATTACACACTGTAAGATATATAGAGATAACAGTAAGAATTTTTAATTCTTTGAACAGTTCCCGGCAAGAGTGTCTAGCACCTTTAAATTTCATTGTACGTACTACTTTTTTGCACAATTATACTTCATTTATACGATTGACATTGCCCCAGCAGACAACGCCATAACACAATGCTGAATTTACATATGAAAAATAGTATGAAAGCAGAATTTTTAAATTCACATATGACCTTAGTCTCTAGATAATAAAACAATTAAGAGAGAGTATTTTTAAGACACTGTTGATTTGAGAGTTCCAAGATAACCTATTATCAATCTGGATACCTAGGAATTTCGTACTATCTATCAGTTTGGTTAATGCTCAGTTTACCCATCATAGTTCTGACCAGGAGACTATAATTAGGAGCTGTAGTATTAACACACATACAAGTTCAGTTTTATTGAAATTTAGAAGTAGATTATTTGCGATGCTGTAACCGATGGCAGTATTTGTGCAGTCATTGCTGCTGTACTTAATTTATTAACATTGTCGGCTACGACAATTGCTGACATATCATCTGTAAATAATGTTATAGTGCTATGACAATAGTTACAAAATGGTTTAACTATATCATTTATGAAGGGGGGGGGGGGGTAAGAAAGAGTAAGGGGCCCAGAATCCTCCCTTGGGGAACCCCCATTGTGATAAGTTACAAGTCGGAGTTATATTCCCTGCCACCTGCCTATAGTACAACCATCTGAGAACGCTCTGATAAGTAAGAAGAGATCAAGTTATAGGACAATCCCCTTACTCCATAATAATAAAGTTTCTGTTTGAGAATGTCATGGTTTACCATATCGAAGACACGTTTATAATCAAAATATAAGCTGGCAGCACATTTTCTGTCATCAAGACTTTTGATATTTCGATTATGGAGTTAACTGAATGTAGTATAGCATCTTGCGTTGAACGACCTTTGCTGAATCCTATTGTCTAGGCTGGCTTTAATTCACTGGCAGATCACTGTTGGGATGCCTCTGTTTGATGATGCTCTTGTCAGTAAGTGTGTTGTCTCGTTATTAAAAGCTCCTTCTATATCTAGAAATGTTACTACTGCCATTTCATTGTCATCTACGGACTTTGCTAGTAGTCGGTTTAATTCATCCGGCGCAAGGTCTGTCGACCTCCCCGGCCGGTATGCATATTGACGTTCACTCAGGTGGTTTTCCCTTAGTAATTCGTCTCTAATGTACCTATCTAATAGTCCTACCATCGTTTTAAATAGGAAAGAGGGTAGGCTTATAGGCCTATATGACTTGGGCATTTGGTCCAATAATCTACCTATTTTTGGTAGGTAGATGACTCTCACCTTCCGCCATATTTTTGGTATGTATTTCCAAGCCAAGCAGGCTCTGAATATTTTACATAAGTAAGGTATTAATCCCTCTAGCCCCTTTTGGAGTAAAATTGGATATATTCCATCCATTCCAGGAGATTTCAATGGTTGGAACACACTAATTGCCCATCTGATTTTGTCACATTTTATAACCTCGGCGGCCAACCTCCAGTCCGCGAGTTTGGGCCATTCTGGCCTTTGGTCTAGATAAGGTCTATCCTCTAGGTCTGTTATTATCAGCGAACCCGGAAAGTGTACCTCCATGAGTAATTTGATACTTTCCGTCATTGTTTCCGTATAGGTTTCATCTTCTTTTTTGATAAAACCTACTTCATTTGCAGTACAACCGTCCTTGGCCAGGACTCTATCGATTCTGAAAGCTGCGGGGCCATCACTGACCTCTTCGCAAAATCTCTTCCATGAGTTCTCTCTTTGCTTTTCGGACCTCTTTATTGTACTGCGTGAGTTTCATTTTGTAGGTATCCCAGTCTTGGTTGGATTTGGTCCTATTAAATACCCTTCTAACCTCAGCCCTAAGGCCTTCTACGTGATTATGCTACCAGACTGTTTTACCCCTAGTTTTCCTTGTTTTCTCCGGACAGTTTTCCTGGTAGGCAGCTACTATCACCTCACTTACCTGTTCCACTACCACTTCAAAGCTCTCTATCTTTCTTCCAGATGCTATTCCACCCTCCAGATACCCTCTGAGGGACTCTAAATATCCTTCCCAGTTGGTATCTCGGGGATTCCTGAATTTTGTCTACGTTAGAGATGGGATCTTGATGTTGAATCTGATGTGCCTATGATCGGAGC
Organism: Leptura quadrifasciata; assembly: GCA_963675555.1. Classification (NCBI taxonomy): domain Eukaryota; kingdom Metazoa; phylum Arthropoda; class Insecta; order Coleoptera; family Cerambycidae; genus Leptura; species Leptura quadrifasciata. The sequence goes on from OY776673.1 coordinate 115,718,558, forward strand.
CTTATGGCTCTTCTGACACGTGCCAGCTCTTGATAGTATCACTTACATTACCTATACATAAGGTTAACTCCAAGACTTCCCTATGTACTGAAGTAACAAAAGTAGGTTTCCTGCCTATATTAGCTATTAGTAACGTAAATGTAATAACGACACACCCCCGTTGTTGATGTTAGTGCTTCCCCATACCTTATGGTGTACGTTGGCATCACATCCAATTAGTAGTGGAAAGTTCCTCTCTCCGCAGTAGGCAACTATGTCGCTTAGTATCTCCGGAGGACAGGATCTTTCCTCACCTGGGAAGTAGGCGGAGCATATGACCCAGCTCTTCATACTCTCTTCCGTCGATGCTGTTAGAGTGGCTGTAACAAAATCGTCCGTGCAAAGCATGGGAATTAGTATGCACTTAACTCTACTACTGTGTGCAATATACGCTCTAGGTCTAGTAGATTGAGTATTGTACAACAACTTACCTCGTGGCGGCTTTAGGCCTCCCGGCCTTTCCTTGACAATCCAGAGTTCCTGCAGGAGGGCAATATCGATGCCTTCTTCCTCGAATCTCTGACATGCAATGGTCGAAGCAGCCTTCGCATGATGGAGATTCGCCTGCAGGACCCTGATTTCTTCTTTTATTGGGGTGAAGGTCTCTCAAGTAGCAGGTCCGCCTCCCCAATAACTTCTCCCACCTCCATGCGCGTCAGCTTCTGGGCGACAGGCCTCTTGAGCGGACTCAACCTACTTTGGTCCTCCAAGACCAATTTCTTGCCTTCTGGAGGTCATGGGTTGGTTGGAGGCTTCTGGATCTTGACGTCCTTTGTCGCCTCTTTACCTGGATATGTTACCTGTTCTCTGATTAAGTTCCACCCAAAGGCGGAACCTAATCATTCCCATTCCGAAGTAGGATCTAGCTTTTTGAGTTCTTCCATGGACTGCTTGTCCATAGAAAAAATCCACACTTGCCCCTTCTCGGGCGGGGTCTTTGCAAACACAGTCCAGAGGTTCGTGTTTAGGCCTTTATTACTCATCCTTAGTCTAGTGAGTAGAGAGTAGAGCCTCCAGCCTTTGACCATTCTCGTCGGCGACATACATGGTGCACGTGTACAGCCCCGGAATCCTGCCACTCCAACGTTTTGAGGCTTGCGCCTTCCTATCCAAGATAGTGGAAAGTAAAGATGCGTCAATAAAGGAGTTGTACAATTATTGTAAAAGACCAGTGTCAAGAAGGTTTATTAAATGTCCAAATAAAATATATCACAATAGTTGCTCTTCTTGTGCTGTGAGGTGAAATTATGTAATAAAAAAATACAAATAAAAAATGTCAGTGATGAAATAACAATTGTAAATGAAGATGAGTTACTGGCTATAACATATCAAACAAAGAATTAATAAGTGAAAATAATGATTTAAGAACAGAAAACAAAAAATTAAATCAACAAATAGTTGAATTAGAAGACAAAATAAAAAAGGTAACTAAAGAAAATAATATAAACCTATATAAATTCCAACATGCACCAAGCAACACAGGAACTTTTCTAGACAAAAATAATAAAATAAAATCACTCATAGCAGATGAAGTGGAAAAGAGTTTGTCCAGTGTGCTAGAAGATCTGAGACAAATAAAACTTAAACGGTTATCCTTGAAGGATAGCTCCTCCAATTTTGCCCTCTTTTTCTCCCGCTGGCCGCTGGGAGGTGTGACCGTTTCCTGACGGAGCCTTTTTTAGGCCTTGGTTCGGCCTTCCTGGTTCATCTTCTTTACCCTGCTGGCCCCTTGAATAGGCTTCTTGGGGTCTTTTGCCATTGCTTGGCTTTTTTGAACCCTGTCAAAGTTGCTCTTGATTATGGCCCTTCTAGCCTCGAAAAAAATCTCGACCAACTTTGACAAGATTTTGGAACCATTTTTTTGAGACTCCGGACAGACAAGCAGCTCACACTTCCGCGTCTGTCATTAGATCAACATCCTCTTCGGAATTGACCCTAATACTCCTCCCCTTGAGCTTTTGGGATGTGTTTGGCCTTTCGGCTTGAGCGCCTTCCTGGCCCCTGGGTTCTTTTGGTTTTTTAGCCTGGCCTTCTGGCTGTGTTTTCGGTATTTCTGCCTTCACAGCTCCTGGGCCTTTTGGTTGGCCTTCTGGCCTTTCAGCCTGTTTATGTTTTTTATTTTTCTCCATGCTGTTCCCACGAAGAGCTAGGGAATTAAGGATCCACTCGATCAGAGCCCCGCATGACCGAGTAAGGCATGTATACAAGGGGGTGCCACCTGATGCCTTCAGAGAATGTTCGAGACTGCATCTTCTAGCCTGCGGCCACTCAGCCCTCGGCATGGTGTGTCACACTTTGGCTTGGGTCAAGTTACTGTTGGTCCGCGAGAGGCCTTTTTATTTTGCCTCTTACCCTCCAACCCTGCTGGAAGCAGCGAAAACGAGCTTTCCCCTATCCGCCACCCGGGGGATGCGCCCGATGGGGTTTCAGTTCCCCGCATGGGTGATATATCAAATCAATTTACTCTTGCTTCACCACAGCCTAAAACTCCACAACATGCCAAACACACGATCCTGCTGACTAACAACTTCTCGGAATTTCGAGAAGTTGACAATTATCCATAAAACTCTGTACATTTTAATGATTTTATAAATTTTTTACAATCGATGTAAACAAACGAAATCAAAGTATTTTTTTCAGGGACCTAACCTAACTTAATTTCGTGTAAGTACTACCGTACTACGTGTACTTCCATGTATATCGAGACTTACACGCATATAAACGTACACGTGCGGTGCAAATAACCACTGCCAAAAAATTATATGAATATTATACTTAATATTTTTACCTTCTCCATAGAATATAAATTCTGGATATAATAATTCCGATTCTTTTATCAGCATCCTAATTTCTTTACATATTCCTCCTAAACTTGCTAAAATTCGACACAGTATTTTATTGTCGGAATGAACTAAATTTAAAATTGATTCATACTTGTGAATTTGTTCCTGAAAATGCATGAAGCATTAAACACAAGACATAAATTAGATTTAAAATACTTACATCAATTGAAATTGGTTGCAATGCTACGTTGTAAATTTTGATGAATTTCTTTTCATAGTTTGTGACCTTCTCATTATATTTTTCCAAAAATAAACCAAACTCATGAAGTTGTGTTTCCCCAATCAACCCTAAAAATAAAAGAATATTATTTTAATTGAAAAAAAATGACATACTGATTGTCACTATGAGTTTCTGCATTAAATTTTTTCTCAGCTACATTAGATGGTTCCCACATTTTCTTATTAGTTTTATCCATGTGGTTTTATGCTTTTGTTAATGTTGTTTACTTGTTTTATGTTATTACAAAATCATATATATCTAAAATTGAATTAACAATTAACTTCTTCTTCTTCAACATTTACAGTGTGTTTCAATAAGTTCCTTCCTTTGCTCCTTTTTGGGTGTAGTAGATTTTACGTGATTTTACACTACACGCAAAGTCACTCATGTAAATGAGTGTAATAAAAGCAAGGGATTGGAAAAGTGTAACTAAGGACCGGTTTATCAATACAGGGTTAACACTTAACTATAGAGGATAAGTGTCAAACAAGACAATGGGTAGTTATTGTTTTGTTTGACATTTATCCTTTAGTTACCAGTTAACCTTGCGTTGATAAACCGGCCCATAGACCATTCCAGAACACGTGACTTTGACAGATCCGCCATTTTGCCTGGGTGACACACAAAGCGATTATTTTCCGTGTGTTTACATTCGTTTCTCGTGCTATGGATTGAGTTTATTGTGATTTTTTGCAAATTTTTTCGCCAAGATGTCTCGAAGTGAATATTGTGTAACCCTTAGAGGTGATATTAAGTGCAGATATGATAAAAAAATCGAGATTATTGACAATATTGACCACTATGCAATCCCTCCTGAAGAGAGCAGGCTTGAAGTTTATAATATTACCATGATGGACTTCGTGATTTATTTGATACTACCTCATAGTTATTATACTGGTTAACAATTTAAGCCTTATAAAAGCTTGCAAACTTACAAGCTTTACGAATCTGGCTCTGTTCAAGGAATTTTGGCAAAACAAATCAGTGATGAGGCATTTGTTGTCTTTGGGAAGGTAAGAAATCAAAGTTAATGCGTAATTTTACATTACAATTAGATTCTATATATTAATGTATATAATTGTGATATGCTACAGAGGTTTTAAACTTGTTTAACATTTTTTAAACATTTGTTGTAGGTTAAACACTCTCAATGAAAGAGGGAAAAGTTACTTCGTTTGGATTATTATTTTAAAGAACACCAGCATTTCCATTGCTCACTGTACATGTATCAGATGTACATCTATATCAGAAGTATGCAGTCATATAGCGATTCTGTTTTACCTACATGATCGTCCAAATACCATCGAAGACAGTGGTCCTGGTCCAGCATCCACTGACTTCCCGTTTGGCCAGTACCTTCCATGAAAAATGTAGAAATGTTGCGAATACGGAATATGGATTGGCCAAAAAAGTAGAAAAAAGAGGTTTCTCAGGAACATCCCCCTTTTGATAGATGAAAATGAACTTACACCTATTTATGTCCGTATCTAATTTATGGTCTTTTTTGGCTCAACTGAAATAACAGTTGTTTTACTGTGAATGAAAAATATTATTACTGATGTGCAATATATTGAAATAAGTAGGATATAATTATATAAAATTGTTTTTTATTACTAAACACAGTTACATAGATAATTCATTATTTATATTATTTGGTATTTGAGAAGGCACGTGTTTATGATTGCACTACATACCACGACAATTTTATCCGATGCACTCAATTTCCTCATTTTGACAACGTGCTTATGGGTACTGTTTCATGAAAAATCTTTTTTTTGAGCAAACCTACAACTCTACATGAACCCGCACAGTTGCAATATTTCGTGTGTTTTCCAAATCTATAGAATACAACTAAATTTGGCCTTTTGTAAAGGCGGGTATTTGTAGTTTTATCCTCTAAAGCAGCTGGTTTTCCTAAAATCACACATCATTTAATTCTAACCTTATAAAACCTAGAAGGAGTTTTTGTACAAAAATTAAGTACTTACCAGTTATAAAATGTTTTGAACAAATTCGTCCGTGGTTTTTACTTAGTGGTCCCCGTCACAAAGCCTTAATCCGAGCATTTTTTCTTTCTATAGGCAATGCATTAAGATGATTCCCCTAATGGTTAAAATAGCGGGAAATCGGAAAAACAATCGATGATCTCTTTCACCACGCATTGAACATTTAACAGCAATACAAAAATGCGGCATTTTCTATCAATTAGACCAGGATTAAACAATTTAATGATGAAATACTCGTACTGTTTACATACGCAAATGGTTTTGTATGCCACCCAGCAAATATGGCCGAACTGTCAATGACGTCATTCTGGAATAAAGCATCTGCGGCACGTGATCATATGGGCGTGGCTAATTGGCTTGGAGGATAAACAAAGCAGATACCATAACCTAAACGCATTTGGATAGCATTGTGTGAAAAGTTTCAGTTTATTGTGAACGCTATATTTGCTTAGTTTGTGTGCCTATAACAAAAATTTTATTTTAATAATGTTTAGTGATTATTACTACACCTTAGACGCTGAAAGTGCGGTTAGATATAGGGAAAAAATCGCTGTAATTGGTATAGATCCGTACTTGGTAGACATCAAACAATGCAGTAGTAAAATCGAAGATTTTCCCAAAACGATATATCCAGATATTGTTAATTATTTACTATATACTAAGAGTGCGTACACCCATGAAGATTTTAAAGCTTATAAAGGACTTGATGCCTACAAACAAGCTACTTGTGGATGGGTTAAAAATATACATGTAAAGAAAATGTATGAAAACTTCTTGATATTGGGAAGAGTAAGTTACTATAGTTGAGGTTTAAGCATGTCAAGCATTATTCTACTTTTTTACAGGTTATGCATTCCCAAAAACTAAGTGAGCAATTTTTAAAACCGTGGATTGTAACAAAAAGTGATGGTAGTATAATATGCGCTCACTGCAATTGCATGGCAGGGCTAGGCGAAACATGTACTCATGTTTGTGCTGTATTGTTTTACTTAGATGTAGCACATAGAAGGTCTCTTGAAATATCACCGACAGATATAAAAGCTTGCTGGGTTGTCCCATCCAAAGCTTCTGAACCAAAGAGAGCTGCCGATATCGATTTTGCAATACCCTCGACGTCCAAATCTAATGTAAATCAACCTTTATATATACGAGAGAAAAAATTAACAGAAGTACCACCTTTAAATAAGGAAGAAATGAATTTAATGTTAATGAATTTAAAAGAAACAAGAAAAGGATGTGTATTGCATGCTATCGTCCCACCATTTTCAGAAAAAATTAAAGAAATGCACAATGAAAGGACCACCCACATGTTCAGTAGCTTATATAAACTTGAATATGAACAAGAAACGTTGGAGAAATTAGTGGAAATTGGTAAGTAATGCCCCTTAAAACATTTAGTGCCCATTCATAATTTAATTATTTCTAGGATCACAGCTGGACTTTCAAATTTCAATAGATTCATGCAAGGAAATTGAAAAGGCAACTAATAAACAGGCTAGTTCAAAGGCATGGTTCAATTATAGAGCGGGTCGTATAACGGCTTCTAAATTTAAAGCCGTTTGCCGAACCAATTTACATAAACCCCCACACTCTTTAATAAAGGCAATATGTTATCCTTTTCGAACAAGATTTAAGACAAAAGCTACAATATATGGGTGTGAGCATGAAAAGGAAGCTTTAAATAGTTATACATCGCATATGGAACATAGTCACGAGGGTTTTGGTGCAGAACCAGTAGGTTTATGTATAAACCCCAGTTTTCCTCATTTTGGAGCTTCACCAGATGGTCTAGTTTCCTGCGATTGTTGTGGATTAGGATGTGTGGAAATAAAATGTCCATATTGTGCTAAAGACTTGGATGTGACAGACATGGAAGTCTTGAAAAAAGTGGGAATACAAAATTTGGATGGGGAAAGCCGCCTGAGTGAAAATCATGCTTATTATTATCAAATACAAATGCAGTTAGGCATCACTAGGTTAGGTTATTGCGACTTTGTTGTTTGGAATAAAAATAAGTTTATTATGGAACGGATATATTTAAATGAGACTTTTTGGGAAGCAGAAAGTAAAACTGCTTCGATGTTCTTCTATAATGTAATAGTACCTGAATTGTTGGGAAAGTTTTACACAAGAGGTAATGAAACTGAACACTGGCCTGCCCCTCAAGAAGAAATTGTTAGCTCTGTGAAGTTAGCACTACCACTTTAAAATTTTGAAATCGTTTTGGCCTCATCAATTGTAGTTTTTTTGTTGCGAATTTGTTGCGGTGAGAAAAAATTTGTAGCTCTTTATTTAAAAAAAATAACCCATAGTAATGCTAACTTCACAGTGAAGATAGCATTACCACTCACAGTGCTTTAAAATTTTGAAATTGTTTTGGCCTCATCAATTGTAGCTTTTTTGTTGTGAATTTGTTGCGGTGAGAAAAAATTTGTAGCCCTTCATTTTTTAAAAATAACCCGTGGTAATGCTAACTTCACAGTGAAGATAGCATTACCACTCACAGAAATAACTTTAAAAAGTGCACAAACATTTTCTTATCACAAGAATAATTTGTTGCGAATTTGTTGCACACGATTAATAGCAAAAAATTAATGAAAAAATGTTTTTTTCTGGTAATGCGAACTTGATAATCAAAATCGCTTTTAATAATTAGCCCAATAAAACGGGAGGTTTGTCGATTTGGATGAAATAATTCAAAGCGGGCTGAAATTTTGGGAACAGGCGTATTTTGTGATAATTTTTAATATATCAAAAGGCCCCACCCGTAGACGCCGGCGGAGGCGAGGGGAGGGAGAAAATAGGTAAAAAAAATCGGTTTTTCGTAAAAAACTACAAACAAGCAATTTTCGTCACCTTTGAAGTACAAGAAGTTACATTTAATAATATTTTTTCACTTTTTGAAGTATCAGAAATTCTCACAGAATAACTTCAGCCCGCTCTGAATTATTTCATCCAAATTTTCCCATTTCATTGGGCTAAATAATTTTTTTTTTAAAAAGGACCGGAACAAACAGATAACTTTAAAAAAGCGAGCAATCGCGACTGAACGATTCCGGGTGCATCGTATAGAAAATAAAACACAAAATGTGCAAGGCAAGTAAGGAAGGAAATTTGCAGATAACAGATTTCAAAAGATTTTGAGAGCAAAACGTGGACTACTGTAATTTATATTGAAAAACAGTAGCAGTTTACTCATAAAAACAGGTATTCCATTTTATTTCGTAAACATTTTACTCAAAAATGTTTTCTAAGGAACGAAAAAGCATAAATCGCTAGAATTCTAAGGTTGTCATAAAAAGAGAACATAGTTTATTATGTTGAAACTATATTAGAGAAAACTTTATTTGCAACGAATTGTTTCTCGATGCAACAAATTCGTACGCGACATGTAACAAAGTCTCGAAATTAAAAACACATCAAAAAATGCATTTGCAACGGTTTTTGCAGGTGGCAGTCTAGGCTGCGCTGGAAATTCAAGATTTCATTAAATTTTGCAAAAACTTTTTTCGCAACAAATTAGGTCTCGGTGCAACAAATTCGTACACCACACGGTACAAATACTCAAAGTGAGAAACAGATGGAAAAATGCATTTGCAACAATTTTTGGCTGTGGTAGTGTCAGGTTGCGCTGGAAATGCAGCGCATTATCAATTTTTGCGAAAACCTGTTTCGTAACAAATTATTACTCGGCACAACAGATTCGTGCATCACACGCTACAACTCATAGAAGTGAAAAACACATGAAATAATGCATTTACAGCTATTTCTGTAGGTGGTAATGCCAAGTTGTGCAGAAGATTCAACGTTTTTTCTGTTTTTTACTTAAAATTTGTTTCGCAACAAATTATAACTCGGCGCAACAAATTTGAACACCACACGCTACAAATCATCGAAGTGAAAAACATATGAACAAATGCATTTGCAACGGTTTTCGGCAGTGGTAATGCCAGGTTGTACTGAAAATTCAACGTTTTATCGTTTTTGCTGAAATTTTGTTTCGCAACAAATTGTTACTCGGCACAACAAATTCGTACACCACACGTTACAAATCGTCGAAGTGAAAAACACATGAAAAAATGTACTTACAACAATTTTTGTAGGTGGTAATGCCAAGTTGTGCAGAAAATTCAACGTTTTTTCGGTTTTTGCAAAAAATTTGTTTCGCAACAAATTATTTCTCGGCACAACAAATTGTTACATCACATGCTACAATTCCTTGAAGTGAAAAACACATGAAAAAATGCATTTGCAACGGTTTTTGGCAGTGGTAATGCCAGGTCGTATTGAAAATTCAACGTTTTTTCGGTTTATACTGAAGTTGTTTCGCAACAAATTATTACTCGTCACAACAAATTCGTACACCACACGCTACAAATTGTCGAAGTGAAAAACACACGAAATAATGCATTTGCAACGGTTTTTGGCAGTGGTAATGCCAGGTCGTACTGAAAATTTAACGTTTTTTCGGTTTATACTGAAAAGTTGTTTCGCAACAAATTATTACTCGTCACAACAAATTCGTACACCACACGCTACAAATCGTCGAAATGAAAAACACATGAAAAACTGTATTTACAACAATTTTTGTAGGTGGTAATGCCAAGTTGTGCAGAAAATTCAACGTTTTTTCGGTTTTTGCTGAAAATTTGTTAAGCAACAAATTATTAATCGTCACAACAAATTCTTACATCACACGCTACAAATCCTTGAAGTGAAAAACACATGAAAAAATGCATATGCAACGGTTTTTGGCAGTGGTAATGCCAGTTTGTACTGAAAATTTAACGTTTTTTCGATTTATACTGAAAAGTTGTTTCGCAACAAATTATTACTCGTTACTGAAAATTCAACGCTTTATCGGTTCTTGTTGAAAATTTGTTTCGCAACAAATTATTACTCGGCACAACAAATTCGTACACCACCGCTACAAATCCTTGAAGTGAAAAACACATGAAAAAATGCATATGCAACGGTTTTTGGCAGTGGTAATGCCAGTTTGTACTGAAAATTTAACGTTTTTTCGGTTTATACTGAAAAGTTGTTTCGCAACAAATTATTACTCGTTACTGAAAATTCAACGCTTTATCGGTTCTTGTTGAAAATTTGTTTCGCAACAAATTATTACTCGGCACAACAAATTCGTACACCACCGCTACAAATCCTTGAAGTGAAAAACACATGAAAAAATGCATATGTAACGGTTTTTGGCAGTGGTAATGCCAGTTTGTACTGAAAATTCAACGTTTTATCGGTTCTTGCTGAAAATTTTTTTCGCAACAAATTATTACTCGGCACAACAAATTCGTACACCACACGCTACAAATCGTCGAAGTGAAAAACACATGAAAAGATGTACTTACAACAACTTTTGCAGGTGGTAATGCCAAGATGTGCAGAAAAATCAACGTTTTTTCGGTTTTTGCTGAAAATTCGTTTCGCAACAAATTATTACTCGGCACAACAAATTTTTACATCACACGCTACAAATCCTTGAAATGAAAAATACATGAAAAAATGCATTTGCAACAGTTTTTGGCACTGGTAATGCCAGCCGGTACTGAAAATTCAACGTTTTATCGATTTTTGCGAAAACTTGTTTCGCAACAAATTATTACTCGGCACAACAAATTCATATACCATACGCTACAAATCGTCGAAGTGAAAAACACATGAAAAAGTATATTTACAACAATTTTTGTAGGTGGTAATGCCAAGTTGTGCAGAAAATTCAACGTTTTTTCGGTTTTTGCTGAAAATTTGTTTCGCAACAAATTATTACTCGTCACAACAAATTCTTACATCACACGCTACAAATCGTCGAAGTGAAAAACACATGAAAAAATGAATATGCAACGGTTTTTGGCAGTGGTAATGCCAGTTTGTACTGAAAATTCAACGTTTTATCGGTTCTTGCTGAAAATTTTCAGTACACTACACGCTACAAATCGTCGAAGTGAAAAACACATGAAAAAATGTATTTACAGCAACTTTTGTAGGTGGTAATGCCAAGTTGCGCAGAAAATTCAACGTTTTTTCGGTTATTGCTGAAAATTTGTTTCGCAACAAATTATTACTCGGCACAACAAATTTTTACATCACACGCTACAAATCCTTGAAATGAAAAATACATGAAAAAATGCATTTGCAACGGTTTTTGGCAGTGGTAATGCCAGGTCGTACTGAAAATTCAACGTTTTTTCGATTAAGCATTAAACTACATATTGAATGACAGCTGCCAACGCAATTTTTCATCATATTTTGATTTTAAAACCTATTACGTATTTGACATGAATTTGTTATTCCTAGAAATGATTTGCTGTGAAACAAGTAGTTTTCGCAAAAATGGATAAAACTGGGAATTTCCAGGGTAATCTGGCACTATCAACTGCAAAAATCGTTGCAACTGCATTTTTTCACTTATTTCTCACTTCGACGATTTGTAGCGTGTGGTGTACAAATTTGTTGCGCCGAGTCATAATTTGTTGCGAAACAAATTTCCAGCAAAAACCGAAACAACGTTGAATTTTCTGCACAACTTGGCATTACCAACTACAAATATTGTTGTAAATACATTTTTTCATGTGTTTTTCACTTCGACGATTTGTAGCGTGTGGTGTACCAATTTGTTGTTCCGAGTAATAATTTGTTGCGAAACAGGTTTTTGCAAAAATCGATAAAACGTTGAATTTTCAGTACGAACTGGCATTACCACTGCCAAAAACCGTTGCATACGCATTTTTTCATGTGTTTTTCACTTCAAGGATTTGTAGCGTGTGATGTAAGAATTTGTTGTGGCGATTAATAATTTGTTGCTTAACAAATTTTCAGCAAAAACCGAAAAAACGTTGAATTTTCTGCACAACTTGGCATTACCACCTACAAAAATTGTTGTAAATACAGTTTTTCATGAGTTTTTCACTTCGACGATTTGTAGCGTGTGGTGTACGAATTTGTTGTGACGAGTAATAATTTGTTGCGAAACAACTTTTCAGTATAAACCGAAAAAACGTTAAATTTTCAGTACGGCCTGGCATTACCACTGCCAAAAACCGTTGCAAATGCATTATTTCGTGTGTTTTTCACTTCGACAATTTGTAGCGTGTGGTGTACGAATTTGTTGTGACGAGTAATAATTTGTTGCGAAACAACTTTTCAGTATAAACCGAAAAAACGTTGAATTTTCAATACGACCTGGCATTACCACTGCCAAAAACCGTTGCAAATGCATTTTTTCATGTGTTTTTCACTTCAAGGAATTGTAGCATGTGATGTAACAATTTGTTGTGCCGAGAAATAATTTGTTGCGAAACAAATTTTTAGCAAAAACCGAAAAAACGTTGAATTTTCTGCACAACTTGGCATTACCACCTACAAAAATTGTTGTAAATACATTTTTTCATGTGATTTTCACTTCGACGATTTGTAGCGTGTGGTGTACGAATTTGTTGTGCCGAGTAATAATTTGTTGCGAAACAACTTTTCAGTATAAACCGAAAAAACGTTGAATTTTCAATACGACCTGGCATTACCACTGCCAAAAACCGTTGCAAATGCATTTTTTCATGTGTTTTTCACTTCAAGGAATTGTAGCATGTGATGTAACAATTTGTTGTGCCGAGAAATAATTTGTTGCGAAACAAATTTTTAGCAAAAACCGAAAAAACGTTGAATTTTCTGCACAACTTGGCATTACCACCTACAAAAATTGTTGTAAATACATTTTTTCATGTGATTTTCACTTCGACGATTTGTAACGTGTGGTGTACGAATTTGTTGTGCCGAGTAACAATTTGTTGCGAAACAAAATTTCAGCAAAAACGATAAAACGTTAAATTTTCAGTACAACCTGGCATTACCACTGCCGAAAACCGTTGCAAATGCATTTGTTCATATGTTTTTCACTTCGACGATTTGTAGCCTGTGGTGTTCAAATTTGTTGCGCCGAGTTATAATTTGTTGCGAAACAAATTTTAAGTAAAAACAGAAAAAACGTTGAATCTTCTGCACAACTTGGCATTACCACCTACAGAAATAGCTGTAAATGCATTATTTCATGTGTTTTTCACTTCTATGAGTTGTAGCGTGTGATGCACGAATTTGTTGTGCCGAGTAATACTTTGTTACGAAACAGGTTTTCGCAAAAATTGATAATGCGCTGCATTTTCAGCGCAACCTGACACTACCACCGCCAAAAATTGTTGCAAATGCATTTTTCCATCTGTTTCTCACATTGAGTATTTGTACCGTGTGGTGTACGAATTTGTTGCACCGAGACCTAATTTGTTGCGAAAAAAGTTTTTGCAAAATTTAATGAAATCTTGAATTTCCAGCGCAGCCTAAGACTGCCACCTGCAAAAACCGCTGCAAATGCATTTTTTGATGTGTTTTTAATTTCGAGACTTTGTTACGTGTCGCGTACGAATTTGTTGCATCGAGAAACAATTCGTTGCAAATAAAGTTTTCTCTAATATAGTTTCAACATAATAAACTATGTTCTCTTTTTATGACAACCTTAGAATTCTAGCGATTTATGCTTTTTCGTTCCTTAGAAAACATTTTTGAGTAAAATGTTTACGAAATAAAATGGAATACCTGTTTTTATGAGTAAACTGCTACTGTTTTTCAATATAAATTACAGTAGTCCACGTTTTGCTCTCAAAATCTTTTGAAACCTGTTATCTGCAAATTTCCTTCCTTACTTGCCTTGCACATTTTGTGTTTTATTTTCTATACGATGCACCCGCAAGCGTTCAGTCGCGATTGCTCATTTTTTTAAAGTTATCTGTTTGTTCTGGTCCTTTTTAAAAAAAATATCGTTCTTATTTATAAATTATTTAGCCCAATGAAATGGGAAAATTTGGATGAAATAATTCAGAGCGGGCTGAAGTTATTCTGTGAGAATTTCTGATATTTCAAAAAGTGAAAAAATATTATTAAATGTAACTTCTTGTACTTCAAAGGTGACGAAAATTGCTTGTTTGTAGTTTTTTACGAAAAACCGATTTTTTTTACCTATTTTCTCCCTCCCCTCGCCTCCGCCGGCGTCTACGGGTGAGGCCTTTTGATATATTAAAAATTATCACAAAATACGCCTGTTCCCAAAATTTCAGCCCGCTTTGAATTATTTCATCCAAATCGACAAACCTCCCGTTTTATTGGGCTAATTATTAAAAGCGATTTTGATTATCAAGTTCGCATTACCAGAAAAAAACATTTTTTCATTAATTTTTTGCTATTAATCGTGTGCAACAAATTCGCAACAAATTATTCTTGTGATAAGAAAATGTTTGTGCACTTTTTAAAGTTATTTCTAAGAGTGGTAATGCTATCTTCACTGTGAAGTTAGCATTACCATGGGTTATTTTTAAAAAATAAAGGGCTACAAATTTTTTCTCACCGCAACAAATTCACAACAAAAAAGCTACAATTAATGGTGCCAAAATGATTTCAAAATTTTAAAGCACTGGTGAGTAGTAATGCTATCTTCACTGTGAAATTAGCATTACCATGGGTTATTTTTTAAAATTAAAGAGCTACAAAATTTTTCTCACCGCAACAAATTCGCAACAAAAAAGCTACAATTGATGAGGCCAAAACAATTTCAAAATTTGAAAGCACTGTGTGTGGTAATGCTATCTTCACTGTGAAGTTAGCATTACTATGGGTTATTTTTTTTAAATAAAGAGCTACAAATTTTTTCTCACCGCAACAAATTCGCAACAAAAAAGCTACAATTGATGAGGCCAAAACGATTTCAAAATTTTAAAGTGGTAGTGCTAACTTCACAGAGCTGAAATTGTTGACTAATGACAATATACCTACTCAATCTTTAAAGTGAAATACCCTCGGAAATACCCTATTAAATTATGCGTTATGTGCTGCGATAATAGTTCTTTGTTTATGAACAGTAATAAATGGTTTCTTTTATTAGTCTGAAATTAATTTTTAAAGGGGTGTTTTATGTAACTACTTCTGCAAAATTTCAAATGTGTGCAAATAGTATATTGTATACCTAGTAGGAAAAGTGTAACATTCCCGGACGACTGTGAAGATTGGTTGTCGAGGCGCAAGCCGAGACAAGCAACACGGAGTCCAGGAATGTGGCTTTTCGTACGAGGTATACATACTATTTTTCCGAAAATCGTTTAAAAAACGAAAGAAATTAAAATCTTGTTTAATTTTGAAAAAGCATGATTAATTTTATTCATAAATAAGTATTGCCATGAAACTCTTAGTAACATTTGTTGCGTAACTATGGAAACGTATTAATATTAAATTGTCAAATTTAACAGAAGTTTTAATCATTTTCGTAGTACATAAATAATAACTGTAAAGAATAGTTATTTATTGTACTAGTGTGTAATTATGCACATTAGTCACGCAAGAAAAAGTTAGCCACGAGACCGTTAGGTCGAGTGGCTAATTTTCTTAAGTGACTAATGTGCAATTACACACGTGTGCAATACAAAATTTTATCCAATACTTTCTTTTAATGGAATTTTATTTGAATAATATTTTTTTAAATTTGACAATTCATTTGACAAATTAATTTTTATATTTGTAAAAATCATTGTAATTGGGAAAGTCATGGAATGGTTGCTATGGTGTTGACTGTTATTTATTGTTTACTAGTTTATACACATAAACAACATATAAAAGTAGAAAATAATCATTAGTTGTGAAACAGTTATTTTTCGTTGCCTGGCAATGACTAACTGCAAGGAAATATTGACTTTTGCTTCTAGAAATTTTGTCAGAAATGTCAATATTTACGAACGATTTTCGGAAAAATATATTATTAGACAACTCATTTCAAAGTTATGATACTTTCCTCCTTAATTTAATGGGTGGCACCTGTCCTAACCATAGTTGTTTGTAGATATGTATGTTCGCTTAAATGTAAGTATATATAATTCCCTTCCTGTGTGAAATGGGTTTTCGCATCCCAAACTGATCACGTTATATTTTCATATAAGTGGTATAGGAATAATTTTGTTGATTTCTTGAATTAGTTATTATTCTTAATCTATAAAATGGTTCTATGTTGTATCATTGGATAGTTGTAATTAAAATGAACTAATAAATATTTTATATAAATATATTTTATTGTAAATATGTTAGTTCACAACAAGTATATGTTAATAAACTCATGCATAACATGTAAATATTTTATTTCTGTGCTGTTTGCTAGTTTTAATTTTTTTTGCACGAAAAAGAATAAAAGAATGTTTTAATGTCTCAAAACAGGGAGTAAAACAAATATGTATGCCTATGTCTATAGAATTGAAAGTCGTTGAAAACTAAAGAGCAGGTGCGCAAGGTGCATAAAATAAAATAATAATGAATGTATTTTTCTAGGAGACATTTAATCTAATGGTACTATGGCAGGGCATAAATTAATAAGAGCACAACAGACAACAACAATTTTATCTATTAAAATAAATTGGTCCTCATAGCTTGATTTTTCTTTCAGCATCTGTAATGGTAAAATATCTTTTAAAATCATATATTTTTGACGAAGCATGCCAATTATTCGTTCAACGTGAATTCGAATGTTTGCTGTCTTTCTTGTAGTTTCAATTTCTTTCGCAGATAACTGTTTTCTCCCTTTAGTGAAAGCTGGAGTCACTACTTCAGCAAAACATATTTTAACCGAGTTTGTTATGAGAAATCCTCTATCTGCTATTACAAGATCACCAGGTTGAAGTTTATTTAAGAAGCCACAATCTTCCGTAATAAATTTATCACTCGCTCTACCTCCATAAGCATTTGAAATAAAACAAACAGAACCTTGAGGTGTACTGCCAATTAAAAACTTTATAGTGTGGTGATGCTTATAATTTGACCAAGTTTTAGCAGCTGCTTCTAAATTTGAAGATCGTTCTATAAAAATTTCGAAACAATCAATAATGACTGTAGTCTTATTTCCAAAATTTTCCTGAAAACAACGAGGCATATTTTCCATGATATCTTTACGCTCAGGCCATATAATACAGCTCTAAAAATAATATGTTTTGTTATGAATATATCACTTTTAAGGGTAACCTACTACCTTCAATCGACCATAAAGAATATCAATTGTTCTATAAAATATACGAGCTACTGTTGTATGATGGATGTGAAACCTAAAGCCTAAGTCTTTGAAAGGTAAGTTTAGCCGTAATTTCATTAATGTTAATATAACCTGGGCAAATTTTGAAATAGCACATATATTCGGTAAATATATCTCAATTACATCATACAAACATTTTACGTATTGGAATTCCGGAAGACCTGTATAATATAAGGTAAAATTATTATTCTGTTTAAAGTATTCCATATCATATTTAAATTTATTTACTAATTCCTGTAATTCATAATTTTTTGTATCTCGTTCTAAAATTTCTTTACGTAATTTCTCTATTTCATTTTTTTGTTGTAATATTATATTAGTTTCTGTATCTGCCTCATGTTCAATTTCAGGATTTACAGATTCTGGTGGTGGTCTTTGACCTAATCTGGTTTGCTGAAAAAAGAACTATCTATAAAAAGCATAATATGTTTTCAAAAAGATTTCCCAACCTCTAAAAATAAAATAATTTTCTGAAATGTAAATGTACACATAATCTACTCTAAAATATTTTTTAAAGCACCATACCTACCTATTCAAAAAAGTATAGCAAAGCAAATATTTAAACGTTCATATCACATATAAAACAAAGGCACAGGAAAGAGCAAAGCATTATCTTCCTAATATTTGAATATCAACCATTTCATAATTGAAAACAAAATAAATCATATTAAACGTGCAACCTACATATTTATTGATGTAGACAAAAAAATCATGCAAAAGCAAAATTTCAAAATTCACTGCAACCTCTACATCGTCTCGTAATCTTTTCCTTTTCTCCATTCTAACAAATCTATCTTTACTAGAAGGTTTTGATAAGCTAATAGATTTATAACCCATATTTAAAGACGGTATCCAGTCTGGGTTATTGTGATCTTCTAACTTTGAAGGTTTACCTAAATATATTTATTTGTCATACTTACGAAACAATAATTTAGGTACATCCATGTATTTATTAGATACGAATAGTGTCAAGTATTACCTGAAATGAAATGTTTGGAGCATATTCTACCATAATCAATCTTTGATTTGGTTAGATCGTCCCTTTTTAAGGCATTTATCCAAGCATTCCGTCTATCACAGGCAAGTTGAGTAAATTGTTTATGATTGTTAAAAACTGAGGGAATTCGAAAAAAACTGACAGCATCTCTCGCCCAGTTGCTTCCACAACCAACTACCATACAAAAACTTGGCATTTTCAGTAAAATGTGAGGAAATAAAAACCCAAATAGATATAAATGTGCCTTGTTTCTGTTATGGTTAAGGTTATGTTATTTATTTGTATATCCTCCAAGCCACGACCTTGAAAAATGTGACCGTCACGTGCAGATGCCCTATGGTCTATACGTGAATTCTGTAAATTTAGGTTATATTTTATTTTTATATTTGATAAACATGGAGAGAAGCGAAGTATATAATTAAATTTTTCAAAACGATTTGGAAGATGAAACCTACTCCTTGAGTTCCATACAGTGATGAGGATGAATTCGAAATTATTTGCTGTTCGAAAAAGGAATTCAATAAAACAATATGAAGTAATAGTTCATATCAATACACAAAAAACAGATCATCTAAAAATCTAGAAACAAGCCTATTAATTTAAATATTTCTATTGCGCATGTCCAGTGCACTTCACACCTATCTTCGACGAAGTGGAGCTAAACCAAGATTAGTGTAATAACCCCGTGTTCTTTTATTCATCGATGAGTCGTACGCTTTCATTGAAAATTCATTCTATCTTATTTATCCTTAAGAATAAAAAAAGATACAATGAATTTTCGATAAAAGCTCACGACTCATCGATGAATAAAAGAACACAGGGTTTACACGAGGGAGGTTGCCTATTAACTTTGACCCAATCAGCGCTCGGCGCGGGAACGCGTCCCTGTGCCTGCCTAATTCAAATAGTTCCGATTGTTTCTATATGCACATGATGGTGCAGTGATGTCGTTATTTCCGATTTAATTTTTATTATAACAACGGGAAGTATCCAAATTATTGTATATTAGGGAATCGTCATCAAATAATAAAGTGAGTTTTACCATAATAGTATAGATTGCACATATAATAATGTATACTTATCTACAATTAAATATCCCATAGGTCATGAAAATCATACATATTTTGTTTGCAATATAATTTGAATGTTGCATTAATGAAATTGAAACTCTAGTACTTTTGTATATTAAAAACGGTTTTTTTATTATTAATTTTATTAAAAATACATAATAACAATAAGTGTATTTACATCTGTAGCATCACACTTATAACAATGAATTTATACTACTAAAATACAAATAACGCCATTACAGCACGAAAAGGTAAGTAAATATGAAGAAAGCATAGGGCGCCATTAAATTATATAGCTAAAATACAACATACAAAAACATACATATAAGTACCAATACAGATATATGTTAATAATTGACAACTATAAAAATTCATTCACAGAATAAAATGAGTTTTCTGGGAAATTTATATAAAGCTGGAAAACTGATATTTTTTGTCACGTTTTCGTATCCATTCTTCTCTTATAGCTGGGTTGTTTGGAAAAGAAAAAAAAACAATCTGTTTGGCTTTCTGCGAATTGCTGTTACAAGTTGCTACGCTGCATATTTTTTCCCCAGGCATCTGTTGAAAAGTAACAAGTTTGCTTTAAATGTGACTTACAATGTAATATTATTAAACACTTACTTTTGAGGAAAAAATTTATATCACTTATAATTTAAATCGTCTGTTCCTTAACACTATAAACTCTAACAATAACTTAATATTACGCACAAAAACTATCAACTACAGAATACTAAAACTAAAGTCAAACTTAATTCGAAAAGAAAAACACGAGAATATTACACAAATTACACGTTTTCAATATGAAATCATACAGAAAAACTTTGTTCAAACCACAGAGGCATATATACAGTGTAAGGCAGTAGTGCGTCGGACCTCGATATCTCGAGTTCTACGGTAGCTAAAATTTTTTTTAAAAAAATTGCAAGTACACTAAATAAAAAAATCTATAACTGAAAATTATTTTCGAACATATAGGGCGAGCCAAGACGAAATTACAGGACCAAGTGCCTTTTTTTAAATGGAATGCTATGTATATCAGTACATTTTTTGAAACCTCTTTCTAGGCTCTATTTATTCCTATATTAGCATTGGATATCTCCCAACCACTTGGATGTAATGATTTTTTTTGTTGAAATAATGCAATCTGCAGATGGATATTAAAAAAATCACCTCAGTCACAATTATGGGTTTTAAGAAAAACTTATGAGAATACCAGCCTCTGGCGCAATTACAAAATTGTAGGTGCTTTTGAAAATCGTCATCAGATAATTCCTGGTGCATTTGAATATGACATGTATGCAACTTATTTGTTTTTAAGATTCAACCCACAGACCGTCTACTTATTCCCACAAGTGAGCTCACTTCTCTTTGACTAACATGGGGATTCTCAACCGTTGCCAGCACCACAGAAAACTTATTTTCTTCGTTCACAACACGTTTTATTCTTTCACTTTTTTTATATTCGACATTTCCAGTTTCCAGAAATCTATCGAGAAGGTTTTGGAAGCTGCTAACATCAGGAATCCTTCTTTCAGGAGTAGTAAAGAAATAGGAATGTGACCGGAGCGGAGCAGTGATCATGATCAGTGATCAGATTAGGGGTGGGGGTAATGACGCGCGCGAGACAGGATGTAACTCGTCTAGACCATATCCGGTGGAAAGGTCAATGACCGAGTCAATGACATGTGTGAGAACAGATGCAGTAATTACCGTTAAATTGATGACTCATAATGAACATGTGGTGTACTTACATGTGTTTGATGACTCATAATGAGCAGATGGTATGCAGGTGTTAGACATCTGATGCCATAAATGCAATTGAGCAAGCCCAAATTGATATTAAGTCTATGTACTCGTGTATGTAATGAGATAAGGCCCATTAAACTAATTAGGTCTTACGAATGGGATCACTTCAAAATATTACAATCGCCTGTTCGGGAAACGTTTTAAATATGGATGAGTGTGTGAGACCACAAGAAAACTGGGGTAGCCACAATCTTGAGGATTTTATAAAAGAAAAGGATAACCCACCTATTGGAAAAATAACTAAAAAACGAACTCTCTGTTCTCTTGAAGAAAGAAATAGAAATCATCTACCTCGCGAAGAACGAAATAGAAATCATGTACCTCGCGAAGCATTAAAGATTTGGGATGAGAAGGTATTTAAAAACAAGCAAAGGTTCGCCAATAAATAAATTTTATTTAATGTTCGTTTAATAAATTACACTTTAATAAATCAAATTTACACAAATCTTAGTTTTATTACTTACCCCCACCCACACCCCTGCCTGTGATAAGGATCGACAAATATAAATTCGCAACAATCTTAAAAGAACATTAGTGTGGTTTTAGATATTACGATGATAGCTTCACAAAAATTTATAGTTTTACAAGCTATTTTGCAAAATTCTCTTTTTGTTCAATACCCCCACAATGCTAAAGAGGTGTTTGTTTGCTTCGATAGTAATGGGGCCCGGAATGAAAGCTGGCCTTCTAAATGGCGAAGAATGAAGCCGTATACAAATAATATTGTAACAACTCTTACGTATCCAATACCTACCAACAGTACTACATATAAACTACGAATAAGAAAGACTAATGGCTCCACTCAAGATTCTGAATGGTTTGAGCTCTATAACAAACCCCCCCACTTCTGTTACCCCCACCACTTCTAATGGTACAAATATATCTATTCAGGAACGGAATATGAGACAGTTTCGTTTACAACTTGGTACACAATACTTTGTTGCTACGCTACATAGCATTCTGCTGTTCATTGCTGGTGCTTAAATTAATTGTTACAAGTATTCAACAACTATGTCTCAAGAGTTGAATTGTTTAACATGTCTAACGATGGAGTTAATAAGCAAGTACAGGCACGGTAAAAAATTGTATGATTTTACTGAAGAAGAACTTCGAAATTTTCCATTCATATATCTGGTTGAAAAAGCAGGCCCAATTGAACTTCTGCATGCATGGCCTAAGCTACCATGGGAATACACCCAAAATTTTAATCTCCAGATTCAGCTACCCTGTTTCGTCCATCACAATCGCCCTGAATGGTGTGATCATGTGGATGGCCCTCCATGTGGATGCACAATCCAGATGTAATATATGTAAATGGGGACTTCAAAAATGTGGTTGAATCATTTATTGAATAATTGTAAAATATTTTATTACTATATAAAAGATGTGATAAAACAATTAATAATATATATGGTTGTTATTTAAATAAAATTTACAAATCAATACTATCCCAACCTTCTTCAGGTTCCTCCATTTCCCCCAAACGTTCAGCGTATTGTAGTAACATGTCTAAATTTCTTTCACTATCTTCAGTAATCAGATGATGCCCCACGCTAAAGTATTTACGTCTCCAGGAATAATATACCTTTTATCATCAGCAGATGATAGTGCTACTTTATTCTTTAGTTCGGTGTGAAATCAGATTTAAATATAAACATTTTACGGTATATTAAACCACCGTTTTCAACAACTTGGACATAATCTGAAAAATGTATTTGATTTTTAACAACATTTTTCGAAACACCTTTCGCCTTTTTCATAACGTCACCAGCTTTAACACAATATGCTTTTGCACCACATTCTATAAGCCTTCCAGCATATTCGTCTTTCATTTTTCCTACCACAGACATTGTTTTGGGTATGTTATGGATATTATTTACATCATCATTTGACGTATCGAAAAAATTAATATTTCTCTTCATATCATCATAAGCGTCGTCTGTGAAAAGTTCTAAAATTAGGCTATCAGTGTCTGTGTATAGAACTGTTGCGCCATCTCCATACATGGGTTTAATGTCTTGGAAATATCCAAAATTGAGAAACCTGCGTAGAGCGGCTTATCGTAAACAACTTTTAATTTTTCCAATTGAACAGCTACTAAATTTTCATCAAATATGGAACAGGATTTGAAATGTGGAAGAGCTATTAATGCTCTAGCACCCAATGTACCTTTTTTATTTTCCCAGCAGGAGCATAATTTAATATTCTGTCTTTTTTCAACATTTTCCATCGTTTTGCCGAAAATGGAATTTATCATCAGCTTGAATAGATCCTTCTCAAACTCGTTTTTAGCTGAATTTCGTAGTTTTGTATTCAATTCAATATATGATCCGAGCCAAGCAGATTGAGAGAACTCTAATATCCTGTGTATTTTCATTAGTTTCATTCCATACTTTAAACACTGCTTCAAATTTCTATAGTGAATGATATATTTCCACTTATTACGTAAATTCGGAATTAATTTAGAAGTTTTACATTTCGGAGGAGTCATTTGTTCAGGGCAAAACGGTAAGTCGTTGTGGTCTTCGTGTAAGTGTAACGGATATTCCAGGTCAACTTCTAAAACGTAACCTTTGGATGAATTGTTCTCTATGATGGAACAGTCGAAGTTTTTTATTTCTTGTTTCTCAAGCCACCTGAAATTACCTGTGGGCAGGTACATTCTTTCATAGCTGCTCCATATAAATTTGTGGCGCCTAGATACATAATGCATGAAGCAGGTTTACTAGGATCATAGTTCGACAAAAATTTATTATTAGCTACAGCCTTTCTCTTACTACATTGGGCCACTCCTCCTCGAATACCTTTTCTGAAGAAATGCACAGCATCAACATCGGTTAAAAGTTCCAATTCTATTTGTGTATGACGCAACATGGCATCCCAGCTCAAAGAAGGTGCAGTCAAATAATATGCCGGATCCAATTTGTACCCTTTCAAGCAAACTTTCCTAAAGTTTTCAAACACATCAGCCAATAATAAAATATTAGATTTCAGATAGAGATCTGCGTACTCGCCCAAAGTTTTACACTTGAAGATATTCCATACTTTGTTAGCTCGCTCGTAATCCTCATTGGAAAGAGATTCATTAGTTAAATCATTATAAAACTTGTCTTTTGCTGGTAATTGGACATCTAATTTTTTAAACGAGTCCATATAATTATAAGGAAATACCCCCTTCTGTCTGATTAAATTGAACTCTTCCTCATTTTCAAAGTATTTCCTAATTTCACTACATTGATGGGACTCTAAAGTCTGACTTAATTTATCAAGAGATTAGGGTAAAAATCGAAAAGAGTCTATAAATTTCAATTTCAGATATTTGTCCGGTACTTCAGGAATCTTAGATTTTTCTACAAGGATTGATTTCGAGAATGAGATGTACTTCTCTTTGCTTTGGGCTATTACAGAAACACTCTCCTTATTCGATGCCAATTTCTTAATGAATAAATGACAATCATAGTTTGTTAGATTGTAGTAGAAAACAGGTATGAATTTTGCCACATTGTAGTTCAAATTACAAACAGAATGTGCAGCAGCACGAAAACGACCTGTTGAGTGGCAGTGATCACGAACTTTTATATCACCAAGCTTGAATTAAATGATTGTTGTATAAGTTTAAATCTGTTTCATCCAATTTTTCAGCGAATACTTCAGCAGCATTAGGTCCTCGATATGTCACCATTTTTGAGTACTTATCATTAAAATTGCATTTTATATAAAAGGCGAAAGAATAAGGCTGGTGTTCAGATACTTTAACAGTGAATGACTGATCGGTACATGGCACATTATGATCGATGGGTTTCAGTAAACTTTCGAAATCAGCATAAATTACAAAGGGAACAGGTAATTGTTTTTCAAAATTTATAAATTTTAGAATATTTTCTGGAACTGTTTCAGCATATTTATTAATTATCAACTCTGTAGATGGCAACTTTGTGTATATATGATTATAATCATCTCGCTCATGCTATTTCAAATGTTCCATTTTTCTAAATGTTTGCAGACACCCATCACAAATATATAATTGGTCGTGGTGGTTTGATTTTTGTTTTGAAACTAATCTTGATAAATCTTTTATAAGGAAATAATGATTAATAAAAATTATTAAGATTTTAGTATACATAGATCCTAGGTTTATTATTTAAAAAATATTAAACCCATGTATTTTGAGATTTTTGTTTCACTCATTTACATCTTATTTTTGACATTGTTGTCTCTGAATAATATTAAAAAGTAGATTTTTAACTCTTTGAAATTTTTGTCACTGAAACAAGATAAACAAATAAAGTTGTTAATAGGTATTTATTATACGAATATTTACAAAAATATGCATTAAAAATAAACTTAAAATTAGTTTGAATATTTTTCCAGTAGTGTAGGTACTTGCTCCCCGAATAATATAATTCTGACCACCTGCTTTAGCACATTTTCCAGATTTTTTACTTTCTTCTGGTATTTTTTCAGTTTCTTTTGTAACTCGCACCTTTTCTTTGATTTGGCATCAACCATTTTCTTTGTTTTATTTACAAAGCTTATTACGTGCTCCATATATTCGTTGCTGGTTTCCGTTTCGTCCAGGACATCTTGTTGGTAATTAAATGTAATATTTAAGTCTTCTTCCTCGTCTGCTGTATTTTCAACTTCTGCATCATTAATATCCTCGTAATGGTAAGGAGTTGATACTATTGATGGGTTGAACGGAGTACCGGGTATCTCAGCTTCCCTCCATGATGTTGCAGCTTTTTTGGAAGTTGTTGGTGTTATCTTGTTAATACAGGAATTTGTAAGCCCAATATTTGTGTTAAATTCTTCATGCATTGTTTGGAACTCGTTTGAGTCGACCTCTTTCTTCAGATGGGACAGCACTTTGATAGATTTTCTTGGTCTATGAACTACTGGGCCCCTATTGGAAACTGATGTTGCTGTTCTTTTGGAGCCTGTTGGCTTAAGTGTAAAAGAAGACCCATTAAGTACTTTGATAGAATCACTCCCAAAACTTGTATTAAATTCTTCCTGTAATGTCTGGTATTCATCTGAGTCGACCTCTTTCTTCAAATAGGACAACAATTTGATAGATTTTCCTGGTCTATCAATCACTGGACTGCCGTTGGAAATCTTAAGTTTCATCTTTGGTAAGTGTTTAACTTGATGTTGTAATAAACTGAATAAAAATTATTTTTCTGAATAAAATATATAGTGCCGATCCCTCTAACTTAGAATTCTCTTTACAACCAGTAATATTGCTTTAAAGAATTTAATGTTATACTTGAAGTTCTAGAACCAATGAAATGAAAATGTTTATTTTTGGTAGGTGTGGCTAAACCTTCTTAAAAATGTAAAAACAAAAGTGTACATTTTCTCAAGCCTTATGCATTAATTTATTAGCGGGGAGTCGAAAAAAATGTGCCTGCACTTTGCATACAGTTGCACATTATTAATGACATCCTGTTAAGATGAATCACTCATTCGTGTGTAATGAAGTATACAATACTACAGGAATACTGTATACTTTCATTCCAGTTTAACTTATTTTAATCATGCATGGATCAAGTAGTTCAGTTTTAGATTAGTTCAATACCTGATTAGTTCTTTTTTTAACTTTTATTTCTGACTTCACCAGGCCGCAACTTGCGTGCCGTGTGCATTGCGTCCCGTGTGCAAAACCACGTGACCGTGATTTTTGGGTATAAAATAGCTAGCCAGAAACCAGTAAATTCAGAGC
The DNA here is from genome assembly GCA_963675555.1 of Leptura quadrifasciata. Classification (NCBI taxonomy): domain Eukaryota; kingdom Metazoa; phylum Arthropoda; class Insecta; order Coleoptera; family Cerambycidae; genus Leptura; species Leptura quadrifasciata. The sequence goes on from OY776673.1 coordinate 115,745,379, forward strand.
TTGGCTTTCGCCTTTCTCGAGTGTATTGAACTGAGATAACCGGAAGACCAAGCTTCTCCGGCGCCGTGGCAGCCGCTGGCCAAGTATCTGTTAGGGAGGATTCGAGTGCGTTGAACTGGACCTTCTGTCAGATTGATTCGAATGTATTGAACTGGATCTCTCCTGAAACAGATTTCTTAGTCGCGTCTGTTATGTCCTGGAACTTCGATTAGAGAATTGGGGTTACGACGACGTACATAGAGGAAATATGTTACACTCTCTCTCTCTCTCTCTCTCTCCGATTACTATGATGTACTTATGTAATAACAAGATTGTCGCAACCTAAGCCATAAAAGATATGGCCACACTGTACATATAATTATTAGGAGAATAAATGTCTTATTTTGGATCTGGATTTTAATTAATATTAACATTGAACCCTGGAATAATCTCCAAACCAGCTACCCAGCAAAACAAGCATCACATTTTGGCGCCCGAGCAGTTCAACAATCTAATCCAGATACGCCGGCTATTACATTTCACAACCAGGACAACTTTGTACAGAAATTGTCAATATTACATAGTTTTTACGTAATCATAGTAACTGAATAAAAAGAGAAGTATTTTAACAAGGACAACTTGCCAGATAAACTCACCAGTCCCACCAGAGAAACAATTAATTATCCGAAATGAGTTTGCCCGAATCGAAGGGGCATATGGTCTCGAAGTTGCAGACGAAACTGTAGGATGGATCTACAAACTAAAGAAGGATGAACTACAGCAAGAAATTTCAAAACATGGTGGAAAAAGCACCGGAACGGTCGAAGAATTACGTTCAAGACTAAAAAGCATTATTCGAGAAAACAAACCAGCCGCTAGCCCGAATCTCATTACTTCGAATCCACAACTAACACCTGTTAATGCCGTCCTCGACCAAGTCCGCAAGTGGAATGTCCATTTTGATGGGGAAAGAGATGCTAAGTATCTCATTTTTAGAAAGAGTACAAGAACTACAAGATGGATACAATTTCTCTAATGAACAAATGTTGCGGGCTTTGCCAGAATTATTGCAAGGCGATTGTTTATTATGGTACCGGAATAATAAAAGTGCTTGGATGACATGGAGTAACTTTCTTACAGACTTTAAATCATTTTACTTACCTGCAGATTATAACCTTAACCTGGAAGAAAAAGTAAAGTCCCGCATTCAAGGAGAATCCGAAAGTGTAAAAGATTGTCATTGCCATTCAAACATTGCTAAGACGATTGAATAATGTCTCTCCGGAACAACAATTATACAGAATATACACGAATTTACGCCCTGAATATAGGAAATATATCAGGAGGCGTGATTTTGTGACACTCGCAGAACTTCTAAGCCTAGCAAACGATTACGAGATGATCTGTAAACAAGAATCGGCTTTAAAGAAACCGGTACAGCAAACACAGATTTCTACACAACGCCCTGGTTATAACACTTACAGTAGAAATTTCTCTGGTAACAATGAAAATAAAGGTACCGCAAGTTTCAACAGAAATGCACTAAATAACAAAGAAAGACCAGCCGGTTATTACACAAACGCTACACGACAGATTTCACGTCCCAACGAAACCAGAAATTCAACAAAACCCTCTCAGCCTTCACCTGGAAATTATGACAGTAAAACTTCGTGTTGGCGTTGTGGAAATGTTGGGCGCACACGATTTAATTGCAGATCTCCTCCAAGAAAATTTTGTTCGAGATGCGGGCGCGGAGACATATTATCCCGAGATTGTAATTGTCTAGAACGTCAAAACATGGGAAACGACAAAGGAACTGCGCAAGTCCGAGGTCACGAAGCAGACAAACGTCTCAAGTTACAACTTACTATCGAGAACTACTCGTTCGAAGCGTTAATCGACACCGGTTCGGCACGCTCATATATAGGTGACGCTGTACACACCTTGTGTGAGGAAAATAATGTGAGTCATTTTGCCTGTGACCAAAAGGTGGAGTTAGCTGATTGTTCAAGAATTGATATTAATAGAGGGTTCACTATTAAATACTCAATAGCTCAAAAACAATGGACGGATAATTTCCTATACTTACCTAAATTGGCTCCCGATATTATATTAGGTATGGATTTTTTGCTAAAACATGGATTTAGCACAGATTTAGACAAACGGAAATTCCGAATAATGAGAAATTGGTATGACATAAAGGGCACAACCAAAGAAAGTACGCGATTGGCGAGTATTGCCCAGCCGACAATATCGGAACAAGAACGCCTGTCACAGTTCTTACAAGTAGAACTACCGAAGTTCAGTCGAATTAAAGGCGTTACCCAACTGATCACACACAAAATACGGCTTATAAAAAATACCCCTATTAAGCAAAGACACCGGCCTTTAAATCCAGCCATGCAGGAAATAGTCAACACAGAACTAGACCAAATGTTACAAAATGCTATAGTAGAACCTTCTAATAGCCCGTGGAATAATCCCGTCGTCATGGTTAGGAAAAAAGACAATAAATTTAGATTTTGCATTGATTTCAGAAAGGTAAACGAAGTTTCAATGAAAGATGCATACCCGTTTAGTCCAGTCATTGAAGCTTTATACCTCAGAAATATTTTACTACGAACCGATTTACATGAAATTTTGGAATTAGGCTTATCTTACCCTTAACTTCAAAAGTGATATTGATCCGACCTCCGTTCTTACCCTGGGGGTGGTTGCCACCCCTTCTCGTTAGTGGAAATTTTTTTGGTAAAAATAACCTCGGGTGTCGATAGAATACCCAATTCTAAGCAAAAAGTGTTCTATAAAGTTTTTTCAAAAACTCAATACTTTTCAAATTATTGGCGATTGAAAACTCGGAATTTTCCCACGTTTTCAACGGTTTTTTGCAAATATCTCAAATAATATGCGTTTTAACGATAATTTTATAATAAACAAACTAGAAGGTGAGAAAATGAACAAATTGGTTTTTTAAAGAGTGTTCGAAGTGCAATATTAAGCGAGATATTGAAAATAAAAGCCGTTTTCTTTTGTCTGAACTTTAATCGAAGTATTCAATGCCATCTAGCGGACAACGGATACATTTTATCCATATGACAATGAGAAAGTTTTTTATAGTGCTTAAAATAATCTTTAAAATGAGAGTAGTATAGAAATGGGACTTCTGTGACAGCTCCTCCCACCACTATTATTATCCCCCCACCCCAGACCCCCACTCTTCCCCCCACTACTATTTCCCCCCCACCACTACCATTTCCCCCCACCGCAATTATTTCCCCCCACCACAATTATTTTCCCCCACCACTAGTATTCTCCCCCCACCACTATTATCCCCCCCCACATACCCCCCACCACCACAGCTCCTCCACACTAAAGATCTCCCCACCATTGATGCCCCACCTATCTTGGGAAGGGGGAATGTCATAGAATTCCCGTAGGCTGGATCATTCAAAAGAGAAAGGGACATGCTATATGACTGACTTTTTAAGGTATACTAATATGTATTATTAGAATGACATGTCTATTGATTTGAAAATAGTGGGGGGAATTAAATTTGTAATAATAGTTGTGGGTGTGAATTTATATCATTGCAGATCAGTGTATGGTGACGATAATACCTCCGTACACCTTGTTTTAAATACGAATAAAATGTGCCTGGACGACTTTTCAATTTATCCAACAAGTAATGGATATAAAAACTTTGAGGAACGTTTATTATCCTTTAAAAATTGGAAAGGTGTTGTAAACCCTGTAGACCTTGCTCTGGCAGGATTTTATTACATGGGTTATGAAGATGTCGTCCGCTGCTTCCATTGTAGAGCTGAAATTTATAGATGGAAAATTGATGACATTCCCATTAAAGAGCATTTAAAGTACTCAGAAGATTGTTCTTATGCAAAATTGATCAAGGGTGGATTGCTGCAAGTTAAAAAGCAGGAGGAGAATAAACATGTAACAAGAACTGATTTAATTAGTTGTATGGCAGTCTTCTCATGGCTTTTGAATATTACCTTAATCTTACATACACTAGTTATTTAAGTTATAGTATTGTAATATAAATCAATGTAAATTGTTATTGTTATTTTTAATGTGCCACCCTATAAAATTAAAGAATTTTATAGAAATTGTTTTTTATTTCAAATTTGTATTTTTATTTGTTCACCCTATATAATGATAGTAAATTTTTGTTATTTTAATGCTCCACCATATAAGTTTTATAGAAACAGTGTTTTTTATATCAAAATGTATAGTGCATTGTTACATGGTAAGAAATATCAATTTCAAGGTATTTTTATTTGGTCACCTTATAGTGATTGCAAATTTGTCTATTTAAAGAATTCTTTCATAATGCACATTGTTATGTTTTCTGGTGATCTGACTGTCCATTCATTAAGTTATAAATGGGTCATATTTAATCACATGTAGTTGGTTTCAAGTTCAAGTTAAATTGCGATTATATTGGAATGCCTGCATACAATTTTAACAAGTTAAAAATGCACATATATAATTTAATCCATTTATTTCAGACTACTTACATAATAGATATTCAAAAATATGACTAACGTAAAGGTAAATAACAAAAGTAATGGAAAAAATATAAACTATTGAAATGGGAAATTTGTCACAAATTTTTTAAAATTTTCCAAACATTGTTCAATTGAAATGTCTTGATTTTTTAATTGAGAAATCACATCGTCTAGCCTCTTTCGCTGCTTTTCCAATTTTCTTATTTCTTTCGACAGTGAGGTTCTTCTATTTTGGCATTTTCCAGCATATTTCCCTGACTCCACAATTAACGATTTTCGTACTTCTTGGATAAACTTTGTTTTATTTTTATCCACCTCTTCTTGATTTGCGTCACATTTTCGTATAATTTTATTTAAATAGTTTGCAAAAAATTCATCTTCCGAATCAGATTCGCTTTCGCTTTCCGAAAGTGCCCTTGTTTTTTGAGATGATAAGGTTGATGCCAATGCTGATGTTGATGTGTTAACTATCGGACGAACGGCCGAAAAATTACCCTCAGTAACCACCAAGTCGGAATCCACAGATTCTGTCGCTTGAATGGAATTAAGCTTTTGACACACTTTTTCCTCGAATGAAATATCTTCGTAGAGTTCATCAGGTGTTAAGGTAAGTTTTCGATTTCGAACCATTTTGTTTGAACACATTTTTTTCAACTTCTAAACAATATATTACAACACAAAGGACTGGATGTAAGGGAGACTGGAACTAATACGTTTTACGATAAAATAATAATTTATAGGTAAATAATTTGCAAAGGCATATATGATATTTTTGTGATGAATTGGCATGTACGGTTAGATAGATATGTAAGTAAATACTGAGTAGGTATTATGTGTCAAGGTTACTTATTTTACTATAGCAGATAATTTGTTACTGATAAAAGAAACCATTATACCCAAGTAACATGATAGTTGCTGAGTATACAAAGTAGAAATTGTAAACACATTAACATCAACACTCTACCCCTTGCCCCCCACCCCCCAGCCTCCAGACGAAAACCCCCCTACCCCCTTACCCCCACTCTCCGGACGAAACCCCCCTTACCCCCCTACCCCTCACTCTCCGGACGAAACCCCCTTATCTACTTTACTCCCCTTACCCCCTTTAATACTAGAGTTTGTTTTGCATATTAACGTGAAATCCTGCAATGCATTGTCTTCATTGTCTAAAACATTTTTCTACAAAATATAATTTATTGCGGCATCTTCGTGAAAGTTGTCGTTATAGAGATGTTAGTGAAAGCAATCCACCGAAAAAAATTAAAATAAATAATTCACATACTAAAAAATGTAGCGACGAATCAACAAATTAACCTGGTCCTTCTTCGTCCTTGTCTGGCATAGCTGCGTCTACAAATTCACGAGAGGTGTGTTGTCCAACATGTGATGAAAAAGTACAGAAAAATAAATTGTCCGGCCATATTAGAAGTTGTGCCCATAAAAAAGTAATTGATATCTCTTTAGATGGAATACAAAAGATACAGAGTGCATTTAAGAACCGTATTGTGAGTTATCGTGTTTCCTCAAAAAAATATAATTCTGATATTCACAAGTTTTTGGAAGCAGTTGAAGAGAAAGTTTTATTAGTGATTCAAAAATATATTCAAAATTTTTTAAGTTTAAAAATTAATGTAGAGATATTTGGTATATACATTATCGAGGAGAAGGAATTATCTGACATGAAATCGTTTAATACTAGAAATAGAATTGCAACACCGATTTAGTGAAAATGTATGATGATTTTAAAGAGGAGATTGTAGAAAAAGCTTCAACTTTTCAAGAACGAGCTTCAGGTATATTAAAAATTGTAAATATTATAGCTCAGACATAATCATTGTGGCTAATTACTTTTAGGATGGGCTCTAAAGCATGTTAGCTTCCTTGAAATCAATATCAACAAGTATAATCCATTATTTGCATCATCATACATTAAACTACCGAAGCAAATTGAAAGCAGAAAAGCTGTGCTAAATATTCGCAATGGAGATGATAAGTGTTTTGCTTGGAGCGTGAACGCTGCGATATTTCCAGCCAATGGAAATCCAACGAGAGTGACATCTTATCCACATTACTCTACATTGTTGGACTTCAGAGGTATAGACTTTCCACTTAATTTGAAGGATATAGATAAATTTGAGCAGTTGAATAACATTTCTATAAATGTATTTGGGATAAATAATCAATTTAAAGATGGTAAAATGGTTAGTGAGATTGTAGGCCCTTTACATTTTACATGTAAACGTCAAAATACACATTGAAACTTATTACTTATTACGGACAATGAAGGAAACAATCATTATACCCTTATTAAGAACTTATCGCGATTAGTTTCTAGACAAAAATCAAAACATCATCATTCAAATTATATTTGTGACGGATGTTTACATTTTTTTAATACTCCTGAGAAATTACATACTCATGAGAAATATAACTGTAATCATATATTTACGGTTTTACCAATATCAGATCCAAAAGTCAATAAACTTGGTGAAATAACTGCAGGAAATATCCTAAAATTTGTCAGCATAGAGAAACAATTACCTGTTCCGTTCGTGATTTATGCCGATTTCGAAAGTTTGCTAAAACCAATTCACCACAATGAACCGTGTAATAATGAATCCTTTACAATTAAGACATGAACATGAACCGTATTCATTCTGCTTCTATATAAAATGCAATTTTGATGATGGACTTTCAAAACTTGAGTATTATCGAGGCACTGATTTAGCTGACGTTTTTACTAAACGATTAGAAGAAAATGTTTTGGAATTATATAACAATTATTTAAAAAACATTATAGAAATGAAACCACTAACGGAAGAGCAACAAAAATTTTTCAATGATAGTCAGTCGTGTCATATTTGTGAAAAATCATTTAATATAGGTGAGACAAAAGTTTATGATCACTGCCACCTTACAGGTAATTTTCGTGGACCTGCGCACTCCACTTGTAATTTACAATTTAAATTACCTAAGTTTATACCGGTGTTTTTCCATAATTTAACTAATTATGATTCACATTTATTTATAAAAAAATTAGCATTAAAGAAAGAGAAAATACAGGTTATTGCGCAAAATAAAGAAAAATACATAACTTTTTCTAAATTTATTTTAGTAGATAGAACTAATGATGAAAAGCCGACGAACATTTACATTAAATTAAGATTTGTGGACTCATTTCGCTTTCTACCCGCTTCATTAGAAAAACTAAGTAAAACGTTAGTCAGATCAATGCCTTGAAGTTAAAAAATTTTACAGTGACGAAAAACAATTCAATTTATTAAGACATAAAGGTGTTTTTCCATACTCTTACGTGGATTCATTTGAAAAACTGGATGAGGTCGAATTACCATCGCAGGAGAAATTTTTTAATATTTTGACTGGGGAATCAATTTCTCAGGAAGATTACGATCGTGCTTGCAATGTGTGGGGAAATTTTAATTGTCAGACTCTCGGGGAATATTCTGATATTTACTTAGTGTCAGATGTTTTAATACTTGCTGATATTTTTAAAAACTTTCGGCAGATATGCCTGCAGACTTATAAATTAGATCCCGCTCAATACTTAACGGCACCATCATTGAGTTGGGATGCCATGTTACGAAAAACTAATGTAAAACTTGAACTCTTAACTGATATTGATATGCTTCACTTTTTCAGAAAAGGTATACGCGGTGGAGTAAGTCAATGTAGCCAAAGAAAGGCTGTGGCAAATAATCCTTTAGTAGATAATTATAATCCGTTTGAACCAACGTCGTATATATTATATTTAGATGCAACAAATCTCTACGGTTATTCAATGACTCAGTGTTTACCAACTGGAGATTTCAGATGGTTACAGGAACATGAAATTGAAAACTTTAACTGTATTTCCATGAGTGATGATTCTCCAAAAGGTTACGTACTAGAAGTTGATTTAGAATATCCTCAATATTTACATGATAAACATAACGATTTACCATTTTGTCCTGAAAACATCAAACCCCCAAAGTCAAAAGATTCAAAATTAATTCTCAATTTGCACGATAAACACAGATATATTATTCATTATCGAAATCTAAAACAGTGCTTGGAACACGGATTAATATTTAAAAAAATCCACAATCATTGAATTTTCACAATCTGCTTGGTTGAAACCATATATTGATTTGAATACTAGACTTAGAAATGCGTCTAAAAATGCATTTGAACGAGATCTCTTTAAATTTATAATAAATTCTATATTTGGAAAAACAATGGAAAATGTGGATAAAAGGGTTGATGTAAGATTATTATTCCATTGGGAAAATAGAATAGGCAGTAAAGGTGTTCAAGCTTTTATAGCAGAACCAAATTTCAAATCTTGTACAGTATTTTCTGAAAATTTGGTAGCAGTTCAAATGTCTCCATTGCAAATTTGTTATGATAAACCACTCTACATAGGCTTTACCATTTTAGATATATCTAAAACTGTAATGTATAATTTTTTATATAATTTTATAAAGAAAACGTATGGCGAGAAAGCAACTCTCTGTTACACCGATACCGATTCTTTGGTTTTAGAAATTTACACTAATAATATTTATGACGATATTAAAGAAAATATAGAACTTTTCGACATATCAAATTATTCTATACCTAATATGCATAATATGCCAAAAACCCGATCAGTGGTTGGGAAAATGAAAGACGAGTACGCAGGCATTCCAATAGGTAGCTGTTACGATACTGGAGCGAAAGCTTACTGTGTTAAAGTAAATGATGACGTTACTTACAAAGAAAGCAAAGGGAATATCAAAAAGCGTGATAAAAAATCAGCTACATTTGGTTGATTATAAACGAATTGTAGAAGACGGTGGATTGATATTTCGTAAAATGTATGTATTCTCTTCACATTTACACACATTGTATACTGAATTAAAAAATAAAGTCGCACTTTCTGCACAAGATGATAAGCGATATGTCATACCCGGAACTTCAAAAACTTTAGCATGGGGGCATTACTCTATCACTAATAATAATAATCACACCGACCATAGTACCACCGATGATAATATAACAATTTTGTTAAGGGCATTTGATGAAATTTTTGAACATGACAATCATAACATTGACAATAGTGTATTTTAACTTTTTCTTTATTTGTAATGTATTTATTTAATAAAAATATTTATTTTAAAATTTTGTTTCATTTATACACTTTTATACACTATCTTATCACAAGGTAATTCTGAGTGTGAAGGTGTAATAAAACAATATTATTTTAATTAAGATTATATTTTTGCAAATATTCATAAGTTATTAGTAACAATGTTTTTGGTTGAGTAACAATCGGTTGAATATTTTATTATATTTTTTTTCTCGACGTCTAGATTCAAATTTTACAGGACCAAAATTACAATCGATTAATAAAGCACTTTTTAAATGTAATGCTTTTCTAACCAAAACAGAGTCAAAACAACGCAATAATGCAAAAATTCGATCTCTCAAAGATATTTCCGATGACAGATTTACAAATTCTATAACTTGTATCTTATATTTACGATGATTGAATACATTGAAATCATTGGAACTTCTCGTACTTCTTCTTGTGTTATAATCTGGGGATGGATCGTATTCCCATTCAGAAATATCATATGCTGAGTAACTAAATTCTCTATTAAAGTAAAATACATCAATATCTTGAAAGGTGCTTGTTAATCTTAATAGGTAACATACGAAACCACCAGCTATTACTCCTTCTTCTGGCAAGTTTTTCAGAACTTCATATTCATCAGCGAATTGTTCTTTTATTTGATGCACCAATTGATAATTCCATTTACAATAGCTCAATATTGGATCAATAACCATATTACATTCTGTATATGCAGTACACATATTCACTTTTTAAACACGAAATTAGGTTTGTTTTTTTATATGCTTTATTACTCTTCACATACAAGTCTTTACAGTATATATATAGATCTTTTATTTAGTATGTTTGGTTAGGTGGGGGAGTTTTTTTGCTGATTCCATGATAATTTTTACCAACTGTACAGATAGATAGAACATATTAAACTTGTGATAACTTTAATACAGTGCGTGTACTGAATTATTAGCCATATACCTCCACATAGAGCGAGAAATGTGACAACCTCGCCAGCTTACAACACCATCTCGCACTTCGGCAACTTCTCAGTGTCTCAGTCAGTGTCAGTATCTGTTTGTCAGCGTGGAGGGTAGGTTGATTTTTATTTAAACATCACGCGTAGTACGCTCATTGCCAAGACCCTAGTACCTAATTAATGAAAGAGTTTATGGTGGCTTTAATGAAACCAAAAGCGTTATTTAACAGAAAATGAACTCTTTATAAAAAAATTAATTAAAGAAACTCTCGATTAAAAAATTTATTAAATGAACTGTCAATTAAAAAATTAAATAAACTCTCATTAAAAAATAAATAAACATCTTCATTATTCTAAAAACAAAAGAAACAACTCTCGATAAGAAAATTAATTAAATAATTTCATTAAAAATAAATAAAAACTCCGTACAAGAAATTTTTTTACAATAACGGTTCAAATAATCCACCTTCCTGTGCTAGGCAATAACCTAACCTGTCATAAAAATTTCTCCTTACATTTGCAAGCATTTCTGGCAAAATTAAGTTACAGGCATTCCTTAAATTTAACTTTAACTCTTCTAAGTTACTCGCCCTGCCAAATTCAGGGCCATAAACAGAGGATTTCATATGCCCCCAAAAAAAAAGTCCATTGGAGCTAGATCTGGAGATCTAGCTGGCCATTTAATACCCCTTGTTTCACTTATAATACGGTCGTGGAAAGTATTTCTCAAATACCGTGACACGTCATTTGCATTATGAACGGAACAACCGTCCTGTTGGAGCCACACTGTATTTAAATTTACCCCTTGAAGATTTTGAATGGCGGGAATAACATTGTCTTGTAAAAGAGTGAGATATTTAGCCGTATTTAAATTCCCTTCTATAAAAAATGGACCAACTACATGATCGCTTAAAATACCGGTCCAAACGTTCAGTTTTTGAGGACGTTGGGTGCGACACACAATACTTCTGTGCTGGTTTTCTTGAGACCAATATCGAGAAATAGATGAATTGTGTTTACCATGTAAAGAAAATGAAGACTCATCGGTAAAAAGATTATTTTTTATGAAATTTTCATTCTGATTTGCCTTTTCCATAATAATTTCACAAAACTCCATTCTTCGAAATTGGTCCCCTGGATGCAATTCATGTGACCTAAAACATTTAAATCCGTTTTTTTTCCAAACGACCGCCACAGTTCTATTGCTAACACCCAACTCCTCGGCAACGCTTCTAGTAGTCCTCGAGCTATCTAACTCGAGTGTAGCACAAATCTGTTCAACCCGCCTTTCTCTTTCTTCGATTCTTTCAGGAGGAATCTCTCTTTTTTGGTGGCATTTTTTACACTCTTTCATACAAAAACAATTTTCAAAACTATTTACAGTGTTGTAAATTGTCTGTTTACAGGGGACAGGTCTTTCTTGAAATGTAAGAGAAAAAAGCTCCCCGCACCGTGTTGCTGAATTGCCTGCATAAAACTATTTAATTATTTGTACCTTTTCCTCTGGTGTATAAACAGACATTATGTACGATGGATTATTTGAACCGAAAATAACGCTCTTACTTTCACCGTCGCCACTCAAGGAATGAAATAACACAGACTACCAGACTGGCAACTTCCCTGAGAAATTTATCCGGTCAAGGTCGAGGCAACAGAAGCCAAATTCAGATGTCGCTCTTAACGCAAATGTCGTTTGAAACGTCAAACGTCGTCCATTGTTATTATGTTATTTATATTGTGTACTGTGATTGTGTTGTGCTGGTGATATTATTTTTGTAGAAACTTGACTTTTTAACATAGAATACGTAGTTTTTAGTGCCCTTTAAAAATTTCTATTTCCAAAGAGGAGTTAGGTGAGTGTTATTGTGCAAATATACATTGGATTACAGTAATATATAATATTGCATTTTACAGATTATTTCTTAAAATGTCTTCTGCCTTCTGCATTGTTTGTGAAACTGAAGAAGTTGATGTGCAAAAATTGCACTATTTTCCCAGGAACCTTCATAAGTAAGTGTGCATTTGCTCCAGTCTTTGTTTTTAGTTTTTGCACAGTGCAATACATATTTCTAAATATCGTAAGACTACTTCAAATTATTGTTCTGCCTTACCACAGTATCTACTTCAAATAAATAATTAAATATTATCGTTTTCAGATCGAAAATGTGGCAGGACTTAATGGGAATGAAAGTGTCAGAAAATACTATACGCCATCTTAGAATTTGTAATAAGCACTTCACAGTAGAGTCATACTCAAATGATACCGATTACATCCTCAATAGAAATGCAGTTCCTACCCGGTATCCATGTGGAGACACAGTAGAAACACAAAGGGATTGTACACCTGTACCCATACAGGTCGAGGAACCCAAAGAAGATATATGTCTACCATCGACATCACGTGGTCTTCGTGTTTCTTCTGCACATAATGAGGAATTAGAAAACCCGCATCCAGACACATCTAGTAGTGTGCCAAGTACTCCAGTTGATCGTTCATCAACACCTCTACCATCGTATACCAAATCTGGGGGATTCAGAGGCCAAAGTTCAATTTTTAAAAAATTGTGTCAAGAAGAACAACCCCAAGGAAGAAAATTATGTTTAAGGTAATTTCAAGAAAGGCAGATCACATATGAAAATTAAAAAAGTTGTGTAAAGAGCGAGCAAATAAAATAAAAGAAATGTGTGACCTGAGTAACTCTGATGTTGTCAGAAATATTTTTAAGGACCTAAAGTCAAGTACTGTTGACTTTTTAATATCTCAACTATACTGTGCAAAACCATATATTTCATCAGGTCCAGCGGGGGGATTCTAAGTTGCTATCGTATTAAGTTGATACGATACTACTGGTTCTAAGTACGTATCTTATAACAATTTTAACTCTTAATCGACAGAATACGCTTGATACCAAAGAAGTTATTGTTTCAGTCTTACGATATTATAACAGTTTACTCTATAACAACTTAGAATTTCAAACGACACGTGTTTGAAATTCGTTGCTATCATATCGATTCGATTCGATAGGAACTTAGAATCCGGCCACTGTAGTCATGTTTGCCTTGAGTTTTTTTTATTGAGGTACTAACCTCGTCATCACTGAAAATTCGAATTTGGAGAACAGTGTTATCATGTAAGAGGTTGCAAGGCGAGTATTTATTACAATTAATAAATGCACACGAAAAGAAATTAGCAAGAGAGTTCTTGTAAAATATAAATATGGTTCTCTTGATATTGATAATTTAATTGAATATAATAAAACAAAAGTGCCTTAAATATTAATAATAATAATAAACTGTCTTTATTTGTGGCGGAGTTCAGCAAAGCTACTCTTCCACTCGACCACATAAAAATACAAGTTTTATGATGTAATTTTTAAAGTATCTATTTAGGTTAAGGATATGTGTGTTTTTAATTCTTATGCTTTCTTTTATTATGTATTTTTCCTTTGTCATACTTTTTATTACATGTTTATTTATGTCTGACAAAATAAAGTTCTATGATGTATTACAAATTTGACTTTTAATTTCCTATAGTATATATATAATATGGCGTATTTGACATTGAAATTTGTGATCAAAGATTAAGCATGAAACGGCATTGCACTTTGGTCACAAATTTTAAATGTCAAATATGTACATAAACTGTAAGTTAAAGTAAACAAATGGTCAAATCTCCCGCGTCTGCAACTGTGGCGCCCTCTGAATTTGGCTTCTGCAAATCGGAGAGAGAGAGAGATAGATTTCTGGACAAAAATTTAACATTGAGTTGCCAGTCTGGTAGTCTGTGGAAATAAACAGTGCAATGCAACCCATGCTGTTCTCAATACGTCGCGCGCCGGCCTATCGGCCTCGTGCAGACATGGGTACAAGACACAAGCGACGTTGCAATTTTCATTCCCTATGGCTAATCGACAAGTAAACGCACTGTATGTTATAAGATAAAATATTGATTATTCAAATGCTGACTGTGCATATAGATAATTGAGCTTGCGATAACACTTTTTTTAATATTGTAAGATAAAGTGTTGATTAGTCAAATGCTGACTTGGCGCTCCTGACTATACAGGTAGGTTAATCAAAACAAATTGTTTTCTTCTTTGTATATAAGTAGAGGTATACTGTTAGGTGGGGATTTCATTATAAAACTCAAGCATTAATTTAAAAACTTTAGTCAATATTAAATTAGTTCAAGAGTAAATAATAAAATAGCAAGCCTTAAAAATGTGGATGACGTATGTGAGAGAAATTAAAATTGTGGATTTAGAAAGTGGTGTGAAACATTTAAGACAATTATTTTCAAATCTACGATTTGATGCAGAACATGAGGCGGTTTACGGTATGGGCAGATTTTGTACCGAAGAAGAATGTGATAATTTGGTTAGAAAGTATGAAGGAGGACTTGAAAAATGTGATGAATTTCTTAACCGAGAGATATGCGAGAACCGTTTTGTGCATGCTCTGATCGACTTGGGTTTGTGTGGATATTTAAACAGAATAACAGATTTTTTAAGGTCAGACCTTGCAGCAGAAGTAATGAGTCTTCTTGACACCGATGATGACTAAGATGATAGTGATGAGTAGCTAAGTTGAACTTATTATTTGTTAGTGTATTTTTTTGTTTGTTATAAAAAATTTTTGGAAAAAAAACAATAGAAATACAATACATAGAGTTTTTTATTATTTGAAATTTTCATACATTAGAAATAAATACATTTATAATTTCAATATTTTAAGTTCATGACATTATAAAATTTTCGTACAGATAGTATACATTAGAAAGTGCACACATACAATTATTATTTGAATGATAAAAACATTTTGCATCAGATTTTGATAAAGACGGTTGCTCTTCAAATTCCAGAACGGGTTGTGAAGTAAATTGTTTGATGTAAGTTGCCTTTTCCCCTCCTTTCACGTTAACACAGTCATCAGATGTAACCAAATTCTGAACAATTTTTCCAAACAGATGTAGTGGTGTAAATCCATCAGTCAGTCCACTTAATGCAATGGTAATTTTTTGTTAACCAACGAACTTGCCTCTGTAAGTCTGGTGAAAGCATCTCAAATGGATAGGGTGGTTTGAATATATAATGACATATTTTTATTCCATCATATGCTGCGAACTCTTTAACAATAAACTTGTTGTTTTCTATTTTAAATCCCTGAATATCGACAATAATTTTCATATTTTTAAACTTTGCAGTTCTTTTAACACTTTCACTTTTATACAGTACAATTCAAGTGCTTTTTTTAAATCTTGTAATTTTTTTCTGTCTTTTTAACTTTTGAGCATAGACTGATTTCATGTTTAAACTAATAATCTGCATCACTTTCTTCTCCTTTTATATAGGTAAAAAATGTCATGCGCAATTTAATATTGACGAACGATTTTTGTTAAAGGATTGTAGGTGAAATGTTTCTCATGCAGTATGAGACAATATGCATTAGTGTCTGAAGTAGTGGGGGTGTCAGTCTCAAACTCGATTCTCATAACCACTGACCCCGTTTGTAAGGCTTCCTTTTGACGGGAACAGTCGATATGAGCTATTGGTGCGATATCTTTGAATTCATTTGGGTTGAATATAGGTTGATTTATTTTATTAGGGTAATATGATTCTTGAAAATTAGCAAACATTTGATAGAGCGTTGCAAATTTATTATTTTTGAAGTCTAGATATAGATCATTATATGGATATCTTTCAGAATTCAAGAAAATTCTAATGCTTCTAAGATCGCAATTATCAAATTTACTCATATCAGTTTTATTTTTTCCTTTTCTATCTTTTTGGAATGCTATTATTACATGCCTAGGAGTTTCAACTTTAGTAGATGTTTTAACAGGCCATGTATGTCCGCTTGACGAGGGTAAATATGGGTATTCAATCAATTCTCTGCTTCTGAATGTTATAGGAAGATCCACATTTCTACTTACAATTTTATTTAATCGAAGTTGTTCTGACATGCCCACCGTGACGTGTAATTTAGAAATTGTGATTTTCGGCTTTTCTTGAGCCTTATCATCATCAGTATTTGTGATGCTGTCTAAATCATTACTATTACGTACCAATATTAATTCCTGTCGCATGTTAATGATTATTTTTCGAAAATCATCAAAGAATCCAGCCAGAAATTTTAATGGAATGCAGACATTGAAATTCCCGAATTCATCTGTTAAAATTTTGGGTGTCACACCTTTTTTCTGTTTAGGAAACCATCCAGCATTTTGCATGCAAACACTTTCATTTTCATTTAATGATAGATAAATAAATAGGGTGGAAACTAAACCATCATTTCTCACTGAATCTATTACTATTCCATTTAATTCATATCTAATTTCCCGAAACAAAAATGCTACACCATTATTGATAAGTTCCAAGTTGGTAGCTGCAGACCCATCCTCTTTTGTTAATTTTCCTTCGATATATAAATAACTATTACACGGTGCAGTATAGGCATCTAAATCTTGAACGGTAATTTTAGTTTCGTCATTATAATCCAGAGTACCAGATATATTAGGTTGGTATGTATGATATTGATACTCTACTACAGAGTTATCATTAAAAGGTTGTTCGGTTATATTCAGTAATTCCATTATACTAATACTTCGAATCCAACTGATTTTAAAAACTGTAGATTTTCCGATGTTATTCCGTTGAAATTATCTTTAGAACTGTTAACTTTTTTCCAACTCTTCCTTTTATAGTATGGCTGATGTCTATGAACGGGTAACCTTGAATTAAATATCAATACCATTTTTATTACCTAACTGATTTTCTAAGGTGGAGTCTAACAATTATTGTTCCTTTTTGGAAATTAACAAGATGTCCTTCTTGATCAACCACCTTGATTGCGATGTTGTTAATGGTTTTAACGCTCACCGGAAAGTAAATAATGTTTAGAGGCGATTCCACTATTTTATACCCAATTGGAACTGTTGGAAAAAACTGATGAATGATGTGAACAGGTTTTCCATTAAAAAAGGAACCAACTGCAATGTTACAGTCGACACAGATAGCATTTACTTTGGAAATTTTTACGGGGTGATCAGAAATATGTAGTGTATGAGCTTCCAACTCTCTTTTATCAAATCCTAATACCGAACCTAATGAATCTGCTCCTTTAAAACTAATTATTCTGTTGCTAAATATAGTTACCAAAGATATGTTAGTATTTAAGGAAATCTCTATAACTGCACCTTCATCTCTTTCCTTTATTGCTTCCACTATCTGTTTTATAATGTCATTAATTTCATAGCATCCTTCATACATTTCAGCTACACATTCATCATCGTTTCCTCCCCACCACACAAATTTATTGTTACTGTTGTCAATATTTGGAATAATATTGTAAGTATCAAAATTCGTCAATCCAATTTCATACTCTATATCATCCTCTAAATATATAGGTGGATTCAGATTATAGTTTAAAGCAGATCCTTCTCCGCTAAGAGCAAAAGTAAAGGACATAGTGCTGTGTTAACAATTTATTTTCAAATGAATTAAATACATTATTTGCATTGGTTATATAAAAAAATCAGGCATAAATGACCACAGATATATGAATTATAATTTTGTACAGAATCGTAATTATATGTTATTTTATTCAAGCTACCATCACTTAAAAAATATTTTCTCAACTCTTCTGGGGGCCTTAAATTTCCATAACTATCAAAATAAACTATTTTCTTATTTTTCTTTATATAGGCGATCCAGTGAGTTCCATCTCCATCATTAGTATCCAGATTTATTATCGCAGATTCCCTTTTTCTATTTTTTTTAGGGAGTGTATCTCTCATAAGAACACCTCGAAAATAAGGAATTTTAAGATTTTTCGCATATTTTATTATATCTATATTAGTTAACGGTCGATCAGGTAGCTTTAGTAGTTTTTTTTTATGAATTTTAAGATATAATCCAGAGCCTTTCTTATGAGTGCCCAAATATAAGCCTTTCCCCTTAGTGGCCTGTTCCATCACCAAATTATGCCTCTTTTGTTCAGTTATCACCGTACCATTTGACTTGACATCGTTAACTGCTTTTACAATACCGGCTACACCCCCTCCTACAGTTCCTAATGCTCCTAAAAGGAGTAATAAAATTGGAAGAATACCCCCTCTTTTTGGAGTTGGAATAATCCGCTGTCTTCGGTTTTTTGAGGGCTTTCTTTTCTTCTGTTTCACTGCAAACTTTAAATTCATTTGTCCACCTTTCTTCTGCTTCTTCTTCTTCATTGAATTATTGTGTATTCGATGCTTAAGACCCATTCCCAATTTACTCTTTAGCTTCATGACTCCACCAACTCCCAATGCAGCAAGCTTTTCACCGAAACGAGAATCGGGTGCTTTCACACGTTTAAATGCGGCTTGAGATAATTCCCTATCAGCTTGATTTCTTCTTTCAATGTCTTGAAATTTGGAATATGCTATATCATGTTCTCTACACGCTTCATCTAACGGATTAATTACTCTATCACCACGTCTTAATCTCTTTGAAAGTCGGGTCCCTGGACCACAATAATTGTAACCAAGAATGTGAAGTTCCACAGGAAGATTATTTATTATATTATTGAGTAAACCACGTCCTCTCTTTTTAGAGTTTCTAATACAAGTGAGTTGTGAACTTTTGATTCGATCCATTATATCTCAAGTCATAGAACCAAATGATTCTTCTCTTTGTAAAACAGCCATTTATATAACGTGAGAGGCAATGCTTAATCAGTTTTTAACAGTTCTCTTTATAATGAGGTTCGATTTCACGATCAATTTGGTGTGAATATTTATTGAATGGATACAATGCAGATTCAACAACAAGAAACAGTTTTACCAATAGTGAATCACGATAAGATTTCTAATACAAACACTTTTCGAAAGCATGGTATTTTATTTGGTGGGCAGTCGAAACGAGGGCTTTGATTAGGAAGTTCTGGATCCGGAAAAACAAATGTAATGCTCAGTTTGTTGGAACATCCCAATGGTTTACGTTTTGAAAATATTTATTTGTATTCTAAATCCCTTTATCAACCCAAATATGAATACTTGCGAACATTAATGGAACCTATAAAGGAAATAGGATATTTTGAATACAATGATGGTGATGCAGTAATACCCCCTGAGGAAATAAAGTCAAATTCAGTAATTATATTCGATGATGTAGTTTCTTGCAATCAGAGCGTAATTAAAAATTATTTTTGTTTCGGGCGTCATAGAAATACTGACTGCTTCTATTTAAGTCAGACTTATTCATCCATCCCCAAGCAGCTGTGTAGAGATAACGCGAATCTTCTTGTAATATTCTCTCAGGATATGACTAATTTGAAACATACTTATGATGATCATGTAAACGTTGATATGTATTTCCGAGATTTCAGAGAACTTTGCGCATTTTGTTGGAACGATAAATATGGATTTGTTGTAATAGATAAAGATTGCGCTATCAACTCTGGGAGATATCGAAAAGGATTTGATCAATTTATTCATATATAAAGTGACTGCATTTAATACCGCTAACCATTAGCCATGGACCATCGGGTGGTAGCAGAGCTGTTAAAAACAAGAAAAGCATTAAAGCAAAAATATAGAAGTTTGAAAAGTGACACTGCTAAGTCGCAATTAGCACTGGAAAAAAATTATAAACCTATAACACAACCTCTGAATGAATTGGTATCAACTCTCATTAAAACAGAAGCTATTCCTCAAAAAAATGATTTTAAAAAACAACTGAAAGAAGTCAAGAGAAAAAGTTTAGACCCTCACCTGAATTTTCGAACACCTCTTAGTTATAATTTATCAGCTCCTCATGATTTGGAAGAGCAGACGTTTCAATATGATTCAAGTCAAGTCCAACCTGAAATTTCTAAAAGTTTTTTGGATGAAACTTTCCCAACAGCAGTGGCAGATATGGAAACAGAACACCAGCGTTATTTGGAACAATTCCAAGCACCACTAGAGCATAGCATATATAGAAGATAGAATTAACGATACCAAAGGAGATTTTGATGATACCTTTGGTATTTATTACGATCCATCTGCAAAAAAAATTGCGATTGGTGATTCAACTGTTGACTTTGACGGAGCTGATTTTATCATTAATGATGAATTTAAATATAAGGGTACACCAGGATTGTATGAACTAATGTTTAAAAAGTTTCCAGCAGGTTATCGACCACCAGATGTGAATGAATATATCGATATTATTAGAAAGACCAATGCTCATTATCTAGGTTATGATCCGGAGAAAGGTCTGTCTACATCAAATGCAGTCAAATTTAAGGATATTATTAAGCCAAGGGTTACGAACTTGTATGCGATGTCTCAAGAAAAGGCTAAGAAATCTGTACCAGCAACACGCACTAAGGGGCAAAGAGAAAGAGCTGGTTCACTTCCTACAATTGTATCACTGAGAAATACAAGAAGTAAAGCTAAAACAGGAGGGAAATTAACAATGATGGAATTAAATAATAAAAAGATTGAATATAAGCATTTCGATGACTATAATGAAATTATAGACCGACTAAAGCTACTCATAGCTTCACAGTTAGCCGGAAATACGGGGCATAATAACGAGATAGTTTCAATAATAGAGGAATTGAGAGAGGCCAAAATAATAAGATAAATAGTGTGTTGAGAAAGTTAAAGTTTCATTTGCTATCTGTCAAAAGTAGAAAAATATTGTTTATATACTTAAATTTTGTATACATATCCAATAAGTGACAATGACTGACATTAAAAAAGAAATAGTAAACGAAATTCATAAACCGGCTAGAAAATATTTTAAACGAAGAAGAGTAATTGTTAAAGGTATTAATGACCTTTTTCAAGCAGATCTTGTAGAGATGATTCGCTACGCTAAAAAAAACAAAGGTTATAAGTATATTTTAGTGGTCATTAACGTATTTTCAAAATTTGTATGGTGTGAGCCCGTAAAAAGTAAAAGTGGAAAAAATGTTACACAAGTAATGAAAAAAATCTTGTCACATATCAAAGTGCGACCCAAAAATTTGCAAACAGACATGGGCAAAGAATTTTACAATAAAGAATTCAAAAAATTAATGAATGACCGGAAAATTAATCATTATAGTTCTTACACATCCCTTAAAGTAAGTGTTGTAGAGAGAGTTAATAGAACTTTAAAAAATAAAATGTGGAAATTATTTAGCCTACAAGGGACTTACAAATGGATAAACTTTTTATCAGATGTTGTTGCCGAATACAATAACACCAAACACAGGACTATTGGAATGAAACCTAAAAATGTTATGAAGAAAGATGAAATGTTCAATGTTAATATTAATTAAAATCCAGATCCAAAATAAGACATTTATTTTCCTAATAATTATATGTACAGTGTGGCCATATCTTTTATGGCTTAGGTTGCGATAATCTTGTTATTACATAAGTACATCATAGTAATCGGAGAGAGAGAGAGAGAGTGTAACATATTTCCTCTATGTACGTCGTCGTAATCCCAATTCTCTAATCGAAGTTCCAGGACATAACAGACGCGACTAAGAAATCTGTTTCAGGAGAGATCCAGTTCAACACACTTGAATCAATCTGGCAGGAGGTCCAGTTCAACGCACTCGGATCCTCCCTAACAGATACTTGGCCAGCGGCTGCCACGACGCCGGAGAAACTTGGGCTTCCGTTATCCCAGTTCAACACACTCGAGAAAGGTGAAAGTCAAGCTCTGAATTTACTGGTTTCTGGCTAGCTATTTTATACCCAAAAATCACGGTCACGTGGTTTTGCACCCGGCACGAAATGCACACGGCACGCAAGTTGCGGCCTGGTGAAGTTAGAATTAAAAGTTAACAAAAGAACTAATCAGGTATTGAACTAATCTAAAACTGAACTACTTGATCCATGCATGATTAAAATAAGTTAAACTGGAATGAAAGTATACAGTATTCCTGTAGTATTGTATACTTCATTACAAGTTCCAGGACATAACAGACGCGACTAAGAAATCTGTTTCAGGAGAGATCCAGTTCAACACACTTGAATCAATCTGGCAGGAGGTCCAGTTCAACGTACTCGGATCCTCCCTAACAGATACTTGGCCAGCGGCTGCCACGACGCCGGAGAAACTTGAGCTTCCGTTATCCCAGTTCAACACACTCGAGAAAGGTGAAAGTCAAGCTCTGAATTTACTGGTTTCTGGCTAGCTATTTTATACCAAAAAATCACGGTCACGTGGTTTTGCACCCGGCACGAAATGCACACGGCACGCAAGTTGCGGCCTGGTGAAGTTAGAATTAAAAGTTAACAAAAGAACTAATCAGGTATTGAACTAATCTAAAACTGAACTACTTGATCCATGCATGATTAAAATAAGTTAAACTGGAATGAAAGTATACAGTATTCCTGTAGTATTGTATACTTCATTACAGCTTTCTCAAAAGGATATACTCCTAACTAGTCTAATGAAATTTTCAAAATTATAAAAGTTCTTCAAAGTAATCCTAGAACTTATGATTTGGAAGATCAAGAAAAGATCAAGAGATCAAATTCAGGGACGTTTTTATGAACAAGAAATACAAAAGGTGAAATATCCTGATATATATCTTGTGGAAAAAGTTTTAAGAAGAAAAAAAATAAGTTATATGTCAAATGGCTCGGACTAAGCAAGAAATATAATTCATGGATTTCAAATAATAACATTGTATGATCATAATTTGTGTGTATATTATTACTTATTTTATGTATTATATATATATATTTCCCGAATAAAAACAAATATTCAAGCATAAAACGTATTTTATTTTTAAAAAATCTTTTTTTCTTCACATACAAATATAAAAATGGTTACATATGATTAAGTATTATTTAATTTATAATATCTATTATATACATTAGATCTATGACTACTATTTAAAATAGGACTAATAATATTTGAAATTTCTTCCATTCTCCTACTAAAGCGCATTCTATCGATAGCTACAATTTCCCAGTATATCTTCCTTGATGATCTATATGCAAAATTCCACGTCACCATAAAATGAGTTTTATTGTCACTTAAGTTGAATGTCACTTTCTTCATCTTTACACTCTACCACGACGAAATTCAGTTTCAAATGCATCCGGATAAACGTAAATTAATTCCATGAGCATGCAAATATTTGCTGTATTGCAATTTTCGCTTTGCTCAATAAGATTTCTTGCATTTTCAAACACATTTCCTCCTTCCTGTTGTAGTTTACTCAGTACATCATTGAAATAACCTTGGAACTGTAGTCTTTTTAACATATTAATCGTATATCTAATAAGTGGTAATGCTTCCCACAAACGGCAAATTGATTCATATCCCAGGTAAATGCATGAGTAATTTTTTATAATTGTTACAACTCTAGAATAGGAAATTTGCTCAAATCTAATAGAAAAACTACCAGTATCTATTGATTCCACTGTGTCATTGGTGTATACATAATTAGTCATTACACCTTGATACGTAAGAAAATTGATCCACTCCTTTTCATCAAAAATTATTACATCATTTTTATTCCCACTTAGTTTTACACATGGATTATAACGATAGTCACTTGATAATCCTGTTGACACAAATTTACTTCTTGATTTATTCAATTGATATCTTCGTTCACCAGGTACTACTATTTCATTTTTGTTTTGCGGTGCTGGAGGTAAATTATTAAATAAATCATTAAATGGTAATTCTGGCAAACTAAATATACTGTCACTATAACTCATATTGAACACTTAAAATTTCTGGAACTGTTCTATACAAAACTGTATTATAATGCAGATTACACCTGTTTATATAAGTATAATCAGTTAATATTTCTTAAGTGGGGGTATTACAGTCACAATATTCCCACCACTACTATTATCCCCCCACCACCACCACCACCAACAAGAAACAAGTTATCCAGCAGGTGCTCTAATAGGTTGGATATCACAATTATCACAAACGGTGACTATTTTTATATTTTTGGATGCACCATATTCATTTAATACGCTTTTACATCTAACACATATCCACACACAGGCAGGCATAATTTTGAACGCTTCAAATAGTGTAAGACATCTATTGCATTCCTTTGTATTTCATGTCATTACCCATGAGAATTCTATGACATCCCCCCACTCCTCCCCAAAATAGGTGGGGAATCAATGGTGGGGGATCTATTTTCAAACGTTATTCAAATGTATTGCATTGTTCAGTAGTTTGTGAGCAGTTAAACATGGGCGATTAAAATTGCTCTAGCCGGTTTAGTTTATACAGGTCATAATGATATCGTTAAGTGTCCAATATGTCAAATTGTGTTATGTAATTGGCTGGAAGGTGATGATCCCACAGCAGATCATCTGAGATGGAGTCCTAATTGTCCATTCTTTGATGGGAATCCATTATATATTAAAAGGGGGGTAATTCCGTTTTATAAAGATAAAGTGACTTTTGAGAGTCGCATGGAAACATTTGAGGATGGGCTAGTAGACAATATCGAAAATGACAAAAGTAATAATATAGCATTTTAGGTTGACTTTTCAATATGTTATAAACCTAATTTCAAGGTAATTTTATCACTATTATTAATTTTATTGCAAAATGAATATGCTTAAGATAGAGTGGATTTAAAATAAGACAGTTTGCCGGTTATCTCGTGACGTAATAGCGTAACATGCGTGCGCATTCAATATAACGCCGACAGAGCCACTCATACGTTTTGCAAAACTTTGTTGGCTCCGCCCTTCCACTAGCGCTCGTTTCTCTGTTGATTACGCTATTACGTCATAGCCAACAGAATAGCCCAAACATTCGCGGCAATATCTAACCGTTTAAACATAGTTTAAACTTCATGACTTTTTTTCTACTATAAGGCATTATTAAAAAAATAAAATAAAAAATACGGGTCAACTGTTTTTACGTGTAGATGTTATTAAAATAATAATTAAAAAAATGTCTACTTGCCCATTGGCCACCTCAGATGCACCCAAAACCTAGAGAATTAGCTGAAGCAGGTTTCTACTATGCCGGTAGAGGAGATCGAGTTGTATGCTTTCACTGCGGAATAGGTTTAAAGGACTGGGGTCCTGGAGATGATGTATGGGAACTGCACACCCGCGTTTCTGATAAATGTGAATTTAATAAACTTAAGAATGTAAAAAATATTCCCCCATTACCACTTGATGTAAAAGATGTAGAAAATAAACAAGTGGAATTTTTTGATAATAAACTTTTATGTAAAATTTGTTTCACAAATGAATTATCTGTGGTTTTTATGCCCTGTAAACATCTGGTTCGTTGCAGTGATTGTTCAGTTACTTTTGAAGAATGTACTATATGTAGAGAAAAGATTGTTTATTTCTTGAAAATATTTATATCATAAGTATAAAAAATAAAAAGTTTATAGTAATTCGAGTGTTTTATTTCTCTCAAACAATTAAAACACCTAGTTAAGATGCAAGTTGCCATTGGTACAATACACATTAGTATAACTTAAAAAGTCAGTCATATAGCATGTCCCTTTCTCTTTTGAATGATCCAGCGTATGGGAATTCTATGACATTCCCCCCTTCCCAAGATAGGTGGGGGCATCAATGGTGGGGACATCTTTGGTGGGGGGTGGGGAGCTGTGGTGGGGGGAGAATAGTAGTGGTGGGGGGATAATAATAGTGGTGGGAGGAGCTGTCACAGAAATCCCATTTCTATACTACTAATGAGCAGTGTTAAAGGTCTTTTCCACGTAAAGTGAGTGAGTTATAATGAAAAAAGGAGGGACATATAATATTTTTTTTTAAAATCGATGTGTTTCATAATTGCCATTTCCACCAAAATTAAAATTAATCGTATTCCGTCTAGATTTAACTTTAATATGAAGAGTTTATTGGATTCCAGCCGTTTGGCTGCTTTGGAATGCATACTTTTCAAAAAAATCACGATTTTAAGAAAAAAAATTTTTTTTCATTTTTAAAAGAAACACATTTTTTTCATAATATTTCAAAAATAATGAAAGATACGTAAAAAACTAATGATAAAAAATGTAGGTCTATTTTTGGCAACAATTTTAGTTTTTTTTTCTTTCTGTCAGACCAAAATTGACGGAGATATGACTGTTTAAAGAGCGTGCGGTAGCGCAGTCATAGTCTCTGTCGAGCCCTTTGACCCTTCACCGTTTCAAAATGAAGGATTTTACACCACATGTCATAATTACCTTTAAAATGGTTTTTTTAAAGTTGTGATAGCTTTAAAATTGAAGGAGTTATGGTCCAAAAACTAAACGGTTTTTTTTCTATTTAGTAAAATGAAAATTTCGGAGCACAAAAATTTGGAGCAGAGTGAAATATGAACTGAAAATATGAACCCAAAACTATTGTCTTATATATATATCCATATATAGCATATTTATATATATATAAATATATATATATATATATCCATATATGGCATATTTATATATATATATATATATATATATATATATATATATCGGAAACATACGCACGAATACATACAAACGTTCATATATGTATATCCAATAAAATCCAATCCAATAAAAACTGCAGATCCACCTGCACCGCAAGATTTACTTAAAATGATTTTTTGCAACTGCAAAAAAGGTTGCGGAGCCACTTGCGGATGCCAAAGAGTCGAGCTGTTTTGCAATGTAACTTGAGGAACAGACAGTGGAGATAACTGCCAGAATAGCCCTCCAATTGACCCAGAAGATCTTGATTACGACAGCAACTCCAATATTGAGTCATGAACGATTGGTGTAATAGTTTTTTTATGTATTGTAATGCTCTTGTTGCAGAATTTTTTATAATTAATTACTAATTTAATCTAGTACATTTCCAGATAACTTGTAAGTTTATATTTTATTCAATAAAAAGTGTCAGATTACTTAATCTATAATTAAATTATTTTTAATTGTATAAACATATATTTTCAATGTTTTAATGTAGGGGTAGTTTTAAGGGTTGAAAAGGGGTTAAAAATATGATAATTAAGGTAGAGAACGTAAAACAATATTTACTCTATATTTAAATCTTTTTAAGTTATACAAAAGTATTTTTGTAATTTTCTTCAATTTAGGGGTCGTTTGCAGGGGTTGTAAATTTTTTTAGGGGTTGAAAATGGTTTAAACATGAGATAATTGTGTTAGAGAACACTTTACGATTTCACTCCTTATTATTAAATACGTTTTCTAGCGATAAAATGGCTCAATGTCAATTTTTTCATTAAGGGGTCGTTTTCACCCCTTAAAAATAAAACACGGAGGTCGGGTCAATATCACTTTTGAAGTTAAGGGTAAGATAAGCCTAATTCCAAAATTTCATTTAAATCGGTTCGTAGTAAAATATTTCGGAGGTAAGACCCTATTTTTCGCTTCAATGACTGCACTAGTTACCGTTTATAAATTCTATCCTAGACAAGCTAAAAGAAGCTAAATTTATATCAACTTTAGATCTACGTTCTAGCTACTGGTTGATACCTTTAACCGATGATAGTAAACCAATAACGGCTTTTACAGTTCCAGGCAGGGGTTTATATCAATTTAAAGTTTTACCTTTTGGCCTCCACTCTGCTCCGAGCACATTTCAGAGACTTTTAGACAGAATTATTACTCCAGAAATGACGTATGCTTTCGCATACCTAGACGACATCGTGATTATAAGTAAAACATTTGAAGAACATCTGAAACATTTAAAAGATATTTTCAAACGGCTTTTAGAAGCAAATTTGCAATTGAATCCAGATAAATGTAATTTCTGTAGAAAGGAACTTAAAATATCTAGGCCACCTAGTATGCCAAGAAGGCATTAAAACAGATCCAGATAAAGTTAAAGCAATTCTAACTATCCAAGTACCGAAAAACGTCAAACAATTACGTCATTTTCTCGGAATGTCGTCCTGGTACAGAAGATTTATACAGGGATACTCAGAAATTGCTGCACCATTGAATAGACTTTTAAGAAAACACACACGCTGGAAATGGTCTCAACTCGAAGAAAAAGCTTTTAATACCTTAAAAAAATCATTAACCGAAGCCCCCATATTAAATTGCCCTGATTCCTCAAAAACATTCTACCTGCAGACGGACGCATCAACAGAAGGTTTAGGTGTGGCTCTCATACAAAAAATCGACAACCAGGATCGAGTTATAGCATATGCAAGCCGTTCTTTATCCAACGCTGAAAGGAAAATGTCTGCGGTCGAGCTCGAATGCGCAGCAATCGTTTTCGGAATAAGGAAAAACCTACATTATCTGATGGGATATAATTTTATAGTCGTAACAGACCATCAAAGTTTAAAATGGTTAAATTCTATAAATTCCCCTAGTGGACGTTTAGCCACGTGGGCAATGGAATTGCAACAATACGACTTTGAAATAAAATACCGAAAAGGAGCACTAAACAAATTTGCAGATGCGCTTTCCCGCCAACCAATCGTCGAACAAAATACAGATATCGACGAATTTCTTTTTACTATCGGAGAAGCCGAAAACTGTGAATGGTACCAGAACACCGTCAGATTAGTTAAAGAAAAACCCGATAAAAAACCAGACTACTGCTTGGAAAATGGAAATCTTTATCGTCATGTTTAGACAAATAACGGTTTTACTGACGACGAATTCTCCAACCCATGGAAGTTGTGTATCCCGCAGCAGAAAAGAAAACAAATTTTGTTCGAAAATCGTGACGCACCTAGTGCAGGTCACTTAGGAATAGCAAAAACTATCATCCGAATTTCAAATAAATATTACTGGCCTAGAATGCACAGAGATATAACCAACTATATTAGACGATGTTCCAGCTGTCAAAAATAGAAACAATCACAACAACAGCCCGCTGGAAAAATGCAATTTCCAAAAGTAAACGGATGTTGGGATACTGTTAGTATAGACATTGTAGGCCCGCTCCCAAGGTCTAGCAAAGGTAACACAAATAGATTCACGCAGGATAGATTCACTAAGTGGGTAGAATGCCACCCTGTACGAAAAGCAACCTCCACTACGGTCTGTACAGCCCTGAAAGAAAAAATTATCTCCCGTTTCGGATGTCCAAATAGCATTATCACCGATAATGGCAAACAGTTTACAAGTAATGAATTTACTAACATGTTGTCTGAATATGGTATTACACACCGTACTACTACACCATATTCACCCCAATGCAACCCCGTAGAGA
The DNA here is from genome assembly GCA_963675555.1 of Leptura quadrifasciata. NCBI lineage: Eukaryota > Metazoa > Arthropoda > Insecta > Coleoptera > Cerambycidae > Leptura > Leptura quadrifasciata. The sequence continues at coordinate 115,775,111 of OY776673.1, forward strand.
GGACAAATAAAGTTTTAAAAACCATGATAGCTCAGTATACAGAAAATGATCACCGGAAATGGGACCAATATTTACCCGAATTTACATTGGCCATGAATTCCGCCAGACATGAATCCACTGGGTTTTCACCAGCTATGCTGAATTTCGGAAGAGAATTAACGTTACCTGGCATCCTTAATAAGGAACAACCCTCCGCAAATTTACCTGACGCCAATGTTCCACCAACACGCATAAAGAACCTAGAAAAATTGTCAGAAATTTTTGAACTAGTACAATTAAACTTGGCAAAGGCCTACTAGTCACAGAGCCGACACTATAACTTACGCCGCCGAGACAGGACCCCGCGTGTTGGAGACCGAGTTATGAAAAGAGAGCACCCGCTGTCCTCAGCAATCCGAAATTTTAACGCAAAACTCGCTTCAAAGTTCTCAGGTCCATACATAGTGGAACGGACTATGTCACCAGTAGTAGTCGAGATCAGACTCCCCACCCGCCGGAAAGTGGAACGAGTCCACAAAAAGGCATATACATGAAAGAAGAGTTCCCAGCTCAGTCGTGCCGAGTCTTAGTTAGTGAAATGTCTTCACCACCAACTTTCGAAATACCCTCACCACTACCGAAGGTCCGAGACGAAAGTTTTCAAAATCTATATTTTTATTATAGTCCCGACACTTTTAGAAAGTTTTATAAACATGGAACCACACCGGTGTCGGAAATTTTATAAACAGAGGCCAGGCACCCAGCTTTACTTTCACCACTACCGACAACTCCAGACAGTGTTAAGATCACTAGAACGCCGCCTTTGGCTCAAATGTCTCCGGATGAAGCTACCCGCCGCAGGTTTTTAGATTTATTTGGCCCCAGCCCTGATGCAAATACGGTTGTCAGCCCGACGAAACCTGCGACTCCTGGTAGAAGCATACCATGCCTAGCGGCCTTCTTCGAGGACGAGGGTTCCCCTAAAAATCCCAGCACCCTCACTGCTAAGTTCCCCAAAAAGGTGTCCGAGACGAAACCGGGAAACAAGAGGAATCAATGGAAGAGACCTTTTCGTATAAGGAATCCCAACGGCACCGTAACGAGAATTTATAAGCCGCTCGTCTCCGGCATTTCCCGTCTCCCCGGAAATCCATAAAATTTCCTCATTTATTTTCTCGCCAGGAAAAGATTAATTTTAATTTTATATTCTGTTTAAAATACATTTATTTCTTAGATTCATTTATTATATTTCATATAACTTGTTAAAAGCAAAGGATAGATTTATATATAAAGATATCAATATCTCAATTAAATGTTTTATTGAATTTTTTTTGATAGCGTATTTTGGGAAAAAAAAACAACAAAAACTTATTTACCTGCTGTTTGAACCATACTTATACTATGTTTCTTTGTTTTAAGATTGTTCCCACAGATGACTCCACGCCTGCATTGTACATATAACCAGAGGCGTACTACAATTTTTTTTAAGAAGGGCACCCTGATGTTTTGACCCGTTTCGGAATCAGATGATGGATTCCGAAAAACTTGTTCGCTTGTTGTATTATTGTTTATGTAAAATATATAAAATAATTTTAACTTACCTGTTTAGTTTTAAGATGTATGTTGGACAACAATTTTTTTTTTGATTAGTAGAGAGAGATTAGTGCGAAGAAAGGGGGGGAGTGCAATGAAGTATACATTACTACAGGAATACTGTATACTTTCATTCCAGTTTAACTTATTTTAATCATGCATGGATCAAGTAGTTCAGTTTTAGATTAGTTCAGTACCTGATTAGTTCTTTTTTAACTTTTATTTCTGACTTCACCAGGCCGCAACTTGCGTGCCGTGTGCATTGCGTCCCGTGTGCAAAACCACGTGACCGTGATTTTTGGGTATAAAATAGCTAGCCAGAAACCAGTAAATTCAGAGCTTGGCTTTCACCTTTCTCGAGTGTATTGAACTGAGATAACCGGAAGACCAAGCTTCTCCGGCGCCGTGGCAGCCGCTGGCCAAGTATCTGTTAGGGAGGATTCGAGTGCGTTGAACTGGACCTCCTGTCAGATTGATTCGAGTGTATTGAACTGGATCTCTCCTGAAACAGATTTCTTAGTCGCGTCTGTTATGTCCTGGAACTTCGATTAGAGAATTGGGGTTACGACGACGTACATAGAGGAAATATGTTACACTCTCTCTCTCTCTCTCTCTCTCTCTCTCTCTCCGGTTACTATGATGTACGTATGTAATAACAAGATTGTCGCAATCTAAGCCATAAAAGATATGGCCACACTGTACATATAATTATTAGGAGAATAAATGTCTTATTTTGGATCTGGATTTTAATTAATATTAACATTGAACCCTGGAATAATCTCCAAACCAGCTACCCAGCAAAACAAGCATCACACGTGTGAAAGTGCAGTTATCATGCATGCTTTCTCAGGATATAACACCACAGAATAACACCACAGAAATTAGACAACCCCCAATTCCAGAAGCCAGGGCTTGTGCGGAAGGGGGTTACACATTGAAAAAACGCGGACATACAACCATTTCCTCCGACAGTGCCAGTACCGGAGCCAGGATTCGAACCCGGTGGTGCGATGTCCGTGTGAAATTAATCGCGATTGCCACCTCGCGCCTTAACCCACTCGGCTATCGACCAGTCAGACCAGAATTATTTGTTTTTTGGTTGAAGACTGCATGAGTCATAAGTTTCTTATTTAGTAAGAGTACTCAATACCATCACTTAGTTAATCCAGTATTAATATTACGCTGGCGGACAATAAAAAATATCAATATATGGTAATGAAAAATGTCTTTTAACTTATTATAAAAAAATAAAACTAATGGTCATTTTTAAAAGCTGGCGGGGAGTATAGTGCTTATGTCTAACGTGTTTTATGGGCATTTTATTTAAGCCTATTGAAAATGTTTGCGATAATTAAAGGAAATCTATTAGATTCCCACACTATATTATTGATACCCCTAATACCATGATTGCTACGCCCCTGATAGTAGTTTAAGTGCATTAATTAAACAGTAAAGAACTTTACTATGCGATTTTAACATATAAAAAATGTGACTTGTTATGAACATATGTTTATTTACTAATTAAGGATAAAAAAACTCCCATATGTAAGTTAAGTGAACATCTTATGAGAAAACAATATTTTTCTCAGGACTGATATTACTCATAGCAGATGACTAATAAACTGGCTAAATAATGTTTTATTAGCTAACCTGAATTTTACGCCTTGTGTGAAAAAAATAGAGGTATTACAATTACCAAATAACCACGAATATGCAGAATATTGTTTTACATTAATTAGTCTTTATTTGTTTAAAGTGTTTATTATACAGGGTATGGTTATTTAGTCTGTAACATGAACAAAGGAGTCTTAGCCTATGTTCTTAGCCATATTACTATTTTCAATATACCGTGTGTAACACAATGTACGTGTCAATTTATTTAAACCGGGTATGGTCTAGACGAGTTACATCCTGCCTCGCGCGCGTCATTACCCCCACCCCTAATCTGATCACTGATCGTGATCACTGGTCCGCTCCGGTCACATTTCCATTTCTTTACTACTTTCAGGATAATACAAATTGTAACGAACGATAAGTGTGATAAATACTCCTTTGTACACGACAATTTATACCAAACTGAGATTTTATTGCTTGTCGAATAACGAAAACAGCAAAAAAATATACAAAAAAAATTACAGTAAAGGACCGGTTAAATACTATTTGCTCATTTCAATGGATTGGAAGAAATGGCCCCACTAAATGACACTAATAGATAAAGACGTGTGTCAATCAAAATGGACAACACGCCGAACACCTATTATAAATTTTTCTAATAAATTATTTGAGTGAACCTCTTTTTTTAAGTTTATTCCTGAATTTGACACTTATTTATTTATAAAACGAAATGATTGCAATTAGTCATAGGGAAGTACTTACAAAAAATGTTCGTTTTTCATTTCTACATCACATCGTCGAAAAATATACAGGGTGTTCCATTTGAAAAAATTGAGAAAATTCAAATTAAAATGTTTTGGCCACCATGTACATTTTTGGGACATGAAAATGATTCAAAAACATTAATTATAGATGTCTCTTAACTGGTATTCACATAAGTTTTTCTTAAAACCCATAATTGTGACTGTGGTGATTTTTTTAATATCTATCTGCAGATTGCATTATTTCAACAAAAAAATTACATTCAAGTGATTGGGAGATATTCAATGCTAATATAGAAATGAATAGAGCCTAGAAAGGGACTTCAAAAAAATGTACTGATATACATAGCATTCCATTTAAAAAAAAGGCACTTGGTCCTGTAATTTCGTCTTGGCTCGCCCTGTATGTTCGAAAATAATTTCCAGTTATAGACTTTTTTATCTAGTTTACTTGCAATTTTGTAAAAAATTTCTAGCTATCGTAGAACTCGAGATATCGAGGTCCGACGCACTATTGCCCCACCCTGTATTCTCTGTGGTTCCAATACAGGGCAGGCACAATGACGCGCAATATGGCGACTTGGCTCGACCTTGAAAAGTTAGTAGGCAACGAGCTAAACCCTTCGACCATATATATATATGGTCTAAGGCTAAACCACAGTATAATTTCTTATGCTGTGGCTAAACTACACCAGTGCTGGCCAGTGGATTTTACACTGAGCAAAGGAATACTAAAGTCGGTGTTGCCATGAGGTCAAGACGAAATTACTGACAAAACTTGATTGCATTCCTGGCATTTCTTGGCAAAATTTAAATATTGTATTCCTCGCAATTCCTGACAATTTTATAGTTCCAGGTCAGATGATTTATTTTTTCGAAAAATTCCTCAGCGAATTTTGTGATAATTAGGAGAAAAATAGTGGGAATTAGATGTATATGTTTTAGAAAACAAATTTTTGGAACCTGTGTTGAAAAAGGGCATGAAGGTGCTGAAAACAGATTTTTTCACGTTTTCCATGCGAAAGAAAAAAAAATTTTTATTCAAAAAATAGGTACTTTGAAATTGCTCGTAAAAAGACGAAAAAAATTAGTTTTTGGCAATTGAAATCGGTCAATAACTTTTTACACACAAAATTATAAACCGCTAAATATGACCATTTTTTGCCATTTAATTACAGGGACTGTATATAATTATCGTAGGAAAGTTGTTTAAATTGTAGCTTTTGTTGGTACCTACCTACTCTATAAATTTTATTCAAAAATATTAACAACTTTTAGTGGAAAGAAATAGCGAAAATGTAAAAAAGGTGTTTCCGAAAAACGGCGTGGAAATGGTCAAAAATGGTCATAGAACAATTTTTCAAAAAGCTATTTGTTCCTGATGAAATTCTCTATAACCCTATTATCTTTAAATTTTCGTAAGGTTTCATTTAGTACCTTAAAAAAGCATTTGAAAATCGGGCTATTTCTGAATTTTGAACATTCGTGCGCTTGAGTGGAGAGGAAGTGACGCATGGTAATCGAAGCGCGATCATTTAACGGCACTTCAAGTCCGGCTGCGGGAGAAACTTCCCACGTTTTTTCAAACAGTTTCCGCAGTTGCCGCCCTCTAGCTCCCTTCCTAATCATTTTATCGCGTTCTGGCCGGGAGGAAATTGAATGTTAATAAAAAGCTATCAAGTGGCCAAAAGGATTTTTCCCCCACCGTGCCAAAAGAACTGTTTGGAAAAAACGTGCAATTCTTATTTCGCGCACCAAGTGTTTTGTTTGTTTGCGACAAAAATCATTTTATGCGAGTGCTATCTTGTAGCAAATAAAAAATAAAAAATGTACGTCAGTCTGATCGCGATAGGTCAATTACTTATACTTATACTTATCAGCATGTGAAATATTTTTGTTTTCCCCCTCTCCCTCCCCTCTTAATTATTCCACAGCCCCCAGCCCAAGGATTGTAACAGCCTCCGACCCAACAGAATATCCGCCAATACCCTTCTATTAAATAAAAATTGGATTCTCAACTCCACTCCTTCATGATAAAAAATGAATTTTAATTATATATTTAATTTTTGCACCTTGGATTCGCGATGTCTCGCGAATCAATAGTCTGACGTCGATGAGGTTGTGAATAAAATTTGCTTGCGAGTTATCATCAATCATCATGTCATTCCAACTGCTAACCGGTAGCTCCTACACAGAAAATAAGTAGAGGAACGCTGAATATATAGAACCGGGGAACTAAAAACTTGTTTTCCTTTTTCACCGAATCGAATATACTTACCAATACGCGATTTTTTTTTTTTTTATACATTTATTTAACGTCGGCCTATTTCCGCTACTGAGGCCTAACACCGACGCCTGTAGACGAGCTACCCCCAACCAGGAATTTTTGCCGCACCTCTTCCCTTAAGAAGAGTAGGGATCTTTTACTTGCCTAACATTTAATAGACAAGGGACCGACGGCTTTACATCCTCTCCGAAGGATGGTATATCTCCTATACAACCCTCGCCTAAGGTTGTATAGCTTCCGCGCATACACTGATATACAAGCCTCTGAAAGATGTGTGAGGCGAGAACGCGGTTTCCGTTGGAATGGTCACCAATCCAAGTACTAACCGCGCCTGTCGTTGCTTTACATCGCATACCGAAGTATGTACATAGTAAAGACGCACCTACGCTCGTCCCTCCAATACGCGATTGCAAACGAGATTTAGTCAAAGCCGTTGGTGGCCGTTGTAAAGCAAAGAATTTATATATAATTTCTTTGTTGTAAAGAGGCATTAAGTCGTAGTATCGTCAATCGACAGTCTTAAAATCCATCAAACTAATTTTGATATGAATCAAAATATATGATATGAATCTGTTAATAAATAAAAAAGTTATTCCTAGCAAATTCCTGGCGTTAAGTCAATCCTGGCAGGATTCTTTATATTAATTACTGGCAAAACTGCAACCCTGACTAAAGTGTAATGCATGTAGCACCAAGTCCTTGCAAAGAAATTAGTCTGTGCAAAGAAACGACTAGTGTTTGAGAGGACTAGAGGTGTTTTGTGGTTCAATGCAAAGAGGGTTCAGTGTAGTCCCTGAGTGTAGTTCAGTGCCACAGATTAAAGATACTATTTGGTTCAGTCGTTGGGTGCTAGACCACAGAAAACCTATATCACAGACTACCTATATCTTCTGTGGCTAGACTTCGCATGGAACGGAATAGATTTAAGAGGGCTAAGGAGGTCCGCCATATTGCCAAAATACTGGGTATAGAATTACGCTCCTTAGAAGGCATTAATTTAAAAATTATGAATGGAGATCTGTCTATAATAATGTTTTGTATTCCGCAAACTCAGTGAAATTGTTATAAAACCGTTGATATAGAAAAAAAAATCATATTGTAATTTACCGAGAAAAATACGAAGTTTGCGAAATTCTTTGGTTGAATACCAAAACTTTTTCTAAATACAACATCCTAAAATACTCATTATATTCGCGCTTCGTCCTCTAGATCACTATTCTTTACTTTGTAGTACCGCTATGTCCGGCTAGGTGGCGCCACAGTATTCACAGACTAATTTATAATATGGTGCTCCTAATCTACCTTATCGACTCCGTGGAATGACATTTTTTTTTTCTGTGCTAGGAAGTTAGCGTCTTACGCCTCGAAACTTATCAATTTTTTCTTTTTTAGCTAAGAACATGGGAAAAAATAAAAGAAAGAGACTCCGATCAAGGTCTAGATCTTCCTCTCGAGAATTCCAGAGAACTAAATCCAAGAATAGTAATGTTTATTCTACCGACTTCGACACGGAAGTGGAAGAATTGCAACAAAGGTTGGACGAGTTAAAACGGCGTCAAAGATCCCGTTCAACGGCATCAAGCCGACAAGGTAGTAGTAGCGAATATAATTTAAATAGAAGGAGGCGGAGGTCATGGGACCGTAGCCCGAGAGGCTCGGCCACTGTCCAAGGCTCGAGAAGCCCGGCTGCAACCCCGCTCGCGAAGTTCGTCTCGTAATAATCTAGATCGTGGTTCGAGAAGCCCGACTTCTTTACCTGATTACCAGATCGCTGCAAATATTTCAAATCACTCACCTCCGCCAGTGGAGACGTCACTGCCGCCAATAATGCCAACAATATCGTTAGCAGAGGTGGATCTACCTGAAAATGTGAAAGCCTGCCTGGGTGAAGACCCCGAAAATAGTTCTAGGTATGAAGCTAGTTACCCTGCTTACTTTAGTAACAGGACATAGAATTCAAACCTTGTCTTTGATTAGAGTGGACCAAATAGTTATAAGTCCAAATGGCATACAGATAACAATACCCGACAGCATAAAAATATCGGGGCCAAGGTCCCAACAACCCTGCTTGTTTGCTCCGTTCTTTGCTAAGAAACCTAAATTATGTGCGGCATCAGTTTTACTTTCTTATATTGAAAGAACTGCAGTAAATCGTAATGAATCTTTGGAATATCTTTTCATGTCAGAAAAGAAACCTTATAAAAATCTGAACAAGCAAACCCTAGCAAGATGGGTTAAGATGGTCTTGAAGAATGCAGGAGTGGATACAAGAATCTTTACCCCATACTCAACGAGACATGCTGCAACATGTAAGGCATGGAGTTGTGGAATATCGATTGACACTATAAGAAAAACTGCAGGGTGGTCGGCGGCATCCCGAACATTCGCACAATTTTATAACCGACCCCTCCAGGATCAGTCCGCATTTGCAAAGGCAGTATTTGACACCACCTAAACAGCATGTCCAACGTTATTTTAAGAAATGACTTTATGTTTTTACTAAACTTAAACTGTCTCTTAAGAGATAATTACTTATAAGTTGTTTGATTAAAAGTAGATATTGTTTTGGATAAAAACAAAATTATTTTTTCAATAGAAGTAGGTTTCAGTAAATAAAACAATTAAGCAAAACACACTTCATTTATTTCCTTTTGGGAAGATACAATAAGCAAAGCTGGTATTGTTGCATCATATAATTGTCCTCAATTAAATATTATCTAAAGCGATATTTTCCCGATGTTTGCTTTAAACAACTACAAAGTAAAGAATAGTGATCTAGAGGACGAAGCGCGAATATAATTATACAATCAAACGAACTTACCTGTGAAGTTCGATTGTAATTATATGAAGCGCTTCGTCCGAAGAGATCACTCCCGCCCTGCCCTAAACAAAACCTTGTTTGGCCCCACGGAAAAATATCGCGCGAACTTTAAACAGAATGTCATTCCACGGAGTCGATAAGGTAGATTAGGAGCACCATATTATAAATTAGTCTGTGAATACTGTGGCGCCATCTAGCCGGACATAGCGGTACTACAAAGTAAAGAATAGTGATCTCTTCGGACGAAGCGCTTCATATAATTACAATCGAACTTCACAGGTAAGTTCGTTTGATTGTATAAATATTAAAAGCGCAAATCTATACCCCGATGTTTTGGAATTTGTACTCTGGGATGTGGCGTCATCTGCGGCCTGATTTTTAACTAAAACAATTTGACAACACTGTTTATGACTAAATTTGTAAATTGATAAAATCGATAAAATCTATTTGTCTGGAAAGCTAGCGATCGAAAGACAAAGACAGCAGCTCTTAGCTAAGAAAGATGGAAGGAAAAGTTTTAAATTATTTTATTGTTCAGCTCTGAGCGCCTGTCATATTTCAGTTTATTCGAGAGTTGTTTATATACATGTGCTCTGTGGTTTATATTCATGTTCCTAACAAGTGTATAACTTGATGTAATGTGAAAAAACATTTTACTTTTTATACATTTTTGTGATAGGACACTCGACTTTGCGTTTGGAGCCGTTACGGATTGTTAGTAGAAGAGGTATTTTATTTTTAATCTGTAATTTGTAATGTGCATCCTGTGTATTCCTCCTTCTAATTATTTTCATTTAATAATTCTCTCTTTCTTTGCTCAGTATAGGATCTTTTTGGAAAAACAATTGATCAACCTCTAATAATAATTTCAAATAAAATAAATTTTCTTTCAGATTGAACGAGATGAAGTTTTGTCGGAAGAAAAAATGTTGCTGTTATTAAAAACGTTTTATTTCACCTGTTTATTACCTACCAGAAATAATAGATCCGCAGCACCCTAAAGCCTACCCAATTAGAAATCCCCCGATAGAACATGAGTACCTATTATTTATTTTTTGGAAATGTCTTCATTTAAAATAATGTTGATTTTATTTATTTATGGAAGTGTAGAAATATTTTCATTTTATTTTGGGAAAATCATATTTATTTTTGTTCTATTATTTAGAGCTAATTGTTTTTGTTAAGTTTATGTATTTATTTATTATTCACTTATTTTGTATGGTTTTTGCTTTGAAACTTCGCTTTCCTCAAAAAAATCGAATGGGGTGCGATTAAGGGCCCACTTCACGACTAGCAACCCCGTTTCTACATGAAGCCCTTACTAATAAAGTGATAAGGTTCAATTCAATAAATGATTATTCATCTGTATTTTGTTTGCTTAAAAACTCCTCTTTAGTTAGTTTAATTCCCAAACTTGTGTTTTTATAGGTATGTTCTTTAAATTTGCATAGAAAATAAAGAAAATATTATTGTTGGCTATTAAAAAAAAAAAAAATCATTATGTAAGAAAACCAAGACTTTACTAAGAAAAATTCTTTACTTTGCTACTGGTTTCGTGAACAAAATTTTGCTTCACATCCTCGGGCAACAAGAATTTTTCCATAAATTTGAGAAGGTTTTCAAAGGAAAACGTTGTGCATTGTATAACAACAGTCAGTAGAATTAGAAATTTTTAGTCTACTTATGTAAAATATACTTAATGAAGGACTATAAAATAATTTTAAATGTTTTTGATTCAAACGTAACACATTCTTAACAGATCTCCTGTTGTGTTTATCGTTTGTCCGCATCTAAAAAACATTTTAAATTAATTTATAATCCTTTATTTTACATTAGTAGCGAATTTGATACACACGCAAAGAACCATTGGACAAACAATATTCGATGATCAAAGTAATCTACATCTTCTGGGTACGTTACGCTTGCGTAATTTCTTATTTTAGTGCTACATTGGTAATATTTTAATAAATGAATCACTATGCTTTTTCGTTAAACAATATAAAAATATTTCCCATGTAATGTTTTAAAAATAAAACGAAACGAGTCCCAACAACTCCAGAAATGTTACGTTATAAAAATAATAACTCTAAATCAAAGCACTACATCTTTAACAACACTTACAAATTTAAAAAAAGGCCGGAGGATACCTGTAGGTAGAAAAATACTGTAAATATGACTCGAAACACCTTACAGGATAGGTTGTTTTGTTTGTCCTACACAGAGATATCTCTGTTGCCACAGATTACTTACTGTGGCCCTACAAGCTGAAAAATAACCTAATGATAACATTCATTTCATTTCACCTGAAAACGATGATAAAAACTTTAACACAAAATTTTTCATTTAAATGATTAGTTTATTTATAATTCAAAAATCATCGTAAACTAAAACAAATAAAAATATTGACATTAATAATATTGGAGAAGGCCAAGGTTTGTAAAGTAAGATAGGTAGCATGGTAACTTGAACGGAATGGAGGGGTTACGATGAAGGCGGCCATCTTGCGCGTCATCGTGCCTGCTGAAACTTAATTGTACGTATGCATTTTTTGAGACGTTGCGCTTATTTGTTGAGTTATTTCGAAATATTTGTTGTTTTTGTGTTTATAATCGTGCAGTTATAGTTATTTAGTGTATAATCTAATTGACAATTACTGTTAAAGAGAAAAGACTCATAGTATATAGAAGTTTGTAACCTTTATATTTACAGAAATAATTTTAAGGTAAACAGTTTTTATTATTTTCCGTTCATAATAATAACAAATAACAAGGTTTGTAGTGTAGCTGTTTGCAAAAACAACTCAAAAAAGGCAAAAGAGAGTGGTGAGATGTTGATGTTTTTTTCCTTCCCTAAAAAAATTACTTAATACAGGAAATAAAATTTATTTTCATATGATACAAAGAAATATTAGAAAAAAACCAATGAGTGATTTTTTCTTATTAATTGCTGTGTCTAATATGACATGATAAAATTTAATGGCCCTCCCTTTTGTTAAATTTTATTAATAAATTATTGTATGCACATCTAATTCTAATAAAAAATTTGCATTAATTTTTTTAATACTACATAATTGTAAAGGTTGGCCTGGGGAAAAATTTCTACTCAGTACGTCATAAAATAAGAAATTTTTCTAAGTAACTCTTTTCGTTAGGGCGAAAATTAGTATCATGTATGTTTTTTCATCTATCTTATAACTTATTAAATTCGCTAAGAATTATATAAAGCAATGAAATCAAGACTGAAGTCTCGGGCAAGAAATTGCACACAAGATTAAAAGAACCTACTTCAGTTCCTTGATATAAAATGTACTTCTTTAACTGCATACATTAATTAGTTATAAATTTGATACATAGTAATGTCAATTTTAAATTCCAAGGAAAACGTTATCGATGTTAATAATCATTAATAAAAAAAGTCAATTTATTAATTTGTGCTTGTACATTAAAAAATACAAAATACGGAATTCAAATTCATAACTAATTATACTTCTACACTAATGGTTTGAATGCCAGAAATTCGAATGAGCAGGCAGAGTGACGCGTTCCCGCATTTTAAATAGTGATCTCTGATTGGTCGAAAGTTACCATGCTACCTATCTTACTTTACAAACCTTGGGAGAAGGCAATGTTGCCGGCTATATTTTGACGGAATAAAGTAAAGGTACGTATACGACATTCCATGTTAGTTGCATCACATTCTCTGGCTGAAATCTGAAAGCAAAGTACTCTGGTTACGTATTTCTGTGATAACGTAAATGTAACTAGGGGATATCTCCGACGCGCGGGGAGTATTGGTGGCTTCACTAGGTTCGATCAGCTGATCCTTATCCCTCTTAATGCTTTTCTTATATGATGAAGGTCAAATAGCATTTAGTTCTTACTACACTCACTTGTCGCTCTAATCGGTTAATTATCCCCCCTCATCCTTGCATTCGCGCGTTTGTTGTGGTTTTGAGTTTCAAGATTTACGTGTTTTTATAGGTTAACTTCATAAAAGTTAAGTGTTTAAGTGTTGTGTTTCCTCTTGTTCCAATACAAATAAAGAGGCTATAATGCATCGATTTCCATATTTAGATAAGGAGGTAAGGGTATTATTAAATTTTATGTTTGTTTTTAACCGAATTTGTCATCATAATCAAGCTTATATCATAACAAATAAACCGATACAAGTATCGGTTTGCAATTTTATCTTATCTTGGTAAGATAAAATTGCAGTTTATTTTCACAGATTTAACATATTTTGTATATGCTTGAATAAGTTTAAAGTTAAAATATGAATAGACAGCTTCTTATACTTGCGAAAGTCTGAATTGTTGGTTATCTGCACACTATAACTTGGGAACACAAGAAATATATAAATAAAATTGCCTAATTTTGAATTTGGTAAAATAGAGGAACATTCCTAGTATATGGTATATTTTTTCAAATTTAAGGAAACTATCGCTATTATAAGAGTACAAATAGTATTATTTTATTTTTTAGGCTTACAATACCTGGTTAGATGGAATTGGAAATGAGAAGTTAAAGAAAATGCACCCAGAAAAAGTCTATAAAAAATTCAGAGTTTGCCATAATCATTTTAATGAAGATTGCAATATTCTTGGTCGCAACAAAAGCATGTTAAAGGATCATAGTTTACCAACTACTGGATTACCGGGTAGGTTATGTACTTTTATCGTTATTATATTTAAAATTACTATTCACTTCTCCATATTGTGTACAATGCAGTGAATGCAAATGCAGCAGTTTCACTGTTTTGTAAGGAAGGGTTTTTCCGTTTTAGAGATTAAAAATATCTATTACAATTACTAAGAGATATCTCTATGACATTTTCTTCAATCTAAGTTGAACCTTTGTAAAGACGACTTGCCTTGTAGAGGTTTAGATGAGCCCTTCTATAAAATATATTCAGTGCGTAAATAAATAACTAGAATTATTTCTGCCATGTACGAACTGATTTTATTTTTAATTTTTGCAGATTTTCATCAAACTCCCACTGCAAAAAATTCTTTCTTAACTTGGAATGACGATATTAACAGACTCTCAGCCTGGACCTTCATGGCGAATAGGTAAGATTACAAAGTTAGATGAAATAAATGAACTCTGTATATCGGTTGAAAATAACTGACGTTTATTGAAATTAATAGGGATCACTTTTTTTAGAATATCAGACTTTTTTTCTTAAATTGAATAAGAAGTCGGTTAAAAATAAATAGTACATGCAATCTAGCTGTCATTTATATCCCTAAAGAGAGCATATGTACATCCAATATCCAAGTATACTGAGATTAATTTATCTTCTAAAGAATTGTTCTTTCGTGTCTAGTACTGAACCTATATAAATATTTTACTTTAGGTAGAGATGAACAAGGCTATGTTATGGCTGATCGGCCTTTATTTGAAGTTACGTTACCACAAGTTACACTTGAAATGCAAAACATAGCATCATCAAACATCCCTATTGAATCTCCTACGAGGAAAGATATTCAATTATCATCACCCATACATACACCAAAGGGTAGTCGAGGTATGTTTTATGTTAAATGTGAATAAATTTATAAATAATGATTTGAATTTGCAGATTTCAAAAGACCGTTAAGATTACTTCAAAGTGTGAAAGTAAGTAGAGCAGCAGATCTAACTCCGAAAGCCCAAAAATTATATCGCATTGGCGTCAATTTAAGGAATGTATCTAAACAGCTTTATAAAAAAAATGGAACGTGAATCCTACTTGTACCCAGTTTCGACAAACTTTTACATCCCTTCTTATTAATAACTTTATGGCTCCATATTCTCCTGGGGCAAACTGCGAACTAGATGAGTCTGATGGAGCTCTAGATACATTAAAAAACTTACTTGAAATAAATATCCCTCTTGTCCCTACCAGTATAGAAACCGTTGCAGAATCTGTTGGAACTGACAATATAATTGCATCTACGTTACCAACTTTTGAAGCTGAAGTTAATGCTGAATATGTGACTGGTATAAATGCTTATGTGGCAGGCTTCGTAGCTAAAAAATTAATGAAAAAATTGGTGTTTGCCGTACAGAACTTATTTCTGATGACAGAGATAAGGAAGAGTATAAATACATCCAGATAAGAGCCTATAGCCAAAAGGCACTATTATGCCCTACCACAAACTATATGAGGGTGTTTCAGAAATATAGTATGTGTTTAAAAATTTTTTTAGAAAATTATTATCTTCAAAATATTGAGACCATTTTCAAACAGAGATTTTCTATAGAAGACTTTAAATGTTTTACTTGCCCAAAGCATAATATATCTGAAATATTCATCAATTACTTTTTAGATTTTTCCTTACATATATTTACTAGAAATATAAACATTTCCTTAAAAGGGCTAGATGTACACAAACCCAAGAATCATTATAATAAAATTAGATTAATGGCATATGATCGCTATACAAAATGTAAAAAATGATTTATTTATATTTATGTTTCAAGAAATAAAGTGTATATATAGTTCACGCAATAAATGTTTTTTTTTACAAAGTGAGATTAATTAGTAGGTTTGTTTCTACAGTCGGAAATGGTCTCCAAACTGTCAGGAGTTTGCTCACAATTATTTTTCAAAAAAAATTCACTATGTAAAACTTGTAATGAATTTTGTTCTTGGTAAAAATATTGTAAACAAACACCTGACGGCTTGGAAACTGTTGCTGACTATGTAGAAACAAACCTATTACAAAATAAAATAAACAGTACTATATAGCAATGAGAGCATACTGCCGGTTGCTTTTAAAATTCCCGCCACCATAGTTTAGTTCTTACTACACGCACAAGGCGCTAGCTAAACTGTCATAGAATTAGTAACAGGGAGATGACTATCTATATTATAATATTCTTTGTCCACTCTTTGTCTATGACTTAATGTCGCTGTCGTGTTTGTCTCTGGTCGCGTCTTTTGGCTCTTTGGTTTACGATTAGTCCATTTTTGTGCATGAATTCCGTATTTAATACTAAATATTTGTATTATCGTTCATCGTAATTCTTGTTTATAAAGTAAATAAAAATTGTAGTATTGTTTTTGTACGCAGGAAGTAAATTTTGCGTCTGATTCCAAAATGAGATAACATTGCATTGATTTTTAATGTGTGAATTAATTTGTGTTGCATTTCATATGCAGAAGTTAACTTGACCAAGCAAAACAATAGTGATGGTGATGTTATAAATGATAACATTTTGCTGAATTATTTATTTGAATATCCTAACCTATATTTAATAAGCATGAGTAATATACGAAGAAGTAGAAGTCCGATATACAGACGTGAACATTCTTTTGGTATGAGTTCGTTAAGTAGTGGTAGTATTAACGATACTCGTACACCATACTCTTCTCGAAGACAAAATAAATCTGAAAGAGGGAGAAAAAATAATCAAAGAGAACACTTTGTGGAACGGGAGACTGTACGTGATAAGGATGAGCGCAATAGACTATCTAGTACAGAACGTAATGAAAGATATGGTGAATATGAGAAGTATCGAAAAAACAAGTCATTTCAAGAAACTCGAGGGCAGAGCCCTGAAGAAGAATCATATTTAAAGGTGACCAGTTTACACAAGGAACATGATATAAGGACAATTAAAACGGAAAAACATGAAGGCACAGATGAATGTATGTTAGATCCTTCTACTTGTAATTTTCGTGGTGCCTCTCATCCTATAGAGGACAATATTGTTTCTGTTCAAGAGGAACCATTAAGGAAAGAAGACAGAAGTAAGGTTAAAGATGACAGTTCCAACCGTTTGGAACGTTTGGAAAAATTAGTTGAACTGCTTGTAAACAATAATAGTAAGTCCCAAACTATTCAAACAAGTACATCACAAGAAAGCACTTGGTTGTCTTCAAATAAAAGTGTACTTGAACTAGTACCTCGAAATACTAATTTTACCACATCAATGTGGTTAAATAAAGTTCATGAAGAATGTGTAGAGAGAAATTTTGACGAGAAAACAAGTATACAATTTTTAGAGAGTAATATGACTGGCATAATTAAAGCGTGGTATAAAACGATTCCATCATATGATTTTTCTTGGCCAGAGTTAAAAATGCTTATCACTAAAACATTCCCTGATAATATTGATTTTGCCTCTACATTGAAGTTACTTGTTGGAAGGAATAAGAAATTAGAAGAAAGTGTGACACAATATTACTTCAGCAAAATGTATTTATTAGATGCTTGTAAAATATCTGGTTCCAATGCTGTCTCTTGCTTAATTGATGGTTTAGAAAATGAGTCTTTTAGAGAAGAGGCTAAAAGCCATAATTTTTTAACACCTGAGGCTTTATATTCACAATTTTTGTTAAAATTTTCCTTTTATCATAATCAACAGGTTACTTCGGATCTCGCTCCGGATTTAATTGAATATGAAGAAGTCTATTTTACAGAACCTGATCATATAGAACATCAACCAGATTATGATTATCGAAGAAAAAATTCCAACAAATGTATTACCTGTGGTAAGAAGGGTCACTTAACTATACATTGTAGACATGCCCCTCGTTGTTATAGCTGTAAAAAAGAAGGTCACATTGCTGCAAATTGTCCATTAAAATATCATAAAATTTTAATGATGTCATGTAAAAAAGAACTTGAAAAATCAAATTACGTATTGTGTTATGTGAATGGGAAAAAACTACTTGCTTACATAGATACTGGCTGCAGCATAATTACTATTAAAGAATGTGTAGCGCAAGATTTAAAATTGAAAATTAATTCATCGCAACAAATTATCCAGGGATATGGAGGAGGTTTTGTGAGAGCTTTGGGGGAAGCTGAAGTGCTTATAAAAGTAGACTTAGTGGAATGTATACTACCTGTGGTGGTAGTTCCAGATGATGTACAAACTGTTCCTTTAATTATTGGGCAGCCACTTTTGTACAAACGTAGTGTTGTCATGGTTTTGCAAAACAATAGTATTAGGCTGTTTGAAAAGAACCTGGATGAGTGTGATTTTAAAAACATGGTTTTTTGAATCGGTGCAGGAGAATAAATACAAAAGCTACTTCAAATGGAGTTCAGAAAATGCCAATGGTGAGTACAAGGGATGTACCTATTATAAAAATGATTTAGGAATTCCTAAATTTATTCCTTTATTATTCTCAAAGTCCCTCTAACCTGAAATAAAACATTTTTTATGTACTTAACAAGCAGTTTAATAATTCCTTCATGTTGCAAGTAATGTTTTCGTTTGTTTTATTTTATATATTAACTAAACATTTGATTTTAAGTGGATTACTTCATTTATGTTTAATATCACATTAGGATTCACAAATGATGAAAAAGCTTATAGAAAATAAACATTTGTGTTCCTACATATTTTCGTTTTATTCTAAGTCGAGTTCTAGGTGTTATTTTATGACAAAATGTATTTATTCATTTCACATTGTAGAAAAACTTTGAATACTGTCATTGATTAATTTATATTAAATATCTTGCTGCCATGTAAATCAAGGTACAACTAAAAATATTAATAATGGCTCGAATATTGGCCAGATTCGCACATACAAGCATGTTCATAATATTGCTCCGATGACTAATTCAAATTGTGAGCATCAACATGTATTGTTTTATTTGTTGGGTTAATGGTGCAACCAAATATCATACGTAATTACTTACTACTAGAGTTTCAATTAAGTCTATTTAGCTTTTGTTATCAATATCTTAGAATTATCAGTGCAATGCCCGTTGATTCCTTTATCGTTTTATTTATAAATTTAAGTAGTTTCATATGGTGTATTGTTTGTGAATGAATCATTCAGAGGATCCAGATTGCAATACTAAATAGAATGAAAATCAAATTAATTGTTTCATTGGCTCAGTCGACTCATTATCTCACCTGCTAAATATACAGCCGAGGGGTAACTCACGCGAAATCTGGGGTACGAAATACCACAACTTTAGGTAATATCACCTTATATTGCCACTTTATTACTCCAAATTGCAACTGGATTGCCTTAAATCTCCAGTGGATCACCACATACTGCCACCAAACCACCAGTCGATTGCCATTAATGTCACCAGACTACCAAGCATTACCACTAGAATAGTCATATATTTCCATTAGATCGCCACTTACCGCCATAATACCACATCTGGATCACCCTGCCACCCAGCGATTACCTAATTTTCCTAGTTCAAGCATAATTTTATATAATTTTTCTGTCATCAGCTTTGGACAGAAAAGCAGAGTAGAAGAGCGCAACCTGCGGAATGATTATTTACTTGTTCACTTAAATACTTAAGGTTAAAAAACTCAAGAAATGGTGTTGATTATTATCGTCCTTCTTACCTAAAAATGATGTCATTAAATTTATTTAAAGTAAAAATTGAATCTATATTAGTAGCTCTGTGTTTTATAGTTTAAATGAATTGTTAGAGAGTGATTTGTAATCTTGAAATGTTTTCTTTGACTTATTAATGATTGATTATCATTATTTATTCAAACACACCAATAAATTCTATTCTATCATATTTATTATTTCATCTAGTATTTATGTTTACCCTGGAAATATCGAGTAAAACTTCAAGATTCGTAAAAAAAATTGACACAAAATAAAAACAAAACAATATATATTCTCAGTTGAATAAAGGACAACATAACATTTAACAAACATAATAAATATTAAACTACAGTAGCGAGTACAACAGGTACAATCTACAATAATGTTACATGTTTACAGTCTTCAGTAAACACTCTGTAGGTTCAAATCACTTGCAACAAGAATCTTCACAAACCACTATTTTATTAATCACTTAAATTACACAACTAATAATAACAATCTAATATAAATTCACTACTTTTAAATCACAACTGTACTTACTTTTCTTCTTAAACTTGTCAACTCTTATCTAACCTAAAAACTCTGTCTCTGTATACTAGAACTGTACTGTATACTTCACTGAACTCCTCTGCCTGCTCAACTTCACTTCTTTATATACACCCATAGAATGTACCAGAATCCTATTCCATAGCATTCTAGAATCCTCCAGACTTTTCTACTATGTGCTAGGTGACTGTTCGTCAATTGGCTCACAGGTGGCGCCACCCTACTAGCCAGGGAGTAATTACACTCTCCTCTCTGTTAGAGGGCAGCACATGACAATAATAATTGTAATTTTTTAAAATATTTTTATTTTTTAATAATATTAGCCCAATCATACCTAGACAATTGCAGGGGCTTGTGTCCCATCATTTTAATGGGACCATAAAATATTTTACTTCTTTCTGGGAACTGAGTATCGTCTCAAAACAAACAAAATTGCCTAGTTCTTGTTTTGAAAATTTATTTTTCGGGGTCTCGTTCGGAATTGATTTTTATCATGCGGCCGACAATAATACCAGGTAATTTATGATAGATGTTTTCGAGGATGTTTTCATAATATCAATAGGTAACATCAGGAGTTACAGAAAATTTTAAGTTCGACTTCACGGTTTCGGAATCAGATGACGTCATGGGTTGTAGCTCGGGAATTGTACATTCATAAAAGTCTGGAAACTGTGATTTCCCGAATTTGTTAAGCAGACACTATTTCCTTAGAGGTAGGTAGAGTGTACCAATTGCATGAGGCACCTATTTTTGCTTTGTTGGTCCTAAAGTTCACCAATGTAGAAGTGTATTCAGATTTTTTCGTGTTCCTAAGAGTTTTTTGAATGAAAGAATCCTCCCAATCGTGAGAGACGGCTGGTCTGATAAACCTTTATTTTTAAAGATACGCCTATATTTCTGGTAACCAGTTTTTGTGGTAGCAATAAATTCCACGAAGGATTTGTTAACGTTATGAGCTTTTGCTTCACCCACATTAATCTATCGCTGCTCAGTTTATTTTTAGTTCCTAATAGCCAGCACAGCGAAGACTTCCTAATCACCATTGTGCTATGATCCTGAAACTGAATTTTAGTGATAGATCCATTTTCATAGTCCATCATTTTTTTACCCTTCGTTAACGGTTTCCGTATTTTTTGTAACAAGTGTGGTTGTACGTATATCACGTGACGATACGATTGCCGTCGAAGATTCATGAACTAGTGCGAAGTTATCGGGGATTACCACGTACTGCCTCAGATCACCACTTTACCGCCACAGATATTACCTCCAGATATCCACAGATCATCAGTATAAAACCACGATATAACCAATATTACTGCTTTACAACTACATATCGCCACATATTGCCTAATATCACCATTAGATTGCCAATGTTGAGGGACGAAATATTTCCTCGTGAGTTACCCCTCGTATACGGTTGAACACTGAACCACGAAATTAATTCCAGGTTTAGCAGGCTTTGAGATTAGTACACAACAGTCATGTATGAAGATGGCTACCGTGCTAGATGTTAGTGAAGATGATCCAGCTAAAAAGTTTTATAAATGCTGTAAAACTAAAGTAAGTGCAAGTGCAGTATGTGTTAATTGTGGAAATATATTCCACAAATCCTGTCTGCAAAGAATTAGAGGTTCCATACAAGTTATTGATGAAACTAGAATGATTTGTTGCCAGACAACCAATCTAACCTCATCATCAAAGGTAAATGAAATTGACGAAGTTATACATGAAAATTTTGCAATTGAAAAGTTAAAATTGGAAAACCAAATGCTGAAACAAATCTTATAAGAGACCCAGGTAAAATGCAATTTATTGCATGAAAATAATTTAATGCTAAAGGAAAATAAACAACTTATAGAAGAAAAAATGGAAGAATTAAAAAAGCAGATAGTGGAAATAAATATAAAAAGTAGCAACACAAAAAAGGTAAATACAGATAAGCACATGGATTACAGGTCTGCTCTTAAAACACAGAGAATTCTCAATCTTAAACAAGATAGTAAAATTTCAAACCAAACTAGTGGTAACACTGATAACTGCCCCAATCAGTCCAATCACAATTTGAATTATGCACATCAGGAGAACATAGAGAGAGTTGAAGAAAAAAAAGGAGAATACAAGGATATTACACAATTATTACATGGAGAACTTATTGCCATTAGTGAGGATAAAGATGAGAATCAATTTCAAAAGGTAGTGAGGAGAAGAAATAAAAATAGATCTAAGAAAAATATTGGCATGGCTGATGGAACAGAAGGAAGCGATGAAAACGGTTTTGCTGGAGTAAATAGAAAATTGTGGTTATATGTAAATAGAGTAAAAAGACATACAACATGTAACGATATTATTAATTATTTAAAAACTAAGTCTAATTCTAAATTTAAGGAAGAGTTTTCTGTAAAGGAACTCAAAACACAGGAGTCTCAAAACAAAGTGTTCATGATAGGTGCACCATATGATGCAAAAGACGAACTTTATAATGACAGCTTCTGGCCAAAAGGCGTTGGATATAGAAGATTTGACTTTGGTAAATATCGAAACTTTTTAAATGATCAATCTGGGGATTTTTTATAAATAAAAACAATAATACGGATAATTGCAAAAGGATTAGTCAAAACGGCGACTTAAAACTTATTCATATTAATGTCCGCTCACTTTTGAATAAAAGTAGGGATGTACAGGCCTTTATTGATATGAGCAAAGCTCAATTGGTAGCTATTTCAGAGACCTGGTTAAAGCAAGAAATTGTGTCATCTAAATTATATGTTGAAGGTTACTCATTATCTAGATCAGACTGGTTAACCCGAGGTGGAGGTGTCGCCCTTTATGTTGATAATAGATTAAATGCTAAAAAATTAGTTTATGATTTTTCAACCTTACATGTGGAAATCGATCATCTGTGGGTAGAGGTGAAGCAAAATAAAGCTCTTATAGCAGTGGGAATTATATATAAAGCTCCCACACTTCATCATTCAAGTCTAGATTATCTCTATGATTTTCTGCCTGACATAATACAAAAATATGACCTTTGTCTAATATGTGGGGATTTCAACATAAATGTTCAAAATACCAATGCACCAGATGTAAGGTACTTAAATAATTTATGTGAAGCTTTTAATCTGAGGCAACTCATCAAGGACCCTACTAGGATAACACCAGAGTCATCCTCCACTATTGATCTTATTTTCACTAGTGACTGTGATAGTATTTGTGATAGTGGTGTAGTTGGTAGCGACCCTATTATCTGTGATCACGAAGCAACGTTTGTCAGTATTAACTGTGATAACTTTAAGTATGAACCTGTATATAGATATGTTAGGGATTTTAAAAATATGGATATGATTCAGTTTGAAGAAGATTTGTCAAATGTGGATTTTCATCCAATGTATTATATGGCTGATATTAACCAAAAACTAGAATACTTTAATTATAAAATAAATGAGACCTTTAACAAGCATGCACCACTTAGATGTATTAAATTTAGAAAACCTCAGACACCCTGGTTGACTTATAACATCAAATGTATGATCAAATTAAAAGACAAGGCTTTTCGTAAATACAAAACGTTAAAAACAGAGGGAAGCAAACTGTACTATTATGAGTTGAAAAATATGGTTTCGACAGCTATTAAACAGGAAAAAGCAGCCTACTATTCATATATATATATATAGAGAGAGAGAGAGAGAGAATTTTATTCATGTGAGACATTTGTATACACACGTCATTGTGCTCCATAGAGCACGATACAATAAAATATAAATTATACAAAATAAAATGATTACAATCACAACTTAAAAACATTTACAGCCCAATGCGAGCAGAGATTACAATTATATAGAACTAAAATTATTTGAAATTACATATGATTAAAAGTTACAAAAACAATATGTACAGATATTAAAATTTAAGATCTAAAATGATCAAAAAATTCCTGCAATTCATAATAGACATGTTCTTTCAGAAAACTCTTAATTTTTTTTTGAAATTTAAATTTACTAAGATTTTTCCATTCATGAGGTAGTCGGTTATATAGTTTGATAGAAATATATCTAAATGAGGAGATATTTCTCGAAAGCCGAAAATATGGGGCAAGGTTTGTGTCTGGTGTCATATTTATTTTCATTTTGATAGTTGGAAGTATATATTTTGGCATACATTATGCATTCGTAAATATATTGATTTGTGGATGTCAGAATTCCTAGGCTTTTAAAGAGGGGTCTACAAGAATCTCTATTATTTGAGTTTGTGATTACTCGGATAGCACGTTTTTGAATACGTAAGATCTTCATTGCGTGCGCAGAGCCTCCCCAGAGTAATATTCCATAACACATCACACTGTGAAATAAGGCATGATAAGCCATTAAAATGACATCTTCTTTTATTGATATCTTTAAGTTTTTTAGAAGGTACACACAGCTTGATAATTTTTTAGACAGAGAGTTTATGTGTGGCTCCCAAGATAGCTTACTGTCTAATGTAACACCCAAACATTTCGCTGGATTATTATTTGTGATATTGACAAGATTATTAAGACTAAAAATTATAGTTTGAGTTTTTTCATTATTTAAGCATAGCTGTATATTATTATAATAATCTTTGGCTTGCAATTGTGTTTCTTCATTTAAATTAGTAAGGATGTCAATTTTTTTGTTGGTTGATAATAGGGTGATATCATCTGCATATCCTACCGTTTTGCCTGTGACAAATTCAGCTATGTCATTTACATAAACTATAAATAGGATAGGTCCTAGTATGTTTAATAATATCAATAAAGATTCTAAATCATTATGGAATAAAATAAATAGATTAAAATTAAGCAATAAAAGTGCAATACAAATACCTCATGATATTTCAGATGTGAATCTTATAAATAACCATTTCATAAACAGTGTGCCTCATTATCAGGTGAGCCCTGAGACAATCGATGCGTTGGCTGTTGATAATCCAACAATGACTAACGACTTTAGCCTTGAACTTGTATCACAAACTGATGTGCTTAAATCGTTACATTCTATAAAAAGTAATGCCATGGGAGTTGACGGTATTACGATTACAATGTTAAAATTATGCTTGCCATATTGCCTCCATCCATTAACTCATATTATTAACTATTCTATAGAAAAGGGAGAAGTCCCCGCAATATGGAAAACGGCATTGGTACTCCCGTTACCTAAAAAGGAGAACCCATCTCTTAGTGATCTTAGACCAATTAGTGTGTTACCTGCTGGCTCTAAACTATTGGAAAAAATGATACAAGCTCAAATGGTCAAGTATTTGAATGATAATGATATAATACCCATTTATCAATCAGGTTTCAGGAAGGGTCATAGTTGTACCACAGCTCTTCTTAAAATTACTAATGATATAGTGGTTGGATTTGACAACAATAAATGTACAACTATGGTATTTTTGGACATGTCTAAGGCTTTCGATTCAATCAACTTTGATTTGCTACTGGCAAAATTATCATATTATAACTTCAATATAAGGTCAATTAACTGGTTCAAAAATTATCTTTATGATAGATGTCAAATGGTCCGTCTCTGTAGAGATGGTAAATATGATATATCTGAACCGTCTGAAATAAGATCAGGAGTCCCACAAGGATCTATCCTTGGGCCAATACTGTTTTCAATTTTTAGTGCTGATATTGGTAAATCCATAAATTATTGCAAATTTCACCTATAAGCTGATGATCTTAGTATCTATGTGACATTTGTTTATCAAGAATTTGAAACAGCTAATTGTCTTATAAACTCTGATCTTTTAAATATCACTAATTGGACCAGGAGTAACTCATTGTTGATTAATGCCAATAAAACTAAAGCTATAATGTTTTCTAAAAATACTGATCATATGCCAAATCACAGTCTTCACATTGATGGAATGGGTCTCACTTGGTGCGATGAGATTAATTATCTTGGTTTAAACATTGATAAGAGTCTTAATTTTAATTCTCATGTAAACAAAATCTGTCAAAAGTCATATTTTGCACTAAAAAACATATAAATATCGTAATTTGCTGCCGAAATCAATAAAAATAATTCTTATAGAATCATTGGTTCTATCAATTCCAAACTATATGGATTGTGTATATGGTCCATTTTTAACAGCATTTAATAAATATCGTGTTCAGAAAATTCAAAATTCATGTATGAGATTTGCTTGTCAACTTAATAGATATGATCACATAACACCCCATCTACGTAGTGAAAATATATTAAATATGAGCCAAAAAAGATTTCTGCATATGAGTTGTGTAATTAATACGGTTATAAACACTAATTGTCCACGATATTTAAGTAATCTTTTAAGTAGGCATGGTGCATTACAAGATTTAAATACGAGGCATAGAAATAATTTAAACATACCTATGCATAGATCAGAAGCCTTTAAGAGTTCTTTCAGCTATCAAGCAGCTCACATATATAACATGTTACCTGTTCGATCATCATTTAATAGTAGAAGTTTTAAAGACAAAATAAAAAAGTTTATTTTAGATTTGGACTTAGGTTTATAATTATTTTCATTTGTTTTTTAATTTTTTTAATTCTATGTGCCTTAGGTGTGTGATATATATATATATATATATATATATATATAATATGCTGGATTATTACAGTCTTTTTAACTTTTTGTTTTTTATATATATATATATATATATATATATATATATTGTTAGTTAATAGTAGCAACTTTTATTATATTGACGTATTTTGTTTGTATTTTTACACATTAACGTATTTTTATACCGGGTATACATGAAAATATGCTTGGCAGTACTGTGTACCTTTTGTAACATTCTGTGGATGTCTGTTTTGCTGCGATAAAGATTATTATTATTATTATTATTATTATAACAGGACTAGTGCTACTAGTATTAGGAATACATAAGACAGGAACAAGAATAATAAAAATTCTGAAAAATTATCATCTAGAATTATATTTTATCTCGCATTTCATTAACATTATTGAAATGACTTTAAACTTAAAACATTTGTCATATTAATGAAGATGAGGCATATCCACCAGTACAGGTGATGATGGATTGTTGAATTGAAAACGACAACAAGAACCAAGACCCATATGAACGGTTACGGTACATCAGCTTAGTTGGGTGATTCAGATTTGTTGATTTGCATCATTCAATTGAGTTTGCCCACTACTAGAAGATTCAAGCATTGTAAATATATTCAGGGGTTGTCAATTATAAAAGCATTTTTTTCCATTGCCTCCCATTTCAAAACTTTTTATATTTCTATTACTTTCAATTTTACCTCAAATTTTACTAATAATTACATGGTATAGTTTGTTTCAATTTACAACTTCCAAGGCTATATCAATGTTATTTATTAAACTAGGTATTAAAGGGGCAGAGTGCCCAGCAACCTGGAAAATAGGGATAACCTGGAAAAGTCAAGGAATTAGGAACAGTCAGGGAATAGTCAGGGAAATTAAAAAAAAATCAGCAAATCAGCCATTCCAGGTTCCATACGGGACACCCAGACAGTTCTTTGAGGGAACAAATTACCATAAATGTGTGGGTCTTTATTTTGTTCCTAATTAATATAACCACTAAATTTAGCTTTTTAAAGATATATTTAGTCTATTGTTTAAATTTGAATACTGGAAATTTCTGAGTTACTGTGAAATATGACCTCAAAATGAGGTTCTGTATGGGACAATTTTTTGACAGATCTCTAAGATGTCATTTACATTAATGGCAAAAGTCTGTGATCTTTTTTAATTTTGCTGCCTCAAATTTTCAGCGTACTCTTTAAACTACTTAAATATTATAGAAATGTAGTTTTTGATAAATGTAGTCTTTAAAATAAATTTTTATATTCATGAATATCTGGTTCCGTATGGGACATATACTAGTTCCATACAGGACACGTGTGAAAAATCTTCCATATTTACAATATTTTTTTGTTATTGGGTAAAAAATAAAACTGTAGTCAAGAAATATGTTTATTTAACTAACTACAAATCGCACAAGTTTGTAATAAAGTCTTTCTCCTTTCACAACAACATCAGGCTCATTAAGGATTCTTACGATTTGGTTCTCATTGATTGTACTTTCAAATGATTTTTCAGCCAGCATAAATAGTTTCTTGTCTTTTGTTGTTTGCTTTAAAAACAACACTTAATATCACCATTTTCAATTTTTCCTCCACAGATGGCATAGTATTTATGTTTTATTCCCTTCTCACTTGTCAATGCTACTTCAATGAATGATCCATGCTTCAAAGCTTCTAGATCCAATGCCGACTGATCACAAGTGTGTAATTTTGAATGTTCAGAAGAATGGTCACCATTATCACAAACTTTTTCAAAACGGTCATCTTCACTAACACTTTTTTCTTCATCAGAATAAATGTTATGGTAATGTAAGCTATCTTTTTTGATATCTAAACAGTTTGAAAGTATCTCTTTGACGAGGCTATGTTTTGTCATTTCTGATTTTGCAGTTCTTGCAACAAGGATACTTTTACGGCCATAATAGGGCCGCATGCAATGGCTCTGCCATATGTTTGGGATAGCTATGATATTTTCCCATTGTTTAGTCATTTGGTCTTCAAAGATCAATACTTCTTCGTTAGAGACATAGAAAATAGTTGTCCCTTTGATTTAATTTTTTGCACACATAAAGAACTCATAAGCACTTGAAACAAGTTGTTTTCTTGATTTTATCAAAATCCAAACTATACGTTTTATTGCACCCCCAATTGCATCTACAGCCCCTTTACTAGGGTTTGCAATCCCGAAACCGGAAATCCCGGGATCTCGACGATATTTAAATACCGCAGATCCCGGGATTTTCGGGATTGGTTTTCAATAAGGTTTCGTGCTGATTGGGTGAATGTATAGCGAAATTTCTCGTCATGTGCTCGAGCCGTCCTGAACACCCGCGAAGTAGGGGACTATGGTTAAAGAACCGCTCAAAATGTAGTACGAAGTAGGTACTGTAGGCGGAGAGCTTTATTTGTTCTGTGGTGGGGAGTGTGAGACTAGCAGCATAATCTATTTTTAGATCAGTTAACACTTGACTGTTGTTGACGATACGTGTTGAATATTGGCATTTTAGTTGCGATTCGCGATAAAAACGATAAATAAACATAGGCTATAGTTTTACTATTCCATTATTCTATTAATATTACAAGTGGTTTTTGTGTTCCATTGAATTACCTGTAAGTAAATTACATTTTTGATTTTGATTTCTCTAAAAAACTCATATTTTTAGCTGCTAGACTGAGAAAAAATGTCAAAATCAATTAAATACGAGGAACATAGCAAAAAAGGCACTGACAAAAATTCGGTTTGGTTCTATTTTTTAACAGAGCAAACAAATAAGGGAAACACTGCAAAATGTAAACGATGTCCGGCGATTCTGCAAACCAAAGATGGTTCTACAAAGGGGTTATTAATCGATTTTCTTAATATTCACAAAACCGATTTAAAAGCTAAACGGACTATTTCAACCGAAGAAAATTACAATTTTAGACTTGGACTTGGCAGTAGAAGCTGCTCCCAGTACTAGTATTGCAAGTACTTCTGGTAAATCTGAAACAAATTTAAGAAAAAATCAAAAAAATGACTGATTTTAGTGTGTCCAAAGATGGCACTACTTTTGAGGCAGTTCTGGCACGAATGATAGCATTAGATGGCCTTTCATTTTGGACCTTCATAAAATCCAAAGATTTACGAGAGTTACTGATGGCTAGGGGTTTCAAAATACCATCTACAAATACTCTAAGACGCATTGTTCTAGACTATAGCAAGAAAATTCGTTTAGAGGTCACAAAAGAAATACAGCAGCATCAAAAAGAAAACCACGGACTGAGTTTAACATTTGATGAAAGGTCTTCCACGTCAAACAAACACTTTATGAATGTCAATGTGCATGGGTATAATATATTTTGGAATATTGGGCTAGTGCATATAAAAAACTCGATGACTGCAGTCCCTTGCCTGGACGCTCTTAAAAGTCGACTTAAAGAACACAAACTCTCGTTATCAGATGATATAATAAGTGTTACTACAGACGGGGCCAGCACTATGACGAAAATTGGGAAACTAATAACCCCAAATCAACAGCTATGTTTTGCACATAGCATACAGCTGGCCGTAGTAGATGTTTT
The DNA here is from genome assembly GCA_963675555.1 of Leptura quadrifasciata. NCBI lineage: Eukaryota > Metazoa > Arthropoda > Insecta > Coleoptera > Cerambycidae > Leptura > Leptura quadrifasciata. The sequence continues at coordinate 115,805,159 of OY776673.1, forward strand.
GTATAAAAGACATAAAATCATTGGAAATGTTGATGTTGATGATAATAATGACGATATTCTCATGGCAGAGCCAGATCAATTAGACTATGAAGAGGTAGTTGAAGAAGATAATGGCGATGAATATTGTACAGATGGTCTTCAGTTTTGTCAAAGCTATGATGAAGATACAGTCATTGATATTTCTCAAAATAACGATATGCATTTGACAATTTCAAGAGTGATTAAATCATTTAGAAAATCACCCACAAAAGATGATGTTTTACAAAAATATGCAAAAGAAGAATTTGGACGAGAACTAAAACTAATACTAGATTGTAAAACGAGGTGGAACAGTCTCTTCTTAATGTTACAACGATTTAGTCAACTTCGAAATTGCATTCAAAAAGCAATGATCGATTTGAAAGTGCCGCTTTTGATACTGGATTCGGAATATAAACTTATCGGGGATTTGGTTAAAATATTGGAACCGCTTAAAGTCACAGTGGAGGCGTTGTGTCAACGTGACGCAAATTTATATACAGCAGATATCGCCTTAAAATTTATGTTAGAGCAATTTAAACAGGTTGACACATCCCTTAGCACGGATTTGTATGATGCACTAAGGGTAAGAATCAGCCAACGTAGAAATTGTTACTCGGGCATTCTTCAATACTCGCACAATCCTAATGAACAAGAATCATATGTACTCTTTGAGATTCCTCAAAAAAATGTCCTTAGGGAAATCTTAGAGAAACTTATAAAACATTTCCAAAAAACTTCAGAGGTAATCGATGAAGAAGACGATGAAGATAAAATTCCCCTAGCTGCACTAGACCGATCCCAACCTCAAACAAAAAATCGTTGGAAAAAATGTTGAACGAAGCGTTAGAAAATGCGATGCACCCAATTCGAGAACGCCCTGAAACCGATTTGATATCAACAAATTAAAAAAAAGAAATGGCACTTTTCGAAAATGGCGGCAACAGGGGTATATGTACGTACCTTCAGCTGGCTTATGATTTTCTTATAACAATACCGCCAACTAGTGTTGAATCTGGAAGGGCGTTTTCCGCAGCTGGCACTATTTGTACAAAAATCAGATCCCGACTAGGAGATAATACCCTTAACGAATTGATTTTTTTACGCCACTGGTTCAGTCAACATTGTCAGTAATAAAATATTTGAAATGTTTTTCTTATTATGTTAATGTTAATAAAATTTAATCATTTTTGGTCATATATTTATGTATTCATTGTACCTAGCCTACCATCTACACTATCATTTTTTCAATGTCTAATCCCGAAATCCCGGGATCGTGTAAATTTAATACCGAAATCCCAGGATTGTATTATTACTCTGGGATTGCAAACCCTACCCTTTACCACGAGATGTTGCAAAAAATAAGCAATCAAAATCTATTTTAAAATCATTTTGCATAGAACATAGGAGGGAAATAGTGTACTTATTTTTGAACTACGAAGAGGACCCATCGGAAAATATGGATAGTTTTTCGATTTGTGGAAACCTTCCTTGAATATCTTTAATTATTTTGTACAGACAAATTCTAATACATAGTGTTACGTGTTTACAATCTTCAGTAAACACTCTGTAGGTTCAAATAATTTGCAACAAGAATCTTCACAAACCGCTATTTTATTAATCACTTAAATTACAATAGTTAATCCTTAAAATCACACAACCAATAATAACTTTAATCTAATATAAATTCACTACTTTTAAATCACAACTGTACTTTACTTTTCTAATTACTTGTCAACTCGTATCTAACCAAAAAAACCGTCTCTGTATACCAGAACTGTACTGTATACTCAACTGAACTGTTTCCCCATCTGCTGGATTCACCTCTTTATATACACACTTGGAATGTCTAGAATCTCATTGTAGAACTTTCCAGAATATACTGGAATCCTCTACAGTTTACTTAGACACCATTAAATGGTGGTTCGCCAGTTGGCCCACGGATGGCGCCACCCTACTGGCCAGGGAGTAATTACACTCTCCTCTCTGTTAGAGGGCAGCACATAACAATTTTTTTCCATGTGAGATATCACTAACTATGGTGTATGAAATTAGTGCACCGCGAATCCAAGCACATGCTGTAACCTGTTCATGTGACCAATGTGCACTCTGGATTTCATCCTGCGGTATAATAGAAAAGTTTTCTGCAAAATCAATTTGGAGAACTCCCGATTCAGAGGTTTTATTGTTTTTCCTAGACTCAAATTCATCGGACTGAATGTTCTTCACAAAGCAATGGACTCTAAAGTTTGGTAATTGTTTTTTTTTTAATTTCAGAGATAACATCTAGAACTGCACCACTACATTCTATTTGTTTTGGTCGTTTCTCAATATCTATCCACTGTTTCCAGACAATTTCTTTCTCTTCATCAAATCCGTTGCTGCTAACTAAAAACTGTTGGATATCTACATCTTTACATTTAATACAGGAGCCCAACATGCACTTTTCATTTTGAAGACTGCACACTATACGTCTTAGTCAGTCCTTTTCATTAGGAGTAAAGTCAGCTTCTACTATTTTATTGCTTTGCAGAGCTTCTAATAAAAAATTGAAGTTAGCATGGTATATACACACAAACGGTGTGTGGTGTATCAGAAACTAACAAAATATGCTTTGGCCGTAGGTCATAAAATGCGGTTTTCTTTACATGATGCATATTAATTTCTTTGAGAAACTGTTGGTATGCTTTTTTAACTGACATGACAAGAAATCTTTTTTGTACAATTTGCTGTTTATTTGTTACCGGGTTTTTCACTGATTTTGTGTCTCTTCTACCAGGGGCTTGATAACTTATATCATCTCTGCAAAAGAAACTCAGTTACTCTTCGCCTTTCTTCATCAGAAAGTTTCAGTTTGCCTTTTTTTGTGGAATGTCTAGCAATTAAGCACTGGGAAATCTTGAATTAGTTTTTAACCACAGCTTCTTTTTTCGAGGCAACATCTTTTTGACCTTATTCACTGCTTTCCCTAAACTCTGAGGTCTTTTGTAGGATCCAAGTTCAGGAATTACCACATTGGTGGGCTCGCTTACTTTCAACTTTTTCTTCTCTCTTTGCTTTCTCTTCCTGAAAGTTTATTCTTTCCTCTTTTTTTCTTGTAAATCTGGCTTATCTAAAAGGTTTTCTCTCTTATCGATTTCAATTGTTGCCTTTCCTTCTCACGGTATGCTGCAAATCATTCTGGATCTGCCTTGAGTTTCTCAAAATATTTTTGTTTCTTAGTTTTCTTGTCCATTTTCTAAAAAAATTAAAAACAAAAGGATCTATAATATCCTAAATCATAGTTTAGGTTTATCATTTACAAAACATTAAAAACAAGTACAAAATACCAGTACATAAATGTCCCGTACGGAACCTAATTTTCTAAAAAAATATGTAAATTACACAGTAAACAAAAGCAGAGAGGTATAAAAAATTATATTTATCTAACTTATATGTGGATTATTAAGTCCTGTCTTCTTTCAAATGTCCATAAAATAAACTTTTACACTTTTCTTAGTGCCGTACGGGACACTAAGAGGGCTTTTCATTCACTTATATTGTACTAATGTTAGAAATATAGAAACCGAACTGTCCACTATGTGCTTCTGTGGTTATCTGAGCATTCAGTAAGTGCAGTTATCATTTGGCGGGAAATGAAGTGGAATATCAAATATACTAACTCAAGTAAAAACATAGACCTCAAGTACTAAATTTAGACATCTATCTTTCAATACATAAAAATAACAATTTAAGAAAATAATTTACTTTTTTTCTTTGAAATCTGATATTAATATTATTTAGAAGCATTGTGTGCTTAAATTTAATTTTTTACCACTTAGGCTCATTTATTCTGGAATGGCTGAAATGTCAGGGAAAAATCCTGAAAAAGAAGTGGTTTCAATACCTTTTTTGAACGTTGATTTATTCGATAATAGGAAATATAAAGAAAAAAGTTAAGAGATAAATGAAATTTTTCATTTCTACTTGGCCGTGTTTCATCACTTTAAATAAATCGGTTTTCAGTTCCTAATTTCTCAGCTTATTCAAAAACAACGAGTTCTACATCAAAGATGTTCTATAAAGTTATACAGTTACCTAAAATTTGAGCCTTGTTACATCCCTTTTCGATATAAATATGCCGAGATATGGGAAGAAGCTCCCAAAGAATAAAATAATCATAGAAATTCAATGTTAAGGTACTCGTTTTTAATGAATCAAGTTAAAAAAAATTAATAGAATTCTTCTTGGTGCCATTTATCTCGATATCAACTTTGGAAACAGCCATTTGAACATATGTAATTCTTTAAAAAAAATCAAAATTTTACAATTTTGAAAAATGCACCAATATGAAGATGTACCTAGTACGATATTTCAGGTATATTATATGAGCCTGAAAGGATTTTTCCCTGTACCCTCAGAAATGCGTATTTGAAATTAACCTCATCGTCATAAGTCTACAGCTCTTTGTGAGCTCTGACTTCCTGCAATTTCCTGTGCCTATTTTATGCTACTGTTTTCCAATTCTTTGATAACGATTACATTGACTATCTTGAGTAACTCTGTCCTCTCTGAGGTGCATCCCTCCTCTTTTCCTATTTTCCAATTGTTCTTTTTTATTTAAATATTCTCTTGACCATGTTATTGTTCTTCACCCCTAATCATGTGATCAACCTATCTGAACTTTCCCACGTTTATTATCGTCGTTAGTTGTACCCGCGTTGCTATATGCGATATCATTTATTGCATCAAGGATTTTCCGTGAAATTTTCCATTTATACACATTGACTAGTTGCTCATCTTTTTTAAATGCAGGCACAACAAGGGTCTTGTCTATCCTTATCTTTGTGTTTTTTTGATATCTTCCTATTTCTAAAGTATTTAGTGAGGTCAAACTGGCACGTATTAGCCTAGTTTTTTATAATTCTCAAATAAACGCAACTAGTGTAAATTAGAACTTTTTTCATTTTTTTAATGATTTGAGGTAGAAATTAAAAACAGTAGAAGCAGTAGCAGTAAAAGTTTACATTTTATATATGAAAAAAATCATTACGAAAAATTGTCTTTTAGCTTTTTCTCATTGAATATTTGCACAAAAAATAGAAAAAAATGTAACATATTGGAGTCAAAACGGCTGTTTGAATAATAAAAATACTTTCGATATTTTCGCAGAAAATATCAAATGCAGTTAATATTTTTTATGGAAGGATATGTTGCATAAGAAAATTGCTATTTTGTCGTGTTCCAAAGCACATATACCACTAAATTCTTTTTTATTGAAAAAGTAATCAAAATGGCCTCAATCGTTTTTTTTTTATTGGGAACTTTTGACAATATTTTACCTAATTTCTATCATAAAGGAATATGATACCTAGATCTTAAATAAAAATACTTGAATAAATATGTAAACAGTATATTTGATGTAATAATAAGAAATTGATAATGGTCTGCAGCCTACCATTTTTTTTTCGTTAAGTATTTTATTTTTTTGGTTAAGTTTGTATAGCTCCAGTATTTTTTTTTATTTTTGCTGTAAAAAATATTACATTTTTCTAACCAAGGACAACGGATTTATAAATATTTGACACCTGTGTGTATTCCCCTAATAAACATAAAATAAAATGTTATCTCTTTTTCCTATTCTTTAAATCATCAAAAATTGTATTTTTCCCCCTGCTACAAAATGCATGGTGAAGTTCGCTATGGTTTCCTTATTATTCCGCAACAAACTCTAAACAAACAGTTGCACGTCGAAAATCCACGCTGGTACCCCCACCCCTGCTCAAAGGAGTGGTGTGCTGAATTATATAAAATATATAAATAAACACCACAGAAATTAGAATATACTTTTATATTCAATGTTACATCTAATACATATCTCTTAATTGCTCAAAGATCTGATTCCCACTACAAATAATATGGGAAGGGACTAATTGTAACGTAATATTTTGCTTACTACTCTTAATTTAAAAATAATAACATGTCTTTATGTATACAGGAATGTGTGAAGTTCAGTTTAGTAAGCCTACAAGCCTACCATCTGCTATTTTACTTAACATTAGATTAGTAAGTAGATTGAGTTTTTGGTGTTTGCGTTCACTTTAACATCCTTCTTGAATAGCCGAACGGTAGGTTGTTTGTGAAACCGAGTAATTCACCCAGCAAAACTGGAAAATATTTAATTTAAACTTACCTTCTTGTAAGGTGAGAAAAATATTGTTTATATTGAAATATAATATTAATAAATAAAATTAAATTAAACCTTAACACTAGTAATAAAAATCAGGGACACATTAAACATTTCATCATCATGTTGGTTGCAGTCTGTTTACGTTCCTTATAGTAAAATAGGGATTTTATAGAGGCGTTTTGCGACTGAAAATTATGTTTTAATATTCTGCCCTCTAAAAGCACATTTGAACTATTTCATCGACCTTTAAAATATTTTAAACTAAACGAAAATTATGTAAGAGGCATAGATTTGCAAACGGCCGTTTCATGATTCTGTGAGAAGTTTTAGCTAAGGCTGCTCTCGTTATACTGTCATTACTGGGATAAGTATTAATATGATTTAATCTTCAACGCGGTAAAATGTCGTTTTTTGTGAGTATTATGGTGCTTTGTTAATGGAAGGTATAGAAATATTCTTTATGCCAGTAGACCTAGAAATACTAGTGGTGAAGATTAACAATTGCTACTGTGTCAACCAATTAATATTCATATTAGTTAGATCAACTGTTAAAAGTTCCCAAAAGTGGCTTGGAGTTAGTACTGCGGGCAGAGAGGACAAGAGATAAGTACGGCTTCAATTTGAGTTAACGCAGCAGAAAATATTCTTCATAAGTGAGTATTTGTTCACCTGTGACACAAGCTATATGTGTTTTGACTGACTTTATTCGGCCTTCATAGATCTCCAAAATGTGGAACCGAAGGAGGGTTAAATGACAATTTAATAGCCTTTTGTTTGGCAACATTTTCAAAAATTTGTGGGAGATACTTGTTAGCGCTAACAAAATTTGTACCACAATCACTGTGTATGTGCAAACGCTATGCTGTAAAACAATGTAACACTGCTAAGGTTTCTGAAGTGAAACATACATAAGCTTTGTATGTGTTTGAACCTTCTCAGCTTTGCCTAATGTAATTGTGAAACATCCACCATAATCAGTTCCTACCACCGATAAAGTCTTAACTTGAGACATGAGATATGTTGGTAAATTTCCCATATTTGGTTGATATGGTCTCGTATTGAGATGTCAGCATTCGAAACAATTAGGCAGTACCCAATGAAGTGATCATTTAGGAAACAGTATCAAAAAAAATTATATTGAATTTAAAGCATTTAAACTCCAACACGCAAGTGAATTTTGTGAGTTTCTCTACCATGAATTCGGTCAGTTCAACTGTAGCGAGGTAATAAAATAGGGTGCTTTTAAAAAAAGATGTATTGTTTGAACTCCGTTACACTTCCTATCTTTATTGGCCAGATGTTAGGAGCTTGGTTGTAATCACTCGTGGAATTTGATAGCACAACGGATTGTAAAAATTGCTTTGCAGAAACACAAGTCAAACAATTGTTGAAAAATTCAGAATAATGTTATTACACTTTCAACCTGATCTGCATGTGAAAAAAAAAAGAGAAAATTATACATATGCCGTCTGTCTATTTTACGAGGGCCACACCAAATATCTCGCTTAATATCTATTGTAGAAGAATAAAGTTTTAGAAACAGTTATCCCATTTTTTTGTGAGCTATATTTCAGTAAAAAAGAAATTTTAAATCCATAGCCATATAGGTATTATAAAAACTTGAAAAATAGGAAAATCACAAACAGTCATAATAGATAATAGCTTCCTTATTTGAGGAGATACAAAAAAAGTTAAAGGGATGAAAGTTGACGGCAAAGACAATAAGAATAATAGTGTGCATCAAAAAATTCGAAAAACGCAGTTGGCTTTGACATACTCTCTTGTGCAAAAATGAAAAGAGCAAATCTCAAAGTAGGCCATGGCACCATTAATTCCGCTTATTTTTTCTCTTTCCAACGATATAAAACATGTCGCAAAAATTTTAACTGATAGTGCCAATATTTAATATTTGACGAAAACTACAATTCATATCATTGAATTGTAAAAATCAGCTGTGCCATAATAATAAAAATCCACTTTATAATAATTATAATTCAGTAATTATTTATTACAATTTAATACAAACAAACAAATATATCTCATAAATAAAAATACCAGTACAAAATGAATATCCAAAAAAAACGAAAAACGGTGTATAAAAGTACTACCTACTACCATACTGACAAGAAACTTGTGCATTTATTTTTCTAATTACAAATGCTCAAAATGTGGACCATACATTTTAATACACAAACGTGTTCTACGAGACACCTCACGCATTACACTTTGGAGCATTTCAGGAGCAATTGCCTCGCATGCGTTTCTAATTCTGGTTTTGATGTCCTCAATATTTTCAGGAGCAGTTTGAAATACCTTGCCTTTAATGTAACCCCAGACGAGAAAGTCCAAGGGAGTAATATCTGGTGATCGAGCTGGCCATATAATGGGTCCATAGGTGCCCATCCAGCTATCTGGCATAACCTGATTTAAATAATTTGTACATATTACAGCAGTGTGAGGTGGAGCCCCATCTTGTTGAAAATATGAATAATTTAATATTTCTGCCACTGTTAATTCATAAAGAAAATCTTGAAATTCATTTTGCAGAATATTAAGGTATCTATGAGCGGTTAATTTGCAATTTGCCATCATAAAAATAAGATCCAATTAGTCCCTAAAAGACCCACCCAAACATTCGTAGAAAATCTTTCTTGGAAAGCAGTCTCTCTATGCCAATGTGTATTTTCTCGTGTCCACTTATAATGCATATTTCTATTGAAAAATCCATTATTAAAAAATTTTTATTCGTCCGACCAAAGAATGTTGCTACATATCAGCGGGTCATTCCTTTTTTTTATTTAACAGCCATCTACAAAATCTCTTACTCTCCTTGGCTTATCTCCCTCATTTAAATGTTGAACTTTCCTCATTTTGGTTAACAATTCAATACTCTATTCACTTTTCTTACATTATCCGCAACATGCCCTCGCCTTACTACTTTTTTAAAAATGAACCGTGCATTTTTAGATTTTGAACTGACTTAAACATAGTTCGATTTTCGATTTGGCTGCAGAGCATCTGGAAATCTATCTCCGTAAACCGTGACTGCATTTCAGAGTCAAAATTGCACTAACAATAAATGCTAATCATATCGAATTCGTTATTATTGGTGTACACCATAATTACTGATATAAAGCTTGTCTCAGAACTCAACAACGCAACATACAACAGTGACAATCTGTCAAATTTGTTAATAACTGTATAACGAGCTGTATACCATTATTTTTCAGTAATCATGGCATAGCTGATTTTTACGATTTATTGATATGAATTGTGGTTTTCGTAAAATATTAAATATTGACACTCAGTTAAAATTTTGGTGTCATGTTTTATATCGTTGGAAAGAGAAAAAATAAACAGACTTAATGGTGCCACGGTCTACTTTGAGATTTGTTCTTTTCATTTTTGCACAAGAGGGTATGTCAAAGCCAACTGCATTTTTCGAATTTTTTGATACACATTATTATTCTTATTGTCTTTGCCTTCAACTTTCATCCCTTTAACTTTTTTCGTATTTCCTGAAATAAGGAAGCTATAACCATTTGTGGTTTTCCTATTTTTCTGTATATATCACAAAGTAGGTTATAGATTTCAAATTTTTATTTACTGAAACATAGCTCACAAAAAATGGGATAAGTTTCTAAAACTTTATTCTTCTACAATAGATATTAAGCGAGATATTTGGTGTGGCCCTCGTAGAATAGACAGATGGTATATGTATACATTTGGAGAAAAGACAGAATGTGGATTAATTTCATAATAGTAGAAATTGGGGTACGGCAAATAAATATATAAATAAGACTGTGTGTACTGCACACTGGGGCAATTATTATGGGGCAGTGCACGTTGCCCCTCCTCCTCCACATAGATGTGCTGTGCGCTTTTATGTTCAAAGACATCATGTTTTCAGTATATTTAAAACAAAGGATCTGTAAATACTAATATGCTGATTAGCCACAGAGTATGGTTTTTTTTGGAATCTCATCAACACCCAGTTATAAGTCACAGCATACCTAAATAGTTAAAAAATCTATGGCTTTTTGAACCAGCCTCCTGTGATAAGGTATATGTGCTATGATGTATCATTTTTAAAGATGTATGATGACATATTATGCTAGGCATAAGAACCATGGCGATGCTGTATAGAATTCTATTTTAGTGGAAATACTACTTAACAATAAAAGAAACAGAGGCCTATTAATTTTAGGCATCTAAACAATGAGGTTTTTATATTTTTCGATTAGGGCACAGTAAGATGTAAGAATGAGATGTGGAAATGGTCCTCAGCAAATGTATTGAACACTTGTTATGGTCATAAGAGGAATGCTAACATATGGCTCCATAGTTTAGTGAAAAGACCAAAACTAAATTTTGGAGCTTGCAGGGAAAAGCGTGCCTGGCAATAAAAATCATACCGGCAGCTGCTCTGGAATCCTCCTAAATCTTTTACCTCCTTTCAACATCTACATGAAGCGAGTGACGATGTGGGCAACATACAGTGTTAAACAAGAAGCTGGTAGATGACATAACGTGCAACATTCTGAGTAAGCTTCAAATGTGATGAGTACCATGACCGATCACAAATTGCCCTTTAAGATCCTATTTCCTGGAATAAATGAATGGAAAATTAGAGCTAGACGAACCTGCAAAGGCCAGTTAGTTATTGGTTTCCAGGCGACTCCAAAATTCCCGAAGGAACTTAGAAGCTGCAGTACACAATTGTAAACCAAAGTTAGAATAATTTTGAACTAGAGTAAATACCTGATAATTTTTAGGCTGAAATTTATACCATTGAACGGTATGTATGGAGGCAGGAACACAAGCAACCTAGAAACATATCAGCAAAAATCTCAGAAAACCAAGCAACTTTTGAAGATTTTGGATTCTATCGCTGTAACTATACAAGAATTTAGAACTACTAAAAGGTTTTTACTCAATCGGACAGAGATAACAATTTGACTCTGGCCTGGATACCTCACCACTTTGGCACGAAAGGCGCTATAATAGTTGACTGCTTGGCAGGAGAAGATATGGTATTAGAATTCCTACCATCAGAACCGGTACTTGGCATATCTTCTAGCACTGTCAACAAAATTATCCTAGCTTAGGCACAGAAAAATTCCAATACTGGCAAGGACTACTATAATCTGGATTTGAATTGTAGAAGGTAGCCAAGTTGTGCTCACAGAGCCCTCCATTCCTCAAACCAACCGACGCTTGTAATGAACTTGAGGAGGAGACCCGGCAGGGTGCCACCTATACTGGCTGCACCGGGCCAGAAATCCCCCAGCATGAATCCTCTTTTTGTTGAGAAAACAGGATAGTGCTCTATGCTCGGTAGTCTCGTCCTCTAGATTACACCCTCTATATTAAAGATTGTCTACAGCTCCCAGTGTATGAAGGTGCTTATTTAATCTGCAGTGTCCTGCTATTAATCCTACATACACACGCAGAATCTTCCTGGACATCTGGATTTGCCTAGTTTTTGATTGGGACCAATCGAAGGCATTCTGCTACACCTACAGATGCTTAAGCTGCTCCACCAGTCCATGTATGGTTTAAGTGTGTAGTTCCTTATCAGAGTATTGTGAACGGGGTCTGAGTGTGCCATTGTAGGTTCTAGACCATACAAGGTGCTCTCAGGGCCTTTGTGGGCTAAGACATTTGCTTTGTCGTTACTCTTATTGCCATTGTGTTCTTTTACCCAGCAGAACTGGGCGCTGCTGCTTTGTGCGAAAATATCTATTACCTTCCTGATTTGCAGGACCAGACCTCAATCAATATTGAAATTGTTTAAGGCAAGCAGAGCCGCTCTTCTATCTCTAGATATGTGATGATTTCCACTAGTTTCGCCTGGAATATAGTGGTATATGTCCCTAGCATTGTTGAGTATGGATCTAGTTCTTCTAAGTAGACCCCAGCCTCCAATCCACATTCCATCTTTCATCAATCAGTGTAGATCAACACATCCGATGCTTCATTTACGACATGCTCAGTCTAACTACCAGGATTAATTTGTTCATCACATATTCACTGAATGCAAGAATTAAAAGGTTAGTAGAGTTAAACATGTGACATCCAAGAATTCTAATTAAAACCCATATACTGGATGTGATTCAACAAGGCCATTTTATGAGTCAACATTTGTTTCGGAACAGTCTGCAATGGTATTAACATCTGAGCACCCTGCCTTCGTAGAGGCGTCCATAATTTCTGATACTTCCATTGAGGTGGGAGCAACGAGATCAGTTTTCTCAGCTGTATCCGAAAATTTTTACAACCCAACGTTCGAAAAGGTGATAATTTATTTGCCCTACCCCATCACTCAAGGCTGCACGGTCTTCATCCTTGACACTGAAAATGAGGAGCCGGCCTATCAATTTTGCCTTTGGATTATTATAGAAATCAGCCAGATTTTCTATCAAATACACCTGGTCTTTAGAATTTTATCAAGTGGATTTCAGATATCATTGATAGCTATTCAGGAGTGTGCAGTCTCAGCTTTTTTGTAGCTGATTTTCCTTGAGGAAGGGGGATGGCTAACCCTGTGTATCTTAGTTTTCCTGCTAGTATTTGTTTCCAGGAAAGAACTTAGGAGCCTGGTGCTCTCCCATGCTCCAGCGTCTCTCAGAGACGCAACCTCCGATGATCTGACAAAATGACACAATCGATTGATTGTGGTGGGTTAGTCATGACCTCCTGTTTCAGAGAAAATTCAGACTGAAGTGATGTGTTTCCATGTCTGGTTGGGTGTGCTCACCTACCAAGTTCCCTTCATTCCAATATATGAATCTACATGCATGGCACAATCATGCATCTAGCCTTCGACCACTAAATTGTAGAGGGTGCTAGCTTTAGTCTGGATTCTTCTCCGCAGCTAGACCAATCATGGGAAGTTTGCACACAGTTTTTACATCTGGACAGGTCACCTGGCAAAACGGCTGGTATTCGTCCCCAGTTTCATTCAACCATGTAAGCACCATAACTGCAGCAAAATCCCAAACGGGGAGCTAAATCCCTTGGGACAGGTATATTTAAAACCTTCAGAATTCGGGAAAGCACCCTCACAGTCATATTGAAATTAGATTCATAATTTTACATTAATAATAATAAAAAGTGTAAGTAAAACATTAAGCTGGAAAACACCTGGACCAGACAACATTGAGAAGTTTTGATTGAAATTATTCTCCGTTCTATTTCCGCGTTTCAACCATGTGTTCAACAAAACCCTTGAAGATTTAACAAGATTCCTGGTATTCATCGGGGAATAACTTCCCTTCTATCCAAAAAAGATGTGAAAGAACCAAAAAATTACTTACATTATTGAAGCATAAGCAAATCAATGGGTACTGTGAAATTAATAATATAAATAAACTATTCCAGATCAGGGAAGATGTGTAAAGTTATCCCTTGGATGCAAGGAGCAACTAACTTTATGTGTAGTTAACTATGAAACAAGCTGAAGTAAAACACGAAAACATCAGCTTGGCTTACATAAACTACAAAAATCATTTGACTCGGTACCTCATAACTGGGTAATAAAATGCTTTAAATAATTCAGACGTGGACAAGCAGACTTCACAATCATGGCTGAAGGAACTTTACTATATCCGGAAACCAAGGACATCCATCCAGGACAGAATCATTACCAATTCACCATCCTTCTATAAATACATATCTTAATCATGACGAAATATTGCTCTATTAAGATGACCAGTCCAGTCCGACAGAATCGTATCTGTCTTAACAAAAAGGAATATATGAAGGTCACCTTATTAACAACCTGCAGAAAAAGGTGATAGCGAAAAGGAACAAATTTCAAAACTCTGTCATTGAGGTATGGCACATGCAAATTGAAGAAGTGTAAACTATCCTGGTGCTATCAGTTACATGCATAGAGACAAAAAAGAAATAAAGAAAGTTAGAGCAACTTAACTCACCTAGAAGCCTTGCAGAGGACAGTGATTCTTCAAATTTGCCACATCATGAGAAAATTTTTAATGAAGTGATGAAGGTTAGATATCTCAATTATCCCTATGACAAGCATGTGCAAGAGATTGGTGAGTGTTTTCCAGCTTATGCTGAGAACATGTGGTATTTCATTTAATAACTATAATAATAAATGACATTATAATGTGTATGTAGTACTGTGGTATAAATTATAATTTTCTACAGGAAGTCAATATATATTTGCAGGGTGATTCCTAAGTTGAAACATTTTCTTTTACTATGTATAAAAATATTACAGTAAACAAATTTTTCCAATAATTTTTTTAAAATGTAACGGAGATATAGACCTTAAAACTTTTGTAAAAATCCAATCCTGCACAGAAGTTCTCATAAGGTTTGAAGGTTTGTTTCTATCACTTTTTTCTAATTACTCACAGATGCATGCCAGCTAGTTTCTTGTAACCCAAAGAAATATGAAGACAACATAGCGGGAAAATCGGTTGTATCCCTTTTTCATTTGTGTCCATAAGCACTACAGCCTAAAGACCACCTCTGCTAAGTTCAATTCTGTGAATGGCTCTTAAAATAGAATACAAATAATCTAGTTCAATTATTTAAGAAGAATAAAAATCTAGTTAAATAATTTTGATTTTATTATAATGGAACATAAAACATATTAACATTCATTATGAGAACTACATCCAAGAGCTCAAAATATTTCAAGAAAATTATTTATCCTGTCAAAATTGATTAAGAAATATTTATTGCCAAATCTGCTCCATTATTTTGGTAATTTTTCAAGAACATATTATTTTGGATTTAACAATGGGGATTGCCACTTTTGAAAAGAAAGTTATATCATATTTTACGATTTTGTGTTAAATGTAAAATTAGGGTAATTATAATTATTTTAAATTGCATGTGACCTCACATGCACTTTATTTACATATGACAACAACATACATAAATGTTTATTAATCCACCCTTAAAGGATGGGTACTTGCAAATTTCTTGCCTATGATTCGTTTGCAACAGAGAAAGTTGATTCAAAGCTGCAGCTTTCTTTGTTACACGTTTTATTGCGGTGGAGGACTTTAAAATAATATCTACTTTAGATTGCTAGTGGACAACTGTCTAGGATAGCAATAGACCATGATGATAAATTATGCCAGCCAAATATTTAATCTCTTTTCTCTCTGCTTCACAGAGCGTCTTGAATATATTTTTTTTTTGTTCTATCTTACAATGCAAATACTCAAGTTGAGTGGCATTCCCCATTGCCAAGGATGGACATTAGATACTAAACTACTTGTCCCCTAGTGATAAACTAGTTTTTTGCATTTTTGTGTCTACTACATATCTTAGAGTGTTCTAATGTAATTTTTTGTCATTTACAATTCTTTATTACAAAAAGTCAATCACCAGCGTGATCACTTCTACGCTGTCAAACATTGCCTGCTTATTACATAGCTATCATATCGGGGGTTACCAATGCAGGCCAAAACATTTTACTAATTTGGTATACCTTAAAAACTAGACAAATTTAAATTATGTATGAAATTCAATTCCTGCAATACCCAAGGTTTGTAAAGTAAGATAGGTAGCATGGTAACTTGAACGGAATGGAGGGGTTACCATGAAGGCGGCCATCTTGCGCGTCATCGTGCCTGCTGAAACTTAATTGTACATATGCATTTTTTGAGACGTTGCGCTTATTTGTTGAGTTATTTCGAAATATTTGTTGTTTTTGTGTTTATAATCGTGCAGTTATAGTTATTTAATGTATAATCTAATTGACAATTACTGTTAAAGAGAAAAGACTCATAGTATATAGAAGTTTGTAACCTGTGTATTTACAGAAATAATTTTAAGGTAAACAGTTTTTATTATTTTCCGTTCATAATAATAACAAATAAGCCCTATTTACAACAAACTTTTTTGGAAAAATATACTAGATAAAAAATCGATTACTTTAATTCGGCTGCAGTAGTACATGTAAAAATATAGATATGTGTATATTTTGCATTTTGTTGTGTAAATACTTATCTAATATAAAAGTTTTGTTGTAAAAATAGTAGTAAATATGTATATATAAATAATGTATTGTAATATTTTTAGAGATAAATTACTTAATACAGGAAATAAAATTTATTTTCATATGATACAAAGAAATATTAGAAAAAACCAATGAGTGATTTTTTCTTATTAATTGCTGTGTCTAATGACATGATAAAATTTGATGGCCCTCTTGTTAAATTTTATTAATAAATTATTGTATGCACATCTAATTCTAATAAAAAAATTGCATTAACATTTTTTAATACTACATAATTGTAAAGGTTGGCCTGGGGAAAAATTTCTACTCAGTACGTCATAAAATAAGAAACTTTTCTAAGTAACTCTTTTCGTTAGGGCGAAAATTAGTATCATGTTTCTTCATCTATCTTATAACTTATTAAATTCGCTAAGAATTATATAAAGCAATGAAATCAAGATTGAAGTCTCGGGCAAGAAATTGCACACAAGATTAAAAGAACCTACATCAGTCCCTAGATATAAAATGTACTTCTTTAACTGCATACATTAATTAGTTATAAATTTGATATATAGTAATGTCAATTTTAAATTCCAAGGAAAACGTTATCGATGTTAATAATCATTAATCAAAAAAGTCAATTCATTAATTTGTGCTTGTACATTAAAAAATACAAAATACGGAATTCAAATTCATAACTAATTATACTTCTATACTAATGGTTTGAATGCCAGAAATTCGAATGAGCAGGCAGAGTGACGCGTTCCCGCATTTTAAATAGTGATCTCTGATTGGTCGAAAGTTACCATGCTACCTATCTTACTTTACAAACCTTGTGCAATACACACATGTTTGGTCTGTTGAAACCCTGCTACTATTAAAAGAACACAGATTTTCCGCAAATGTATGGACAACAATAGTGAGACTCTTGTTGGACCATACATTACCAGATCATTTGATGGATGATAACTACCTAAACTTTTTGCAAAGTCATATTCCCAACCTCATAGAAAAAGTGCCATTGGATATCAGGGCAAACATGTGGCTTCTACAAAGTGGGGCACCCATTTAGATAGGAAATGCGGGAGTGTTTAGGCAACATTTGTCTGAATAGACAATAGTTCGGGGTAGGCTAGTTGCGTTGCCACTGAGGTAAATCTGTTTCGGTAATGTGCCATCTCTAAATCGTGGTTACGTAGTGGACAGCTTCGCATGTACCAAAATTGCGATAATTTCAAGAACTTGCTTTAACTTGGACAAGACCATATTGCACACTCTTTTTAATAACAAATAGATTCGTTTTTATTTTTCCTTCCAGCTTATCAGCGCTTCATGAATGCATTTGCCCAGGGCCAGACTTAGATTTTTTAAAGTCTATATCCCTTATTTGTGACTTATTTTTTTTTTTAATTTAGTTTACTGAGTTCTATACACAGTTTGAAAAAAGCATCAATTTAGGAACTACTCTGTACAGGAAAAATAGATATTTAAATTAGCTCAATTTTTAAATTTATTTTTACAAAACTTGATAAGTTCAAGAATATAAATGAGTAATTGTATATGTGTAAAAGAGAGAATACAATTTTGAATATTTTCTGTAATGGATTTACGTCAGTTCAGATACAAAGAATATCCATTATTCTAACAATGGGCAGCAAAGAGGTCTGTATATCTTAGCTCATTGAAATTCCCTCGGAGGAAAAATATTTTGCCCACGTTGTAATTCTTTGTATTTTTGTTTTGGCAATTTTGTATGTTGTTTCAAGTTACATTTGCGCAGGCGCGGTCATGGGGGGGCATGGCCCCTTTCTGAGAATTTACATGGAATACTATCTTCATTCAACTCTAGAATAAATTGTTTTAAACGACCATATTCCTATTTTTTATTTAAATTTAAGAAATTACTATTTTGCCATAAATTGACTACTTAGTGATTGCTAAAATAATAATAATACTTGATATTATACAGTATATCGCTCTTAGGAGTGTAACGCCCTTAATTTTTTTCTTTTATTTCCGATTTTAGCCAAATTTTATCAGATATAGAACAAATTAGGATCAAACTATAGCCAAAGAACATTCGCCCTCTACAAATGCAAAGCCATCTACGATACCAAAATTAATGGAAAAAAATCATAAAATCTTATTAGACATTCCTTATCGGAAATTTTTATTATTACGAGTTGTTCAGAATTGTCTAAAAACCTTGAATCTAAAATTTCATCAAAATTAAAAAATATTAAGACTGTTTAAAATAATGTCCAAATTCAAAAATATGATTGTAATGTGTTTCTTTGCTTAGAAAAGTGTGTTATGAGAAAATTTTGGATAGTTTGGGATATTTGGACCTTTTATGTAAAAACATGCTCCGAGCACGGGAAAAATACTTAAAAAATTCCAAACATGTCGCAACATGTTCTATATACAGTGTGTCCAACTAAGTCGGCACCATATGGGAAACTTTTTTATTATTGGTTTTATGAAAAAAAGTTATTCTTGATAAAAAGTTCTGCATGGCCTAAAACCCAAAATTAAATAATCAGATATCAATTTTTGCAGTCGTATACGAGGTATGTCGAAAAATGTAAATTTTGCTCAAGAGTAAAGTACCTTTTTTTATTACAATATCGACAAACGTTATTAAGAAAAGTTGATCCTAATTGAAAATTACGGTCAGATATCCAACATGAAAAAACGATTTTTAATAATTTTTGGCTATAAATTATACATAATTTAATTTTGCAAATCATAAAACATTTATTGTATTGAAAAACATGATAAACCTTCGGTTCATCCTAGATTAAATGTCAACGTAGAGACAAATTACTACTATACAGAATTTGCCAGTGCATCCTAGATTAAATGTCGATCTGTAGACATAAATTATCAATGCTAATTACAGAGAAGAGTGTAAAAATAACAAAATCTGTTTTTTTCATGGTAGATGGATAATATTGGATATCTGACCGTAATTTTCAATTAGGATCAACTTTTCTTAATAACGTTTGTCGATATTGTAATAAAAAAAAATACTTTACTCTTGAGCAAAATTTACATTTTTCGACATTACCTCGTATACGACTGCTAAAAATTTATATCTGATTATTTCATTTTGGGTTTTAGGCCATGCAGAACTATATGTATATATATATATATATATATATATATATATATATATATATATACATATATATATATATATATATATATATATATATACATATATATATATATACACATATACATTACAGAGTGACAGTACAGAGTACAGAGTGACCCATTATTTAAACAATTGTGAATTACATGACGAATATTCGAAATATTTCGAGAACATAATATAAATTTTAATTATGCTATATTTCTGTTAGAAATCAATATTTTTTTCAGATTTGAGATAAAAAATTGCTAACACTTTTTTGGATTTCTGGCATTGAAAAAAAAAATCGAAATAGGCCTTGAAATTTTTTATTTCGATCTGAAATTTTACACCACAGTAGAGTTATTGAAGCCCTATAATTAAAAAAAAAATCATTTAAATCGGTCTACAAATAAAAATTTTAGAAAGGGCTTTTAAATGGGTCACTCTGTATATGGATTTTCTTACCAAGTAGAGATCCGGATAAAACTTGGACAACCAGAGATCCACCTTCAAAATTACAAATTTCGAATATTATATTCTGTAAATAAACTGGGAACAGATATCCTTAATTTTACTGGCGCAGAGGGGAAAGAAATTGTGATTTTAATTTTTTTTTTTTATAAAAATTAAGTAAACATGAGATCCGGTGATAAAAATGCACTAGTTGATATCATTCAGTATATAAAATGATTAATATACATAAATACATTATAAGATGAGACACTGCGCTGTTGCCCAATATAACGTAGCGACATAACCTAGATCAGTACCAAGGATTTTATAATCTAAAGATGAACTAAGTGATCGATGGTGAATGATGAAATATAGATTGCCCATATCTCAGTGTTGAGACATGGGACTTGAGCCATACTTTATGACATAACTACCGAAAGCAAATAAAGCACACAGAGGGAAGATTCTTACAGTGACAGCTAAAAATTTGGCTACAGCAGCAAAAAACTCTATATGAATAGGCGCCAGCCAAGAATTTTACTAGAACAGTAGAATTCGTTTTGCTAAAGTTACCTTTGCTGCAATAGCAAAGTTACTTAATAAAATATTCATCATATAGCCACCGAAAATAAGCTTTACTATTTTTGTCAAGTATAAATATATTGTTGTAGTAAAAAGTGCACATGGTTAAACACTTCTAATCGTACTAACAGACATAGGTTGACAAACATGATGCGCATAGAAATGGCAGTATTTCATAATAATGCATATGTTCCGTGTTTATGCATCTTTGGAGACTCAAATTATATTGCAAGGGCAGTTTTACTGTAAACATGTATTAGATAGTCACGAAAAATAAATGGGCTCCTGTAATATTGAAACTTTATTACTTAAAGTTTTAATATTGCAACGAGAACGAACGAACCGATTGTACAAGATTATCAGGATAGCAAGAACGCGTTGCATTTAAAGTTAACCGATTGCGAGTCCGAATGGCGGTGTTGTGATGACGTAACTCAACACAAAACGTTGTAATTGTAGGAGAATTTTTATTTACCACAGTTAAACTTTTTTGTATTCTTGTCTTTCTAATGGTAGCTAAATGTTTTAGTGCTCTAGTAAAGTAATTAATAAAAGTAGTAAAGTACTTTTTAAAAACTAATACAAACACACAGCAAAGTGATTTCTTCTGATAGAGTGAATAGACATTTCTAACCTAAGTAAAATTATGACTACTCTAGTTAAGAAAGTCGTAGCAAAGAATTTATTGCTGGAGATTTTCTCAGTGCAGTTTTGCTGGACAAAAAACATTTTGCGAAAAATGTTTCCATTGACTATTGACATTTCAGGTTTCACTAAGAATTTTTTTAAATTGGTTTATGATTTATAAAAATAAAACTAATAAAACAGTGTAACTTAAAAAAAATATTGTGATGTTTGAAACCTGTTGATAAATTTTCTACCTTATTCTGAACAATATATTTTGTAAATTTTTTTTTACAAAAGTGCTTTATTTGATCTTGGCAATCATGGCATAAAGTATGATTTGGGTCCCATGTTTCAAGACTGGGATATCGTCTTATCTAAATTTCACCAGTCGCTACTGCTTGTAAGTTTTATTATACAAGTTGTGGTAAAGGCACCCACAATATTATATAATTTGAAGTGTTTATTTCTGAAAAAATCCAAAGACCCGTGTTTCATAAAATATCAAATTTACTTTTTGACAAGTCAAAATTTGTTTGTGTCATATTTTTCAAAGTTATGACATTTATTACATATATATTTTTAATATTATACTATAGTTTTTATTATGTCATTTGACAGCATATTTTTCTACGGGTAACGACTTATCACAATAATAGGATTAAATAACAAACTTCTTGAAAAAATTAATATCAAACACAATCAATCTGTGTTTAAATCATAAACATTAAAATAATTCTTTAATAAATAATGTAACATTGAATTCTACAATACTTTTCTAACTGCTTACCATTAACCACCTGGCAAAAACCTATTTTGCGATAGACGCGATTACTAAATACATGCAATACCTCTGCAACGGCCCATTTTTTTAGCGTGTGTAAATTTAGCGAAAATTATTTGTGTGCGTTTGTAATATTAGACCGGCCGCTAGAGGTAAGTGAGTATGCAAAATGTGAGGACCGAATTCCGCCAATGGATTTAAGTTAAGAAAAGGTCAAAAATTAATAATGCGGATCTTGCCGGTCAAATATTTGGTCCATTTTTTTTTACCCCTCTACTCTTATTTGTAAAGAGAATGTATTGAGTACAATCTATAAAATCATTTTAATGATTATTTCAGTAATAATTTATATTTTTTTCTAATAGTGAAAGTGAGGATGGATTGTTAAATGAAAAAAATGAAATAAAAATAAAAGTAATAAAATCTATTTTTATTAATAAAAAAAGTATCTGGTATCGAGTTCTTCAATGGCCGACAAAAACTGTTCAATAATTGATCATGTTGCAATCTACATAAAACCCAGAGCAAGGTATCAAATTGTGAGTAATTGTGATTGGAAGTTAGTAGACAACTGCTGTTAACATAATTAGATATTGAAGGCTCCATACTTGCTTTGAAGTGATAAATTTCTTGAGAATTTAACTGTTCAGCTGTAGGTTTCAGTTTAACGAGATTTAGTTCGTTCTCGATAGGATTTTTTTCTTGATAAATTACCATTTTCTTCATTGAAGTCATTGTTGTCAATAGCGCCATGAAGAAATAACGATGAATTTTTCGCTATATTCTTAGGTATAAGCAAATTTTTTCTGCATCTTCGCACGCAATTGAAATTGTTACTTCTAAATAAAACTCTTGTAATGGTTTATAGCTGATGCAATGTCCAAACTTATTCAATATACTTATCAACTGTTTTGATCGAGTCAAGTGATGAATTTATTCAGCTAAAGCTATATGTTTTGATGTCTGTTTCTCAGTAACTGTAAAAAATATGTCATAAAACACAGATAATGCTCTTCTATAATAGTTATCGCTCAATTTTTTGTTTTTTGCTTTAAACAAAGCTTGCAGAAGAATCTCCCATGTTTGTGGCAATCTTCCATTTTCTAAGAATTTTTGGAGCAAATTTTCATCACGTAAATAGACACTAGGTATAAGTTATGTTTTTAATAGTTCTTGAAGCAATGCTTTTGCACTCTGAACGATATAGTTTTTTGAATTGATGCTACGATCATGTTCTATTATTTCCGCCAATGGTATATTTCCCATAAACACTAATGAAGATTTTGATCTATCAGTTGGGTAAGAAAATAATATGTTTTCGCCAAATATATCAATAAGTACACGATTCTTGATCACAGCATCTTCTATGTTTGTAAGTTTAGCGAGTCGCTGCGCTAAGAAGTGCACTTCAAAAGAATGAGTTGAAAACATATCTTTAATTTCATCTGTGAGTTTGTCAAATGCATCGTGAAATATTTCTCGAGGGATCTGATTTGAAGGTCGACCAACTGGTTTTGTAGAATTTCTCGGCATTCTTAAATAATCACGGTAACAATGTTTGTGATACCTCATTTCGATAGCAAATAAATCTTCAGGCCGTTGACAAGTACTAAGTTGAGTAAAAACATGGTCTTCTTTACTGCGTGCAGTATTTAAAATTTGTTCCGCTGCTGAAATTTCGGAACACAAACACAGCTGCTTATCTTTGTTCCTCGTTAATTTTCTACAAATTAAGCATTTCAACGATTTATTTGCTTCTCCAGGTGTCCTTGATCACGAACGAGATTTTCGAGAACGTAACCCCAAGCTTGCCTCGGAAGTTGAAGCAGACTCTTCTTTTTCTTCTTCTTTACACAACACAATTTCTCGACGCCGTATTTTCTCCTCACTTAAATAGTTAGCTAAACAGCCTTGGTGCCATGAAAATTCTTGTCTTGTGGAGTTCGGATTATACGGTTTTAAAAACTTTTCACTAATGTTGTCTTTTCTTCTATCTGCTGCTTTTTTAATATTAAGCAGCGTGCTTGACCTTGGTTCTGTCACTAAATCATTTGGTTTATCACAAAATAAACAAATTTGTTCGTTTGGTCTTTTTCTTTTCAAATTAATCACTTTCAACGACAATTCTAACGTTTTTCAATACAGCACACTTTAAACATACACTCAAA
Organism: Leptura quadrifasciata; assembly: GCA_963675555.1. Classification (NCBI taxonomy): domain Eukaryota; kingdom Metazoa; phylum Arthropoda; class Insecta; order Coleoptera; family Cerambycidae; genus Leptura; species Leptura quadrifasciata. The sequence continues at coordinate 115,829,081 of OY776673.1, forward strand.
AATAACGAAAATCAAATTATTTTATGCGTATTTATGCGAAATGATAAAAGGTAATCAAATAAAGTGCTGTAAAAAGAAAATGCAGACACCTGATATTCAGGATATCAGTATCCTCGAAAAAACTCTCGTTGAATTAAAACTTGATAATGAAATGAAAACTAAACACATTGAAAAAATAAAAAGAGACAATATATCTTTTATGGACAATATCTCAATATGTGAAGATGAAATGAATGAAACAATTAGGTTACATGAACTTAAGATTCAAGAATTAAATAGTTACATTACAAAAACTTGAAATTTCAATAAAAACCTCAAGAGAAATTGAAACAAAAACTATAAGTACACAAACCCAACATAGATGCAAAAAAGATGTGTATACAAACACTGAGGCAAAAAGTTTACAAAGTTACTATACAGTGTGTTCACAAAACAATATAATCGAAATAAATATGGAACATAAAGAAACAAAAACAATGGACACCCAAACGGTCAAAGCCAAGCAAATGACTGAAATTACAAGCACTGAGGCAATAAACAATGGTGTAGTATTACAGGGGGGCAAAAATATACCATCAGAAAATAATTTAATGCCACTTAAGCAACACAAAAAAAATGAAAACCTTAGCAAAATGAACATAATAAGGCCACCTCCAGTCATCAAAATAGTGCTATTAACACTGATAGTGACATGAAAATTGCCACTAAGCATAGGAACAACATACTTTTATTATCGGATGATCTGGGTAAGGGTCTCAGCCTAAAAATACGACTAAACTGTAAAGAATTCAATATAATGTCTTTTACAAAGCCACATGCCACATTAAAATCAGTGATTGAAAATATAGAAATTCTTTTGAAAGACTTCAAACAGCGCGATTATACAGGGTTACTGGTAATTCGATACATTCTGGAGATGTGATGGGGCATGAGCTAAGGAGTAAATCTAGCCCTAACATACATTATGCAAAACTCAATAGTTTTTGAGATATTTCAATTTTTTTGTTTTTCTCAAAAAAGTAGATCTTAATGCCTTAAAAGTTAATTTCCGAAAAATCTACTTGACATTTTAAAAATTTTTTTACTGGATTACTTGTCCAATATTATAGATATCCGTTTGGAATGAAAAATATCCGGAAACATTTCGATCATGTGAACATTTAAAATAAAAACTTGTAAAAATTTTTTTTTTAAAATCAGTTATGAAATTTACCTATTAGGTTTTTTCAAAAAAATATTAATGTAGCACGCATACAAATTATTATAAAAACTTCCTTATTTCAATAGCTATATAACTAGGTAGAAATGTTTAATGTACCCTTGATAGTTCTAATAAAAAATTAGTGAAGATAATGCTGGTGGCGGAGTTTATTAAACGACTAATCGTTCATTTTCATTTAAGTCAGTCAGTCCTTGACTTTGACGTTTGTGCGTATATGTCATTAACTGACATCCTTATCTCTGTGTCCCTTAAGTTTGTTGGTCTTGTTAAATTAGTTATCGAAGATTTTAATTTTGCTCGTAGTTGTTGTTATTAGTTGTTGTTATTGTATTTTCTGTGCCATGGCCGCGTATGCCAACGCAGAATACGCTGATATCTTGTTTGTTTATGGATACTGTGGCGGCAACGCTGCTGAAGCTCGCCGAGAATATGGTCTTTGGTACCCTAACCGCCGCTTACCAAATGCACGTGTATTCAGTATGGCATATCGAAATATCGCTGAAACTGGCTTCGTGAAATGTAGAAGAAGTGACGCTGGTGCTCCTCCCGTTTATGAACCAGATGATGAGGAAGAAATATTGAGGTATTTTGAGGAAGACCCAACTATTTCAACTAATAAAGTCGCAAGACTAACCGGAGCGTCACAATGGAAAGTTTGGTCTACGATACGTAGAGTTGGATGTCATCCTTACCACTATACCCCTGTCCAAGGCTTGGAGGAACGTGATCCTGGAAGGAGAGTGGAATTCTGCCGCTTTATGTTAAATTCAGATGCAGAAAGTGCAAATTTTTTAACAAGTATTTTATGGACGGACGAGTCGAAATTTAATCGCGAGGGTATAACAAATTTCCACAACCTACATTATTGGACAGAGGAAAATCCCAAGTTAACACGTGAAACTAGTTTCCAAATGAAGTTTTCTATTAATGTGTGGATGGGAGTCATTGGCCACTATTTAATAGGGCCACACTTTCTTCCTCAAAATTTAAACGGGGAAATCTATGAAAATTTTTTAAGAAATGATCTGGCGGTGATTTTAGAAGATGTTCCTCTCGCCGTCAGACAGCGAATGATGTTTCAGAATGACGGTTGTCCAGCACATTATCGGCTGACAGTACGACAGCTACTTGATCAACGTTTCCCTAACCGTTGGATTGGAAGAGCGGGCCCAATACCTTGGCCAGCGCAAAGCCCTGACTTAACACCCCTTGATTATTACGTATGGGGTCATATGAAGGAGATGGTCTATGCCACACCAGTCAATACTATAGAAAACCTTAGATAAAGGATAGTCGATGCTGCCCAACACATAAGGCATAATCTGGCAACCAGAGTAACAAGGACGGAAATAAGAAGACGCTGCCGTGTCTGTATACGGAATAGGGGCTCCCATTTTGAGCAAGACATATAAAAAATAAAGTACAACTTTGAAATTAATGAAGAATTAAACTCTACTTTTAAAATGTTTTTTACTGTTTATCTAAAAATAAAATTCGTACTACTTGTGTTATTTTTACTAGTATTTTCTTAGAACTAGATAGCTATTGAAATAAGGCAGTTTTTATAATAATTTATACGCGTGTTACGTTAATATTTTTTTGAAAAAACCTAATAGGTAAATTTCATAGCTGATTTAAAAAAAAAAATTTTAAAGTTTTTATTTCAGATGTTCACATGATCGAAATGTTTCCAGATATTTTTCATTCCAAACGGATATCTATAATATTGGACAAGTAATCCAGTAAAAAAAAAATAAAAATGTCAAATAGATTTTTCGAAAATTAACTTTTAGGACGTTAAGATCTACATTTTGAGAAAAACAAAAAAAATTAAATATCTCAAAAACTATTGAGTTTTGCATAATATATGCTAGGGCTAAATTTACTTCTTAGATCATGCCCCATCACATCTCCAAAGGAATGTGTCGAATTACCAGTAACCCTGTATAATAATAATAGCTGAAAACACGATTTTCAACGGAAACAATATCCTTCTTTCAAAATAATAAATACAAAACTTAAACAATGCTGCAGTTCAAATATAATATTTGCATCAATTCCTTATACAAAAAATGTCTTTTTAAATAAAAAAATCTATAATTACAACAGCAAACTAAATATGTACATTAACCGCGTCCTCGCCTCACACATCTTCCAGTGGCTTGTATATCAGTGTATTGAGGGTTGTATAGGAGATATACCATCCTTCGGAGGAGATGTAAAGCCGTCGGTCCCTTGTCTATTAAATGTTAGGCAAATAAAAGATCCCTACTCTTTTTGAGGGAAGAGGTTCGGCAAAATTCCTGGTTGGGGGTAGCTCGTCTACAGGCGTCGGTGTTAGGCCTCAGTAGCGGAAATAGGCCGACGTTAAATAAATGTATAAAAAAAAAAAGGATGTGTTTAACCCAGTCCATGTCTTAAAGGAGGAGAGTATCCCAGATTCAACTGACGATATAGAAGGAGACAATACTTGTGACAAAGCCATGTTTGGTGATTTTTTAAAATATTTTACATTAACATTCAGTGTGCAACTAACAAAGTTAACGAGTTAGATGCTTTCTTAGTTGATAAAGATTTTACTGTGTTGTGTATTAGTGAGAGCTGGCTCAAACCCAGTGAAATTGAAAATTTTAGTTTGTTAGGTTTTAATGTTGCAGCTTCTTACTGTAGAACAAATCATATACACGGTGGTGTAATGATTCTTAAAAAAGACGATATACTAGCTACTGTAATAGATAATGTTAACAGCTTGTCAGTTGATCTACACTTTGAGGTAACTGCTGTTAAACTGAATTGTGGCAATATATTTCTGCTTACTTTATATAGATCTCCCAATGGAGATATAAACATATTCTTAAACTTACTAGAGAAGGCGCTTTTGACAATCAACATTAAAAATAAGATAATATTAATAGGCGACTTTAATGTCAAATTCGGCACTAAGCATAAAGATGCCACATTACTGTGTGACTTCCTAGCAACTCATGGTTTTATATCTACGGTCAATGAAAACACTCGTGGGAATAATTGTCTCGATAATATCTTTTTAAATGTCAATGATTGTACCGCTCACACATCTATTGTTAAAGCAGGTCTCTCTGATCATCATGATCTCTTATTACAACTTCCTAACTCTAATGAAGTTTTATTGCCTGAATATAAAATTGTTAGGCCCATCAATGATTTGGGTAAATTAAAGTTTTTTGACTCTCAGATAAACTGGGATTTTGTTTCTGATAAATGTAGTGCGGATGATAAATTTGATATGTTTCTAGGTTTACTGTTAGATGCGTATAACGATGCGTTTCCCATACGCAAATTTAAAAATTCAAATAATAAAAACAGGCATAAAACAAACTGGTTTACATATGACATAAAAGAAACCAGGGAGCAGTTAGCATTGTTAAATGAAATGTACTCACTTAATCCATCAGAAGAGCTTAAAAATTATTGCAATAAATTTAGAAATATGTACAAAATTAAAATAAAAAAATCGAAAATACTTGCCAATGACAATGTAATAAAAAATTCTAACTGTTCATCAAAAGAGATGTGGAAAATTATAAATGATAAAAGAAATATTTCATAAACATTCCCCATGATCTTATAAAAAAATTGCCCCACAATAATATTAACCCTAATATCTACTTGGGAAATATTGACACGGCAGACGCTATTTTCTCTCTAACACCGGTATCTTATATTGAGGTAAGGGATATAATATGCTCTCTAAAGAACACTAACAGTAAAGATATTTATGGTTTTAATGTTGATCTCATAAAACATTAAAAATCTTATTATCGTCCCATTAACCAAATTAATAAATCTAGCTATTACAGAAGGAATATTTCCTGACAGCCTAAAAAAAGCACTTATACTCCCCATACATAAAAAAGGAAACCCCGATGATATATCGAACTTTAGACCCATATCGTTACTACCTATATTTTCTAAAATATTCGAGAAAGTTCTTAAATAAAAAATTACAGCCTATTTTGAAAATAATGATCTATTTGTGAGGTCGCAATATGGCTTCAGATCCAAAAAGAGTATTATTGATGCAATATTTAATTTTACTGAGAAAGTCACTGAATGTTTCGAAAAGGGCGAATAACATGTAACCACCTTTTGTGATCTAAGCAAAGCGTTTGACTGTGTTCAGCACGATCTATTAATTAAGAAGCTCAAAGAGTACAATTTTGATTTTAATAGCACTAAAATGATAGAATCATACTTAAAAAGAAGAACTCAAAGAGTCAAATGTGATAATGGGATATCTCGAGAAATTTGTATTGACATAGGTGTGCCGCAAGGATCAGTTTTGGGCCCTTTACTCTTCCTAATTTATGTTAATGATTTATCAATCAATGTACCACTCGCTGATTTTATATTTTCTGCAGATGATACCACAATGTCTAATACTGGCAAAATACTGAATGAGGTCATTGACGTGGGTCGTGCTGCTCAGTCAGAGGCTGAGCAATGGTTCTCATGCAACGGGCTTAGCTTAAATCTATCTAAGACATAAACAATGATTTTGTCCTTAAGGAATATAAATTTTGATAATCCCGAAACTGTCAGATTTCTGGGATTATCACATCGAGTCAGTGGCAAATAAACTATCTAGTAATATTTACCTACTACGACTATTAGACGACTGTGTCTCAAAATCCATGCTAAAAACAGTTTATTATGCTCTGTGTCACTCAATAATGACTTATGCTATTTTAGCTTGGGGATATGCATCCTCATAGCACCGGATTTTTAGATTACAGCGTAGAGCTGTAAGGATTGTGGATGGAATTGGCTACAGAGATGATTGTAAGATCTCTTTCATAATTAATGATTTACTTACTTTTCCGTGTATGTTTATACTTGAATGTGTAATGTATGTTAAAAATAACTTAGGCGAATTCCATGCACATAGAGACGTACATAATTATTATAATACTCGGGGAAGTAATATGTTAGTCCCAAATTTCTGCCGTTTGTCCAAAAGACAAAAAAGTTTAAACTACATTGCCCTAAAGTTTTATAATCTGCTGCCCTCCACATTTAAAATGTTGCCCTCCAGTCAGTTTAAGAAAGAAGTAAAAAATTTCTATTAAGCAAAGCATTTTATTCATACGCCGAATATTTAAATTACACGTTTAACAGCAGTGAATGAATATAATTTGAAGTAAATAACAATCTTATGTCTAGTTATCTATATTTTAAGGGACATATATTTATATTTTATTATCAATATTTGAACACGATTTTATTGTATATATTGACTTGTGTAAGTACCATGTACAGCAACACCAATAAATCTCTCTCTCTCTCTATTCATACTCTAATCGGTGCATTTTTGAATCCGAAGCCCTGATTGGTTGAGGGGTATAACGTGATTGAGATGAGAGAGAGACGATGGCCGAGCGACGATCGGGTAGGAAGCAGAATGGTGCACGCCGAGATCAACAGGTCAGAGAGGCGATAAAAGAGTGGTTAAAAAGATGAATTGCAAATGTTATATTACCGTGAAATAATGTGTAAAGTTAAGTTAATTACTTGTAGATTCATTCAAGTATGTCGATATTACCTTCATAAGTTCCAGTTTAACGACAAGTTTGTTTGTTTGGCTAATAAAAAACGCCATGATTTATGATGTACACGGCAAGTGGGCCACTTATTACGAAACTTTCACGTTCAATTTTGTTATATATATATTTACGGTATTAGTCCGATACTGTACTGTATTATCAAAGTGTAAACCTTAGAAACTTTCCCAGCGAAATAAAGACTTTCTGTGGAAATGTCCCTTGTTTAGTGTGGGAACCCTTAGTGCATTAGGGGTTAATTTGTACATTTTCGAACTATACACCCTTCAAGTGGGTATTTGGAAGATTGCTGTCAGTGCCTAGTTAATGTCTTCAGTGACAATGTGCAACGAGAATGTAAGTACGTTCCAATTAAGTTCCCTGAATGATTTTCGGCATTTACGAAAAATAAAATCCATGGCGCCCAACTTTTCTTTCGAGATTTTGACTTTAAGAATTATAATATGTTAATGTCAGAGTATCTACCTATTTTTTTTTGTATGCTCCATATTTTGTCATGTTTACATATTAGCTTGATGTGTTATTATGAAATTATTTGTTGCAGTAAAATTCTTTGTATTAGTTTAGTTATTTTTTTATGATTTGGTTGCGTATTCGAATACCGTACATTTTAAAGAACTTTTGTTTTGCTTTTAACATTGATGTCATTTTATGTACTATGGCCTCAGGGTATCCATTTTTTTGTAATATAGGATTAGATTTTACATTGTTCGTGTCTTATTAATCCAGTTTTCCCTCACACCCTGCTCTTGAGCTAGCTAGATTAGACATTTTTATAGAAATTTTACAGTCAAAAATCAAAGTTGTTTCACCTCCACAAATGATCGAAAATTTCATTAGTCAGTCATGCATACCTCTCACTAAGTAGGTCTATGCCAGGAGGTTAATGGTGACAGTTTTAGCTGTGTGATAGAATTTAATGTTATTTTAATTACTTTATTTATGTTATGATTTAAACCAGACTTATTATTATGTTTGATATTAATTTTTGCAGAAAATTTATTATGTACACTTCCTGACAAATAAAAATAGGACAACAAAAAACAAACAAAAACAAAAATATTAGAATTCAATATCTAGTCATGGTCCCTTTATTATTTATTACTTCTTGCATTCTTCTGGGCATTGAATCGATCAAATTTGTGGTAAGGTTATGACTTTCCCAAGTTTCCTCAATGTGAGGCCATAAATGACTTTTATTTAAGGGGATAACATTTTGTTTCTGCATTTTCGTAACCATTATTCCCCAAATGTTCTCCAACGGTTTACTGCCTACCTAAAAGGAATAAAACAGCTTTTGACACGTAATACAGAGGCGGGGAAATTTGTTTCAAAAGTCTTACTTGCATTATCGAAAGGATGATTTCGTAAATAATTTACTAAAGTAGTGTCCTGCTCTTCCGAGGTTTTTCTTGGTCTACCTGTTCCTACCTTTCTCTCCACAGTTCCTTCATTTTCCTGATTTCTTTTAATTTTCAAAATAGTATTCTTGTTGACATTAAATTCTTCCGGAAGAAGTCTTATTTACCAACGATCCTCAATTTTCGAAACAATTCGTAATTTTTGAATGATGCTTAATTGTTGTGGCATCATGGAAATTTAATAATAATTTCTGACAATTCAACAATTGTCAAAGGCTATTTCACAAAACTAAAATAAAGTGTCCTAGTTTTATTTGACGGGAAGTATATATCTATAATAATTATCGTGACATGTTGTTAAATGTAGAAAAATATACTCTTTTATACATAAATAAAAACTATAGTGCATTGAATTGATTGTGCGGTTGACTCTTTGTGAAACATTATTAGACAATAATTTTAAATGTCCCTATAGAATTTTTTTTATTGTTGCGGAAGCTTTGTTAAAACTACACTTGTTTCGGGTTTTTAGGTATTTGTCCAGAGCAGGTACAGAGTGTATTAAAGTTTAAAATTAAATAACGAGTTTGTGCAAAGAAATTTTTAATCCTCAAAATTGAAATAAATATTTTAAAACATTTTTCAGATAGTTATACCTATTTAATTTTCTTGGGCAAACAAAAATTTTTATAAATAAATTTTTTAGAAGATATGTTTACTCCTCTTTTTCCTATTGTAACATTTTTTACATATAAAATAACCAGATTTAATTCTATGAGCAAAATCACCTAACTTTTGAAAGTATTATAGATTTCCTTTCTTCTTTTGATATAACAAAAATCTTATATTTCAACGAACCAAAATTTTATAATCCTTAGCGCATTATTAACGCTAAGGCATATTCGATGATAATTTGGCCATTATTTGTTATGTTACTCAATATAGAATTAGTAGTTTCAATTTTATCATAAAATAATAAAAATAATAAGATAAGAACAAATATTGAAATAAATAATATACTTATATTTCAAAATGATTATCTTAATTTAATCAAAATGCTCTTGGAACCTTAATTATCCACCGAAGAAAACCGAAAGTATTTAGGAAAAAGCTTTTGTAAGAGATAAAATCGACTTGTGTAAGTTATTAGGTTTAATTTTCATAACTTATTTTTTTATACTTGAACACAATATATCTGGTTTTTTCCAATAAGCTCATCTTCTAGCAATACTGTACAAAGTTCTCAGCACTTCCAGAATTTTGAGCAGAAAACTCGAAAAGGCAATTTTATTTTGATAAAATTCGCAAGAGAGACTAAATTTTGAATATCCATACAACAGTAAAATAATTAAAACCCTTTTTTATCGAGCAATCACATGCACGACTCTACAACACGTTAAAACTCAATTAACTATTACGTTGATTTGAAATAACATATTATAACTTATTTCAAACTTCCCGGGCAATGGAGCGATGTATGTATTGCAGATCGCCCAAAGAATGATTTCTGTATATAGGTACGTATAATTATCTGCTAAAGATTTACTAACAAAGATGAGATCCGCCACGTTGCCAAATTTAAGGATCTCATCTTGCTTAGAAACGTGAAATTATATACACAAATCCGGAACTACTGGTGTATATAAATTGATAAAAATGAGAAAAACGAGATCCAGCAAAAATTTTGAATTTGAAATCTACGTTATCTCCATATACATGCTAAAAAAATGCGAGATCTGAAATCGGATCTCGGCTTTCAAAAATGATCTCGACTTCGTAACAATTTATCACAAAATGATCTCAACTTTCCCCACTAGCAGGTTGGCCACTGTCATTTGTCTATTCCACGACCTATGGCATACTGACGAGAACTAATAAGTTCGAAACCGGTCTATGTCTGGTCAAGGAATTGACAAATGACATTGGCTACCAAATGATTTGTAAGGTATAATTCAATGCGGGTCGGGGTATTTGCCCGCTGAGTAGTTATTTCCTGCAAATCATTTATAATAACAGTATATAGGTTAAGTCCACCAAGGGCTGAAGGTCACCGCTCTCGGTACTTGCAAAATGGCAAGTCGCTATACAGCATGGAGACATCTATGATGTCTGGTGTATAGTAGCATTGGACCACATGAGAGGATTCACTTACCTCTCACCACTACACCATATATATATATATATATATATATATATATTTCGTGAGCTTAGCTTCACCAAAGGTCTCTCTCTGCCAGGCGCGTCACTGGGTGTTCCTTCCACAGGGTTTCCTTTGATGCCGAAGACACCAACGATGGGACGGGATGAAATTCTTACTTGCTAATTGTTGAATCGTGTTGATTTGCTGCTTGTTGATTATTATTGTTTTGCTTCTTTTGCTTTTGAGAATGTAGGTTCTTCTGAACAAAGGATTGGGATCCACCACCACAGATAAGAAGTTCTCCTTGTTCCAGAAGCTCTTTTCGTCGGGTTAGGCACCTTTTGCAGATGGGCTCCTTGTTCCCTCGGATATGTTTGCTACTGGTTAGGCTCCCGAACTGTACAAATGTCTGTTGGTTGTATTTATAACATCAGGGAACAAAGAAAGCAGTGTTGCTGATTCAGCACAATCATAATTACTTGGAATTGAAATACAATGCTCATGCAGTGTGAGCGGTTATTGAGAAGAGCTGTTACGCAGTATGTAATATGATATGTTTGAGAAGGTTAAGCCTGTCTCGGTGATATTATATATCATAGTATATTTCTAATATAACAGCTTCCCCCGTACAAAAAAAGTTGGTGTTTTATGCAGCAACTTTTGAAATGAATATAAAATGTATATAAAAGGTAATGGTACAATTTGGAAAAATATAAAAGGTACACAAATGTTAAATCGTAAGGTTTAAAATACAGAATATAACCTTAGCATCTAAAATATGAAATGCAAGCACAATAAGCTTGATTCATAAAATAAAATAACATAAAAATGTTAAATATAGCTTTAGCAGGAAAGCGTAAAATACAAACATAATAAGTTTGTTGTAAAATGGGATAATATAAAAATATTCCCAGGGTTAAAATATGGCTTTACCGTGAAAGCCTAAAATATAAGCATGGTAGATTTAAATGAAAATGGTATAAAAATGTTAATGCAATTGAAATTAACAAGGGATAAGTAAAATAATGAAATGTAATGATTAAATGAATAAAATATGGTTCACTGAAGAGTCCAGCACTAAAAGTCAGTAAAAGGCACAAAACAGTTCATCTTTATGTAAGTTCTATGTCTTCGGCTTCGTTGTCTTCTCTCCTTAAGGTAGGTCGTCTTCGTGAAGGGAATAGGTTAGCAAATGTCCTGTAGGGTTTGCTAGGCCTCGGTGGAGATGGGGGTGATGCAGAAACATCGATGGCTAGTCTTCGTCTTTTTGTTCTGCACTTACAAAATAGGTACAGAAATAACAATCCAAATATTAGCACAATGATAAAATAGGTGAACCAGGATATGTGTTTTGTTATGAAGGGTTCGTTGATCAAATCATCTAAATCTCTGGAATATTGGTCCAACTTGTGTTTGGCAACTTCGAGGTCTTCCGTGTTGAGATTGTTTAATTTTAGTAGTTTAAGATTTGGAGCTCGGATTTTGTCTGGAATATGCTTACAACATTCAAATGGAATTTGGATTGGATGAGTGTCGTCTTTTACGTCGGTTACTTCATTGGTACTGGCTTGAATTTTTGTGATGCCTATGAAGGCGTAACAATTAGGTTGTAATTTTACTATTGAATTTTTGTAGATGACTTCAGTTTTTGAATTTCCTTCTGGACAGTTGATGGTTGTTTGTAGAGGTTCTGCATTAATAACTAACCATGTGTTTTCGTCTATTTTTTGGACGTTGTAGCCTTGACTGATGATGAATGACGTCTGGCAGTTTTCTGGCAGAGTTTTTAGGTTCTTGAAGAGATGGGCTTCGCATATGGCATTGTTGTCAATAGGGTATGCAAATAAATTTGGATATAATTTGGTGTTGAAATAAAGTGGTTTGCATTCTTCAAGGTTCGAGATAGGTATGTACATTAATGAATCATCATCTCTCGCGATATATTTTTGAGAAGTTGATAATACATGATATAAAACAGTTCTATTATCCAAAATAGGAATAGGGTACAATTGAAATACTGAATATGTTTGAGGGTCTACCAGAGGTATGTCTAACACGAATATTAGATCCGAATTTGTTTGAAAAGCTTTTAGTTCTATAATGTCTAAGTACTGTGCAACCTTTGATAGTTTGATTGGAAGCGGTAAATTGTTCCTTTGTAGGTTTTGCGAAATTTCTTGTAGAGAATTTACTAAGTCCTTTGGATTTATAATTGACGTGTGAATTATTTTAAGCCTCGCGAAGGTGATGGAGTTTAGGATGTCGTTTAGGTTATCCTCGATAAATAAGTAACTTGCCATAAGTTGTTCGCAGATTTCGATAAATTTCAGTTTTGCATGGATGTTTTCTATGTCTTTAGTCATGTCTAAAATTGAGGTTTCAATTTCTTTAGTATCCTTATTGAAAGTTTCTTCGTCAACTTGCAATTTTTGAATAGTTGCGTTGAAATTTTTGATTACTGAAGTTGTAACAGATATTTGATTTTTGATTAAATTTTCGAGTTGGTGCTCGTCATTATTTAATTTGTTGATGCAATCAGAATAATACTGACCTTCTTCTGCATCTAAATTTCCAGTTATTGATTTGAAAATTGTTCCAATACCGTTTAGTATTCCTCGTTTGTATCGTTTCGTGTCAAGGTAAATTTCGTCAAATTTTGATTGTATTGATTGGGAAATTGGTGTCAATAAACTGAGGTGAGTTTTTGCATCTCCTAAAAAGACGTTCATGTAATGATACGTTGGGTCGAGTGTGTTGTATAGTGTCTGTAAGATCTTGTCGTTTTTGTCGAAAGCTGTCTTAAAATTTTGTGTACCAGTAAAGTGCATTTCTTGTGAGAAATCACAATGTCCATGTCTTGGTGATAATATACTCCGATCGTATTGTTAATGGGTATTATTTTAAATTGAGCAGGAGCTGATCCGGTCAGCAGGAGAAAGCTGAAAATAAATTTAATCTTCAGTATATGGTTTCATTCGATCAAAATTTACTTTGGTCGTTTGGTTTGTTTCCGGATTTAATAATGTTGCAGAATTTTGAGAGGTTTCTAAAATTTCGAAGGGGCCGTTAAATTTGTTTTTTATTTGTGATTCTTTGTCGTACACTTTGTCGCCAATATTATATGTGTGTCGATTTTCAGGAATGTTCTTATCGAATCGAACTTTGGCTTTTTGTTTTTGTGCTTCTGTTCGACTTCGCGCAATTTTGTAATAATGGGATATTCGATTATTTAGATCTCTAACGTATTTGGTGATCAGTCTTTTTGGTTGTAAAGAGTTTCAGGTGGTCGGTTAGCTGTATGTCCGAAAATAAGCTCATATGGCGTAAAGCCATGAGTTTTGTTTACTGAATTATTGTAGCATATCACTGCATAGGGTAATATAGTAGAGGGATGTTCATTGGGATTTTCGGTTTTGTGTATTCTTATCATTTCCGCTAGGGTGGCATGGAATCGTGCGATAGATCCATTGGATTGAGGGTGTCCTACGCTGGAGTATGTTAATTTTATGTCGTAAAGAGTACAAAGGTCTTTTAATAAGTTTATTGTCAAATTCACCGCCATAAACACAATGAATTCTTAATGGGGTGCCGTAGTGTTGGAAATATAGCAACAGGGTGTTTACGACTGATTTCGCACTTTTGTCTGGGACAGCATAGGCTTGCGTGAATTTTGTTAATTCGTCGCGGATGGTTAGTGCGTAGTTTCGCGTGGGAAATTCGAACAGATCGATATTTACTCTTTCGAATGGGGTTTCCGTGATTACTAAGGGATTATTAAGGTTCTTGCGACAAACTTTTGTTCTTTGACATGTTTCACAATTTTTTATAAAATTTTCGACATCTTTTGGTAAACCTTGCCAATTATATTTATTTTTGATTCTACTTATTGTTTCGTTTATTCCCCGATGTAAATTATTTTTGCCGGTATGGTGTTGATCAAGAATGATAGGGCGTTGATCTTCATCAGGAGTTCGTACTAAATTTTGACAAATAATTAGTTTTAAGTCTTTTTCTGCGAAAATAAATGATAGGATTTCGAGAATCGGAAAGTCTAAGTTGTTTTCAACGTGATAAGTTTTGGAAAGGTCTAATTTGTTTCGATGTTTGTACAGTGTTGAAAATAGGTGTTCTACCACAGACTCTGGGTCGAAGGGTAGAGCGATAACGTAATAGTTTCTTTGTCGGGTCGATTTACTGGAAACGATATTAATTCTGGGTTTTCCTCGAAAATATCTTCGATAATTTGATGGTGAAGGTCTGTCAAGTTGTTTTGTTGGAAGAACGTTATGATATTTTTATTTTCTCGATCTAATAGTTGTTTGTTTGTGATTTGAATTTTGGAATAATCTATTAGAGATTTGGTTTTGTAGAGTCGGGAAAATGTGTCAAATTCTCGGGCAATTTGTTCGTCAGTAATCTCGTCGTCGTTATCTGGGATTTCATCTTCGTCTGAGTCTTCGTTCGCGGTTAGAATTTTTGAATAAAATTTGGAACATTCTGAAAAGTGATTGATTTTTATTCTGGACAACGCGTCCGCGTTTTTATTGATTTTTCCGGGTTTGTATATTATTTCGTAATCGTATTCTTCGAGTTTTAAGCGCCAACGGGCTAGTCTACTACCTGGGTCTTTTATGGAAAATAACCAAGTGAGTGGTCGGTGACGAGTTTGAACTTCCTTCCGAATAGATATGGCCTAAAATGCTTTACAGACCAGACCAAAGATAAAAGTTCACGCTCAATGGTTGAATACTTAGTTTCCGCGCCGCATAAAGTTCGAGATGAGTATGCAATTGGCAAATCTTTTCCTATACTTCCTTGTGAAAGTACAGAACCTATTGCAAATGCACTAGCGACTGTGGTTAGGACAAAGGTTCATCGAAGTTGGGGTAGATTAATATCGGAGTAGTTGTCAAGGTTTGTTTTAGGGTTTCAAATGAATTTGTACAGTCATTGTCGAAATTGAAAGGTATATCGTTTTGGTAGCAATTTAGTGAAGGGTTTTGAAATTTGTGAAAAATTAGGAATGAAACGTCTATAATAACCTAGAAAAGATTTAATTTCTTTCTGATTTTTGGGTTGAGGAAAATTTAGAATTGCTTCGACTTTGGCAGGGTTCGGTTTTACACCATCCTTTGTAATAAGATGTCCTAAATAGGCGACTTCTTTGCGGAGGAATTCGCATTTGTCCGGCTGAATTTTGAGGTTGGCTTTTTATAGGCGTTTGAAAACTTCTGTTAATCGAAAAATGTGTTCATGGATGGTAGGGGAATAGATAATGATATCGTCCATATAGACGAGGCACCTTTCGTTTTGGATTCCTAGTAAAATGTTGACTATCACCCATTGAAATGTTGATGGAGCATTTTTGAGTCCAAAAGGCATTCGTACGAATTCAAAATGACCATTTTCGACTGTGAAAGCGGTTTTTTGAATGTCCTTGGGATCGATTTCAATTTGGTGGAAGCCAGAGGCCAAGTGAGTCGTGAAATATTGACATCTGCCTAATTGGTCTAGAAGATCGGAAATGTTGGGCAAAAGATACTTGTCACCTATCTTTACTTCGTTTAGCTTTCGGTAATCAACTACGACGCCATTTCTGTTTACCAGAAGCGTCAAGTTTTTTAGGGACTACCCAAACTAGGGAGGACCAGGGAGAAATTGAAGGCTGGATAATACCTTGGTCGAGCATTTTTGAAACTTGTGATTTTACTTCTTGTTTGTGAATTTGGGGGTAACGTTAAGATTTAGTGAAAATTGGTTTAGAATCGTTAGTGTCTATTGAATGCTTGATTTCGTTGGTAAATGTCAAGTTGTCACCTTCTAAATAAAATATGTCTGAAAAGTCTAAACAGAGTTGAGTAATTAATTCACTCTCCTCGCCGTTCAAGTGATCTAAGCGTAGTTGGTTTCTTATTTCGTGATTTCTGTCTATATGGTGGGAATCCGGATTTTGAAGATTTACGTTAAATATTGATCTAAATTTTTGAACGGGTTCAAGTTTCAGATCCGAGAAATTTACTGTTTTTGGAATCGCGTTTGCGTTTATTATCGTTGTCAAAAATTCACCATTGTTGTCTACTTTGACAATGGCGTTCGGTAAACGTACTTTTTCATTTTCCTGGGCTGTTAGTATAGCTTCGGTATTTTGTAAATTACATTTAAGTTTAAAAATCTTTTCTGTACGTGGTTCGATAGAAATTAAATTTTGGTTTTTAATGTTTAAATTTGGGTTTGGAATTCTAATGCTTGGATTATTGTTTTCATTGTAATTATCGTTGTTCCTGATTGATGGTAACGTTACCTCAGTCACCTCAAATAGTGGTACGATTTTAAAATTAGATTATTTTCGAAGTCCACATGGCACTTATAATATTTTAGAAAGTCTGCACGAATTCTATGTCTAGGTCGTGAACATAAACCTTGTATGGGTCATTTGAATTGAATGGGATGAGAGCAGATTCGGTGATATTGATTTTTTCATCCGTTATACCCTGTATAATTACGTTTTCAGGATATCTTTGTTTGTACCTTTCCGCTGTTTTGGTTTTAAATACAGAAATACCTGCACCTGAGTCGATAAGAATTTTGAAACGATTTGTGAAGTCTTTTATGTAGAATAGATTTTTTGAATTTAAAATATTTAATTTTACATGAAATGATGTTCTGGGAAGTTCTGGTTTGGGTCGAGATTGTCTTTGAGGTTCATTGCTTGGACTTGATGAGAAATTTGGTCTAGTTGGTCTGTTTGGGTTGGAGTATTCGTGGAATACTCCGGGCCTGTGTAAAAATCCGGAGGATTAACAGTATAATCCCCGTATTGCTCAGAATTAGCAGTATAATTCTCATGTTGCTGGGATTGGGAATTAACAGTATAATACCCACATTGTCCATTTTCAAAATCGTAGTCATAATTACTTTGAGATTGGTAATCAGGAGAATAGTTGGTAGAATAATTTACGGATTGATTTGCAGAGTAATCTTCGTATTGGTTTGAGCTATTTGAATAATTATCGTAAGATTCTTGGTTTAGGTGATGGGTTTTTTGTTGGTTAAATCTATTAAAATTCGGGTTCGGTTGTATGGCAGAAGGTCTCTGCTGGTGGAAGTTAGGATTTGGCCTGATAGCTGAGGGCCTGTTTTGTTGTGAATAATTACGTTGTTGATTTTGCGCCAATGTTAGATTTTGGAAATTCTGCGGTCTAAAGTTTGTTTGGTTAGGTACACTCTGGAAGTGCTGTCTAGGAACTTGTGCTTGACTGGAATAGGCATTTGGTGTGAAATTGGGGTGTGAAAATTGGTGGTTTTGCCTCGTGCGGCATTCGTTAAAGCTGTGTCCATTCCTTTTGCAGAATGTGCAAAATGGTTTGCTGATTTTGAACGGGATTTCTATTTTGAATTTTATTGGAGAATTTTTGCGATTCGAAGTACGACAATTGTAACTCACGTTTGATGCGATTTACTGCATCTAGCATATTACTAGGATTGCCAGCCCTGATAATTTGCCCTAATTTGGGTTCTAATCCAGTCAGTAAGGTGGTCAATGTCATGTTTTCGATGAGGTTACATTGAGCAGTTTTTTCCTCTAAAGTTAGAGTCTGCTTTTGCACTGCTGCGTGCATTTTCGCGTTGTGCGTTTGTAGTCTTGATACAAATAGTGCGGTTTCGTTGGGTAGTTGGTGAATGCGTTGTAAGTCCTGTATAAGGGCTGTCAAGTCGCGGGAATCACCGAAGTGGGCCTCAAGTTGGCTTTTAATTTCTGCCCAGGTGGCAGGGTTCTTGGAGCTTATTAACTCGGCGGCTTTTCCCCGAAGTTTGTTTTAATGTGCAGAGCAAGTAAAACACGTTGGTCTTCTATAGACATTCCGTTCGCGTAAATACACGCACTAATAAAGGTTTGTAAAAATATCGGATTTCCATCGAATTCCGGGACTATTGAAAAAATTTCACTCAACTTATAAGGTTCAGTGTTTATGGTTTCGTTTGCAGCGATTGAATTTGTTTCCGTTTGTAGTGGTAGCCATTTTATTTATATTATTTAGATAATTAAATAACTTAAAACGCCTTTTTCCAATTTAAGTTTGTACGCTACTGGTGTTTAATAAATTTTTTATATGAAATGTGCAAGAATGTGTTATTTATTCTGTAATATTTAAAATTTATTTTATAAAAATAGCCAGATAGATAGATTTAGTTACAATGGAGTCAGTACTGACTCTATAGAAAATACAACAATAATAATTTTGACTTGTTTAATCGAAAGTGAGTATAAGACTGAAGGTACAAATGTCTGTTGGTTGTATTTATAACATCAGGGAACAAAGAAAGCAGTGTTGCTGATTCAGCACAATCAGAATTACTTGGAATTGAAATACAATGCTCATGCAGCGTTAGCGGTTATTGATAAGAGCTGTTACGCAGTAGGTAATATGATATGTTTGAGAAGGTTAAGCCTGTCTCGGTGATATTATATATCATAGTATATTTCTAATATAACATATATATATATCTCGTTGTTCGAAGTTCAGTTCGAGCAACGAGAAGCAGCAGTAGGCAGCTTTCAGTGAGAACCTGAAGATGGCAGATGAGATTCTGCCGAAACGTCGTTTAGATAACCGTGACTCCTGGAGGAGTCGATCATCGACGCGGGAGAGCTCCCGGAAGTACAACAACACTTCATATATATATATATATATATATATATATATATATATATTGATATTATACATGATTTGCAGGAAACAACTACTCAGCGGGCAAATACCCCGACCTGCATTGAATTACACCTTACAAATCATGAAAAATTGGTAGCCAATGTCAATGGCAAGTCGCTATGCACCACGGAGACATCTATGATGTCTGGTGTATAGTAGCATTAGACCACATGAGAGGATTCAATTACCTCTCACCACTATACCATATATATATATATATATATATATATATATAGCAAAAAATACAAATATCTCGTAAACTAAGCATTTAAAAAAAAATACAAGAATAAAAAGTGTTTAAAATTACATTTTCCATATGACCATGATATTAGATTTGCAATTTCCCTTTAGTTTTCTGGAAAAACGGAAAAATATATATTTATAGTTTTCTTTGATTATCTTGCTATATGAGTTTTTTCAAAAAAATTATGAGAACAAAAAGCATTTAAAATTGCATTTTCTAAACGTGGCTCTGTTTAGAATATGTTTTTCTTTAATTTTTCAAGAGAACGGAGAATTAACATACTATGTTAGTTTTTCCGGAAAACTAAAGGGAAAATTGCAAATCTAAAACCATGGTCATATGGAAAACGCGATTTTAAACACGTTTTATTCTAAAATTTTTTTCAAAAAAGTGCTTATTTTACAAGATATTTGCATTTTCTGCTAAAAATATTCATATAAATATATATAAGAACATGTTGCGACATGTTTGGAATTTTTTAAGTATTTTTCCCGTTATCGGAGCATGTTTTTACATAAAGGGTCCAAATATCCCAAACTATCCAAAATTTTACATGCCATTTCCTTTGTTTACAGTACTATCAGGCCCAAGCAGCACAATTAGTTGGATTTACCAATTTAAAGCTACAATAACCTGAGATAGTCGATATAACGTAATTGCAACATTACTTAACTTTGAATGCATATGGATTTATCAGTAATTTATTAAGTCACAAGTAGGTAATATTTTCTTACGATACGCTAAGTCATATTGGCTCTAGTGTAATTTAGAAGAAATATTTACTTCATTATTTCTTATAATTCAACCATAAAGTTAAAGGACATGTTGAAGTCTATCTGTAAGAAAATATTACGTAATTTTAAGTATAATTTACGTTAATTTTACTGTCTTACTTTCCAAACATATGTCTATGACTAAAACATAAATATTACTTCATAAAACGTCCTGTAATTTACATTTACTTAAAAATAGAATTAGGTCTTGTACCTGGAAATAAAAATTACATTTCATCGTCTGAATTGCTTCAAAGATGTAATGTCTGTTTTATACGTCGTTGTCCTTCTATTCCGGTAACTATTCATTTAATTTAATGCTGAAGTGTCACAGTTTTAGAGAGTACAGAAGGAAAAATAACTAATGTAATTAAACATTATCGGTATACAACTCAGACTACAATAGAGAAATAAAATGTATTCAAAGCAACACTGTCAGTTATGCACCAATAACAATTTTGATTTTGAAATTTCCAGGGTATTAAGCACCTGAAAGGAAAGCACATACGATCAGCTCGTATCTAGGATTACTGTCCTTGTCCTATAGCAGGGTCGTTTTCTTTGTTTGTAATCTTGAGAGTACAGATTAAAAGTCAATAACATAAGTTTTAATAACTTCGACTGAAGAAAAAACGCTAATGAAGTCAAAATATTGGGAAAGAATATTTTTGAGTCATGCGGTTCTACATTCGCCATATTTTTCAACTGATTCTAAGAAGCCATTTTTAGAATGGAATTTTCTTTGAAAAAATCTTATATAGTTTTATTTAACATCTACTAAATAGAATACTATTGTATTTTATGCCCCAGGAAAGTTGTACGTGACAATTTTATAGGTCATTTATAAATATTTTAAAAATATATTCAAGTTAAAGATGATATTTTTTCTTTAAAAACGTAAAATTCTTGAGGCGCTTTAAAATTTTGCAAGGCAGAATAGGTATATTTACAATGAAAATTAACTGGCAGTAAAGAATCACGCAAAGGGTAGATACATTATATCTATTATATATAATGTACTTCTACTCCTTCATTACAATAGATGCTTAGTTTTTAGTTATGTCTTTGGTGCTTATGACTTATAACTTATAAGTAAATAGTTGTTGTAGATAACTATTAACTATTAGTGGAACTTATTAATTATTTATGAAAAAGACGTACTGCAGTTGAAAGAGGATAACCGGTTACCTATTAACGACCACAGTGGAACATAATATTTACGTTTAAATTACCTGCTCAGGAAAATACTTTCTATAATAGGTCATCATGACTGGGCAGCCTTATTTAAGATGTATTACCGACGTCGTCTTCATTCCCCACTTATCTATATTTCACGTAAATTTTAAGTTAATTAGGTTAGGTTAAACGGGCAAAGAGACATAAATGAGGTCAGCATTATGTAATTCTGACATATGGTGCTGCTTGGGGTGTTTATCAAATAATCTGTAAGTTATTTAAAATGATGTTTTCGGATTGACATTATTTTTAATAAAATTATTTTTTTTAATTTTAATGAAATTTTGGACTAAAGGTTTGACAATTCTGAACAACTTTCGCAAATAAATTTTTTCTATAAAAAAATGCTCAATATAATTTTTTTCGTTTATCTTGGTATAGGTGACTTTGCATTTGTAGGGGGCGGATGTTTTTTTTAATCATAAGTACTTCTTACTTTGTTCTATATGAGTAAGATTTATTTCAAATCGGAAAACAAAGAAAAAAGTTATAATAAGAGTGTTACGCATTTAAGTGCAGTGCAAGTGCAGTATATCACTGAAACTAAAATTTAAAACAATAGAAAAGTCCCCATTCTATTGAATACAAGTATTCTAGAAGTCCCTTTAACAATAAATGATAATTATTTTATTTAGTATATAAAACATTTTCACATTTCTATCACCGCCCATGTCCCTCAAAGGGAATGCCGGCATTACACTGAATTTCAGTTTTTATGCTGTATATTTCAATTGTAATAGAATTAAATTTTGAAATGACCCCCAAAATCAGGTATATAGAGTGTTAATAAATTGGGAAAGGCATGAAAAGGCTTCAAGAGAAAAGTATAGTAAACTGAATATATAGAATAGTATATATGTCTACATAGAATGCACAGATTGGACGAAACCAAATACTAGACTACCAACATTTTAGAAAACTATCGTTTATACCTCAGTTTCCACAGAAACATATAGATTATATAACCGACAAAGAATAGCTGTAGGGATGAATAGCGGGGGCCTCTAAGTTTTTTACCACCAAACCTGCAAAATATAATAAGCATTGGCGACATTATCGACAATGAATAAAAAGAATACTGATAAAGGCAAAACGTATTATACCGAATTGGCCTTTAAAATTTGCACAGAAGTTATATTCTTAATAAAATTCTGTATGAAATTAAAACGTTATACTTCTAATTATTAAGGTTACAACAATCGAAAATGACCCAATCAAGTTTATCTGAATCTATTATCTACGAATGCGTTATTGTGATGTTCGTCAAATTTGCTTTTACTTACTTAAATATTTCTTTACAACTGTTAAAATCTAAAGCCTTAAAAATGTTTTTATAACATAACCTAATACACTCTCAAGAAACAATAATACAAATAATTGTCGACACCTATGCACGAAACAATATTTCTGAATTCACCCCTGTTTAAGAATTTGATGATCTTCAAATATAACAAACCAAGCCGCCACTTTTGATGCAACCATTAGAAGTCATTTGGTTATATTTTTTCAAAACTTTTATTTCTGATTTACATCTTTTTTCAAACACTATTATATTTAAACAAGCAATAAAATTAAAATAAGAATTTGTACAATTTTTGAAAAAATGATTTTTCAGCATATTTTGTAAAAAACAACGGAACAATAATAATAAATTGGGGCGAGCGTGGGTGCATCTTTACTATGTACATACTTTGATATGCGATGTAAAGCAACGTAAGGCGCGATTAGTAGTTGGATGGGTGACGGTTCCAACGAAGACCACGTCCTCGCCTCACACATCTTCCAGCGGCTTGTATATTAGTGTATGTGTGGAAGCTATACGACCTTAGGCGAGGGTTGTATAGGGGAATACCATCCTTCGGAGGGGATGTAAAGCCGTCAGTCCCTTGTCTATTAAATGTTAGGCAAGTAAAAGATCCCTACTCTTCTTAAGGGAAGAGGTTCGGCAAAATTCCTGGTTGGGGGTAGCTCGTCTACAGGCGTCGGTGTTAGGCCTCAGTAGCGGAAATAAACAGAATAACTATGAATAAATGCAATTGTAAGGCTATAATTGGGAAATATCAATATAGAATCTACACAATTGACGAAAATATCCACAGCACATACTGCTCAGAGTGTACTCTGTCAATGAAACATCTTAAATAAAAATAATACAAATATTGTATGTATAGTGAAGTGAGGTACTGTCATCTGTTTAAGCGCTGAGACCATCAGCGAAGTTAAGCAACGTTCGTCGAGTCCGTCACTTGGATGGGTGAACGGCATCTCATTTCGTCATCCTGGTTGAGTGGAAGAGTAGCTGTGGCTAAACTCCACCATGAGATAAATATAAACAAGGCATAAAATTCATAATTTAGATTTGAATTTTTGTATGCAATACTTTTTTATGATTTTAAGCAACTTTTCCTATTACAATTTTTATCAAAAATAATAAATAATGGTATTTCTCTCTTGAAGCATTGTGCTTTTCTTATTAACACCCTGTATATTTGATGCCAGATTTTTAAGATACACTTATTTTGTGGATAATGACTTTTTGTCATAAAATCAATAACAAGAATTTTTTCCCCCGTTAACTCCATCCGGGGACACTGTATGAGTATAAATACTTCTACTGTCTAAGAAGACAGCCTGATTTGAAGTTATCTATTTTAACTGACTGGACACGACAACATAAGGAATGTAAGTCGGTGTAGTATCAAACGTTTTTCTTTAAACCCAAATTGATAAATTGGAATTTTATCAGTCAGGCAATCCTGTATTCTACTTTTTATAATTCTCTGGAAGAGTTTTCCAAGAACTAGTAATAAAGTAATTGGTCTGTAATTATCTGTGTCATGTGATCTATTCTGTATGGGAATTACAATTATATGGCCTATTTTACATTTAAAATGGAAAATAGTGATGTTTTAGACAGATTTCATAGATTTTTGAGCCCATTGTTGTATTATGTTGCCTGTTTGTTCTAAGAGTTTGAACTTTATACATATCATTTAAGTTTACTTCATAATGCGAGAAACTATATGGATATTTTTTAATCTAACTCTATTCTTCGTTATGTAACTACTTATCGTGATATCTGCTACCTTTCAATGTGCTTTATCTAAGATATAATCTTAAATTGAGACTGCCAACTGTTAAATCCTGAAAATATGAGAAATGTCTAATTTATTTGGTATACTCTAATATGTAAATTTAAAAATATTACGTGGTCTTTAACGATATTTTTTAATAATTTTTAGAAATTGAAATTTTAACATTTATTTAAGGTCAACCTGTGTTTGCCACCGATGTCAGTCTGATGCCAAAAGGTCAAGCTCATCTCGTAAACACTGGCATCTCCAGCTTGAATGATGACATCTTCTACTGCCCCTATGTCATTGAGTAGGAGTATTTAAGTATCACATATCTCAAGAAATATGAAGCCAATACTTACTTATTTAAGTATAGTGTTTCCGACAAGGCGGGAGGTCAGCTTATTTTCAAGTCCTGGTATCCTCGGCCTAAAAGGAATTTTAAGCATCATATCTCAGAAATATGAAGCCTATAACCTCTTACTTTTCAAGGATGACAGCAGTGGTACTGATGACCTGTGTAGTAGTAAATTGTTTGTGACTGATTAAGAATCATTGTGCATCTCATTTCAGTAGAATTACAGAGTCAGTTCCCTTCAAAGTATAGTGATTTTATGATACATCGCAAAAGTGTTTTCGATTTGACCATGGTCTTTTCATGGCACAGTTTAGTTCAGTATTGCTGAAATAATCATGTTAAATTTATTCCTTGAACTCCATATAGAAGGACTATGCTCATACCTAAATAATTGTTCAACATTATCTAATGTTGAGTAAGATATATAAGTGAATACAACTTTTTCCAAGACATCCAGTCCAATTTAATATGAAGAACATTCTGCAAAATAAGAGCACAATCAAGGTGTACGTACTTGAATACCAGACACTTCTACAATATGTGAGACAGGTGAACAATTTGGAAACAATAACATGCCTTATAATCAACTCAACAGGAATAATGGCTGAGGAAATTTACTTTTTTTTAGATTGTCAATGAAAATATTATTCTATTTCAAAACATTACGAGTAATAGAAATGTTGATTTAGTTAGCGGAGGTATAGCTATATTTTATATAATGTCTAAGCATATAAAAATCTAGTAAGTTAGTGTATTATTAACAAATTTATTTTGTGAGTGTTAGAGCATAAGAGAAATCTCAATATTTTTAGCCCTGTAAGGTGTAAGATGGCTGGGTGAACCAACAAACGTTCTTTTGGCTAAAAGGTATGTATATCTCATTAAAATAGTTCTGCGTGAGTAGCTGATCCAAGAAAAATTCATTATATGCTCTAATAGTCTGTTCAAAAAAGGGATTGTAAAAATTAACCTGGAAATACGAAACCACAAATATGGACAAATTTTAATCAAAATTTGTCCCACAAATATCAAACAGTACAATAAATAGAACTTGCTATTCAAATGGCTGAATGCACCATGGCTTAGTATGTCTAATAGTAGAAATCATTTTGTGAATTCAAATAATGTCATCATGTTCGAATTTGGTTTATTTTGAGGACATAAATTTAATTGTGCAACCAAGCTCTCGTTTAGAAAAAATGTATCTCTACTATTTGAAATGCCTTGCTTATTTTTTTTTACATTTATCACATCGGAATGAAAAGAAATTAATTTTAGTTATTCTGTTTCGATTTTTAAAATTATTTGTAATCACCCTTATACTTTATGCATACCTTTTTGCAGCTCTGACTTATGGATACATGTGCATACTGATGTGAGATAATGTCTATTTTTAAATAGTGTAACGTATAATTAGAAAATGTTTATTCATAAAATATGTTAAATAGATGTAAATTATAGTAGTAGTGATAGAAATAAATATAATATGAATAGACTTATGTTATGTTAATAAGGTATTAGGACTCTATGCAGTACCAAAATTGCATTAAATACTGCTTGAGGTCTATAGTGAAATCATTTCCTTCAGTTCAGGCTGGTATCATCTTATTTTATGAACTTTATTTTAGTTTGGATGTTACTGTATATGTCATATGTTCAAAAGTTTACAGGTAATGCTGACTAGTGAACTGTAACGAATACGAATCTAGAGTTGCTTATTGAGGAGAATAACAAAAACAATTTTTTTATGAAATGCATATTTCTTGTTTATTTTATGGAATATCATCCTAAAACTTATATGTAACTGTATTCTCTATGGAGAATAGGCCTAAAAAACTTATGACTATAGGGTTGAAACGAGCAGTGTAAATTATTACAAATATTAATTCTAAAGTTACTTATTGAGGTAGAATAAGAATGACAGTTTTTTTTATCTGAAATAGATTTCTTAGTTTATAAAAATGTTCGTTGTATAATTATCATGACATGATATATACTGATACTGTAGCTAATTTTCAATTTTAATGGGAAATAAAGTAAAAATATTTTAACATTATGCAATTTATTATGCACGAAATATCATAATTGTTTAAAACGTTGTAACTCTTGATTGAATGCTTAATGTTGTGTTATATAATGTTAATAAATTTTTCACAAAATCTTTTGTTTTATATACATCACGAAACACATTTTTTTGTTTCCAGATATTTTTCATTATATATATATATATATATATATATATATATGAAGTGTTGTTGTACTTCCGGGTGCTCTCCCGCGTCGATGGTCGACTCCTCCAGGAGTCATGGTTGTCTAAACGACGTTTCGGCAGAATCTCGTCTGCCATCTTCAGGTTCTCGCTAAAAGCTGCCTACTGCTGCTCCTCGTTGCTCGAACTGAACTAACTGTTAGTTCAGTTCGAACTGAAATTTTTAACATGTCAAAGTCAAAAATTCCACCAATTTCATTGATCTTCTTAAAAATTATTCTATTTCCCAGAACGACATTCTAGTCAGTTTCGATATTGTGTCATTATTCACCAATATCCCACTCACTGAAGCCCTAAACGTTCTCAAAACTAAACACAATATTTCTCCCAGCACTCTGACCCTTCTACAACATTGTCTGTCCAACATCTATTTTCTCTTTCGAGGCAACTATTACAAACAAGTGAGAGGAGCTCCAATGGGACCACCTCTGTCCCCCGTCATAGCCAACATCTACATGGACAACTTCGAAACCCAAGCCCTGAATTCATCCGAACTGAAGCCTACTTGCAGATACAGATCCAGTTCACTATTGAAATCAAAAACATTGTTCTCTCCCTTTCTTAGACGTCCTCATTACAAAACAAAACAACAATCAATTCTCCTGCTCTGTGTATAGAAAACCAACCCACACCAACCGTTACCTTAACTCAAAATCACACCACCATCCATCACAAATAAATTCCGTTGTCAACACTCTTGTAACCAGATCCCTCAGACTAACAGACAATCGCAACAGACAATCCGAACTACAAACATTCCAAGAAGCACTTCTACAAAACGGTTACGACAAAGAACATATAACGCGATCCATAAACAAAGCACAAAATCCTTCTCAAATTCAACAGACAGAAACTCTTCCTCAGCAAAAAGCTTTCCTACCCTACATCAAAGGTGTCACAGACAAAATTTCAAAAGTCCTGAAATCCAATAACATAAAAACCATATTCACAACACACCAAACAATTTCCAATTTAATCAGAACCCCAAAAGACCAAATACCTAATGATTCCCACGGTGTAGACGAAATACCTTGCTCAAACTGTCCCCAAACCTACATTGGACAAACCAACAGACAGATTAACAATAGAATATATGAACATCGTCTTGCAGTTAGAAAATCCGATCCCACATCATCACTTGCCCAACACCGCCTTCTAACAGGCCATAATATAGACTTCGATAACACCAAAACCATAGCACCATCATTTTTCCAGAAACCGCGAATCATTCGCGAAGCAATTGAGATTGAAAAACGTCCCAATTGTCTAAACAAAAGGGATGACGGTCATCGTCTTCCAGTCGCTTGGAAATCATTGATCTCCAGGCTAGCCCCACAATATGCATCCACACCTCATAATTCTGATAGCAGCCGTTCTGCTCTGATGCCTCCATCAGCAGACCCTCAACCCCCCACCACTCTCCCACCCACAGACAGCTTTCGTATAAATAACACTTCGTCCGATACTGTCAGCGAGTTCGCTCTAAGGAGTAGGCAGATTGAGGCCTTAGAGACGGATCGTGGTGAGATCTGGGGAGTAGGGAGATTGAGACCCCGGAATCGAACCAGTTCCACGAACTCCTAGCATTATTTTCTTTGACAATTTTTACTTGACCCACTTTTTCTCTTGAAAATGGCTCCAAAACGGGAGCCGAAACGTCGAGACATTAACAATCTCAGACGCAGTTCAACCCGAGAACCTAGTATTCTTCATATTATATATATATATATATATAAAAGCTGACCAGCAGCTTACTATGTTCGCATTATAAATCACTTTTGAAGCTGAGAGGATTAGCTATTACAAGGTACATTTCTGTACTTCTGTCTAATATTGTCGATTTAAATAGGCACATATTAGTGTTAATAACGTTTCATTAAATGTGGATAAACTCCTGTATACTACAGTATTTTCATTCCAAGACTTACAGATTTCAATGACGTAAGGAAATGTATCTGTCATGTTCTTGTAGCAGAAGGTGGATCCATGCTGTTCACTTCTACGTCTTTCAGACACCGATCCAATGGTTTGGTACATGAAACTAATTTAGAAATGACATTAAATTTTACAGCTTATTTGGTGTAATCGAGCAATTCATTCTAGTGGCTATATTTCTTTCTTTCAAAGGGATAGGAGAATATTTTTGTAAAATATATTTATTTAACATTGACGTATTTCTGCAAATCAGGCCTATCACCGACGCCTGGAGACAAGCTACCCCCAACCAGAAATTTTTACCTAACCTCTTCTCTGCCGAAGAGGAATCTTTTACTTACCTAATATTTAATAGACATGGGACTGACAGTTTTACATCCTTGCCAAGGATGGTATATCCACTACTCAATCCTCGCCTAAGATTGCATAACTTTTGTGTATACAAGACGAAGCGAGGTAACTGTATTTCGATGAAACGGGAACCCATCCAAGTAGTGACCGCACCTAAAACATTGCCTTACTTCTCATGTTGAAATCTGAACAAAACAAATCACTGAGTTTAAAAAATAATAGAGGATAATACATGTAGAAAACCCTAATAAAAGAAAAGAATATTCGTAGAATGCCGCAAATAACTTTCAGACAATATCTAACAGTGTTTCAGGAAGAAGTCACAGCTATAGAAATATCTATGCAAGAAACAGAGATGTCACATATTAATAGAAAAACCCCATCATCACTGAAACCCAGGCAGTTCTGAAAGGTCAGGGGGCAATAGATAAATGTAGCACTTGTAGCATAGCTATTCAGTTCAGTCTTTCAAACACCAATTCAGTGGTTTGGTAGCAAGAATCTAATCTAGAAATAATATTGAATTTTACAATTATAATAACCATGCAGTTCATTCTAGTAGCTATAATTTTTTTTCTTCGAAGAAAAACTTGTAGATGTTTTTAAATTAAGAGGAATTTTGATAGTACAAATAATCTACAGAATAATTATAAATATTCAAAAGAATAGTTACAATACGCACTTGGTTTATTGTTTCATTAGTTTTGTTCTCATTTCTCTGACATATGTTCTGCCTTGCGACCATTATCAAAGGGTCTTAAAGACTAAGAGGTCTCTTAGTCTTAGTTTTGAGACTCTTTGATAATAGTCGCAAGGCCGAAACATATGTCAGAGAAATCTGAACAAAACTAATGAAACAATAAACTAAGACTAAGAGACCTCTTAATCTTAGTTTTTAAGACTCTTTGATAATGGTCGCAGGGCCAAAACATATGTCAGAGAAATCTGAACAAAACTAATGAAACAATAAACCAAGTGTGTATTGTAACTATTCTTTATTGAATATGTTTCATCGAGAACCTACCGCAGATTCAATCCAATTAATAATAATCTATACCTCCCTGATTTGATGGCACAAAGCTAGGACGTCATAGAAGTGCTGCTCTGCCTATACCACCACTACATCTAGTAGTGGAGAATATGAAGGACATGGAACCATACCAAGTAAAGAACGTCACACTGAAATATTTCAACAAATAGGAGCAAATTGTCATCTTTGGATAGAATCAGCACAACTTCACAAAAATGATCATGGCAAACATCTGGTAGGAAAGATAAGGGAATAATGTAATTGTGAATACTTTCAAACAATATCATATAGTATATCGAGTGGTACCGGAAAATAAGTTACAGGCTGTCAATCGGAGACAGACATTAACACCTTGAGCTCCGCCGTCGATCCGTGGTCAACATAACTATTCGTGACTGTACGTATGGCCAGTGTTGACCTGGGATCGACAGAGCCAGTCTTACCTTTGGCGAATGAAGACATCGATGAAGAACTGGAACAAGAGTCAGGCTTACCTTCTTTGGACGAAAATATCGATGAAGAACTCGAACAAGAGTCAGTCTTCCTGCACTTGACATAGTGGAAACTGTGGAAGAGGTGAGGGAAGAAGAATCAGTAATACATGTTAGACGAAAAATATCAAAAGAAGCAAGAAAGCCAACTAGAGAAACCATTGTCCGCTAAATAGACAGTTAACTGCGATGCATGTATGGCCTGTGTCGGCTATGGGCCGACATCGTCAAGGTCGACTGGTATGCCGCATGGGCTAGCGCTCGGGCTCATACAATAGCAATGTGGAGCTCAACTTATTAACCTGGGTTATTAGGTTAGGTTAAAGTGGTTTAAGCAGAAGTCACAACCATAGGAATCTGTACAAAAGAAATGGCAAAGAAGCCATACACTAATAGAAGAATCCACATCATCACTGACGGCCACGCAGCTCATAAAGGTCAGGACGTATGTTCTTGTAGCAGAGCATGGATCCATGTTATTGAATTCTACGTCTTTCATACACTGATCCAATGGTTTAGTCGCTTGAAACTAATCTAAAAATGACATTGAATTTTACAGCTATAACCATTAGTTCCAGTGGCTATATTTCTTGTCTTCAAACAAATACATTTTCAAACAAACTAAAAGTTAAGTGAAATTTGGATTGTAAAAATAATAACTTACACCCTTCCTGGTCTGGTGACACAAAGGTAGAAAAATGAGGCCATGGAAGTGCTGCTCTGTGTACCATCACTACATTTAGTTGTGAAGAATGGATATGGGACATTCCAAGTAAAGAATATCATATTGGAATATTTCAACAAATAGGGGTAAATTACCACCTTTGGATAAAATCAACACAATTTCACAAAGACCTTCGCTGTACGCATACCTAATAGGAAAGGTAAAGAAATTATGGAGATTTTCAAACAATGCCATATGGTATAATGAAGAATCAAGTATGTTGAGCGGTTCTAGCATAGAAGTTATAGGATATCTTATCAGGGACAGACATTAGCCTGAACCTGGGTAATACCGTAACGGCTTACCAAACAGAGATCACAGCCATATAAACCTATTCACTATAAATGATGAAGAAGTCATACACTAATAGAATAATCCACACCATCACTAACAGCCAGACAGCTCTTACAAGTCATAGGACAAAGGTATGTTGTAGCAGAGCATGAATCCATGCCATTCAGCTATGTCTTTCAAACCTCGATCCAATGGTTTGGTAGCATGAAATTAATCTAAAAATGACAATGAATTTCACAGCTATAATCATTAGATATGATCGTGCAATTTATTCCAATTGCTATATTTCTTTTCTTCAAACAAAAACATCTAGACATTATAAACTAAAAGTAAAAAGACGTCCTGACGGTCAAGAGGTAGTAGAGGTGTTCTACAATAGTAAAAAAATGCCTAGAGCCCCGATGAAACTATGCACAACATAAAATTGGAGTGAATCCAAGGACACCAGGGCAACATAGACTATGAGGAAGCATAAGAACAATTCTGGTGGAACCCAAACTGACCTGTGGAATCTCTTACAGTATCGCAAATGTTTCGGTAAAGGAACTACTAAATCAAAAATGCCACCTACTTGTACTGGGGGGCAACCAGAATGTGCAAAACTGCCCAAATTAAAAGATCAACGAACTATTAAACCTAAGCAGACAACTACGGTATGCAAGGGATATCTTGACAGGACACTAAACAGCCAATCAACATAAGGGTGAGAGACAATTCAGATTGAAACGTGTGGTAAATTGGGAGAAACTTTTGATCAGTTTTTACAGACCATTTGCTCCTAGAAATGATTGCCCAAGCTTCTGTTAACCATATAATTGTCTTTCTGAGAGGAACGGGTATAATAGAATGAGACTACGGGGTACAGTAAGCTTAAGTTTCAGTATAGGTAAAGAAACAAAAAAATAATTTTATGTTCACATGCTAGCAAAATTCATATTGCGATAGAAATCAATAGAACAATCCATATTTTGTAACAGTTGAAAAAAAAATTTGTTTTTAAGTTCTTTTGGTATATTTGTTTCATTTCCATCTGTAGCAGAAAGAAAATTACCTTGGGAAACACACTGTCGAAGAGTTGCTACATAATTGTGCAAATTCAATTTACTGCCTGATCTATAAAAATGCTCAGACAATCTTCATATTCAAGAATCAAGGGATTTTCTAAACTTTTTAAAAGTTGGGTTTAAAAAAACTTACATTCTGTGTGTGAATGATTAGAAATCATTCATGTCCACTCAAATAAATCTACCTAACTTTATCAGTTGGTGTGTTGAGAGTGTCAAGTTCCGCAATTTTTTTTTACTATAATAGACCTTATACTAGAATAACAAGAAGAAAATTCGGTCTAAGAAGAATGTGTCATTTCTTCATTCTCTTCATAATGCAAATCAGTGTATGAAATTATTAAATTTGAAATATTAATCATTTCATGGGCGCTGAGATGATTTGAAGTAATAACAAAGAATTTACCCAGGATCACGAAGAGTGACGACTGGTAGACAAATCACAAAGTTGTAGAAGGAGTATAACTTAACGATAAAACCTAAGGTGTTAGAAGACAACAGTTTTCAACTGAAATTTTACGAAGTATACAAAATCCACGTTTTCTAATGATTAATTTGCCTTCGTTTAACATATGGCTATGACCAGACGAACATTTTATTTAACTATAAAGCTATGCTAAAAGGCCCATACAAAATAGTAAAATAGGTACACATAGCTTTGTAAAGTACCTATATCGAATATTTTTTATTGAACATGTTTAAAAAAGGGGGGGGAAATGGGATGTTATATAGTTACATGAACTAATATTTCGCATAAATACTGTTCTCCACAAATTTAACTGTCACAGCTTGTCAATAACTTAGGAGTCACGCTTAAATATAATGGAGAGTGCTTCTAAAAGTGCATGAAGTTATTAACATATGCTTCGGTACTGCAACTAAACATGTTAAAAGCTCTCTTGAACCTTCCTATCGCCGGGATGGTAGTGAAAATAAGCCGATTCCCAAAATGGAGGCATATCTGGTTTAGATGCTTAATGGTTAAAAAAATATAGTTTCCAGGGATCAGAAAAATGGCGTGTGTATCTTGGAGGCAGTGTCCCAGTCTATCTCTGGCCAGGAAATCATGTTACTGTCAGCACGGTGTTCTCTATCACCCTGTGGCCAGGAAAGTGTTTTCCTAGCAAGGTTCCTACTTCCTCCCAGTTGCAAAAAGTGTCAGACATTTCTTCTTTTATTGGCATTTTGGAATTTTCCTTGATAGACACTGCTAGTGTTTCATCAGTGTACACAATGCTTATGACATCACGAGGGTTGAAACTGGATGTACTTACAGACGAAGGTTGTGTAAAAATAAATTTTAAATTACGTCGACATTCTCGCCATCTTGTAAGTGAATGGAATTTTACTCCACCACTACCAGCAACTACAACAGTACAATTCAAACAGATGAAAAAATTTATTGGCAAAATTGACAGCACTTGGTGGCATCTCAATTTCTGCGAAGAAGTTCTAATTTAAATAATATTAAATGATTGGGTAAAATTGAAGAAGATGTATGTGTTATATGGTTAGGATGATGTTACAATATTAATTGTGATGTATAAAAGATAAGAGTCGCGAAGAAATTGCACAAAAAAATTTATCAGTATACTTGGGAAGAATGGAAAAGTAAAACATGGGAACATTATTTTGAATAAATGTACTTGATTCAGGATTATATCCGCAGCTTATATCGATGGAGCATAGCTAGTTGCTTTGGTGTGTCCTAGTTTCATGGTTATCCATATCTTAATGATTTTCAAGGATATATAGGATAAGTTTTGTTTTATATACTTTACAACATTTTGACAAATTTGTATATGCTATATACCTGCCTTTATTAAAGTTTTACATCCAGAAGGGGTTTGCGGTTTAGTCCGCAGACGAATGGCCCCTACGGAGGATAACAAACTTTCAAGAAAAAGACAAAAAACATTTCAGGAATCAGTACAAATTGATCCACACGTTTTTAAAGAAACAAGTAACTGAAGAATCGGATTCAAGTGAAACAATGTCAAAAATTAGATAAGCAATAGTCTCTTAATAATTATTGCGTATTTCCAGGCGAAAAGCAGCTAAACAAATTACTGAAAAATTCAAGATTTTTAGAAGCTGTTGAAATTTGTATGTGCTGTGGACATTAATTTTTAGTAGCAGGATATGAAAATTTCTCTTATCTGATAATATTTCCAATTTCCAACATTGTTTATATATAGAATAAAATTTTCAAAATTAGTGATGTCTTTAAATTTTCTAAACAATATCCCAAACCTATGTAGGTGAGTATCTTTGTTATTCTAATTGTTTCTCATTGACACACATCATAAATCTTATGTTAAATACTGGCATCTTTCCAGAAATTATCAAAACTGCATGTATTAAAGCTATATACAAAAAAGGTGAAAAAAAATGTCATTAATAATTATAGAGCAGTAGCCTTGTTATCTAATATCAGCAAAATCTTTGAAAAAATAATATATAACCGACTATACATTTTTTAGAAAATTATCAAGTCATCAGATACCCAAAATGGATTTGGGAAAAAAAAATCGACTATATGTGCTGCATACCAATCTAAGCAAAATTCTTGACTCTCTGAATAATAAATCTTTTCAAACAGTTGCCATATATTTAGACCTATCGAAAGCTTTTGACAGCGTTGAACTTGATATTTTAGTTAGAAAACTGGAAGATTATGGAACTAGGGGAATTCCGCAGAAACTAATTGCATCTTATTTAAGAAACAGGAGTCAATGTGTAGTAGAAAAGGATGAAAATGACACAATGGTAAAATCTGATCTAATGACGATTCAAAGGGACGTCCCCCAAGGATCGATATTGGGTCCTCTGTTATATATTTTATACACCAATGATTTGTCAGTAGTAACAAAAAACATAGTTCAGTATGCAGACGATACATCTCTAATTATTAGTGATTCAAACAGGCTCCCCACAAGGGGGGGGTCAGCTGGACCCATGGTACCGGGGCCCGGCCTTTAGGGGGCCCGGCGCCAGCCGTTCGAAACGAACGCAGTTTTATTTAAAAATCTAAAAATAAAATTTTTTTAATTTATAAATTAATAAAATGATAGATAATAAAACGCATGTACTCGCGCCGCAGCGCCGACCGCCGACATGGTTTTTATTAATTACTTCGCGTTCGCAATCGCCAGTATTAAACTGAAGAATTGGCGAAGTGAATGCATTTGTTTTTTCTGTGCTCTACTGGCTACTGCTCTGCAACGAACGGGATATTTGTTTTTCAAAGTGATAAAATAGTTTAGGCTATTCGTTAGTCAGTAGTCAGTCCTGCTGTGTTTAACATTTAACCATTGCTTATTATTTATTTGAAATTGCTTTCAACATATAAGGTAAAAAATAGGTAGGCGGTAGATTTTAAAATAGCTAATCTAACTTTTATTTTATTATGTAGGTAAACTGCACTGTTACTGCAAGATGGGCTAGATGCCTTCTTCTTACAAATATAAGCATAAATCTGGTGGCCAAAAAAAGAAAATAAGAGCTGAAAAAATCGAAAAATCAAAAAGAAATGCTAAAAATCGTCGGGAAATAACCAATTTTTTAAAAGTTGAAAATAAAGTAAATCCCAATTCTGATCTTAACCAACCCACTTCAAGTGTAAATACCGATTCTAACGTGAATGTTGCTATGGAGACCGGAATTCCTGGAAAATCGCAAGAAAATGCACCTGACCCTGATTTATTAGAACCACATCTTAACCAACACACTTCAATTGTAAATACCGATTGTAACTTCGATGTTGGCGATGTTGCTGTGGCTATGAAAACCGGAATTCCGGGAAAGTCACAAGAAAATGCACCTGACCGGGACCGTGAATTATTAGAACCACAGAAGTCCTTCAGAGATCCTGCACTATGGCCTGATAACATAAATGACCATCTTCACCAACAGATTACGAGTGCAGACATTTGTAGCTTTGTATAGTATATTAAAAATGAAGGCAAAAATGCCGCGAGATTTGAATGGCAAAATATTTTCAGAGTATTTATTGTACTCTAAATCTTCAAATAATAGAGAAAAGATTCCTCGAGATTGGCTGATTTACAGTATTTCACAACAAACGCTACATTGCTTTCCATGTTTATTGTTTAGTGAATATTTTACAGAATTAACTAAAGAACGCAGGCAGTGTCTTAGCTAAAAGACAAGGTTTTTCACCAATGAAACTACCATGGAAAAAATTATACAACAGGTACCTGATCATGAAAACAGTGCTTCTCATCGAACTTGCTATTGTAAATGGAAAGCAACACTAAAAAGACTTTTAGATGTCACGTTGTTTCTTGCATCTAAAGGTCTGCCTTTTCAAGGGGATAGCACAAAAATTGGAGACGTTAATAATGGCAATTTTCTAGGAGTTTTAGAGCTCTTAGGTCGCTACGATGAAATTACAAGAGAACATTTAGCGAAAGTACAAAGAAACCAATTAGATGGCAAGAATATGAAAGGTCAAGTTCATTATTTATCCTGGATGAGCCAAAATGAATTCATTTCAATGTGTGGTGATAAAGTATTGAAATGTATTCTTCGAGAGCGTGAAGAAGCAATTTATTACATTATTCTTGCTGATGCAACTCCCAATGTCTCTCACGAAGAACAAAATGATTTAATTTTGAGATACGTCGCTTGGAACAAGGATAATGACAGTTTTGAAATAAACGAGAGATTTATTGAGTTCCTAAATTTTAATAAGAAAACTGGTGAGTATATTGCTGCTGAACTGCTCTCGGCTTTAAAACGTCACAAAGTTGGTTTAGAAGATTGTCGCGGACAAGGATACGACAATGGCTCCAATATGAGTGGGAAAATTAATGGTGTTCAAACACGAATACTTGAAAAAAACAATCTTGCTATTTATTCTCCTTGCTCTGCCCATTCCCTAAATCTAGTTGGCATAAATGCCGCAAAGTTAAATCCACGGGTGATGACATTTTTCGGTTGTATTCAACGTTTATACATGGTTTTCAGCAGTAGCCCGACAAGATGGGCTATTTGAATTAACGAAGTTGTGTTTCACTTCAGTCTGTCTGAAACACGATGGAGTTCACGTATTGCAGCTGTTCGTCCCATTGCTAATCATCTTCCCGGAGTAATGAAATCATTAGATCGCATTTTAACCGAAACTAGCTTGCAGGAGAAAGTCTACAGCGAATGCATATCATTAAAAAAATATTTTTCCTCCTTTGAATCCATCCTCATGGCTAGATTTTGGGTCAAGGTGTTATCATCTATAAATGAACGCAATATTATTATTCAAGCAAGAGGAATAACACTTCAAGAGGAGAAAAGTTTAATGGCAGATCTGACTAAAGAACTTCAGAATTGAGCCTCACTTTCCCGAAGGAAAAAGACGGGTTAAAGATGAAGACTCATTTAGAAGAGATGTGATCTTTAGTAGTCTAGATTTTATTATAAATGATTAAGCTGATCGTCTCGAAGCACATAATAATATTTGCGATCTGTTTAGTTTATTTTATTTATTTGTTTAGTTTAACCTATGTATACTGTTTAAATCTTAAAATAATATACTATATAAAAATTAAAGAGTTTTTCAATTAAATGCTGTTGGTAAAGGCGCCCGCTGATGAACTTGGTACTGGGGCCCGAAATTTAATGTGTGGGGCCTGGATTCAAATGAAAAAATTTTTAACTTCATAGAAACCTTAGAAGTAATATTTTACTCCACATAATCTCAAGTTATAAAACATAAATAATTAAATTTAGCAATAAAAAATCAGACAGTGATATTGTATATACAAATGAAATCTTTACAATCGGTAAATAATAATCGTTCTTGGGGATAAAATTAGACTGGACTGGAAATATCACATAGAACACCTAACAACTAATATAATATGGCAAGATACTGCTATGCCCTCAAAATAATATAAAATATAAATTGCGAAATAGCTTTAATTGCATATCATGCATACATTCAATCCCCGATCAGATATGGCATTATCTTTTGGGGACATTCTACTGATGTAAATAAGATATTCATTTTACAGAAAGATGCTTAAGAAATATACTAAACATGAAGCCAACTCACAGTTGTCGACAAGTATTTATAAAGAAAAGAATTCTGTCAATCATTAGTCAGTACATTTTAGAAGCCGTTATATTTCTCTCAGAATACAAATCTTTATTTAATAATTGTGATAAAGCACACCCGCACACTACTATAAATAAACATGACCTCTTAACACCAAATATTCCTAATTTTACTTATATCCAAAAAAATTTACAATTCTCCCTAATAAAAATTTACAATAAGTTGCCAAAGGAAATTAAAGCCCTCTCAGGTAGAAGACTTAAACAAGAACTCAAAATTTTCTAGTAAATAAAGCCTACTATAGTATGGACAAGTATTTTAATGATAACATAAAATCTTGATTGATGTATATAGATTTAAAACTAACTTTTATTGTTTTTTTACTTTTGTTTTATTATAATCAAATATCTTGGTAATTAGTTAGATAGTATGTACAAATTATTTTAATATAAAGTTTATACAATTATTTTACAGTAAATTTTAATCTTGTATTAGTGTTAAGGTTATATGACATGTTCTATACCCATTGGGTATCATGTAAAAATTTTGTGTTACTATTTTGAGCCAATAAAGGAGAATCTAATCTAATCATAGTTTACTAGTTGCTCCTTTGAAATTATTTACTACCTAAAGTTTTAATTAGCTATTTTTAGTCCAAACTAAGTTCAACTGACAAAAAATATATTCCAGTCACTCTATAGTGTCAGTACTTCATGGCTAACATTAGCTTTTTTTCTCTTTTCATCAAATTGTCAAAACAACCAATCATGCAGTCACGTAACTTTAATGCTCATGGTAGGTTGTTCTAATATATTGGAATAAGTGCAGAGTCAAAACATCTATAAAACATTAATTAATTAGCACAATCAAACTTACTTTTTAAGTGTCCAAGGATATTCATTATGAGTTTTTGTTTTATATATTTTACATCTTTTATATTCCACAAACCTTTATATTGGTATATACCTTTATTGAAGTTATACATCTAGACGAGTTTCAATTGTGGTTAACCCCACAAACGGGATCAGTGATTTCGCAAAACAAACTGGCGATATAGATTTTCAGCAAGGATATTGTGTATACAATGTGTCCACGGCAAAGCGGTATTATAGATGTAAATGACAACTTTTTTTTGGATTACAAACACAATTTTTTGTATTCTGCTCGTGCTTCACCCAAAAACTATTTTTAGTATGTTAGACTTTAAAAATTTATAGAGGGCGTTGGTAACAGATTAAAAATAAAAATAGCATCAGGTAAAGTGCCTTTTCTGTGAAATATTGAAAAATTTTATTACAAAAACTTTCTCAGAATTAAAAAATATACATTGTACCAAATTACAGAACTAAATACGTTTTTTTTATTTATTCTACCCATGTTCCTCCATTTTCAGCACATATCTCAACTCTGTTCTTAAATTCTTTGTAGCTAATTTGAATGGCTTGAAGGATAATTGAATTTATAGCATTTGTAATTCTCTCTTTTAATACATTTACATCCGTTGTTAAATCATGGGAATATACAATTTGCTTCAGATGACCCCATAAAGAAAAATCGCAAATGATCAAATCAGGCGATCTAGGTGGATACGGAAAGGATCCAAATCGTCCAATCCACTTTTCTGGAAAATTATTATCCAGTCAATTCCTTACTATTTGTGTGCAGTCCACAGCAGAATGACGTTAAATCAGTGATTGAATAAAAATTAAAGTCACCAATAACTATGGGAATTGTTGTATTTTTTGTGAAAATTTATACCTTTCTTTTGTGGTCTCTTGTAATCACTATGTTATCTTATGTAGTCAGAGTGCAAGTAGTTTTTAGTATAGGCAATTTTCAAGTGATATAGTTATATCCATGAGAATAGTTCAAAGCACACATGCGCAGGTCTTTGATAAAGCATGGCCTTCTTTGTTCTCCAATGACCAAACACAGCTGATGTCTGTTTGTATCCACCATCAGTGTCCTTCAATATGTAACCCACGTACAAGGATTGTAAACAAAGAGGA
Source organism: Leptura quadrifasciata (assembly GCA_963675555.1). Taxonomy (NCBI): domain Eukaryota; kingdom Metazoa; phylum Arthropoda; class Insecta; order Coleoptera; family Cerambycidae; genus Leptura; species Leptura quadrifasciata. The sequence goes on from OY776673.1 coordinate 115,870,043, forward strand.
TGGCCAGATCGATCAAATCTGTCAGCGCGATGCTGCCATCGCTGTGACGTAGTCACGAGGCCTCTTTCAGCGTTCGTCCGTTTAAAATGCGTGGAGGAAAGCATATTTTCTTTATAAAATTAACACATACATACGATTTATTGATATGATTGAGGAATGCAATATTTTCAATGATTTTTGTACATAAATATGGCAGTAAAACGAAATAAACTTAAATAAAAAGCTCTATTTTATTATGTTTATATCCATCATAATATGAAACAAATAATATAAAACTCAAATTAAAATACCTACTTACTTACCTACCGACAAGTTAAAGTAGTAACTAAGTATTATACTAAAGATAATAGGTAAATACACAATAATAATAATAACGATAATCTTTATTGATAATGTTATGTGCTGCCCTCTAACAAGGAAAGATGTGATTAAGTTCATGTTCAAAGTTTTCCTCAGAAGCTTAGTTACTTCCCTGACTAGTAGGGTGGCGCCGTCTACGAGCCAATTGACGAACAATCATCTATTACATGGTAGAAAACTATGGAGAATTCTAAAAAAGAGTTCTAGAAGGATTCCAAGTGTGTATATAAAGAGGTGACTCCAGCAGATGGGGAAACAGTTCAGTTGAGTGAAGTATGCAGTTTAGTGAAGTAAATAATAGACAAGAGAGTTTTTAGGTTAGACAAGAGTTGACAAGTTTAAGAAGAAAAGTAAAGTGCTTAGTGTTTTAAAAGTAGTGAAATTATATTAGATTAAGTTATTATTAGTTGTGTGATTTTTAAGTATTTGCTAGTGTAATTTTACTGATTAAATAAATCAGTGGTTTGTGAAAACTCTTGTTGCAAGTTATTTGGAATCCACAAAGTGTTTACTGAAAATTGTAAACACGTTACAATTGGTGTCAGAAGCGGAATTGCAACAGAATTTCTGAAGAATTCGACGAAGTTCCATAGTGTTCTATTTGGAAACCACTGGAGATAGTGAAGTGAGTCGAACTGGAAAGTGATATAGACATTAGACGAGACTTATTTGTGCTACTGTGAAGAAATTTCTGCAACATTCTGTTTAGAAATTAGTGTAGTTTTATTTAAGTGCTTTCAACTGAGAAGTGATATAGACTTTAAATAAAATTTGACTTGTACCTGGTAAAGACTTGTAGTGTTGTTTGTTAGTTTTTGAGTGGAAACAAGAAGCATGGCTGCTGAAAAACAAATACAAGACATGTTCGCCGCATTTAGAAAAATGATGCTAGAAGAGAAAGAAGAACAAGAAAAACGACGTCAAGAAGAAAAAGAACAGCAAGAGAAACGACGCCAAGAAGAGAAAGAAGAACAGGAGAGACGTCAAGAAGAAAAAGAAAGACGACGTCAGGAAGAAAAAGAAGAACGGGAGAGACGTGAAGAAGAAAAAGAAAGAAGACGTCAAGAAGAATTGAGAAAAATTATACAGGTGCAACAAGATGCTATCCTGTCAGCCACTAGTGAAGTCAAGGAAAAAGTAGATAAAGTTGAACAAAAAGTGACTGGCGTCGAAGGAAAAGTGACTACACTTGAACAAGGAGTAAGCGATGTCAAAGGAAAAGTAAATAAGGTTGAAGAGGAAGTAACTGAAGTCAAAGGAAAAGTTACTGGTGTTGAAGAAAAAGTTACTGGCGTCGAAGGGAAAGTTACCGATATAGAAGGAAAATTTCGTGCAGTTGAAGGAGAGATAGAGCGACTTAAACGACTGTTAAGAGAACAAGGAGGCCAGCTGGTATTATCATCGTCAGGTCCTCGATTACAACCGCCTTCCTTTGATGGTCAAACTTCTTGGTCAACCTATAAAAGACAATTTGAGGCAGCGGCATACGCAAACAATTGGAGTAATGAAGACAAAGCTATGGCATTGGTGCTAGCATTAAGGGGCCAAGCCTCAGAGTTGCTTCAGAGTATCCCAGTGACGCAGCAACGGGATTTTAAAGTTTTGGAAGCTGCACTAGATCTAAGATATGGCGACCAACACCTCGCCCAAGTATACAGGACTCAGCTCAAATCACGCACACAAAAGGCTGGGGAAAGTTTACAAGATTTTGAAGCAGCTGTTGAGCGACTGACATACCTGGCTTACCCGGATGCACCCAAAGAATTCCAGGAACAATTAACAGTTGGTACTTTCATCGATGGCATAAGAGATGAGGAGATCAGGCGAGTCCTTAGATTATCCCGAGATAAGACTGGTAGTGAAGCCTTGATCCATGCCCTCGAGGTTGAAGCCGCTTACAAAGAGACTGCACGTCCGAGAGTACGAACCATGAAGGTAGAAGAAGAGGACCGTTTAGAAAAATCAAATATGGAATCTTTGATGGCTGATATGCACAAAATGATAAGCCAGTTGATGACAAAACCAGATGCTCCAAGGAAGCAGGAAAGAGAACAGAGCGATGAACGGTCAAGGAAGGTGATTCGGTGTTATAAGTGCGGCAAACCAGGGCATATTAAGCGAAACTGTCGGCAGCGGAGCCCTGAGAGAGTAAGTGCCGCAATGACTGAAGAGCCGCAGGAAAACTAAAGATAGCCAGCACCTTGGGGGCTGTGCTGGCTGGTGAACACGGTGCCCCCAGAGAGATACGGGTTTCCCAGATTAGAAGAGTCCCGAGTAGTCTGCTTTTGGATGGCTATGTAAACAAAAGGAGATGTATCTTCACTATCGACACAGGTGCCACGTCGTCAATAGTGCGGCCCGGATTTTTATCAGGAATAAAAGTTGATAAAAGCCAAAATGGATTGGTCGTTCGAACAGCCACAGGAGACAGGGTAAGGGTTCATGGAGAAGTTGACCTAGATCTGCAGTTTGGACGCCTGTGCTTTAGTCATAGGGTTATTGTGGCTGACATCACTGATGATTTCATTTTGGGGCTGGATGTTATGGGAGTACAAGATCAATTTGTACTTGACGTGGTAGAACGAGTCCTAAAGATTGGAAATGAAGAATTTATTTTGTCAACAGCAAATGACCGATTTCAAAAAGTGAGGCTACTGACGGCTCAGACAATCAAGATTCCTGCTCGTTCTGAACAAATAATCGAGGCCATTCTGGAAGGAAACTCTGGTGGATACCGTGTTGGCCTTGTTGAAAAAAATGATTCAATTAAGACAGAAAACGTAATCTTAGCAAGAACTCTGACCCGGACAAAAGACAAAATTCCAATTAGAGTGGCTAATTTAAATTCCCACTCGGTAACTATTAAGGAAGGCGAGGCAATAGGATCCTACGAACCAGTCCAGTGGATAGCAAGGTGTGAGGAACAAGGGGAGAAATGTTCGTCAACCAGAGTAGACAGGGAAGTTGTGACTTTGTTGAGTTCCCAGTTTGAACACCTATCTGAGGATGAACGTAGAGAGGCAATCAAGTTTTTGGAAAAAGAAAGTACGGTATTTGCCAAAAACACAGACATCCTCACGAAAACTGATATAGTACAGCATCGGATAGACACTGGTGATTCAGCCGCAATCCGCCAACAACCTAGGAGGTTGCCACTAGCTAGTGACAGAATGAAGGCTCGCTATGACCGGAAGGGAACGTCAGCAGGATTCAAGGAGGGCGATCTGGTTTGGCTATATAACCCACAGCGAAAGAAGGGAAAATCTCCGAAGCTTCACCCACCCTGGGAAGGACCGTATTCAGTCATCACTCGGATCAATGACGTTGTTTACCGAATTCAACGTAGTAAGAAGTCCAAGATGAAGATCGTGCACTTGGATAGGTTGGCGAAGTATGAAGTATGTTGGGGAATCTGAATTGCCTGACCGGGACGTTCAGGCTTAAGGAGGGGGCAGTGTTATGTGCTGCCCTCTAACAAGGAAAGATGTGATTAAGTTCATGTTCAAAGTTTTCCTCAGAAGCTTAGTTACTTCCCTGACTAGTAGGGTGGCGCCGTCTATGAGCCAATTGACGAACAATCATCTATTACATGGTAGAAAACTATGGAGAATTCTAGAAAAGAGTTCTAGAAGGATTCCAAGTGTGTATATAAAGAGGTGACTCCAGCAGATGGGGAAACAGTTCAGTTGAGTGAAGTATGCAGTTTAGTGAAGTAAATAGACAAGAGAGTTTTTAGGTTAGACAAGAGTTGACAAGTTTAAGAAGAAAAGTAAAGCTTAGTGTTTTAAAAGTAGTGAAATTATATTAGATTAAGTTATTATTAGTTGTGTGATTTTTAAGTATTTGCTAGTGTAATTTTACTGATTAAATAAATCAGTGGTTAGTGAAAATTCTTGTTGCAAGTTATTTGGAATCTACAAAGTGTTTACTGAAAATTGTAAACACGTTACAATAATAAATAATTGATATGTCTACAGATAGGCCGGACTTAAAAGCAACTTAACACGTATTTTTTACCAAGCGACAGAGTTTGCCTTCTTATATACAATGTGTAATGGGGTAGTAAAACGCAAGTTATAGCCTCTCCTACTCAATTGTTAACCTCACCTTCGCGAAGAGTTCCGAGGCTCTAACGACCGAGTAAGGGCGGAATAACCCTTACCTTTTGCCGTGAGCACATCCACCTTCTCACGAAGAGTGCGGTAAAAATAACCCACCGCACACAAAGGTTGCTTTTGGAATTGTTTGGTTACCCCATCGTCGCAGTCTCCTTCTGTGCCATGGGACCACACCACTCGCCTTCCGCAACCGAGCTGGTCAGTTGCATACCTGCTCCAGCTAAAACTTCAAATGCAGCTTCGTTTTCAGTTGATTAAGGCTTAAAAAAAAAAATGATGGAGCGTTCAAGTGGGACAAGATCATCCGGAAGTAAAATACCCTCCCGATCGGATCTCCGGGGGAGGGTGCCCACAGGGACACCTCATCGAATGTTGAAAAAACACCGACAAGTTAAATCCAAGAAAACTAATTCTTTCATCTACGGCGCTTGGAATGTTCGTACCTTGAACGACAGCACTCGCACCGATCGGCCTAAAAGAAGAACTGCTCTAATAGATAGAGAACTTCACCGACTCAATGTTGACGTTGCAGCTCTCAGCGAAACTCGATTTTTGGAGGAAGGCTCTCTCACAGAAAAGTACTACACCTTCTATTGGAAAGGTCTTCCCACCAATTCAAGAAGACAACATGGAGTAGGATTTGCCGTTCGGAATCAACTTGTATCCAACTTAACACAAGTACCACAAGGCCTATCCTAGCGTCTAGCTGCTACGCTATAAGCTATCAGATGACAACGCGGTAAATCTAATAAGCGCCTACGCTCCCACTCTGGATGCAAGTCACGAAACCAAGGAAAGCTTCTATCAATAGCTGGAAGAAACCCTCTGTAGAATACCTAAAACGGAACGACTCGTTATTCTTGGCGATTTTAACGCTAGAGTAGGGAGAGATGCAGACACCTGGCCAGGCATCATAGGCAAGAACGGTTTGGGCAACATGAACGCTAACGGTCAACTACTCCTAACAAAATGCGCCGAACATGATCTAGTTATAATAAACACCATTTTCCGACAAAAGGATAAATTTAAAGGCGCCTGGCGTCACCCCAGATCAGGTCACTGGCATCTACTGGACTATGTTATCGTACGTAGGAAGCATCTCAAGGACGTCCAAATTACAAAGGCGCGCATTGATAGCGAATGTTGGACCGATCATCGTCCTGTTGTCTCTAAAATGAAAATTGTTACGAGACCCAAATACCGAAGAACTCAAGTAAAACGTAGATCCCGTCTCTGTATTAGTAAATTGCGTGACTAACAAACCGTCGAACAGCTAAAGCAAAAAGTTCAAGAGAATTTGAGTGCACTAGAAGAAACCAATTCTGTAGATGTCGCTACTACCTGGACACAAATTAAAGACAGTTTAAAAAGTGCGAGTGAGGAAATTCTTGGCACTGCAGCAAGTAATAAACAGGAGGACTGGTTCAATGATAATGAAGCTTTTATACAAGAACTTCTTGACCGCAAACATATTGCCTTTCAAAACGCTATCAACCACCCCAACGACTCATCAAAAGCAGAAGCTTTTACCCAATCTAAGTATGAAACGCAACGCGAAATCAGAAGAATAAAGAACGAGTGGTGAGCAAGCAAGGCCAGAGAAATTCAAAGGTACGCCGATTCACACGACTACAGAAATTTCTTTCAAGGAGTAAAAGCAGTGTACGGCCCCAGTCGGAAAAATATGTGCCCTATTAAAGATTTAAATGGAAATCTCCTCAAAGAAGACCAGGAAATAAGAGCCCGATGGAAAGAACACTACTCTAACATTCTTAACCAGCAAAGTCAAGCCGATCACGATATTATAAATCTTATACCTCAATATGACACCTTCAAAGACTTAGATAAACCACTAACAACGGAAGAGATCCGCCATTAGGCAGCTAAAAAATAACAAATCTCCCGGCGCCGACTCACTCCCAGCTGAGATCTTTAAAGCTGTGTCATCAGAGCTCATACCCTACCTCAAAAAACTGTTTGATGTCGTGTGGGAAAGTGGTCAAGCTCCGCAGGAGTTTCGTGATACACTTTTAATCAACCTCTTCAAAAACAAAGGGAGCGCTGCGGACTGAGGAAATTACAGGGGTATAGCTCTCCTGGCTGTTGGATGGAAGATACTCATTAAAGCGATGGCAAATAGGCTAACACCTGTTATGGAAAAGTTACTTCCTGAAACACAGAGTGGCTTTAGACCAAACCGAGGCACATCGGATCTAATCTTCACACTTAAACAGCTTCAAGAAAAAGCACTGGAACATCAAGGAGAAATTCACATGGCCTTCATTGATTTAACCAAGGCGTTTGACTCGGTAGACAGGGAAGTGCTCTGGAAAATTATGCTCCGCTTAGGTATCCCTAGAAAATTTGTGGAAGTATGTCGCAGTCTACATACAAAGAGCAACGCCCAGGTTATGTATAATAATGAGGCAACCGAACCTTTCCAAACCCTCACTGGAGTTAGGCAGGGATGTGTCCTGGCACCCCTGCTTTTTAATTTGTTTACCACTGCTCTAACAATTATTGTTGACAACAAACTGACAGTCAGAGGAATAGGTCTCAGATACCGTTCTGATGGCGGTCTCTTTAACATAGGGCGCTTTAGAGCTTTCACGAAGACACGCACACGATTCATTTGTGATCTCCAGTATGCGGATGACCGTACACTTTTAGCCTCTACGCCGGAAGAGCTTCAAGAACTTTTAGATGTGTATGCTTAGAGCTATGATTCCTTGGGACTTAAAATCAACATTGGAAAGACTAAGATTATGTCAACCCCTCATCAAGTGAACCAAATAGATATTACACTTAACGGAAATTTTCTTGAAGTGGTGGCTCAGTTCAATTACTTAGGCAACGTTGTTAATGACAAAGCAAACATGGACAGCGAGATTCGCAATAGAATTAACGCTGCATCTAGAGCACTCTGGGGACTTAGAGAGAGAATATTTGACAACCACGACCTTGCTTTGTCAACGAAAATGGCTGTCTACAGAGCAGTTCTCATTCTAACACTGCTATATGGATGTGAAAGCTGGGTCACTTACCGTCGTCATGTGAAAGAATTAGAACGTTATCAGCAAAGACACCTCAGAAGTATGATGAAAATCCATTGGTTCCATCACATATCAAACGTGGAAGTATACTCAGGAGAGCAAACAGCCTTCCAATTGAGGTGCTTATTTCAAGAGCACGCCTAAGATGGGCAGGTCATGTTCATCGTATGCATGATAACCGCCTTCCTAAATGTACACTTTATGGTGAATTGCTAAGCGGTAGAAGAAGGCGTGGCGGTCAACGAAAGAGGTTCATAGACGTTCTCCATGAAAATCTAAAATCCTGCGGTATTCCAGACGAGCAATGGGAACAACTTGCAGCGGACAGAACCGAATGGCGAGGGGTTGTGGCCAGCTATCAAGGAAATGTTGCTGCAAGAAGGCCGAGTCCAAGACCTAACCAGGTCTATGTTTGTCCTGACTGCGGTCGACATGTGCTCTCCCGAATTGGCCTCTATAGCCATAGTCGTGTGCACTGTAGATGAATGGGAATTACAATAGACTACACCTTTTACTTGTTTTTTATTATACACAATCTATCGACTGTAACATTTTTTTATACTCGGACTCGAGTAAAGGCTAATAATAATATACAACATAAGAAGTACACTTACAGTCAACGGGAAAAAGCCAGCTATAATCATGCATGCAAATATACATATCTACGTACAAGTAAACAAAAATAATTAAAAACTAATTAAATGATTACAAATTATATTAAAGAAAAAAAAGATGTTTTACATATTTTGGGCCTAAAAGAAAAAAAATGTAAATGTACTTACTGAATGAATTAGTATATTGTAATTTAGTGATTATGAACTATTTAAGCCGCCTGAGAAAATTAGTTTCTTTATTTGAAGTTTTAATTGAATTGGTTTAAGTTCTTTATATTATAAAAAGTTTTATTGTATATGTTATAAATATAATCAAGTAATTCAAAGTTAAACTATAGCGTATTAAAGTTAATTCTAAAATCTGAAATCTATTAATACTTCTTCCTTCTTGGGGTTTTATCTCGTCCAGATCTTTCTGCAAAATTATCTGCAGAAGTTGTAGGACTTTCAATTTCCAAACTGCCTACAAAATTGACTGCTTACTGTTACCAGACACAGAGTAGTTATGAGCTCAGCTACTTCCTGTTTTCTCTTTCTCATGAAAAGCCTATCAGACTGAGCTGAGTTAGTTTTAGTTGCAGTATTTATTCCCAGTGTAGGAACTGCCGTTTTTTTCAACGCCCTTTTCAAAAGTACCTATAACCCTAAAACAAAAGTTAATATAATTTCAATTTTATGTTAGGGCTGTATTACTAACTACGTGAAATTTCATATAAAATTTATTAGAAAATTAACCGTACGATGACAACTTAAATGATAACGTCTCAGTCAATCCGAAAGATATGAAATGTAATTTAAGTTGTAGTAGATTTTTGTTAAATTCCCCATAAAATTCCATGTAGTGTCATGCAACCCTAAAAAATATGTATAGGTACAAGTATATATGGGAAATGCAAATTTTTACCTAGTAATTCGTTTTGTAGGTCTCGCTCACAATCACTCTCCACAAAATGAACCGAGCAAATCCTATATTTGTATCCGAGTTGAATTTAGTTAAATTTATCCTGCCTTTTACACCTGTTTATCCACTCGCCTTTCATAGTTTGAAACACCATATCTTTGGATTTCGGAAAAACATGGAAAATTATATTTTGCCCAGTACTTTTCTTTGTAGAATAAGTGTCCTTACACCCGTAAATCGCACACCTTATTCCTGGCATTTTCTTTTAGGCCTATAACTGAAAAATAACGTTTAATTTGTAAATTTGATAAATAAAATCTGAAGTCTCTTTTACCTTACATAAATATATACAAAATTACTATAGAACACTAACAATAATTGTCTTTGAAATCTTAACAAAGTTCGAAATAGTATAGGAAATATTATCCTTCCACACACGAAATTACTGCTAAAAAAGTTTTTTATAATTTAAAAAACGTATAAAACACAAAAGATCTATAAATACATAATTCACCACCGAAATTACAAGTACAATGGATACTCCGATATAACACCACCAAGCATGGTGAAACGAATGTAAACAAAACTCTCCAGGCCTCGCCGTGACGTCACAGCTCGTTGAGAAGTGGCGAACATTGAAGCATAGGGATCTGGCCATCCTTTTGTTTACAATCCTTGACCCACGTATACCACCGATGACAAGGAAAATTATTGGAAATGCAAGAGTATCTCGGAAAGTGTAAGTGAAGCAGATGGCTCGTGGAAGACAAAATGACTGTCCCAAAATTTTTTGAGTTCTGTCCAGATTCAGATGAACTGGTGTTGTACTCCGAAATATTGAATTGGCATTTCAAGACAAAAAAACACCACAGAATTTAGAATAATGGAGAACTAAATCAAAAGGGAAATATTATTGAGCATGGTGAGTCCAACCAGTTACTAAGAAATTTGTCACATCCATTGTTACCAAAAGCAGACTTATGAGAACTTTTGCAAAATATTAACCAGTATTACTAATAATAATAAAAATAAAAGAACTTTATTCAACTGAGATAACATTTCAAACGCAACTGTCCAAGGCCTTTTAGCCCATTTAATTTTACAATTTATGTGATTTTTCATAGTATTTACAGATATCTAAAAATATATGTAAAATTCTTGTATATAGTAATGATCAACAGTAGTTTATTTCGGAGAGAGCGACAACATTTTTATGAACTATGCCAGGTCAACAAGTCGATAAAGAAATAATAATCTAAGATGAGGAGCCTCTGTAAATTAGAGTAAGATCTGAAGAAAATACTCAAGAACAAATTTAAGTGTGTGATGATCCCATATTAGATGTGGGGACACTTGAAGATTCGAAGAACACTTGAAGAAATAATCAGCGTAGCTCAAAAAGTGGAAAACTTGGAAGGAGTAAACTACATTTAAAATTCCCATTTCAAAACAGCGCTCAAACAGTGTAGGTCAGTGGATGGAAAGAAGCTTGGTAGGGAGAAAAACATTAAATGTCACTGACTGAGCAGCATCGCAACTTTTGGAGGAGGAGTGAGCAATCTAACAAATGTCAGTAAAACAGTGACTAATCCATCAAAAGGTAATATGTCAGAAACTTTTTGTATGTTGCTTTAGAGATGGAACATGTAGAGATTGATAGATATGTGTGGAGGAACTGATTAATTGGCCTTGACCACCGTAACCTTTTTAGATTTATTGTGGCACTCCTAAATAATTTTCTTTAAAGTATCTCATCCAGATTTGTCCTGCATGGAACGGATTGCTTTTATCGCTGCTTGACTATTGGACTGATTAATTGTGCCTTGTCTTTTTATCTTCTTTGCACAACAGTGTATAGCAGTCACTTGAACCTGAAGTACTATTGCATGTTTTCCTAGGCTTATCAGAATTTTGGTTTTTTACTTTGTCTTCTATATACCGACTCAGACCACCTGTTCTGTTTTTGAAGCGGTATGTAACATATGTAATAAAGTTGGACACATATCAAGGATTTGTTTTAATAGAAGGAAAAATGTAAACTTTCTTACTAAGGACATGAATATTAATAAAAATGATGAATTGCTACTTTATTGTACTAAAAAACAGATTAAGAATTGACATTTCATTTGACACATACAAGTAATAAAGATACATGTATTTATACACTTTTCTTAGTTTCTGAGTTTGACTCGTATATCTACATCTGTGCAAATATCAATTGAAAAAACGACATCTACAAAGTACTTAAAGTATATTAAAATGAAAGTTTTCATCCCGTCTCTTCCCACCAAATTGGGCCCTCAATTTGGGACTATAAAAAATTTAATTTTTGTAACTAATTATCCATTATTTCCCATGTCTGCCATAAACTGACTTTCCAGTAAGAATGTATCATCATTGTAACCACTCAGTAATATGCATTTTCATAAACTGTAATTTTAAAATTCATTTGCAAATGTATCGTGGTTACTGTTGAACCATATTTTTGGCAAAATAACTAATTTTCATTTTTTATTTACCACTATGCACACAACGTACATATTCTCAACGACGACAGCATCAATTCAAGCTAGGAGGTCCAAACTCTGGCCGCCCAGAGTTCAGAAGTCCGCCCACCCCGATCTTTAGGTATATCCAGCGAGATTTTGCAGCAGCATCTCAGTTCGCCGTCACTACTTCGAGAACTTCAAATCAACTACAAGAGTATCCAGTCTACCAGCCAACTTCCATCCAACCTACCGGTCAGCTACAGTCCAGCCTACCATCCATCTGCTCGGCGCACCAAAACTTTCAATATGACGCTTTGTCTGCCGCCAGCGCACGATACAAGGCTCTGTTATTATTGCGGAGAAGAGTACGATCAGCAGTACAGCGACAACCGCGACTTTCAAACGAAACACAAGTGCATAGTAGTCGGGAACCAGTAGTCAGTTTTAGCTCAGTAAAGTTAGGGCTTAAATAATTTAATCATATTAACATTTTTTCTACCATCACCAACGCCGTTCGAGTTGCGTTTAGTTATTTTTGGAAGAATGTCGCCTTTCATTTTAATTCTAATTGCAACTCTGGGCATTAACGCCCCTATAAGCCATCGTCTCAGGATGCTGGGTGCTGTAAACAGTCAGCCCTCTTGCCATCGTGGAAGTTAATACAAATCCTAAATACTACGTCACCTCAGATAACACAGCAATACCCACTTATAATGTATGAGTCTCATTGCTACAACAGTCGAAATCGACCCTGAGAGCAGCACCACAATCGAAAATAAAATTATAAAGGTTTATTACTAATTTTTAAAATAAGATTAAATGATCATTTCTCATGTTAAAAGTATTTGTCACATAATCCATAAACATTTAATGTAAAGGGAAAATTAATTAATATTTTGATAAATTCTGAAGTTGACATTAATAAACAAATATCAGTTACTTTTTCGACACAATATAGGTAAAGTACAAAAAGGTAACCCTGACTTTAAAGTAAAATTTAGAGCATGTATTTTGGAAATCTACACCTGCACCTTATATAAAAAAATAGTAAGGGACAGGCTAAATAAATTAGAACCGGCAGATACCATCTTCCGATTGACAGTAGATGGTGCACAACAACACTCCTTTCTCTTTTAAAAGCAAATGGCTCAGGACAATTATGTAATGGTCATAGAGTAAGCAACTATAAATAAAAATTTAAAAGATGTAAGAAATCTTGGATTGCGAATGGCATATAATCTGTTACCAGTGAATAAAAATATAGGAACTATTTTGGAATTCTATAAAGTTCAATATCGGGTACATAGGTTAGCTTATAGGGTTACTCCAATGAATAACATTTTTCAGAATACAACAGAAACTTTCATGCAAGATATTAATGATGTAAATTTTTAGGTTACATTGTAGTAATGGAACCAACAATCGAAAACATTTGAAAAATTAAAGTCAGGATTTATGGTAAGAAGAAACAATATGTCAATGTTTCCAGGGAGGACCTGAACATTTAGGATATAGAATCGTGAGGTTTTAAGGAAAATGCAAAATAAAATAAGGTTGATTTCAGATGCTCCAAGGTGTATTCACATCTTGCAAGTGAGAAGCTCTATAGGTATGATAAACAATTATGTCAAGTATGTAGCAAATATAATGGATAATGATAATTTTTACGATTTCTAATACATACCTATTTCACCCATGTATCTGTTTCACATAACAAAACCTCACCCACTCGCTTGTTTGATGCTCGAGCAGCTTTAGTGCTGCGGCACACTCATTACGTACTTTCGAATCCTATCATTCTACGATTCTCTTAATCGGTCACAAATGTTGTCGCTTGCGTCTAATCTCCCTTCACAAACTTTTTACTCGTCATCATATTCAATATTATGCCTAAGAAGCAGTGCTACACAACGCCAGTTTGTAATAAAGATTTTTGTTTGGAAGTAAAGTTGGTTTTCAAGGTAGTTGCTAAATTTACGGTCGTCGGAGCGACATTCATCATACTTACAAATTACGTTCTGTGCAACGACATTCATTACAGTTAGTAAATAAAGCTCCACGGAGCAATTTTCTATGATAGTTCTCAAAAGTGAGATTTTTGTTGCAGGTGTGAAGACATTAAAATTGTGTTATAAATTAAAAACATATGTCCACGGGACGTCATTTATTGCACTTACAATAATTACGTTCAGGGCCGGTCCAATAACTATTTTCAGCCTAGGCATAGTTCAATTCTGACGCTCCACCTCTTTTCAAATTGTTTTGTAAAAAAGACCAAGGAGCAAGACGATAAGCAATAGTTACCTATCAATGTTATAATTTTAAGTTATTGTTCACATTAACAGGCATTAGAGTAAAGCTTAAAGTAAAAAAATCGGCAGCTACTGGAAGCGGCTGGAACCTCCCCACCCGATGGATCTTTGAAGCCAAAAAGAGCATTAGATTGTGTGCCAAAATGGCACTAAACGTAATCCGATCTCATCCAAAACCTTTTCAGATCTTCTAGGGCACTAAAAAAAACCCCAACTTAATGAATTTACAACATTCGCCTGCGGCTCGTGCTGCAAATTTCATCTATGCGAGTTATTACCTACATTATCGCTCGTTGAATAATATACTATTAGGATATTAACAACTTTAACATCACTTGAACGACTAAGAAAGTCTAGTTATCCTAAATACTACAGATTTGTAAAGCAACAAACTGAAAATTGGTAAAGTGATAATCCATAATAAATTCACCAACGAAGGTACAGAAAGCATATGATATTGATATTGTTACATCTACCTTTAAAGTTTGTGACGATCCACTGGTGCAGTCACTAAAAGTTACAAATTTACAAATATGCCGAAATTTTATTAACATGACATGACACTAACGTTATCGGATGACAAAAGATGACAATGACAATCGTCAAAATTTGCTCATTGCAATCCGATCGCTCGCGGCTGTCTTTGTTAAATGAAACATTAGCATTTCAGTAATTTTACTAGATTTTAGAAGAATATTTGTAGTTTAATTCTTCGATTTGTCTGGATATATATTTAAAAACGGTACTAAACGTAATCCGCTCTACTTCTAAAGCAGTGAAGAAAGCCTCACACGTGAATTGACACGAGATGTGATGAGTTCCACGACGTAACGGCTACGCGCATCGATCATGTCACGCGAAATGCGATCTATGCTTCATATTTGCTTTGTTTTTAATTTTTCTCACGGAAACCAAATCGAAAGGGTGGAAGTGTGATATATCGTTGAAATCAGAATTTTAACTGCTTTCCAATGTTTCTATTGCAAATTGAGAGTAATTATAAAATAAACAACTTGTTGCGTCAAAACGGCACTAAACGTAATCCGATCTCAACCAAAACCTTTTCAGATCTTCTGGGGCACTAAAGAAATGCACATGCAAAGTTTCATTCAAATCCGTTCAGTAGTTTCGGCACTATCATGCTAACACACATACACACACACAGACATTTTTCAAAAACCACTTTTTTAGGTTCCTAGGACCTCAAAACGTAAAGATTTGATGTTATCTCAATTTTCGTTTTTGAACCAATTTTAGTAACCTCTCACAATTTTATTGTGGTGAGGTTAACAAGGCAAGCATTTTGTTTTTAAAATATATGTTTGAAATGGACTAAAATAACAAAATAACTTCTGTAATTCATACTGGACAGTGTTGTCGGATTTTTATTTCTTCCTAATTACTTGATACACAAAACATTTTGTTTTTTTAAATTGTCTGCTCGATATTTGTATGGCGTTTGGCGCCCCTCATCGTGGCGCCCTAGGCAGTTGCCTGGGCCTATGACCGGCCTTGAACGTTGTGGATCATCGAATTTTTACAATACTTGAAGTTTTCATTGCAGGTCCGCAAAAAAAAACAAATTTTGTATAAATTGAAAAAACTTTCATCCACAGCACGTCATTTATTGCAGTTACAATAATTTCTCTCGCGGAATTGATTTTTATGATAATTTGCAAAATATTGAATTTTCAGTGCAATTACGCAAAATATTTTATAGAATATATATATAGACTATAGATATAGATATTTATATATAGATTTTGTTCAAAAATTGACAAACCTTATAAGTCCTTTTTTCTCGTACTTCTGAAAATATCTTCGGACGATGTTTTTACGTGTCGCACGGAGTTCATGCAAAATATATATGTGTCTGGTGTATAGTAGCATTAGACCACATGAGAGAATTCACTTACCTCTCACCACTACACCATTTACATTAGTCTGTATAAGACTAGCAGGTCGGCCACTGTCATTTGTCTGTTCCATGACCTATGGCATGCTGATGAGAACTAATAAGTTCGAAACCGGTCTATGTCTGGTCAGGGAATTGACAAATGACATTGGCTACCAATCTTTCATGATTTGCAAGGTATAATTCAATGCAGCAGGTCGGAGGATTTGCCCGCTGAGTAGCTGTTTCCTGCAAATCATGTATAATAACCATATATATATATGTTGTTTTTTAGGTTTTCGCGGGTGTTAAATGAAGTGTTGTTGTGCTTCCAGGTGCTCTCCCGCGTCGATGATCGACTCCTCCAGGAGTCACAGTTGTCTAAACGACGTTTCGGCAGAATCTCATCTGCCATCTTCAGGTTCTCACTGAAAGCTGCCTGCTGCTGCTCCTCGTTGCTCGAACTGAACTGGGATTTCGTTATAGCTATGCAAAATTTCTTCGATGAGATTGTTTGCTGATTTTCAAGTGTGATGAGTTTAGAGATATGTTTTCGTAGGTTCTTTGACAATATCACCTGTACCAATGTAAATATTTCTCCTTTGCTTTGGTTTGTGCTTAATGTGGTTAGATATAATTTTGTTTTTTCAACAGCATTCTTGTTGCCAAATTATTTTATTAATTATGGAAACTATTTCCATTTTTTAAAACTCAGCTCTTATTCACGTTTTGGAGAGCTAAAAATCGAATTAACTAGAAATGGTAATTTTGTTGTTTAGTATAAATTTTATGTAATTTTAATGAATAAAAGATTCGATTCTACAAAATTTGTGGTCTTTACAATTCCCCGCATATGTAAATTAAACAGATCAAGCAACACATATATCCTTTAAGTGATATCTGCAGAATATTGCCACATGGTACACCTGTAACATACATAACTGTACATACGTGTATACTTTTACACACATAATATTTCTTTTAAATTTTGCAATTGGAACTACAATATGACCTATACCTATAAATCGAATTAGTCATTATTACAAAATCAGTAGAACATATATGAAGAAAGCTGGCAGTCCTGCTAAAAAAGTATGCCGTCATTTAAATTGTTAAATTTTACATCTCAAATGTGAATGAAAAAGGTTAAATGGAGAAAAATACCTCTTCTCCTTCCTGATGATGACTGTAACTGATTCAATTTTTCATATTAGTGTTTTTGTGAGCTTTATCTCAAGCAAGTTAATAATATATTTTTATTTTGTAATACTAAAAATGTACTTTATTTTCATGAAACTTGCAGATACAAAATGTAGACTATATTTATAAAAAAATAAGAATACGAGGTATAGCTTCGACAATAAAGTAAAAAAAAAGAGAGAAAAAATAATAATTTAAAACAATAAAATAGAGACATCATAGCAGTTCATTACAATTTAAAAATTCTTTGATAGGGTAGAACTATGTTTTTGCAACATATTATAATCACTCGATTTAAAATGATTAAAAGTGGGTAAAACCTTTAGTGAGGTAGATAATTTGTTGAAAATTAACGGCCATTATTAGCTGTTGTATGCAAGAATGTACCTTTCTGTCACGGTTGATTTATATACATACGGTTGGATTATGCCCGCCCCTACCAGTCAGAAAACGTTTAGTGCATTGACGTCAAAGTAGACCTCGTTTACGCTCGCATATTATGCTGTCTCGTTCTCCCTCATTAAGTCTCTTAAGTCGTTATTGCTTCCACTTGTATATCTTGCAATTATTATTTTATTTTAATACAAAAAAAGAGGCATTATTTATTTTATACAAATTTGATTTAATAAGAAAGGGACGCACTAGAATTGGACAAAAAAATTTTAAGTTACTGCACAAAAAGTCTGTATTTCTTATTTTAACATAGCCCAAAAGCGTGTAAGCTATCGTCCTATCTTATCATAATTTTAAAGCAAAATATATATTACCCCAAGGTTTTAGGTATTAGCATAGCACACAAAAATACGAAGAAGTACAAGGAAAATGTTATATACAGTATTCTCACGTACGAACGAACTTTATATTAGGTGATATATTAAATTTATTTAAAGATATTTTTAATTAACACTATTAGGAAATGAGTGAAAATTTGGTAATCGAACGTCGCTGACTGCGAATATCTATCTGAGCAATGAAAATAAAAAAGTACATCTAGCATTATGTAAAATGTTTGTCATCTTTTGGAAATTTACGATAAGAAACTGCCAAATTTCCTTGCTTAGTCTTTTGTAAACTATTGTTACATAATATAGCCACGGCACACCTTGTTCCAGGCATAACTGTTAAAAAAAACAATATTTACCTACACAATAATAATAAAAAATTAATCAACAAATATAGAATGAACCAACAATACTTGTACTTACTTTTTATTAGGGCAAGTCAACTTCCCAAAACAAAACCACAATACTTCCTAATAATAGTCTTTTTAAAGCGTCTTTAAAATACACCGAATACACAAAAGTAAAGAAACAAGTTCACAATGCACAACCAAACCACAGAGTATCTGATAAACCGTGTCTGTGACCAAAAAAACGATACAAATATGGCGCGTTCCAAGGTCTACTGTAACGTCACAGTCCCCACCCATTAATCCAACCGTATCTAATCTATCTAACCGTGCCTTTCTGTAGTGTACGGTATCCGCCATACTTGTGGTGGGGCAAAGGACGCTTCCGGTCGACTGCACTGCACGTGGCAGTTCGGAGTCGGACCAGCCTGCAATGAGTAACGAAAAGATTAGGTTGATTGTAAAGCGTGAAAAGAATAAAGCGTTTTACGGAAGTAATAATACATTTTATTTATCCCTCAATAAGTTGACATACAGAACAAATTGGCGACGAGGAAAAAGTGTGATAAATAAGGCAATAATTATCTTGTGTCAAGAAACAAGTATCGAAAAACCACGTGGCCGAAACCATTGTAATGGCGATGGTAACGAAATTTATAGAATTTTCACCAGAATCGGATGAGTGGCAAATATATAAAGAAAATTTAGACCAACACTTTGAGGCTAACATAGTGAAAGAAGAAAAAATTAAAACCGCTGTTTTACTTTCGTCAATAGGTCCTTCGACCTATAAACTATTAAGGGATTTATGCTATATCCAGACCTTTCGAAAGAAAAATCGTATGAAGAACTCTGTGCCTTATTAAATGGCCAGTATAATTTCCAGTTTAGTACCTGGCGAGAGCGGAAAATTTTTTATGACCTGAGGCAGTCTGAAGAATCCATTAGTGAATGGTATGCAAAAGTGTGCAGCCTCGCTATAAACTGCAAGTTCGGGGAAGATTTAGCAAAGATTTTGAAGGACAAGTTTGTGTGAAGAGGATGAGACGAAATCAATAGACGAACGTTTCAACAAAACCTTGATGAACGGCGTATCAGAAACTCCAGCAATGGTGAGAGAGAGAGAAGATTTAGTGAAAAGCAAAGAGGATTAGATAGAGCGGAAACTTTCATAAGACTACAATGTACAGAGCTTTCAATAATGATCACAGGACACGTGACCACAAAAATATAGACAACCAACTATACACGATGGTATTGCACTAAACAGAAATACCCTAAATCCATTGGCGTTCTAGTTAAAGGTAAAAAATTTATGACAATTCATTTATTCATCAAATTTAAGAGTTTTTTAATATTAAAAGCAAATTTAAATGGGATGCCTTTTATAGTCTAGTATACTTTAACTTGGCGTATGTATGTATGAGTTAATATTTCCGTACGATTTCATTTTCTCTTGTACACAAAGATCCAGAAATATTGTCCGCGTAGGCAATGTTTCTGGACTATTGCTTTAACTTTGTGTACAATATGGGAGAAAATGAAATCGTACGGAAATATTAACTCATACATACACACGCCAAGTTAAAGTATAGTAGACTATATCTGAATAAAAAAAATTTTCGCAAGAAATAAACTGTTACACCTAATTCAAGATAATCTTTATTTCCACAGACATGAATATAAACATTCGAATCAAACAATCCACAGTAAATAAAAGAAATTACATAATAAAAACTTTTGTTACATGACATTTAAATTAGAAGATGAATGAATACATTTTAATACGAAATGCCAAGAAATTATAACAAATGCTCAAAATGACTGCCTTGAGTTTCTAAACACACATGGACTCTTCGTTTCATATTTTCGAATATGTTCTGTAACTGATCAACACTAATATTGCGGATTTCTCTTTCTATTGCCTCTTGTAATTCGTCAATGGTATGTAATCTATTTTTAAAAACATTGTTCTTCATGTGTCCAAATAAGAAATAATCACAGGGCGTTAGATCTGGAGACCGTGCAGGCCATAGTCCCTGGCTGACTAATCGGTCATCGTAAAACTCCCGTAAAAAATCAAGTGAAGCTCTTGCTGTATGGGCAGTAGCGCCGTCTTGCTGGAAATACCCACCTTGCAGTTCATCATCATGCAACTGTGCCAGAAATGGCTCTAAAATAAGAGTTTGATACCTTTGGGCATTAATTGTTTCACGAAAAAATATAGGGCCTATAATTCGCCTTCTGGATATTGCCACCCATACGCCAACTTTTAAGGGGTGTAAACTTGTTTCTACGTAAGTGTGAGGGTTTTCTGTAGTCCATGTCCTGTAGTTCTGACTATTGATATAACCTGTTAAGTGGAACTATGCTTCATCAGTAAAATAGGTTAAATCCAATAAATCGTTGTTATTTAAATTTCCGTTGAACCAACGACAATATCTTACTCGACTTTCAAAATCAGGGGGTAATAGTTCTTGAACAACGGTTACCTTGTATGGATGCAAATGGAGATTTTTGAGTGCTTTATAGGTTGTTCCAACTGAAAGACCTAAAAAAAATAAATTTCGTTGATTTGTCGTTTAGGTATATTAAGACATCTGAAGAGAACCGATTCCCAGTTTTATATATACTTTTTTATTTGCATTCAGGTTTTATATATAAACAAGAGTTTTAGTAGGTATCGTTATTACTTTTTGATAATAATTTTCACCAAAGAAATTCATATTGTACATTTTCAAGAAACCAAATTTAAATGGTATGTAACGTATTCAGTAATTAAAAAAATTAGTGTAAAAGTACCTACCTGTTTGAGCGGACAACTTTGGTATGGATTTTGTCGGGTTTTGATTCATTCTTTCTCGAACGTCGTTCATAACCACTTCAGTTAAAACAGTTGGCCTACCAGTGGATTTTCCCTTGCAAAGGCAGTGTGTCTTTGCAAAACGATCAACGAGTACATATTTACGATTTGAAAATGTGTCATATGGAATATTTGCGTCAGGAAATTTTTCCATTAAATTGTTCGATGCATGATTGCAATTAATACTTCCATGATTCATCTTCGTTGCGAGTCCAACTTCGAAAATGAGCCATCAAAATGAAGGCATCTTGCTCTGGTGTAAAAACCATGGCAAGACAGGACTAGAATAAAATTTAAAAAACATTACTTAACCTAACATTCTTTTTCTCTTTATCATTACTCACCAGAAGATAACTGATGTAAATTATGTAGTTCTGAAAAGAACTGATTAGTACTCAAATAATAATTAAAACAATTCAAAACCCTTGAAAAAGAACTGATAATTATGCAATATCCACCAAAACACTACTACTACGTCTATGATATGACATTTCAGATTAAAATGAATAGTTAAATGTTAGGATATGCCTACAAGAAGACTGTACGGCGTTAAATATTCTGCGTAGACAAACCGTTGCCTTATTGGTTCCGCTGGGCGTGTTCAGCTTCAGAGCCAATTAAACCGTGCGTTGCGTCGAGATTTCGTGAAACTTCGTCGAAAAAAACCGTCAGCAAAGATACTTGAAAATGCACCCTTAGATACATACGAATTAAAATATCCCTAGTATGGAAGGTTCTGACATGGCTAAAACATGACAAGCTTAAAAGATGAACTAAAAAATCACGTGTCCTGTGATCATTGTTGAAAGCTCTGTATTTTTTCGTACACGAGTTTCGGCGTTCGCGGCAAGTCGGATGCGTAACTAAATTCCCCCACTACCGTCTGTCAGCCTTACCGGCAAATTTAAATTACGAATTAGTGTGGTTAGGATTTCTTCCAGTGGCGTAACACGGGAGAAAATTGAAGGAAAAAGCATATTAAAAAAATATATTTTTTATTAAATACCTAACTAAAATACAAATATAGTTTGTACATAAATATGATGTACAGATATTTATACACTAATTTAAGCCAAAAACAGTTAACAATACTTAAATATAATGACATTGTCATCATTCCTGTTAAATAGCTCTAGGTAAACATATATAAAAATATTTTTTAATTATTTATATATACTTAATACATTGAAAAAATAATATTTGTATAACATACTCATTATCGTACATGTATGTTAGAAGGTGGTTGGACACATTAAAAACTCTATTTACAATTAAGTACATGGTGACTTTTCGGCCAAACAATTTGATGGCAACTTATTTAGGGTGAGTAGGTACACAATTTTACACCATAAACCTGCAATAAAAAATTAAAATGGTAATGTGCTACACACATACATTATCAATAGCAAGATTGAACATCAGGCTCTAGTTTACTACTCTACCATGCATCAAATATTAGAAAGCAAAAGAAACATCTACACTATATACACTTTTTACACAAACATCTTAACTACATAATATCTTTGCACTCGTCATTATATCTTTCGCCGCGATTCGTACATCTAGTCAAGCGTAGCTGTGTTATTAATAAATTATGTGCTTCTCGGGGTAAGAATTTTGAAGTCTGTTGAATGAGATCTTCAATCTCGGCTACTTTTTTGTTTTTATTTCCCGGTCTACCATTCTGCATCTTTTTCAGTCCGTTAATTTTACTACGCAACGCAGCTATTGTTCTTCTTTGGGAATTAATTCGCCAGGTTTTTGGTGACTCAGGCTTTTTCTGGGGTAAATTCGAACAAGGAGGAGTTAACCCGCGACTAACCTCAGTGGTTGAATCATCATTCTCTGGTTCAGACGATCCTGAAGGCACTGGGTATATGCATTTTCATGAAGTTCCTTTTCATTCCCCCCACTATAATACAATAAACAATTTTTACCATTAAATATTTAACAAAAAGGTGCTGGTATAAAGAAAGATGTAACATTTTTGTATGGTATAAATCAAAGTTCTTTACAAGTTTTGAAGTTTTACAAAATAAATTATTTCGTATCATCCTATACTATACACCTATGTCTGCAAAAAAAATGGTAGTTTTACACTAAATAGTTAAGGCAAAGATGTATTAAACCTCTCCTTTCTTAAAATATTTACAAAATTTCGCTGATCCTTAAATTTCTTTTTTATTTCATTTGGCAGAATGTAGGTGGGAAAAAATAAATATTGTGAATTTCTGCATATACCTATGACGATGATAATACATACCTTCTTTATATGTATCAACATGTGTCTGATGCTTATGTTTCCTTTTGACAATACAACTTCCAATTGTCGGAATTGCATTTGCAATTAGCAGTGGCCTCGGATGTCTCTTCTAAATCATTTGTGGCTCGAAATGGTCCTCACACACACGATAGTAGGTACAAACCTCGCTCCATCCACCAAATTGTATCCATTTTTTGCGACTGAAATAAGTTAAATTGTTTGAGATTTTTCAATTAGAAGAATGTATAAAAATATTATATATATATATATATATTTATAATTATAATCTGCTAGCTTTCAATAACAATTTCAAAGCAAACTAGCAACTAGGTATCTGGGGTACAATGTAAAAGCCGCTTTACAGTTTGCAATTTATTGCCGGCAATAAATACTCTTGCGAGTTTGCGCACTACTACGTCTTTTGATCAGCTGTGGCAACGTTCCTTGCATTGCAGAAATTAGAACCGGACCTAATTTTCATCGCATTGCGGCTGCAATTTAGTGATATTTTTAGGGTATTCACGTGTAGCCAACGGAATAGAAATTACTGTGATTATTCGTATTTATATTTTTTATTGTTTTATATTACATAATAAATAAAATGACCTATTTATATCCTAACGAAAATTTAAATCATATTATCCTCACAGGGAACACTACCATAGTCATTTACATATCCCCGTTATTTGGATGGCTTCATTTTTTTGTCTATTACCTATCTGTCTATTTAAGCCATAAATAAATCTAAACCTCCTGTCTATATTTAACTAGGGTTTTATCCAACAGCACCAATTAACAAGGCACATAATGCAGCTGCAATTTTAGCCTGTTTATTCTTTGTGAACATCTTATATTAATCCTTTAAAAAGATAAATAATAATCATAACCTTAAAACTTTACATAAATCATCTGATTCATCTCAAAGAGGATTAGATAGAGTGGAAACTTTGCGTATAAGGGCAACAGCACCATCTGTCGAGTGGGATGCGAAAACATTAAGTGAAAATAACAGTATTTGAATGACAGTTGACATAAAACCGGATCAGAGACAGTGAGTGAGTCATAGTAGGAGTAGTGTGAGAAAGTTAGTTAAAAATTGTGAAAAAGTGGTGAAAAATAAAAAATCAGACATTAAAATGGTTGTGACCTGTTCCTTCCGAAATTGTGGTAGAAATAAAGCAGATGATAAAGAGCACGCCTTCTTTCTAGTGCCGAAGAAACCCGCAATGTGAGTAGTAATGTAGACACACGACCTGTTACATTGTACCCCAGATAGCTAGTAGCTAGTTTGCTTTGAAATTGTTATTGAAAGCTAGCAGATTATAATTATATATACATAATATTTTTATACATTCTTCTAATTAAAAAATCTCAAACAATTTAACTTATTTCAGTCGCAAAAAATGGATGCAATTTGGTGGATGGAGCAAGGTTTGTACCTACTATCGTTTGCGTGAGGACCATTCCGAGCCACAAATGATTTGGAAGAGACATCCGAGGCCACTGCTAATTTCAAATGCAATTCCGACAATTGGAGGTTGTATTGTCAAAAGGAAACATAAGCATCAGACAAATGTATAGTATTATCTTTCTGCAACCTGAAATATGAAAATTTATTTAAATAGGTCTGTTTAGGCATAACTGAAATAGAGGCCCCACTATCAAAGTAACATTCCAAAACTTGTCCCTCTACCTTAATATTCATTCTAAATGGGTTGTCATCAACATTAAAAGAATCTGCAAAATTACATTCTGAAAAATACCTACATTAAATATTCATCACCATGTACATAATTCTCCTCAATAAAATTAACATTTTTATTAAATTTGCACATCTTTGCCAAGTGCCCAATTTTTTTACATATTCCACATTTATAATTCTTGAATTTACAAACATTTTTATGCAAGTTTCCACAAATTTTACATTTCACTTCGTTTTTATTATCTTTTGACAATGACATCTTGTCATTACCAACATGACGACTATGCTTTTCACCAAAGAGGATTAGATGGATTAGATCAAGACTGTGAAGTGTGTGCAATGCATGGGGCTATCCATCTCGTTGATGCTTGCCCTGGGTTATCGTGAATTTAAGTAACTTTGCTCCTTGGCTAGCGGTGTTGTAGGTTGAACATGTGCTGCAGCTGGTTTTTGGTTGTGTTGTTGTAGTTTAAATTAGTAAGGGTTAATGTTATTAGTAGGTTGGTGCGTGCACCGTGTATGGCTCTTTTATTTTTTGATCTGTGGTAATGGCTCTTTTGTTTGTCCAATGACTGTTGATATTTTGAAATAGTGAAATAGAGTAAAAGAATATTTGGTTTTTATTTTTTTTGTTTTATAAATTGTTTTGTGTATTTTTTTGTTTGATTTTGATTTTTGTTTTATTTTTTTGTGTTTTATGTTTTAAGTCATTTTTGGATCTTTTTTTTTTTTTTTTCTATTTTTATTTGTTTTTTATTATTTTTTCAGACAACATTTACAATTTTTGTATTATGGGGTATAGATGTAGTTAAGGGAGGGGTGCGTAGGTGCATATGGAAATTTGGTGGTAAGAGGATTGACAAAAAGGGGATTTGTTGAGGTGATTAGGGATTGCGCAAGGTTGGGAAGGAGTTTTTTAAAGATGAAATCATTTAGTGTAGGTGTACCAGTAACGTCATGTAGGAATTTAATAGAAGTGGAACGTGGAAGATTGGTGGCTATTCTAAGGATTTTGTTTTGTGTACATTGCAGTTGGGTCTGGTGAGTTTTAAAAATCAGGGGGTACCAAATGGGGGAGGCGTAAGTTAAAATGGGGCGAATGTAGGACTTATAGATTAGAGTGGCGGTATTGATGGGGGCGTTTTTGAGGATGGGGTAGAGGGAGGAGCACCGACCCCGACACCTTTCTCTCACATCACTCATATGTGTTTTGAATAATAGCTTTTTGTCGAGGGTGACACCTAAGTATTTGATTTCTTCTTTCCAGTTGAAAGTTTAGTAAAGGATAGTTTATAAACGCTATTTTATCGGCGAGTGGGCGTGGCTATGATGACGTAGGCGACTGGCCAGAATTTGAATTCGGAGTAATATTATAATAGGCTAACAAACTGCAATTTTTGACTTACATACTGCAGCAGAAGTATATTAACAGAATATAAAAATCAAAGGTAGTAAGTGTTATGGATATCATAAAAATATAAGTCCGAATATAAATATTATTGTTTAAAATATGTATATAGGTGTAAGGAATAATTAGTTCAAATATACTGTGAGATCTGGACAATCTGAAAGTCGAGGAATTTTGTAATTGTTAAAGTTTCAGGAAAATACTAAAAGTTTAAAAAAGTCAAGACTACTCATGTCTTACAAATTTGACGAAAATATTAATCAATAAAGACCTGATAAAATTAGGAAGACGACTATTATTCATAGTAAGATGAATTTTTTAAAATTTAGTTACTTATAAAATCACAACTAAAATATTTACCACTAAGCTTTGAATTTAAAGGCAATAATGGTATTTCTTCGGCAAAACTATGTTAAACTTTATAGTGAGTACGAAAAAATACCTGTTTAGTCAGATGAAAAATAAATTTGTCCCCCACCACAGCTAATAAGAAAGGTAACTGAAAAAAGCAAATATTTTTTAAAATTATTTATTAAACTAATTACCAACAAATAAACTAATAAAATGTTCTTTAATTAACAATCTTTTTCATTTTTTTACATGTTCTGTGGTTTTCATCGTTGGACCTTTTTCTTTTTAAATTCGATATGGATTGTACAAATCTTTTCTTTCTTTCTGGGTATGCCTATCTTGTCTATCTAAGATGATATCCACCTTTTTCGTTTTTCCAGGTATATTTAATGCGGGAACAGCAGTTTTCTTTAAAGGCAAACCTACAAATTAACATTATTTGTACCTAAATTTACACCAACCATAACTTTTGTTAGGTAAGTATTTAAAATTTATTATCTTACCTAACAGTTCATTTTGTAGACCCCTTTTCATTTTGTGTAAAACGAACAGAACAAATCACACTTGAACTGGGATTAAATTTATCTGCACGTTTACAGCAATTAATCCATTCTTTAAGCATAGTCATAGAAACAAAATCTTTTCCTTTCGGGAAAGAATGATAAACAATTTTTGTATCGCAGCCTTATTATAACCACACTTCTATTATTGCAGCCATAAATCGCACATCTACAGCCAGGCATAAATTTAATCTAGAGTCTCTGAAATAATTAATTAGTTTTACACACATATCCATGAAGTTTAAGGCAAAATAAAATAACTTACAATAAACAGCAGAAAATACCTAAACACAAAAACGTACCTACAGTTGATTTATTTTATAGTCTACTTAAAACAAAGAACACATAAAATTAGTTTTAAAACACTGTAGACACATGCAGAATCACAAAGTAGAATTAATTTTGTCTTTAAAAGTTCTAAAACACGGACTAAACACACATATAAGCAAGCATAAACAAAGCTGGTACGCCAGACAGTGACGTCACCAACTAGATCGCAAGCCGATCGGAGAGCCAACATACAGTCTTATGGGAATAAACTATCCTTCTTTAGTTTCTTTAGTTTACCATCCTTGGGATTAGATAGAGTGGAAACTTTGCGTATAAGTGCAACAGCACCATCTGTCGAGTCGAATGCGAAAACATTCAAGTAAAATTAACAATATTTGAATGACAGTTGACATAAAACTGGATCAGAGACAGGTCCGTGTTCTGTGAGAGACAGTGAGTGAGTCATAGTAGGAGTAGTGTGAGAAAGTTAGTTAAAAATTGTGAAAAAGTGTAGTGGAAAATTAAAAATCAGACATTAAAATGGTTGTGAGCTGTTCCTTCCGAAATTGTGGTAGAAAAAAAGCAGATGATAAAGAGCACGCCTTCTTTCTAGTGCTGAAGAAACCCGCAATGTGAGTAGTAATGTAGACACACGACCTGTTATAGCCGCTTTACAGTTTGCAATTTATTGCCGGCAATTTGTTGCCCGCAAGGCATTGCGGACTTTGATGATCTTGCAGCTCACTTTACACTTGGCAATTTTCCTTGCTTAAAGCCGCTTTACAGTTTGCAATTTATTGCCGGCAATTTGTTGCCGGCAAGGCATTGCGGACTTTGATGATCTCTTGCAGCTCACTTTACACCTGGCAATTTTCCTTGCTCAAGAAACAGGTATACCATCATAGATGAATCAGATGATTTATGTAAAGTTTTTAGGTTATGATTATTATTTATCTTTTTAAAGAATTAATATAAGATGTTCACGAAGAATAAACAGGCTAAAATTGCAGCTGCATTATGTACCTTGTTAATTGGTGCTCTTGGATAAAACCCTAGTTAAATATAGACAGGAGGTTTAGATTTGTTTATGGCTTAAATAGACAGATAGGTAATAGACAAAAAAATGAAGCCATCCAAATAAGGAGGATATGTAAATGACTATGGTAGTGTTCCCTGTGAGGATAATACGATTTAAATTTTCGTTAGGATATAAATAGGTCATTTTATTTATTATGTAATATAAAACAATAAAAAATATAAATACGAATAATCACAGTAATTTCTATTCCGTTGGCTACACGTGAATACCCTAAAAATATCACTAAATTGCAGCCGCAATGCAATGAAAATTAGGTCCGGTTCTAATTTCTGCAATGCAAGGAACGTTGCCACAGCTGATCAAAAGACGTAGTAGTGCGCAAACTCGCAAGAGTATTTATTGCCGGCAACAAATTGCCGGCAATAAATTGCAAATTGTAAAGCGGCTTTAAGAAACAGGTATACCATCTTAGATGAATCAAAGAGGATTAGATAGAGTGGAAACTTTCATAAGACCACAATGTATTTTTTCGTACACGAGTTTCAGCGCTCGCGGCGAGTCGGATGCGTAACTAAATTCCCCCACTACCGTCTGTCAGCCTTACCCACGGTTTATATACATACGGTTGGATCATGCCCGCCCTTACCAATCAGAAAACGTTTAGTGCATTGACGTCAAAGTAGACCTCGTTTACGCTCGCATATAATGCTGTCTCGTTCTCCCTCATTATTAGTCTCTTAAGTCGTTATTGCTTCCACTTATATATCTTGCAATTATTATTTTATTTTAATAGAAAAAAACAGACATTATTTATTTTATACAAATTTGATTTAATAAGAAAGGGACGCACTAGAATTGGACAAAAAAAATTAAGTTACTGCGCAAAAAGTCTGTATTTCTTATTTTAACATAGCCCAAAAGCGTGTAAGCTATCGTTCTATCTTATCATAATTTTAAAGCAAAATATATGTTACCCCAAGGTTTTAGGTATTAGCATAACACATAAAAATACGAAGAAGTATAAGGAAAATGTTATATACAGTATTCTCACATACGAACGAACTTATTTATATTAGGTGATATATTAAATTTATTTAAAGATATTTTTAATTAAGACTATTAGGAAATGAGTGAAAATTTGGTAATCGAACGTTGCTGACTGCGAATATCTATCTGAGCAATGAAAATAAAAAAATATATCTAGCATTATGTAAAATTAAATAAAATAGTAATAATAAGCCTTTATTGAAACATCATAGTTTGTCATCTTTTGGAAATTTATGATAAGAAACAGCCAAATTTCCTTTCTTAGACTTTTGTAAACTATTGTTACATATAGCCACGGCACACCTTGTTCCAGGCATAACTGTTAAAAAAAAACAATATTTACCTACACAATAATAATAAAAAATTAATCAACAAATATAGAATAAACCAACAATACTTGTACATACTTTTTATTAGGGCAAGTCGACTTCCCAAAACAAAACCACAATACTTCCTAATAATAGTCTTTTTAAAGCGTCTTTAAAATACACCGAATACACAAAAGAAACAAGTTCACAATGTACAACCAAACCACAGAGTATATGATAAACCGTGTCTGTGACTAAACAAACGATACAAATATGGCGCGTTCCAAGGTCTACTGTAACGTCACAGTCCCCGCCCATTAATCCAACCGTATCTATACTAACCGTGAGCCTTACCGGCAAATTTAAATTACGAATTAGTGTGGTTAGGATTTCTTCCAGTGGCGTAACACGGGAGAAAATTGAAGGAAAAAACGTATTAAAAAAATATATTTTTATTAAATACCTAACTAAAATACAAATATAGTTTGTACATAAATATGATGTACAGATATTTATACACTAATTTAAGCCAAAAACAGTTAACAATACTTAAATATAATGACATTATCATCATTCCTATTAAATAGCTCTAGGTAAACATATATAAAAATATTTTTTAATTATTTATATATACGTAATACATTGAAAAAATAATATTTGTATAACATACTCATTATCGTACATGTATGTTAGAAGGTGGTTGGACACATTAAAAACTCTATTTACAATTATGTACATGGTGGCTTTTCGGCCAAACAATTTGATGGCAACTTATTTAGGGTGAGTAGGTACACAATTTTACACCATAAACCTGCAATAAAAAATTAAAATGGTAATGAGCTACACACATACATTATCAATAGCAAGATTGAACATCAGGCTCTAGGTTACTACTCTACCATGCATCAAATATTAGAAAGCAAAAGAAACATCTACACTATATACATTTTTTACACAAACATCTTAACTACATAATATCTTTGCACTCGTCATTATATCTTTGGCCGCGATTCGTACATCTACTCAAGCGTAGCTGTGTGATTAATAAATTATGTGCTTCTCGGGGTAAGAATTTTGAAGTCTGTTGGATGAGATCTTCAATCTCGGCTACTTTTTTGTTTTTATTTCCCGGTCTACCATTCTGCATCTTTTTCAGCCAGTTAACTTTACTACGCAACGCAGCTATTGTTCTTCTTTGGGAATTAATTCGCCTGGTTTTTGGTGACTCAGGTTTTTTCTGGGGTAAATTCGAACAAGGAGGAGTTAACCCGCGACTAACCTCAGTGGTTGAATCATCGTTCTCTGGTTCAGACGATCCTGAAGGCACTGGGTATGCATTTTCATGAAGTTCCTTTTCATTCCCCCCCACTGTAATACAATAAACAATTTTTACCATTAAAAATTTAACAAAAAGGTGCTGGTATAAAGAAAGATGTAACCTTTTTGTATGGTATAAATCAAAGTTCTTTACAAGTTTTACAAAATAAATTATTTCGTATCATCCTATACTACACACCTATATGTCTGCATCATTCATTTGGCAGAATGTAGGTGAGAAAAAATAAATATTGTGAATTTCTGCATATACCTATGATGATGATAATACATACCTTCTTTATGGGTCGCGTGCGTTGACGTCATAGCTTTTCAGCCCTTAGGAAAAACAAACAGCTGTCATTGAATAATGCGTATATTAAACGCCTCGTCGTAAAATGTTTTTTGCACTTTTTGTGGTGTTTTAAAAGTTGATTTTGGTTTATTTAACATCCATAACTATCCTAAATTATTTCGTGGGGTAAATTTTGTTTGTTAAGGTGGAGATGAGTTTATATTTTACGAAATTGCCTCATGATGTATAGGTTAGGTATGCAGAAAAAATTAGTGCCATCGGTTTGGACCCTTATATTTTAAAAAAGGAAGACTTTAGTAGTGATATTGAGGTATTTCCAAATATTACACATGGTGATATTGTTAATTATTTAGTTTTTGAAAGAAGTGCATATACAAAGGATGAGTTTAAGGCGTTCAAAAGTCTTGAAGCTTACAACCAGTTCGTTTATGGCTGAGCGAATGAGTTTTTTTGCAAGGAATTTACAATAAAAAACTTGTTGCAAAGGTAAGAATTATTTATCAATGATTTAGCTCTAAATACAATTTCTTGGCATAATAATGTATTAATATTATAATTATTAGAGAGAGAAAAAATGAACCATAATATTTCAATTTTTGAATTGCAAAAACTATTTTAAACGGACAGTCAACATTCCTAAACGTTTGCTAATTTCTGTGTAACATTTAGTTTGCCAGCCACTAAGTACAAAACTTTCGTCTAAAATATTTAACTCAGATCATGTCACAGCTTAGTCTAGTTATGGAAAATTTGGCTGAACGTTGACAGGGACTTTGATGATACGTAATATCTGTATATTTTATATTGTAGCTCAATATAACAGGCATTATCCGTTTTTCAGGTTACACAGTCTCAACGTCTTCAGCAGAAGCCATTGACTCCTTGGAATTATTACAGATCCAGATGGTTCCATACTGAGCAATCATTGTGATTGTGTAGCCGGTCTAGGTGAAAAGTGTTCCTCAGACGTAGTTCCCATAAATACCATATCTGTTCAACATTACACTCGAATACTCTACTTACTTAATAATATACATTTTGCCAACCATATTAATACTATATAGAACTGTTTAAAAGGTTTTTAATCATCTCTAGATGATTGGCCAATCGCACATCGAGTACAGTATTCAAGTACTTTAGTATTTATGGAATTATGTCAGAGCAGTGTCAGAATAAAATTTCCAACATAACGTTACTTATTATATTTGTAAATTTAGCCTTACATATTATATTTATTTTTATACGGTAAGTGTGAGTGACTTTTCATATAGTATTAGCATGTTTCTTTTTGTTACGACATAGATGTTCATACTTACCTTTCGTTAAACTTTTTGGTTGTGACAAATATATTTAGTTCTTATGGATTTATTTTTATAGTGAGATGTGATATTAGATGTTTATATTTATCTCTCGTAAGTTTCTTGAGTGTCATAAATAATTATTGTATTTCGTTTTAGACATTTATTTCTGAACAGTAAGAATGACACTATCAATATATCATATATTTTTCTTACGATATGGAATTAATTATACCTTTCGTAAGTTTCTTCTTGGTCCTTCTTACGGACAGTAATCGAACCTTGTGATAATAAATAATTGTATATTGTAGGCAATATTTTGTTTTATTTTCACTTACACCTAAACAAATTCATTTACAGGCATATAATAATACAATAATGATAATATAAACAACTTTATTGAATAAAATGTCAATATATGAAATAAAAAGAGTATGATATATTTAGGTATTATACTAAGTAAAATTTAGCCCCATGGCTATTCCTATACTCAACTTTCAAAATCATAGACGGATTATTTAGATAATATACATTACGATACTACATAAGAAAAATGTGCACTAACAAAAAATATTTGTTAAAAACAATAAACCAACATAAATTTCTAATTTTACCATGTCTTGTTTATTGTTTGCTCTAGCTGTGACTCTTAAGTCCCGAACAATTTCGCATCTGGGTTTCAATTTGTATCCCATGTGGAGAGACCGTACACAATCCGAGTTGTTTTGATCATGTAGATCGGCACTTTTACCTGCAACACGAACCTTAATTAAAAACAAATTCTTTATATTAACGTGTAATAACTCACCACTAACAAAATGCTTGGAACACACATTTGCATATTTAATTTTATTGCAACCACATTTGACGCCTCTTGCTTCGAGTCGAAAACGGATGATATTTTGAAAAAACTAAGTTAATTTCGGGTTGCTACACTCCCACAATTCACAACACAGCAAAAACTTGGCATTTTGTACGATAAATATTCATAAAAACAGAAATATCTCCATTAAACCGCTTAACGAATTTCGGTTTGTTTTTCCTAAGGGCTGGGATCTGTCAAACGTTGTGACGTCACGCGCACGCGACCTATACAATGGAAACACATTATACCAGAAGGTTTTTTCATAGGAAAGGTCAAATACAACAACCACCTGAAGAGCATGAAATGGTTCGTAGTGGATTGCCAGGGACCTAGCTTGGTTGGTAGAAATTGGTTAGATTTATTTCAGGTAAAAATTGATTTTATAAACAATATTTCAGTGGATAATAAAGTCAAGAAAATAATGGAAAAATTTTCTTTGTTATAAGACAATGTAGGTAAATATAAATATGATGAAGTTTCATTAAAAACAAATGATAATTATGAACCTGTGTTTCGCAAACCTAGAGCTGTACCATTAGCATATAAAAAAATAGTTGAGGATGAATTAACGTATTTAAAATCGCAAGGTATAATTACGCAAATAGAAAGCAGTCAAAATGCTACTCCGCTAGTGCCGATTTTAAAGCCAAATGGGAAGGTAAGATTATGTGGCGATTATAAGGCCACAATTAACAAATATCTTGAGGAGGTTAAGTATCCTTTACCAAGGATTTCTGAAGTTTTTGCCAGATTAAACTAAGGCGAACATTTTTCAAAAATTGACTTACAATGGAGTAGTATCAGTGACGTCATCATTTGACAGCTTGAAAACGGTTAAGTGGATTGTTGAAAAATTTGACATAAGAGCAAGTCTTAGTTTGTGATCGATTGTAAAATTAGTGGTGCATAATTTTAGTAACAAATTTGGGTGGAGACATTTATTAACGCATTTTTAAAAGCCTAGTGTAAAAGAAATTTCGATACATATCGTATCAGTGCTATTATTGGAAAAGAAAAATTTGTTGTCAGGTATGTTAACATCCCTGTTAAATCATAAATTGTAAATATAAACATTAATAACTAATAATTCAGTTTTTCGGTTTTTTTTGTTAAGTAGGTATATTGTAAGTAGGTAACTTATTTGCTTAAATATTCATTTAATATATGTATTCATAGATTTGGTATAAGCCAATATTGACAGAATATAATAGGTTAGGTAGTAGTAATTTCTATTTACTAATATTAATGGTTTTGTAAAAGATTAATATCTATTGCTATGAAATTTATATTTTCCGACAATATTACTAATTCCCTGTCAAAAATGGCATATAGAAACATGTCCAAAGTAGCTCAAAATGTATATTTTTCTATGAACATGACGAAGATCTATGTAGATGACGATAACAGTTTTGCATATGAGTTTCTATGCCATTCTATTGCACAACAACTTCCCATCATATTGAGGAAGAATATCTCTTGGAATGTTTATGGTTATTGATATGACTGTATGTGGAATCGACTAATTTCGTTCAAAAACTGATATCGGTCTCATAGAACCTTATAGCTTTATTTTTATCTGTTTCTATGAGCATTTTTTGGCAGGGTTGTACTTCAAGCTCAAAAGTTTGTAATGAGTTTGAATTTGTTACCATTTTAGAAACAGAATGTCAACGGCGGCTGTTGTGTGCACTAATCGATGGAATCGAAAAAGAATAGTCAGATTTTTGGGATTTCCATCTGCTCAAACCAGACGACAAGTAGAGCTTGCAAGAATAGAAATGCGTACTCGGCCCAGCAGCGTACTGTAGAGATGATTTTTTCGAATTGAAAATAAAAAATGCAATAGTATGTTCCAAACATTTTGTTATGGGTACCTAGGTATATGATAGTTTTTACATGATTTATAACATAATATTGCAATGTTGACAGTGAATTTGCCTATTTAATCAAAATAGGATGCATAAATGTTCTTAAAATTTCACTTAGTAGATTGTTCTTAAGGTGACATGTAACGGGTTTTTTTTAGTACGCTTTACATATTATTTTAACATGTATTCTATTATATTGACTTGTGTAAAAAAGTATTGTTAATAACCCAAATAAAACTGATTGAATACGTAGTTATATGGTTATTATTACATCCTCCTCCAGTAACGTGCGAGTAGACATAGTTTTGGGTTGATAAATGAAGGTAGGTTTTAAGATCAAATCAGATTTTAAACTGAGTGTACTAAACAACGCAAAATACATGGAAGAATGAAAAATAAAACCCTAACTTTTCGAAAAACTTCGTTGAATTTTCAATGTATCTGAACATTTTTAAATTCAGGAAGAAAAAACGATGAATATATTAAATGTAGAGAGAGCAGCATAGAGCAAAATACTTTATTTTATAGCAATACATAGTGGTTTTGTTGTTTTTATTAACATATTCTACATATAAACTTAGGGAACATACATCTGTATATACGTTATATAAAACCATTAACTTCTTAAATATCATAACTGCATAATTTACAAATGTATAGATTACATAAAAATCTTTATGAAATGCCAAAGCGCACTGCATACTCTAAGCATCTGGCCTTGTTTTTTAATACTACAGCCATATCAATGTTCTTGTTACTGAGTTCTATTCAATAAGCCAATACATCCGTCACAGACGTATCCTCATAAAACAATCCAAGGCTTAAACGGTACTTCTGGTAATCTTTGAGAATGCCTAACCTAAAACAAAAATTACATTCATCCTTAATCTGTTTTAATAATGTACAAATGTTGAAAAGCAGTAATTTGTGATGACACATTACAGACATAAGCAGTATACTTTGATAATGAACTTTGAATTTCATATTATTCATATAGAATCTACACTTACTTTACCAACGAGTTATCGCTTGCTAATTTTTTTTGTATCCAGAAATTCTATCCATTTACAGGCAAGCTGAACAAAGGCATCTAACTTGGTCATCATGGTCGTAGGGCTCGTTCGAAATAACATATAATCCATCACCACAGTTTTAGAAATTTTTGGGATATCATTTAGCGATGCAGTTAAATCTTCTACTTTTAAACTATATGGATCAACACCGTTAATGTACTCTAACTTAGAAATATAATTTGGTGACTCCTAAAATGAAGTGTATAGATCAAATTTCAACAAATTTAACATTCCTAATTGTTAAAATTAACTTACCATTACGAAAATAAAAGCCTTTTGACAGTACGGAAAAAAACACGTCCGTTAAAAAACGCAAATAAAACACAAAATTAAAGCCAGTTCAACAAGTCACCAAATGTATTAGTAAAAGGGAACACTAATAATTAATTTTACACAAAAAAAGCTTTTCAAAAAACGAGTCCACTTAACTGAAGTTGCAGCTTGATTGTGACTTCAGCTGATACTACTCCATTAGCATATAATCAGATCCCGGTGGACAGGGAAACCGCGGAATTGTTAACATGGAGTACACACAAAGGGCTTTTTAGAGTAAATCGCTTAGCTTTTGGGGTAACGCCAGCTAGCAGTATTTTTCAGAGAATAATTGAACAACTTTTACAGGGAATAGATGGTGTAGTAAATTTTCTTGATGATATAGTGGTAACTGGAGCAACAACGATGGAACATTTAGAGAATTTGGAAAAAATATTTAAAAAACTGGAGAATGCTGGATTTACGGTGAGGAAAGAAAAATGTCAATTTTTTAAGCAAGAAATACATTATCTAGGCCATCGTATTAGTAAGGACGGGCTTAGAAAAAGAGAAGATAAGATTCAGTGAATTTTATTATTCTCAATATGTACCCAAGTTGGCAGAAATATTAAGTCCAATCTATGAATTATTGAAGAAAGAAACAAGATTTTATTGGTCAAAGGATTGTGAAATGGCTTTCAATAAAATAAAACGAATTATCGCCTCGGACGAAGTATTAGTACATTTCGATCCTGACTTACCCATAGTATTAACAACCGATGCGAGTGATGTGGGGCTTAGTGCGACACTGGCACATGTCATTGATGGGCATGAGAAACTAATTGGGTGTATCTCCCGAAAACTAACACCTGCAGAAAAGAAATATCCAATCTGCCAACAAGAAGCCGCTAGCATATATTGGGGCTGTCAGAAATTTTTTCACTATTTATGTGGGAATAAGTTTATCTTGAAAACCGATCATAAAGCATTAGTAACGCTGTTTGGCGAGCATAAAGCCATACCACAGATGTCTTCAAACAGAATTCAGCGTTGGGCAGCTTTTCTTTCCATGTTTGATTATCAAATACAATATATCAAAGGAGTTAAAAATGTAGTCTCGGATTATTTTAGCCGAAATCCTTTAAAAACCGAAGTTGTGTCAGAGGAAAGTGTTGAAAAAGGATTATTTATAAACTTCACAGAAACGGTTAATGGTTGACCGATTGACAATAAAGAAATAGCAAGGCAAACAAAGATGGACGAAAATCTTCAGATAGTGATGGAATACGTAAGAACGGGGAAATGGCCAAATCAAGTGGAAGAAAATTTGAAACCATATTTTAACCGAAGGCATGAGCTTTCGATAGAAAGTGACATTTTGCTGTGAGGACACAGAATAGTTATCCCGAAGATATTAGGAAAGCAACTACTTCAAGAATTGCATACAAGACATTTCGGTGAGAACAAAATCTTTACCACGATCTGTAACTTATTGGCCTAGGATTGATCAGGATATTGAAGAATTAGTAAAGTATTGTCATGCATGTAGGATAAACAAACTTGATCTTTCAAAGTCAGATCTTATATCGTGGCCTGTTACGACAGAAGTTTTTCAAAGGATAAGCATGGATTTGCTGGGGCCATTCAAAGGGAAAATGTATTTAGTAGTAATTGATTCTTATTCCAAGTGGATTGAAGTACGCAAAATGAAAAATACCACCGCATGGGAGGTAGAGAAAAAGTTAAGAAAAATTTTTGCAAATTTTGGATTACCAAAAGAAGTGGTGAGTGATAATGGACCCCAATTTGTGGCAAAGTCGTTAGAGAAACTTCTCAAGCAAAATGGTATAAGACACATTTTAACTCCACCTTTTCAACCACAGAGCAATGGTGCAGCAGAAGCACCAGTAAAAGTTTTCAAGGAAAAACTCAAGGCGGCTGTTAGCGATCCCAGAAACGCAGAAGTACCTACAACGACACTTATAGCAAGATTTCTGTTGGTATACAGGACAACAGAGCATAGCACAACAGGATTAGCTCCTGCACAAGTAATGTTTGGAAGACAAATTAGAACTCGATGGCAACTTCTGAAAGAAACGGTGGAACTTGAACCACTACCTGAGAAAATTGATCCACCATGCAGAAAAACACATAGGAAAAGGATACAAGAAAATTATGGAGGAAGGTGTAGAAGTTTTGAAGGAGGAGATGCCGTACTAGTACGGGACTACCGAAATGTAAACGTCAAGGGCTGGACTGAAGCCATAATCGAAAAGAGAATTGGTAGCACAGTTTATTTGTGTAAGTTACTGTCGGGAAACATCTGGAAACGTCACGCGAATCAAATAAGGGCATGTAAGGGGTTTAAGGTTAGGAACTACAGCTCAGGTACGCGAAACACAGATGTAGTTAAGGTAAAAGAATATCATTCTAGAAATATTAACCCTGATTATTTTGTTAATATGCTACTGAACTACCAAGCTGTGCCTCTGCCAAGAAACACGGAGTATGTAGTAAGCAGCGGGGGTGTTGTAGGAGACACGATAAATGACAAAAATTTAGAAAACAATCTAAATTTGAATGTATCTGACAAAGGTAACTGTGATTCCATTGTAAACTCTGATTTAAGTTAGGACAAAGCTATAGAGGGAACTGTTAGTGAAACATCGGGAGTAAATCTCGAAAAGGTATTAACAAATACGAGAATGCAAGAAATGTCTACTAAAGTACATAATGTTAGGCCTAGTAAAAGCAAAGGTAAAGTAAAGAATGTTAGCCATACGAATTTGAAATCTACAGAGAATCAGTTGAAGTTAAAAAGAATACGAAGGCAACCACAGTACTTTAAAGATTTTCTTACAAATGTTGAACTAGAAAATATAGACTATATAGAAATGTAACTTTAGGCACAGGAAGGAAATTTTAGCTTAGCAGAAATTTAATTGTTAGCATATATATATATATATATATATATATATATATATATATATATATATATATATATACAGATATAAAAAGGGTGTCATCACAAATATATGTGCATTTTATAATACAAATTACAAGTTTTAAACTGTAAAATAGTGAATGTTATGATCATTGTATGTGATAAGTTAAAAGGAACATATCCCACACAGGACTAATAAACAATGTATAGGATTTTCAAATTAAGTGTAGGGATGTAGTGTACGGTATCCGCCATACTTGTGGTGGGGCAAAGGACGCTTCCGGTCGACTGCACATGGCAGTTCGAACCAGTCTGCAATGAGTAACGAAAAGATTAGGTTGATTGTAAAGCGTGAAAAGAATAAAGCGTTTTACGGAAGTAATAATACATTTTATTTATCCCTCAATAAGTTGACATACAGAACACTTTCCATATTGAAATTAAGTCTAAGATTGTAGGGTGAAACTTATCAGGTTGTGACTTGGCATAGCAAGCACAATTTAAAATGTATGTAAAAGTAATAGAAAGTTTAATTGCTGTAAAACATCTCTTAAAATAATTTCTTGGCTTGCAAATAGGAAGACAGCCAATCTAAGGTAAGCCCATAGGTGACATAATTGTATAGTTTGTTAAACAACAAATTAATGTTAACAGTATCAAATGCACTTTTTACACCAAGTGTAATACACACAGTTTTGTTTATCTATTCACCGAATAAAGTTGTACACTGTCAAAGTAGCATCTTGAGTTGAATTTGCCTCCTAAAAGAATTATGTTTGCAGGAAATTCGAAAACCTAGCATGAAAAGCATTTTCATATAATTTAGGACAACGTATTTCTGTGATTTGTGATATGTCACCTTTTTTGTGGATTGGGGCAATAAGCACTTAAGACTTCTAAGTTAAGTGTAAGTTAA
Source organism: Leptura quadrifasciata (assembly GCA_963675555.1). NCBI lineage: Eukaryota > Metazoa > Arthropoda > Insecta > Coleoptera > Cerambycidae > Leptura > Leptura quadrifasciata. The sequence goes on from OY776673.1 coordinate 115,910,770, forward strand.
ATGTTAAGTGTAATTGTAAGCAATTAAAATGAATGATTTTCCAGGGTATTCCAAGCATTTTATTAGTGGTAATATTAGTAAGAATTTGATTTTTAATGTAGGTTTATAGTACAGGAAAACTGCAGTTATTACAAAACCAAGATGATCCATTTAATAGAATATTGCCTCTCAATGTAGAAATCAAATGCTCGTAAGTGAATTAATTGCTACCAGCAAGCAAAATATAGTTCGTGGTGAAAAAGTTAACACATTATATTGGTTTTGGTTTGATTTTATTTTTAGTAAACATTTCTTTTGTTTAGATTTAAGTCAAGCGAAGATTGAGGCGATGCCAAGAAAGAAAATATGCAACAACTCTTTTAAATGTGGGTACACCACTGAACTCTGTTACAGGTACACCCATGAGGAATGTAAGAGAAAATTTAAAAAATTCTGATATTCAATCAGCAACAGATGTGCTGGATTTTTGATAGAGCGATAATTAACAAGTCATCACTGAATAAGCAATTTTATAGCAGAAGGAAATTTTATAAAAATATAAAATATAGGAATTATAATATTCTAACCTATCTGCAAGTGTCTTATATAAATAAAGACCCAACAAATTAAAGCAAAACAGCTATTCCCCCTTACAAGTGCTGAATTATATGGTAAAATTTGCGTATTTTGTCTAAACACAGTTAGCACTAAAATACAATGACTTGAAATGCTACGAGGAAGATGCGAGGCCTCCTTGATCTCAGGATGTCACTAACTTCTGTTTCTAGACTACTGAGAGATGTCGCTAGTTACACTCTACTGCGGTGGAACTTAGCAGTGTCTATGAGATGCGAACTCCGGGTATTGAAGGTATCACTTGCACTGCACTGACGGAACCCAAACCTAGATCGAAACTGGTCTGCAGTTAGTGACAACCTGAGATGAAGGAGGCCTCCCATCTTCCTCATAGCATTCGAGTATTCCAAGCCATTGTATTTTAGTGCTAACTGTGTTTAGTGTATTTAGACAAAATATGCAAATTTTACCATATAATTCAGCGCTCGTAAGGGGGAATAGCTGTTTTGGTTTAATTTGTTGAGTCTTTATTTATATAAGGCATTTGCAGATAGGTTGGAATATTATAATTCCTATATTTTATATTTTTAATTAACAAATCTGTTAGGATTTTGTACTTATTTTTTTTCTTTTTTGTAATAGGTTACGTACCTAAATAAAGATCTTTCTTCTTCTTATAATTCTATCAAAATGTAATTTATGGTTTATATTTACCTTACGTATTGTAGGGTAAATCACAAAAGATCTTTTAGGTCGAAGTGAAGTAAGGCTGTTCGAAGCCAAACGACCCCATAAAACAATCTACAATCTACCTTACGTATAGACAGTCAAGAAGGAAAAGACCAGTGATCAGAAGTAGCTATGAACTGAATACGAAGAATTTTTTTAACTTGTTTTCTAAAAATACAATTTAGGAAGCATATGAAAACTTCTTATTGAAAGTATTTTAAAATAATTGATATTAAAAAAAATAAAAGTTGTTCAATATGCAAAGGATATCAACTGATAGGCATGGTAGCTCAATCAGCTAGAGTGTGTCATATGGCAAACACTCTTGGTGAAACTATGCTGTGTTTTAAGTTCGAGATAGTGAAAGATATTTTTATGTGATAAGGTTTATTTATAAGATCTATCTCCAAAAATAATTCTTTATTATCTTTTATTACATTTTCATATTCAGAAGCATCTTCCTCAACAGACTTAATTTTCTGAATTAACTTCAACTTTGAGCTAGCCTCCAAGTCTAATAGTCCAAGATCCCAGAGCCGCCAGACCTACGTCATTTTAGCAAGCTAAGATTTTCACAATAAATGTGTAATATGTATAGTTGAAATCACAAATGTTTTTGTTCACGTCATCAAATTATGTACTTATCAACAACAAGCGATTCTATCTTTGCAAATACAAACCCCATAGGATGTGAATAACAGAAAGTCACGTCTGCTGAGGCTACGACAGAAGTTTCGAGCGTAACGATGCGTTTTAAAAAAGAATATTACAAGCGTTGGTCGTAACCGTAATCAACGTTCAGCATTCTGTCAGTTCACTGTCAATTCAGTAGCATGCAGTGTATAAAAGACAGAATGTAATAGCCAAAGATCTGGTGGTGGAATTAAATGAGTACTTTAATCAGGGAAAAATGTAACGGATGTTTCCTTTTACCTTTGCAAGAAATTCATGAGGTGAATTGTAAAATTATATCCCACAATCGATATTAAAATTCATTGTATGTCTTGCTATTATTGTCCATATATTTTCAATACAAGATACTTGTGTTTTGCAAACATTGATACGCCCATGCGTGCCATTCTCTGTGATCTTGAGTTGATTTGTTTCGGAAACTAAAGAACGAGATGTAATGGAAAACATTCATGATTTCAACTATAGGTAAAAACGTATTGCGTACTCGCTAGCTTGATAGCGGGGCCCTTTTACAGATAATAGGTATTAAAGGTAAATAAAAAATCTTACTCTTATGTTCATATAGCAAAAAGTATGTAAGTTCATTAAAAGTTGTCCGTGGTGTAGCGGTTGTGTTACCCAATCCTCACGCGTGTGGTTGAAGGTTCGAATCCACTCTATACAGTTTTTTTTTACTACATTTTGTATGAGATGTATTTCGGCTCAATTAGCAACTGAAATACCTAATACGAATATTTCTTTATAGAGTAAGATCCCAAAGCCTCCAGACCTATGTAATATTTGCAAAGCTAAGATTTTCAGATAACAGGCACTGAAAGTGAATAAAAATCTTAATTACTCTTTTACGTTAAAGTAGCATAGCTGATTTTCATATATATTTCACACAACATTATTAAGAACCAACATTTATTATTGCCAGACGCTTCCTGTGGGCCCTAACTTCTGCGAGACGCTGTAAAGCTGGAGAAAAGATTTGGGTACCTACGTTAAGTAGCAAGCTTGAATTTTATATATGTCTATTTGGGTGACTATTTTAAAACCTTTTATAAGCGGCCAGACCAATACGAAGGGCAGTATTGCACATTTACATAAGTGTATATAATTTCCACATAAGGCTAGTAACTGTCCTTGTGCTGTACATGTGTTTTGAACGTATCAAGGTGAGACTGTAAAAGACCCATCCTCTGGTTGTCTGAAAGACATGTATTGATTATTTTGCGCACCTTTCTAACATTTAAGATTTTCACTATAAGATTGGGTTCTTTCAATTCAGATAAAACTAAATTACAAAAATTATACTTATACTGTTGATTTTATCTCATTTGCAATTTTGTAAAATGTGTTGGCTGGAACTTTTCACAGTGCTTCTCAAAATTATACTGCCTCATGGGATTTTCTTATTGTCTAATCACTTTTATAATTAAAAAAATTTTTTTAACCGCCATCCATATTGCTTGAATGACCCCCTTAAACCTAGACTTGTATGAGTAACGGAGACGAGGCCCTACACTTTATACAGGGACCCGAACCACTTCTTGGGGGTAATTTATAACTGAAAAATACTTTGCAGTAGGTGGGGCTCGAACCCACTTCCCCACGTATGCTCAGGGTGGAAGCTAGACTAATCACTGTGCTACCGTCCCCCTTTACTTAAAAGTATGACAAATGAACGATGAAAGTTTAGTAAATAAATTTGTATATTGTGTTTCTTTTCAAAATATAAATGGGATGTAAAAGAGGTAAATCAATTAACATAAAATTGTATAGGTCTAATACCACACCTGGTGGTTACGGAGAACCTCGTGAAACGTTGTTTCAAACTACCATCCAATAGTTACACAATTATATTTCGGCGTTTCGTCCTCTAGATCACTGTATTTTTAACTGAGTATTATTATTCGGTGCTAAATGGCACACAAAGTCCAAATTTAAAAACATATAGTGTTCTTCTATACCGACCGTATCTTTTCTTGTTCATAACGTTTTTTGTGCTTAATGGCATACACGTACATTCCGAAAATAAATGGTAAATATATTTAAAAGACACATTACTTTTCAGCATTTTTTAGTTTGATATGGGTAAGCCGAGGGACAGGAGTCGCTCTAAATCGTCTTACCGCGATTCTGAGAAAGAGAACGTGAACAGGAGATTAAGAAGGCTTGAAAAGGTTATCTACGAACATTTTAGGAGCAGAACTAGGCCAAGGTCGCGGAGGTCCAGGTCTAGACACAATAATGACAGTGTTCGGAGCACAAGAAGCAGTCGCTCCAGAGGCTCGACACGTGATCGAAGTCCAATCAGAGGCTCGACACCAAATAATCGTTCTAGAACAGTAGGCTCGATTTCACCTGAAATGTTGAGTCACACCCCTCCACCAATAAACCCTGTAGTAGATGATGTCTTAGTCCTCAGTAATGAAGTGGAATTGGACGGGGCCACTCTGGAAGTTTTAGGTGATGACCCCTGTTTCATATTCAGGCAGTGGCGGCCCGTCAGGGATGGCAGGGTAGGCAGTGCCCACCCAATTACATAAGCGGTAGTTATAAAGGTATATTTATATTTTTATATATTTTTGTAGTTAAATTATCAAGTAAAATTTTGCGGTTAATTATGTAGTATTAAAATTTAAAAATTAGTTTTATTTATAATATTGTTTTACTACATATTATTCTGCCTCATATAGGTATAGGCACACTTATGAATCCATTTAGAAACCGGACGTAATGTTCTCTAGTGTAATACTGTTGGAAGCGTCATGCGCCAAGCCAGGGCGGGCGAGCATCTCTCAGAAATCGTGAATTCAATCATAATAAGTCTACGTGCATGTTGGTTATTCACTTCGATCTTACGCCTGTAATGCATATCATTACGAGACGTACGTCTTGCATGCTTAGGCTATTTACAACCTAGAGTGGGCATGCCATCCCTGAGCAAAACTTGCAATAAACAATATGAATATTGAATAGAATACGTTCACAATTGAAAAGATATCAAACAGAAAAAATAACTAATGTGTTAAAATTGATTAATCAATCCTTTATGAATATCAAATATGATAGCAATTTCTAATTTGATAAATAAGGACAAAAAGAAGTTAAAATTACATATCAGCGGTGCCATATAGTTAAGTTATGTATATAACTATAATTTAATTTTTCTTTGTGTTTTAAGGTATAATGATTAGAACACATATGCCTCTATATTCTTCAAAAAGTACTAAAATAATATTTAATTTTATTTTAGCAGTTTTAGATGTGAAATTAATATAATATGTAAATGAAATAAATGTAATATTCAAATATGGGATTTCGTGCTCGGTGGGATGTGGACACTGCCACCCTCATCCCTTCCCTTTTTTTTTACAGTGTCGTGATGTTTTGCCGAGAATTGTTTCATTTTCGGACGTGTGGAGTCAAGTCAATATTCGCGAATCTCAGACGTTGGAAATTATTGCTGCTGTTTTAGAATTGGAAGATTTTGATTTTTGGTTAGGTTTGTGTAATGTTTCATTCTCTCAATTTTATGTTTCTTTTAATTTGTAATCTGTGATCTTTGTTGGTATTTAGTAAATAGTAAGGGTCTACTTTAGCAGAAAAAAGTGTGGTGAATGGACAAAAATGGGCAGAGGCATCATTGAATGTTTTTTGCGTGATTTTTACACCCACTAAATTTCCGTGGAGAAGTGTCATTATTATTCGGTTCTATGCCCCATCCTGCCCACCCAGATCTAAAAGCCACGGGCCGCCACTGTATTCAGGAACGGGTGATAAGGGATGGAAATGATACTCCTCTCATGACTTTGACAACAATGGCCGCTGACCACTTTATTTCCTATTGTGTACATGTCTAGGTGTTTGCGCCAGCGCATTACGCATTTGCACAGGGCCGTACTTATCTTATTTCCTAACATCTCTCTTCTTCTAATAATTTATTTACAATGTTACAGTCTATACTAATTACAATATAAAAACTTAATGCAGTTTAAAAATAAAAATTTTCACTGTCGGCAACACCTTTTTTTTTCATCTATATAAAAAATATTGTATAATATATACACAAATGACAATATTACAAACAGATTACATATTATTATTATTCCTTATTACTTAAGCCACAAGACTGCAAATATTTAGGTATTTTTACTTTTCTTCCCCTCTTTGTAACTATATTTTTATTATTTAAATTTGTTTCAGTGTTACTTCCTATTTCTAGGTTCAAACTAGTGCTGGGACCAGGCAACTGCTGATCTTCGTTTTTATTTTCTGGAATACTTTCCTTTTCTAAATTTGTATTTAAAATAACTTTAAGATAATTACTTTGATTTGTATCCAAGTTGTTATTATTAACAATATAGTCATGTTCATCTGAACTTGTTTGCTTTACCTCTTTATTGACTCTATATAATTCAATGAAACACCTATTTCTAAGTACAATTCTGTTTGTGTCATGCATTTTGATTCTATAAGTTCTAGTTTTGAGTTGATTTAAGATAGTGCCCAGTTTCCATCTTTTGTTGTAAAAATTTTGTACTCTAACTATACTGTTTACAGGGATATTTTTTAGTTTCTTTGACTTTTTATCATAATAAGCTTTTTGCTGTTTCTGAGATTTATTTATAAAATGATTGTAAGCTGTTTTGTTTATTTTATTTTTAGTTTGAACCCTTGGTAATAAGTCCCTCACATTTCTGTTTGTTAACAAATTTATAGGTGTTACATTATTAACAATCGGAGTATTTCTAAAGTGCAACAATGCTAAATAGGGATCTTTTCTATCTATTTTACACTTTACAAGCATGGTTTTTATTGTTTTAACAGCACTTTCCACCATACCATTGCTTTGTGCATACGTAGGTGACGATTTTATATGGGTGAAGTCCCATTTTTTTCGCAAAATCTATAAATTTGTTGGAACTGAATTCCGGTCCCCCATCAGAAATAACCACTGATGGTATACCATGTCTCGAAAATATAGATTTCAGATTTCTAATAATATTTTCACTAGTCAAATCATTGCTTAAGTTAGCTACGTCTATATATTTAGAATAATAATCTACACATACAACATATACATTGTTGTCAAAATGCATTACATCCACTCCAACCTTTTCTCAAGGTTTTCTAGGAATTTGATGGTTTATCATAGGTTCAGGAGCGTGTGCTTTTTGGTTTAATTGACAAGAAGAGCAAGACAAAACCATATCCTCAATACACTTATTAATTGAAGGCCACCAGAAAGAATGTGCCAACTTTATGCTTTTTTGCACTCCTGCATGACTTAAATGCAACTTATCTAATATTTCACCCCTTAAACTTTTGGGAACAATAACTTTTGTGCCCTTTAACAATAGACCATTGTTTCCCATTATTTCATCTTTATATTTATAGTAAGGAGCTACTCCCTCTGAAACCCTTTTCGAGTCCCTTGGCCATCCTGTTCTAATTATTTCTTTCACCAGAAACAAATCTAAGTCCGTCTCCGTTTTCTCCCTAAATTCTCTTTGTTTGTTATTTGACGCGTTTAAAGTTATCGAGCAAACATGAGCTTCTAATTCCTTATCAAATTTTTCACGACAAATTTTTTCCTCAAACTTACGAGATAAAGTATCAGCAACTACTAACATTTTGCCAGGTTTGTATTTAACTGTAAAATCATATTTACGTAGTTGCATTAACATTCTTTGTAGTCTCGGTGGACATTCATTGATCGGTTTTTTAAAAATTGATTCTAGAGGTTTATGATCACTCTCTACCGTAAAATTCTTTGCAAAGACAAATTGATGAAATTTTTGAATACCATAAAAAACGGCCAATGTCTCTTTTTTGATCTGCGAGTACCTTGTCTGACATTCGGTCAGCGCTCTAGAAGCATAAGCTACAGGCCTCTCATTTTGCATTAAACAAATACCGATACCTTTAGATGATGCATCGACAGAGATTACACACGGTTTATCAATATCAAAAAAATTTAAATATGGTACTTTTGTTATTATTTTCTTTAGTTGTTCAAAAGCTACATCGTGATCTTTCTCCCACATAAATATATTATTCTTTTTAAGCAATTGCCGTAACGGTGCTGTTTTACGTGCTAAATTGTCACAAAACTTGCTGACATACGTGACTAAACCTAAAAATCGTTGTAATTCTTTGACATTATCTGGTCTTTTCATGTTAATAATTGCATCCACTTTAGATCTATCTACCCCTAGGCCATTTTCAGATATTATGTGGCCCATATACTTTACCTCCGTTAAGCCTAATTTACATTTTCCCTTATTTAATTTTAAATTTACTTTTTCTGCTGTTTTTAAAACTTTAATTAACCTTTCATTATGTTCTTTAACAGTCCTCCCTGCTACAATTATGTCATCAATGTAAATTTCTACTCCCTCCATTTTGCCGAATATTTCGTTCATTTTTTCCTGAAATACTTCAGGTGCTGAACTAAGTCCAAAGGGTAACCTCAAAAATTGATACCGCCCGAACGGTGTTGCAAAAGTACATAGATCGCTACTTTCCTTGTCTAGTTTGATTTTCATGAAACCTTGGTCTGCGTCCAAAGTGCTGAAATACTTACACCCTGTCAGTTTAACTGTTAGTTCTTCTATCGTAGGAATAGAAAAATATTGTCTACAAATTCCTTTATTTAATTCTTTTGGGTCTAAACAAATACGCAACTTTCCATTGGGTTTACGAACTATTACTACAGGATTTACCCAAATGGCTGCTTTATTAGATTTTTTAATTAAGCCTTTCCGTTCTAACTTATCCAATGTACTTTTATATTGTTGATTGCAAAAGGTACCCTTCTTGCCGCATGAACTACCGGTTCCACGTTAGGATTCATTTCTATATGATATTCCCCTTCTAATAGACCAACACCCTTAAAGACGTTTTCAAATTTTTCAATTATTTTGTCGCACCCTATATTACTACCTTTGTTTTTAATTTTAAGCCCCTCTGTACTTACATCATCTACTCTACTTATTAGATTCAGAGCCAGACATGTCTCCAGTGAAAGAAGCGGATATTTATTTAAGGTGGTTACATAAACTTTGAATATTCCTTGTCTATCCTTATATTTAATATTTAAAAAACATTTACCTAAAATTGGCAAGCTATTCCCCGTATAAGAAGTATATCCTCCCTCACATGGAGTTAACTATTCTTTCTGGCTTAAAGCCTCAAATATACTTACGGATATGATATTGGCCTGCGCTCCTTTAACTTGAAGTTTACGATAAGGTTTACAACCTCTAGCTCCTGAAACCATGATCTCTCACCTCCTTCCTGTTCTTTATTTTTGTTTACAATTTATCATCACTACCTGTCTCGTCTACATCGGATATATTATCTACTTTTCTATTTTTATAAAAATATTTCATATTTTTATATTTTTCATCTCGTTTCTGACAACATTTTTCAAAATGATTTAAATTACCACATGCTCTACACTTTTTATTAAAATTGGACAATTTCGTGCCCCATGCGTAAAACTATATTTTCTACAAACAAAATTATTACCTCTAGCCTCCTTATATCTACCTGTCGACTCAATCGGGATTTTATTATATAACTTATTGCTCGGTATCTTGGATTTGCTATATTTGACAACGTCCACAGTTAGTTCCGTGCTTCTTCCTGCTACCGCCATCTCCCTTGACCTCGTCTTGGCCATTTCATTTGCCAATGCTGCTTTCAATACTGCATCTAACGTGCCGACATTCAACTGCAGAAGCCTCTCCTGCAATTCATTCGATTCCACACCACAAATGAAAAGATCCTTCAGTAGACTATCTTCTAGAGCCCCAAAATCACAAAATTTAGCTTTCGACTTCAGTTTTGTCACAAAATCGTGAATGCTTTAGCCCGATTGTTGTCTGAGGGTTAAAATTTGATATCTTTCATATGCTAAATTCTTCTGGGGAAGGAAACGTTCATCAAATTTACGGATTAACACATCAATATTATTCTTTTCATAATCTTCGAACAGAAAAGTATTATATATTCTTAAAGCCTGCTCACCTATTAAATGTAGAAGCAGAGCACATTCTATTTCCCCCGACTTCGCCTTTAATTCGGTTGCCACGAGGTATGTGTTAAAGCGTTGTTTCCATATTCGCCAATTTTCTACGATATTTCCGTCCATCGACAAACAATTTATGGCTCTCGTATCCATTTTCGCTCAGGGTAATCAATTACTGTCTGTATTTTTCTTTAAAATTTCTTCACAATTCGAAATCCTTCTAATCCTTATGACTGCGCCATGTTTCATATTCAGGAACGGGTGATAAGGGATGGAAATGATACTCCTCTCATGGCTTTAACAACAATGGCCGCTGACCACTTTATTTCCTATTGTGTACATGTCACATGTCTAGGTGTTTGCGCCAGCGCATTACGCATTTGCACAGGGCCGTACTTATCTTATTTCCTAACAACCCCGAGAACAAACTGGACAAATCAATAGTCGCATACAGCATTGGCCTCCAGGTGGAAATTCGTTCTCGCAAAGGGTTTAAATAAAGAAACAAGAGACGAAATCAGTAGTAGATACCCATTCCCTTCTAACTGTGTACATTTGAATGCTCCGAAATTGAACGTTCAACAGATATTATCACCCGTGTCATTGAAGGATAAATATCAGATGTTGTCCCAACAACAACTTGGTGCAGGCATTACAGCATTGGGCACTGTAATAAATACTGTCCTAAAAGGACATAATGATCTTTACAAACCACTATTACCTGGTTTAATAGATGCAGGCAAGCTATTAACTGACCTGCATCATAATTTATCTATTAGTAGAAGAAGTTTGATTACACCTCAACTGAATAAAAATGTAAAGCAACTTGCAATAGCAGGTGAAATTGATCAATTTCTTTATGGTTCTGACTTTCAAGAAAGATGCAAACACATAAAGGACCTGGAGAGGTCAAGTAAGGAGCTAAAAGCAGAGCCCAGCCAAAGTTTCAGGAAACCAAAAGTACCAAGTAAAGTATCGACAGGAAAGGCCCGTTTCGAACAACAGGGGATTCGAAACAACAAGGACAGACCCCTCCGAGCAGACGACGGACCGACAGATATTACCAGAGCTCATATCAGAGACAACGGAAGTACTGGAGGTAAGTAAATATGCAGGAAGGCTTAAAGACTTCATAGAGAAATGGAAAAGGTTGGAACCAAGTAAATTTGTTTTAAATTGCATTGAAGGTTTTAAATTACCATTCATGACAAAACCTTTAAAACAAGTCAAATTTAGGCACAAGAATTTCTCAGTAACTGAAAAGAGTGAGTGCCAGAAAGCCATTTTAAAATTAATGAACCAAGGTGCAGTTGTATCTTGCCATTACAAGAAGGGTCAATTCCTTTCCCCATTTTTTCTATTGCAAAAATCAAATGGGAATAAACGATTTATATTAAATTTGAAAAGGCTCAACAAATATATTCAAACGAAGCATTTTAAAATGGAGGACTACAGAACAGTTACTAAACTTGTTGAAAAGAATTTTTTTATATCATCAATTGATTTGAAGGATGCGTATTTTTTAATTCCCATCCATAAATCATCACGTAAATATCTCCGTTTCAAGTTTAACAACAAACTATTTGAATTCGTTTGCTTACCTTTTGGACTATCATTAGTCCCTTATATATTCACAAAAATAATGAGACCAGTAATTTCTGCAATTAGATCTAGGGGTATAAGTTGTGCAGTATATTTAGATGATTTTATAATATTTAGCGAAACTCAAGCTAACTGTGAGAAGGATATATCTGCAGTCCTAACAATTCTCCAATCCCTAGGTTTTATCATTAACAAGGAAAAAAGTAGTTTAACTCCCAAAACACAATGTAAGTTTTTAGGTTCCATTTTCGATTCAAAGCACATGACCATAGGACTTCCTATGGAAAAGAGACAAAAAATTATTGGTTTTTTAAGTAATATTAAAAAAGCAAAAACTTGCAAAATCAGGCATTTTGCACAGATGATAGGTGTATGCGGCTACACCAGCTGTGGTCTCCTTTATATAAAAAAGTTAGAGAGAGAAAAATACTTAGCATTAAATAAAGCAGGTCAAAACTATGATAGTAGCATGGTGATCATGACATTATCGATAGGGAATTCGATTGGTGGTTAAAAAATATCCCGCAAGTGAATAATAAAATCTTGCAAGATAAATTTGATATCAAAATGTATAGTTATGCATCAAAAACAGGGTGGGGAGTGTACTGCAATGGACAAACGACACATGGTTGGTGGAATAAAGAAATAAGTTCAGAGCACATTAACTATTTGGAGTTACTAGCTATATTTTATAGTTTAAAGAGTTTCAGTAATAATTGGTCCTCATGTACGGTTCTTATTAGAGTGGACAATACCACTGCCTTGTCGTATATAAACCAAATGGGAAGTATAAGACATCCAAAACTTAATAAAGTTTCAAGAGAAATCTGGAATTGGTGCGAATCTAGAGATATTTGGTTGCACGTCTCCTACATACCAACCAACTCGAACTTGGCAGATGAGAGTTCCCGCATTTTATTACCAGATACGGAATGGGAATTGAATGAATATGCTTTTAAAGACATAGTGGGAAGATTTGGTAAAGTAGACATTGATCTATTTGCTTCAAATATTAATTTTAAATGCAAAACTTATGTGTCATGGTATAGAGATCCAGGGTCACTATCAGTTGATGCCTTTACTATCTCATGGAAGCCATACTCCTTTTATGCTTTCCCTCCCTTTACGCTTATCTTAAAGGTGTTAAAGAAGATCATTACAGATAAAGCTGAAGGAGTTCTTGTTGTCCCTTACTGGTCAACGCAAGCTTGGCACCCACTTTTTCTAAAACTTTCAGTTGGAAGGCCATTATTCTTTGGACTTAATAAAAATCTATTGACTTCTCATTTTAGGGACACCCATCCACTAGTAGCTACGCTTATCCTGTCTGCGAGCAAATTATCAGGCAGTCTTATAGAGTCAAACAGCTCCCTGAAGAGGCACTTGAAATAATGCTGCAGTCCCTGTCAGAGAGTACAAAAAACCAGTACAGCTCGGCATATAGAAAATGGTGGGAGTTCTGTAAAGAAAAGAAGGTAGAAATTTTTAAGGCCTCTGCTGCAGAAGTAATCTTATTCTTGCAACAACAATTTGACACTAATAAATGCAAATATGGTACATTCAACTCGTTTAGATCAGCACTAGGACTAATTTTACCAGATAATATTGGCCAGAATGCTGAAATTAGGAGATATCTCAAGGGTATATCAAAACTCAGACCTTAAAGACCATATGGTTGTGTTTGGGACCCACAGAAGGTCCTAGACTACCATGTCAAAGGTGTCAACACAAGAACCATTTCTTGAGGATCAAGGAAAAAATCTTGCAACATTGCTAGCCTTGACTACCGGACACCGCATACAAACTTTCCCTCATTCGAATACAGAACGTAATATTTTTAGACGACAGGGTAAAGATTTTCATAACAGACAACATAAAAACGAGTGGTATCAACAGAGTCCAACCCTGTTTAGAAATACCATACTTCAGCAAAAATCCTAGTTTATGTGTAGCAGCCACATTGAATAATTACATAGAGGCCACCATTAGTCTGAGGCCAGAATCAAGAATTCTTGTTTATAATTCCGAGACCACCTTTCAACAGAGTAACTAGTCAGACATTATCTCGCTGGATAAAAGAAGTAATGGCAAAAGCAGGTATAAATACCACTGTATTTACGGCATACTCCACACGCCATGCATCAACTTCAGCAGCATATAGGGCAGGTGTCTCTATTGAGATCATAAGGAAAACAGCAGGTTGGACCCAGAAGTCAGACACCTTCCTTAGATTTTATAATAGGCCCCCTAGTGAAGACAATAATTTTACAACAGCCATATTAAAATCGTAAAATTGATTGTTTATTTTAGATATCTCTAAATATACTTATTATATGTTAAATGGAAATCTTTTATTTAAAAAAAATCTAATGTTATAATACTATAATAATATAGGTTTCGGTTATTTGATTTATTTATGAAACAAAAACAAAATTCCTTAAACATCTACTCAGTTTAAAATACAGTGATCTAGAGGACGAAGTCACGAAACGCTGAAATACAATTGTGCGATTAAACGAACTACCTGTGAAGTTCAATCGTAATTATATGAGACGTTTCGTCCGAAGAAATCACTCCTGCCCAATCCCAGATGGTTACTCGTAAAGACCTTAATTTATTTTTGTTTTCCAGCCTTTATACAATATGAACAAGAAAAGATGCGGTCGGTATAGAAGAACACGTTTTTAAATTTGGACTTTGTGCGCCATTTAGCACCGAATAACGGTACTACTCAATTTAAAATACAGTGATCTCTTCGGACGAAACGCCTCATATAATTACGATTGAACTTCACAGGTAAGTTCGTTTAATCGTACAATCGACTGACAAAAAGATTCAGTTCAAAATTTGGGCTTTTATTAGCCTGTCTATTCGTATCTATTATTATCAATTTGGGTTCGCCCATGGATAGGACTGAAAGTGCTTAATCCAACGCAACAAATTATATTTTATATTCAGGTAAATGATGATATACTCTGTACATGGTATTCAAGGACAAGTGAACCCCGAATCACTGAGTAACTACCTATGGGTCGTTTCAGCATAAAACTTGATAAATTTTGATTTTCTCGGAGAACTACAAAGCCGTGTTCATAACAGATACCTTGCATTGTAGAAAAGATTTATTTATTTTGTAAGTATGACATGACCTTTTGGAATATATATTCTTAAAGAGTTTTTTTTTTGCTTTCGAATTTGGTACCAGGGATAAGAAGAGGACTTCGTCGACTGTGTGTTAATATATAATATATTTAATTCAATATAAATTTTTCTATTCTATTCTGTTCCATTATAAAATTTGTTTTTTTTAAGCAAGCAAAACTTTTAATACTTCAAATATCATTAAAAGAAACTTCAAAAGTTGGTAAGGAATTGAGTTACATTAATGTTAATGGAATTAAAATATTAATGTAATTTAATTCCTCAACTTTTCAACACTTTCAATGGATTATCTAGAACAATACACTAACCTCTATTATAATAGAGTTCAGTGGAACAATAATGTTTATATTCGTACACGGAATTATTTCGAATGAAGTGGAAAGTTGCATTTTCCTCCTATTTATGTTACTTTCGTACGAACGAATCACGTTTCGTATGGGTTGACCCCACGCGATGTAATTCGGTCGTAAATATCACAAGCGTCTACACACTACAGTTCGGCGACGGACTTTTCCAACCAGCAGATCTACGCAGGCGCAGGCCATTTAGCGCGATTTTTAAATTACTTTAAACATTTATTGCTATTAGATCAAGTGTTTAGTAAATTTTCGATATTATGTAGCATTTGGTAAATACATTCATTTTAGAGGACTTTCGTTTTTAACATGTCAGAATGTAGGTTACCAGAAAAATACTCAGATTAGAAATACCTATTTTTAAAAGATAGATTATCAGCTTTGATTGATCATAAATTATTTTGCTAAATCCTATAAAATTGCCCTGTAATTTGTAAATAACTTTTCACAGTAATTTTATGTATTTTCATATGAAACTGTTTAAGGTTGGTTGAATAATCAATAGCAATTGTTAAAATAAAGGTACGGAATGAGCAGCAGAGCAGATATTATACAACAGCTTAGTTAGTAGTGCACGCCCCCCCCCTCAGCTTCCATACATATTGGAACGATTGTAATATTACATTCAAAATGGAGAAAAACCCGGGTATATTTCTTAACTGTCCCCCCATAATTCAGGCCTGATTACGCTATAAATCCATTTCCAAAATGAAATGCTGGCAGGTATGTTTCAGTAGGTACAATATAAAGTGATACAGTTAATTATGGTTTATTGAAATTTTCTTTATTACAGTTGTTTTTTTAAATTTTATTTTAATAACAAATTTAACGAAATCTTCAATTTCTCTTCTGACGTTGGTTTTACAATTTCTTTCTTTTTGGTTGTTTTTTTTTTGTAGAAAATAATCTTCTTTGAGGTTCCATATTTTTATTAGCAGGTTCTTTTTTATGTTTTTGTTCTTCTTCCTCATTGTTGCTATTGCTAACCCCTGTGCCTTAATATACTGTAGTTGCTCTCTATTTGCATCATTTATTAAAAATAAATTTAAAATGTTACTTTTCTCTTCTTCTAGTACTTTATCTTCATTCACTACTAATTTTTTTTTACTTAGTTCTGTTATAATTGCGCCTTCATCCCCATTATCTTCCACGCTATTAAAACAAATATTTTTCTTACAAATAGTTTCACTATGAGTTTCAAATCTACTTCTACATAAAAGATGTATGTGTTTGCACATGTTCCATTGCACAGAATTATCAACGCAAGTACAGTTATAGTTATGAATGCAGCTATTGCATGCAGTACATTTTAACTGACAGTCGCATTGTTCATTATTTCTCTGAATAAAATAGGCTTCTGAAATTGTAGAACTTGGACATAGCCACCCATTTTCATATTCCACAATTATGGCTGGATCTAGTTCTAGACTTGCTTTGTGTCTTTTTCTTAAATCTTTTATTTTACTTGTTATTTTTCCCTTATGGCGTACTATCAACTGGTCAAAAAGGCGATCTCTTATAAATTTTTGTAGCATATAAAGCAAGCTATCCAAACGCTTATTTTTTTTTTATGGCAATAAATCTCTTTAATGGTTCGGTGCATACGCTCTAGGTGCATATTTGTGTTAATTCCACTGTGCAGTCGAAAACAAAATGCCCATGATTTAACGCCATGCTCGTAATTTTCCACAAAATAATGACCAAACTCTTCTGTATCACTACTATTTAATAAAAAAGTCTTTGCTTTAGTAAAAAGAGAATAAAAGCTATTCTCATCAGTTCCTTCGAGTAAAGATCTCATCATTTTATAGACTTCGATTTGTTTTTCTTTTGATCGTATTTTTGATAAATTTTTACGCCACGTTCGATCCACATGCCAAGAGCAAAAAAGACGTCTTTTTGGCAGTGGCATGACAGCTTTATGGCCATTAAAAAATGCTTCGTCCATATCCGACATGAAATTTTCAGCACAAATGTCACCAACTCTTTCTTTGATTTTTAAAAACAAAAGTCTTGAAATTACTGAGTCACATCGATTGCTAATTAAAAATGTGCAAGGGAATCCTTGTCTAAAATCATCTATTACTAGAAATGTTGTTAAGAGAAAGTCATATTGGTTCAGTCCATGAGTACTATCTATGCACAATGTATCGGTGCCGAATTTTTTCAAAATCTCTGATTGCGCCTCATTCATTTTAATGAGGACAAAATCTTCAATACTTAGATCTGGACAATCTGGAACGATCTGACCCTGAGGCTTGTGAAATAAAATGCAAGAAGCGGAATTATTTTCAGTTTCTTCCTTAATCCAGGCCTCAACACTTATTGCATCATTTTTATGACGCTGATGCGCTCCACGTAAATTAAAACATTGTTCTATGTTCAGGAGGTCCTTCCTTGTCAACAAATGTTTCCGTTTTAGTTCATCACCTAAAAAAAAAAACAGTAAGTAAGGATTTATATATATACTCACATATATAACAAGACATATTCATAGATATATTATTAGCTTATAACAAAATCAAATAGTTACCCTGATAAAGAGACTCACGCACTTGGTCCAAAATATTACTAAAAGGAATTCCTAGAGCAATCTTTTTTGCTATATCAGATCTTTCTTCAACAGTTAACCTTATATGTTCCAATTCCAATTGGTGCATGTGAGTTCGAACAAATCTTACTTCGTAAATCCCATCCTTTTCCTGAAATAAATTATTAGATGTATTATTATATACGTAGGTACTTTTCCTCTTACAAAGCGAGCCCTCTCCAATGTCAAGTGTGCCGTGATGTTTTTTTTATAAACGATAAAAAACTTTACGTAAGCATCGAATCATATCATTATATTTACATGACACTGGAAGGGCTTTCGTCTGTTGGATTTACTATTTATTTATTTTATAGAAAGTTTCTTTCTCTACATTATTGACTATTACTTACTGAATATTTAATTTCAGCAGGACAAAAAGCATTTAATTTGCAGCTTCCTTGCAATTTCAATGCTCTCTTAGAGTCTCCTTTGGGAATGTAATACTGTGATCTGTGACACACAAAGGTTTGACTTCTTGTTTTGTCATTCTTGTGTTTCCCTCCTGTCGCAATAAATTTACAATTTGTATTTATTTCTTCATTCATCTTCCATTGCATAAAATCTTTTTCACATTGAAACTGTTTAATTTCAGGAGCAATATTTACGCTATGAATTTCCGATATATGGAAAAATATCTTATTTTTTTCGTAATGTTTAAAATCACACAAGGCACATTTATACAGTTGATTTGTTTTTATATACTTTATATTATGTTCAGTCCTTTCATGTCTCGAATAAGACTGTTTATTATTAAATTGTTTGTCACATTTACTGCACTTAAACTTTTTTTCGGGACGCACAAGTAAACTTTTCACATCAAGGGGATGTTTTCTTTTAGCATGTCGTCGTAAACTTTCAAACGCCTGGTATTTATTTGAACAACTGTTACAAGAGAACATTATATTATCCAAAGAGACCTTTGCGAGCTGATGCAAAATACAAAGTAGTCAAATCACAAAGTAGTCTGTGGGGTCAAAGTACCCGCAGAGTACACAAAACGAATTTGAGGTTATAATAATATGAATGTCATTAAATTATTGGGAGTGTCTACAGCTCCGGGTAAATCCGTATGATTAATTTTTATTATTCCTCCGTCTAAAACCGGGCATGCGCATGATTGGCTGCCGTCGAGGGCAAGGGACATTATCTATCATAAGCAACTATACTACATCAAAAAATATTAACATATTTAACCCAACGAACTAACCTAAAGAAATATTCGTATTACGTATTTTAGTTAACAAAATGTGGTAAAAAAAAAAACTGTAGCAAACGGATTCGAACCGTCGACCTCACGTGTGAGAATCGGGAACCCTAAGTATTACACCACATACTGCTGATGGTTAACCTTATAATTCTTACTATATCAATATGTTTGAACGTCATCGCGCATGTGCGGCGTGAATTGCCTGGACGGAGGAATAATAAAAATTAATCATACGGATTTACCCGGAGCTGTAGACACTCCCTAAATTATTTCTGCTTTTCCAGTTTGCGCCTGCGTAAATAAGTCGGTTGTAAAAATCCGCCGCCGAACTCTAGACGCTTGTAAATATCCGTGTACGTATGTGTTCACACGGACGAGGATAGTGTGACGTTTCACTCCCACTCCAACTAATCCATTCCATTTCTTACCTCGACCTTATTGCCACTGTACATAAGACACAGGTTAAAATTCAATTTAAAATTTTATAAAATTGTGAATATTTAACTATTGAATTTTCATTAAATTGTTTTACCTTTAAAAGCTGCGTCTTGTTGTAATAATACTCTAATTTTAAAGTCATTTTTAAAAAAATATCAGAAATTAGTTTCTGTTGAGAAACAATATCAGTGTCTTCATGACAGGTAGTAGATGTAGGGAAGAAGAAGAAGAGAGTTAAGGATTGACAGTTAATAAGGTATAATATATAAGTTGTGGTTTGTTAGTGTATTAAAGTAGAAATAAAGAAATATAAAATACAAGTGGAGTTTATTTAAATAGGAAGGAACATTAAGGATATAATATCAATAGGGTTATGGTCCCAGACAGGCAAGTGATCCAGGCATAAGAAAAGTTTCGAGGAAATACGTTGTACAGACAGAGCCGTCATGTTGTCGAGGGAGAAATACAATATTGTGCCATTTGCAGGCGAAAATTTTGCAGCATGGTCGTTCAGAATTAAAAGCATATTACGGGAAAGCAGTGTGATACAAGCCATCGAGGATGAAAAATTTAGTGAAAATGATGCCAATGCCACATTAGAAGCACGAGCACAAGCCATTCTAATTGGGGGTGTTGCAGACAGTCATCTAGAATATATGAGAGGTAAAAATACGGCATACTTGATGTTTAAAAATCTTGAAGACAATTTCAAAAAGAAGGGTGTTCGGAGCCGTTTATTCTTGAGAAGAAAATTAAGTGAAATAAAATACAATGAGAAAGATACTTTACTAAACCATTTTATAACACTGGAAGAAATATTTTCACAACTTAGAGATGCAGATAGTGAATTATCAGAGGAAGAGAAAATAAATTATGTATTAATGTCGATGCCCAAGTCGTACGAGGCTATAGTAACAGCGTTAGAGACTGTGGAAAAAATTAAATTAGATTGTTAGGTGAAGAGGAGAAACGAAAAAAATCTAACTATAGTAACCGAAATGCAGAATGTGCCTTTTTATGCTATGGATGTGGTAAGCCTGGCCACAAAAAATTTCAGTGTCGTGAACGGAGGTTCCAAGTATCAAACCAATATAGTGATGTTCGGCTAAGAACAAGTGAAAGTCAGAATTTCAGGAGACATGAAGTACAGCAGTCTTACAATAAGCAAGAAGATAGACGAGGACAAAGTTATAATCGAACAAGAGGTCAAAGTAGAGGAAGAGGATACAGATCATTCGTAGCCGAGAGTGAAGAAACAGAAAAAGCGGTTTTCATGTGTGAACAATCTAGTGAAGTGTATGACTGTGAAACAAATAGGAGCAACATAGACTGGTGCGTTGACTCAGGGTGTTCTGACCATCTTATAAACAAGAAAGAATTTTTTAGTGAATATACTGAATTACAGAATCCTAGGAAAATTTCTGCAGCTAAAAATGGAGTTGTATTAGAAGCAGTTGGAGTTGGTAATATCGAGGTTAGATGTTCTGTAGATAAGGTAAACACATTGTGTACCATAAAAAATGTTTATTTTGTACCAGAATTAAGAAAAAATTTATTATCTGTTTCAAAAATGGAAAGTGCTGGTTTAAAGGTTGTATTTACAGATGGTAGAGTCAGAATTTACAAAAATGAAATACTAATAATGATAGGTAATAAAATTGGTTCATTATATACAGTGAATATGGAAGTAGAACGATCTGATTGTAACCACTTAATATCTAAAAATAAGAGTGATTTATTACAACTATGGCATAAGCGTTTTGGCCATCTAAGTATGACAAATATTAATATATTAAGTAAAAATGACCTTGTTGATGGGTTGAATGACATTAAGCATAGTAGAATTGAAAATACTTTGTGTGAACCATGTTTGTTAGGTAAAATGACAAGACAACCATTTAACAATAAGGGTTATAGAGCAAGAAGACCATTAGAGTTGGTTCATAGTGATGTATGTGGGCCAATTAATCCAACCACATGGGATGGCTATAATTATTTTGTTACTTTTATAGATGATTATACTCACTTTGTTGTAGTTTACTTAATTAGAAATGTCTGATGTATTTGAACAATTCAAAAGGTACTATAATTATGCAACTAAACATTTCAATAGAGATTTGCTAAAATTAAGAACAGATAATGGCGGAGAATATGTAAATAGGGGATTTCAACAATTTTGCAATGAAAAAGGTATTACATTACAATACACTGTAGCATATAACCCAGAAATGAATGGGGTCGCTGAAAGAATGAATAGAACCTTAGTAGAGAAAGCTCGAACCATTTTAGTAGAATCTAATATGTCAAAAGAATTTTGGGGAGAGGCTATTAATTTTTCGGCATACGTAACAAATAGAAGTCCTACAGCATCAAAAGATAGGACACCGAGTGAGCTATGGGAAGGAAGAAAACCTAATGTGTCAAATTTAAGAATTTTTGGTAGTATTGCTTATAACCATGTTCCAAAGGAGTTACGGCATAAACTAGATCCAAGAAGCAAAAAGATGATAATGGTAGGATATTGTTCTGGTGGATATAGGTTATGGGATGAAGAAAATCGAAAAATTGTTGCTGCACGAAACGTTATATTTAATGAAGAATCTAAGAAGGAGGAAGAGTATGTAAATATAAGTCGGGAAGAATATGTAGGAGTAGAAAATAGCAAATCCATGGGTTACAAAGATGATAAAGATGTTGAAGAGATAGTGGCATTAGAAAAAGATCAAGAATTGCTGAGAGAGAAAAGGAAAAGACAAAAACCTAAATGGCATGATGAATATGTAACAGACTTTGAAGAATCTGATGAAGCATTATTTGCTCTACTAACAAATCAATGTAATGATGATGTACCAGTAAGTTATGAAGATATTCGCCTAAGGGAGGATAAAAGATTATGGGAAAAGGCTATAGATGAAGAGATAAAGGTATTGGAAGAAAGTGAAACATGGGAAATTGTTCCAGAAATAGAGGGAGTCGATATGTTAGACAACAAATGGGTTTTTACCAGGAAAGAAGTAAATAATGAAAATATGTGTAAAGCAAGACTAGTAGTCCGTGGTTTTCAACAGCAGGGGGATTTGGATGGTGTATACTCACCAGTATTAAGACTTCAAACGTTAAGAATATTATTATCAGTCGCAGTTCATAAAAATTATCACATTCATCAAATGGATGTTAAGGGGGCGTTTTTATATGGTAGGATTGATGAACAGGTATATCTGAAACCACCAGTGGGAATAAATGTTAAAAAGGGGTGTGTTTTAAAATTAAAAAGATCATTGTACGGTTTAAAAAAATCTCCGAAGTATTGGTATGAGTGCTTTACTGAAACAGTTAAAAGTTATGGTATTAAGCGATCAGAGAATGATTTTTGTTTGTATTCAAAAGGTGATATTTATTTATTGCTATATGTGGATGATTTATTAATTTTAGGAAGTAGTTTACAAGAAATAAAATCAGTTAAAGAATTTCTAGCAACAAAATTTAGAATGAAAGACATGGGAAGCGAAAAGCTAACATATTTAGGGATTTCAATTTGCAAAAATTCTAATACTTTATCTATAGATCAATCAAAGTATTTGCCAAGAGTATTAAAAAATGTTGGAATGGACAATTGTAGAAGTATTGACACTCCTATGGATGTCAACTTTAAGCTAGATGAAACATGTATTGTTGATCGGTCATATGAAAAGAAATGTAGATCTCTTATAGGCTCTTTGATGTATGCAACTGTAGGCTCTAGGCCTGATTTAGCTATGTCAGTATATTATCTTAGCAGATTTCAGTCAAAACCAAGTGAAAATTTGTGGAAAGCTCTGAAACGAATTTTAAGGTATATTAAGGGAACAGTGCATTATAAATTAAAATATATCAAAGATGAAAATAGCTTGCCACTGATTGGGTATGCAGATGCAGACTGGGGTAGGGATAATGATCGAAAATCTACCTCTGGTTATTTGTTTAAAGTGTATAATAATACTGTCGTTTGGAAATCTAGAAAACAAAATACTGTAGCACTTAGTACAACTGAAGCAGAATTTGTATCTTTATGTGAGGCTTCTGTTGAGGCTTGTTGGATAAAAAAGTTGTTATTAGAATTAAGTATTGATACACACAGTATAACTATTTTTGAAGACAATCAAAGTACAATAAAATCTGTAAAAAATCCTGATCAAAAACGATTGAAACATAAAAAGTAGAAGAGGGTGTTGTAAATGTAAAATATATTTGGACTCAAAACCAGTTAGCAGATATTCTTACTAAACTTCTGTGTAAAAATTTGTTAAAATTATTTGTGAAAGAGTTAGGTTTGTGTAATGAAAACATTGATATTGAGGAAGTGTTTTGAGAAACAATATCAGTGTCTTCATGACAGGTAGTAGATGTAGGGAAGAAGAAGAAGAGAGTTAAGGATTGACAGTTAATAAGGTATAATATATAAGTTGTGGTTTGTTAGTGTATTAAAGTAGAAATAAAGAAGTATAAAATACAAGTGGAGTTTATTTAAATAGGAAGGAACATTAAGGATATAATATCAATAGTTTCTTATTGCGCAGGCGTCTAAATTGCACAATACGTATGTCGAGTCTAACATATTTGCATTTTGCTGTTTGAGGTTATACGTTCGCATCACAGACGTTCGCATAGTTTGTTTATATAATTTCAGTATTTAAAGTGTGTATATTCCAGTATTCTGAAGCTAATAATACTACATTTTAACGATAACGTAAGTATATTATGATTAAAATTATAACAAATTAAGAAACATTTCAGAAACAGTAATTTGCTGTAGTCAATTATAATATATGTATCTATATTGTATACCTATTTTTAAGGTTGAAAAATGGCCCAAAAACACGTATTACGTTTTTCTGCGATTGCTTCTTTTTTTAAAGAAGAAGAAAAACTTATAGCCAAGGCAGAAAATGCTGTTGAAGCAGGCCACGTGAAAGGAATGATTTATGATCCCCAAAATAATGATTATTAAGGGGGATGTCCATGCCAGCATGAAATACAGGATCTATAAAGTAGAGGTGTGTAATTTTTTTTAAATTTAAATATATTTTACCGTTAATGTAACTGTTTTTAGATATTTTTGAATAGCGATAAAAATATAACAGATGCGAAATGTACTTGTCCAAGGGGATTATGGTTATGTCATCATATGGCTGCTCTCACCCTCTTTGCGCACTATAATATTTCGATAACAGATGAAGTATGCTCATGGAATGTGCCCAAGCAGAAAGTAAAAGAAACAATGAAGCTCAGTGATTTATATCCAAAGAAAAAAATCTTCCAGGCCACTAATCGAAATGTAACACCCGATGATATCAGCGAACTATTAAAAGATCTGTCAACGTTTGAAGGAGCCGTGGGATTTTCTTGGTTATTAAAAGAAGAACCTGAAGTGGAAAATTTACCGCTAGTGAATATAGAGGAATTGATTTATTCAAATGAATATTTGCAGCAAACAAACAAAAAAGATTATATTTTAAATAAATGTGCTATGTCTGTTGATGAAATCATAGCTATAAAAAATTTGACTCTTGGCCAAGTAAGTAATGACAAGTGGCTTATAGCACGAAAAAATTG
The DNA here is from genome assembly GCA_963675555.1 of Leptura quadrifasciata. Taxonomy (NCBI): domain Eukaryota; kingdom Metazoa; phylum Arthropoda; class Insecta; order Coleoptera; family Cerambycidae; genus Leptura; species Leptura quadrifasciata. The sequence goes on from OY776673.1 coordinate 115,935,720, forward strand.
TCTAACGGCTAGTAATTTTGGCATAGTGTTATCTGCATGTAAAAGAAACCGGTATCCTCCATCTTTATTTTCTACCCTAACGGGTATAATAATTCTTTTAAAATATAAGTATATTAAACTTTGCTGCATGGTGATAAAAAGTGACACTCAACAGAGTGTAACAAACATATAAAACAAATATTGATGCCTTTATAATAATATGTTCGTAGACAATTAGTGGCCAGTTTCTGAAACGTTAAATAGAGTTAATTATTCGTTTACTGTCATAGTTACAATTGTGGCAACAACAACATTACTATTCCGTTCATATAGCAAAAAATAGAAGTTTCATTGACAGCCGTCCGTGGTGTAGTAGTTTAGTTGCTGGATTGTCAAGCGCGAATTTGATGGTTCGAATCGCGTCTTTTGCATATTTTTTTTACATGTTCCAGATGTAATTTCGGCTCAATTAGCAACTGAAATAACTAATACGAACATTTCTTTATAGAGTAAGATCTCAGAGCCCCCAGACCTACGTCATTTCAGCAGAACTAAGATTATCAAGCTAAATGTGTAATATGTAGGTAAAAACTCATGCGTAGTTACTTTAACGTTAAAGTAACATAGCTGGTTTTTATATATGTTTTACGCGATATTATTAAGAACGAACATTTATTATTGTCAGATGCTTTTCGTGGGCCCTAACTTCCGCCAAACGCTTTAAAGATGGAGAATCACAGTAAATCTGTAATATGTGGGTAAAAATGCATGCGTACTTACTTTTACGTTAAAGTAGAGTAGCTGGTTTTTATATATGTTTTACACAATATTATTAAGAACAAATATTTAGTATTTCCAGATGCTTTCCGTGGGCTCTAACTTCCGCCGGACGCTTCAAAGCTTGAAAAAACATTGGGATACCTGCATTATAGTAGCAAGCCTGAATGTTATACATATTATATGGGTGATTGTTTATTTGTCTTGATGGCTATGCTACTTTAATGTAAAAGTAACTACGCCTGCGTTTTTATCTACATATTGTTACGTGTTTACAGTCCTCAGTAAACACTCTGTGGGTTTAAATAACTTGCAACAAGAATTTTCACTAACCACTATTTTATTAATCACTAAAATTACACTAATAAATACTTAAAAATCACACAACTAATAATAACTTAATCTAATATAAATTCACTACTTTTAAAACACTATGTACTTTACTTTTCTTCTTAAACTTGTCAACTCTTGTCTAACCTAAAAACTCTCAACTGAACTGTTTACTTCACTGAACTGAACTCTTCCTTATACTTCACTAAACTGTGCTGTTCCCCCATCTGCTGGATTCACCTCCTTATATACACCCATAGAAATGTACCAGAACAGTATTCCACAATATTCTGGAACCCTACAGAGTTTTCTACTATGTGATGGATGACTGTTCGTCAATTGGCTCACAGATGGCGCCACCCCACCTACTGGCCATGAACACAATACAGGTTTCTCTTAATCACATCTTTCCTTGTTAGAGGGCAGCACATAACACTGCCCCCTCCTTAAGCCTGAACGTCCCGGTCAGGCAATTCAGATTCCCCAACATACTTCATACTTCGCCAACCTATCCAAGTGCACGATCTTCATCTTGGACTTCTTATTACGTTGAATTCGGTAAACAACGTCATTGATCCGAGTGATGACTGAATACGGTCCTTCCCAGGGTGGGTGAAGCTTCGGAGATCTTCCCTTCTTTCGCTGTGGGTTATATAGCCAAACCAGATCGCCCTCCTTGAATCCTGCTGACGTTCCCTTCCGATCATAGCGAGCCTTCATTCTGTCACTAGCTATGCTAACTTGGTTTCGAACCAACTCATGGACATTCCTCAACTGTTGACTAACTTCGTCTGCATAGTCATCCACGGACAGTGGCTTCTTATCTGGTGTACCAAACATCAAATCACATGGCAGTCTGATCTCGTGCCCAAATATTACACGAGCCGGTGTCTGTTTAGTAGTCTCATGAATGGCAGCCCTGTATGCCATTAAGAAAAATGGTATATGTCGATCCCAATCTCGTTGGTTCTTGTGAACTACCTTAGAAAGATGTTCCTTCATGGTTTTATTATGTCGTTCCACCATTCCATCTGACTGGGGATGAAGAGGGGTTGTCCGAGTCTTGTGAATGCCCAGCAACTCACAAATTTTCTGAAATACCCCCGACTCAAAGTTTCTCCCTTGATCTGAATGTAGCTCCAGGGGTACACCAAATCGGCATACAAGGTTATCCACGAGAACTCGAGCAACAGTAACTGCTTCCTGATTTATTTATTCCCATCATCTGTCACTGGGAATGGGCCCGCTACATCTATAGCAATCCTCTCAAAAGGAGCTCCGACGTTATATTGCTTCATTTGGCCCCTGCTCTTCGTCTGTGGCCCTTTGGTAGCTGCCTTGCATTTGCGGCACCAAGCCTCTACATCTTGACGGCTATTTATCCAATAAAATCATTCCCGTACTTTAGCTAATGTCTTATTCATACCAAAATGTCCCCCGGACACTCCATCATGTATTTCCTGAAGTACTTTTGGGATCCGACAGCTGGGTATCACTAGACGCATGGTAACTTCCTTCCCATCTGGACTTTCCCATGCTCTCTTTAATAGTCCATCTACAACCTTAAGGGAGTCCTATTGTGCCCACAATGCCTTCAGCTCCACACTTTTGTCCGAAACGTCCTTCCATTCCGGTCGCGTTCCGTTTTCTTTTGCCCTTAATATAGGACCAATTACGGTGTCATCCAATTGTTCTCGTCTTAGAACTTCCTTTGTCCAATCGTCTGGAACATCTACCTGAACTGTGTTTACTATTACCGTGCCCTGTGCTTTTTCAACACGATAGCAGTGCTTACAGTCATCTTTGCACGGCCTTCTTGACAGAGCATCTGCATTCTTATGGGATTTTCCAGGTCGGTGTTCGATTGTGAGGTCATATTGCTGCAGTCTTTCTATCCAGCGAGCCAGTTGACCTTCTGGGGTTTTCAGCTGCAGTAGCCATTTTAATGCAGCATGGTCGGTCCTGATTTTGAAATGTTGGCCATAGAGGTACTTGTGAAAATGGTCCACGGACTTAACAATGGCCAATAGTTCCTTCCTTGTTACACAATAATTCCTCTCCGGTTTGGACAGTACCTTACTGAAATACTCGATTACTTTTTCCTCTCCATTTTGGACTTGAGATAGTACACATCCAATTGCGGAGTTGCTAGCATCCGTGTCAAGAATATAGAGGCCCTTTTGTTGGGGATATGCTAGCACAGGACTACTGCATAACGCTGCTTTCAGTTTCTTCCATGATATTTCACACTCCGGTGTCCACTGATATTTAACTTTTTCCTCCGTTAGCTGGTGTAGTGGCTTTGCTATATCCGCAAATCCTTCCACAAAACGTCTATAGTAAGTGCAGAGGCCAAGAAAGCTTTGTAATTTGTGTACATTTGAAGGTCTTGGCCAATCACACACGGCAGAGATCTTGTCCGGGTCTGTCTGTATTCCTTCCGAAGATACGACATGTCCAAGGAATTTCACTTCTTTTTTGAATAGTATACACTTCTTCGGATTCAACTTTAGATGTGCATTTCTGATTCTCCCAAATACTTCTTGAAGATTTTCCAAATGTTCCTTAAAGTTTCGTCCCATAACCATTACATCATCAAGATAAACTAAGCACGTCTTCCATGTTAGTCCTCGGAGTACAAATTCCATCAATCTTTCAAAAGTAGCTGGCGCATTGCAAAGTCCAAAAGGCATCACGGTGAATTGATATAGACCACTACCTGTTGAGAAGGCAGTCTTTTTCTTGTCGTCAGGGTGAAGTCCCACCTGCCAATACCCACTTCGAAGATCTAGAGTTGAAAACCATTGTGACCCTGCCAGCGTACTTAATGTATCGTCAATTCGTGGTAGTGGATAGCTGTCTTTCTTCGTAACATCATTCAGCTTCCGGTAGTCGACACAAAATCTCAAAGTCCCGTCCTTCTTGGCAACTAAAACTACCGGTGATGACCAGGGACTGGTTGATTCCTCAATTACTCCATCTTGTAGCATCTTTTGAACCATCGCACCAGCTTCTTCCTGTTTAGCTAGTGGCAACCTCCTAGGTGGTTGGCGGATGGCGGCTGAATCACCAGTGTCTATCCGATGCTGTACTATATCAGTTTTCGTGAGGATGTCTGTGTTTTTGGCAAATACCGCACTTTCTTTCTCCAAAAACTTGATTGCCTCTCTACGTTCATCCTCAGATAGGTGTTCAAACTGGGAACTCAACAAAGTCACAACTTCCCTGTCTACGCTGGTTGGCGAACATTTCTCCCCTTGTTCCTCGCACCTTGCTATCCACTGGACTGGTTCGTAGGATCCTATTGCCTCGCCTTCCTTGAAAGTCACTGAGTGGGAATTTAAATTAGCCACTCTAATTGGAATTTTGTCTTTTGTCCGGGTTAGAGTTCTTGCTAAGACTACGTTTTCGGTCTTAATTGAATCATCTTTTTCAACAAGGCCAACACGGTATCCACCAGAGTTTCCTTCCAGAATGGCCTCGATTATTTGTTCTGAACGGGCAGGAATCTTGATTGTCCGAGCCGTCAGTAGCCTCACCTTTAGAAATCGGTCATTTGCTGTTGACAAAATAAATTCTTCATTTCCAATCTTTAGAACTCGTTCTACCACGTCAAGTATAAATTGATCTTGTACTCCCATAACATCCAGCCCCAAAATGAAATCATCAGTGATGTCAGCCACAATAACCCTATGACTAAAGCACAGGCGTCCAAACTGCAGATCTAGGTCAACTTCTCCATGAACCCTTACTCTGTCTCCTGTGGCTGTTCGAACGACCAATCCATTTTGGCTTTTAACAACTTTTATTCCTGATGAAAATCCGGGTCGCACTATTGATGACGTGGCACCTGTGTCGATAGTGAAGATACATCTCGTTTCGTTTACATAACCATCCAACAGCAGACTACTCGGGACTCTTCTAATCTGGGAAACCCGTATCTCTCTGGGGGCACCGTGTTCACCAGCCAGCACAGCCCCCAAGGTGCTGGCTATCTTTAGTTTTCCTGCGGCTCTTCAGTCATTGCGGCATTTACTCGCTCAGGGCTCCGCTGCTGACAGTTTCGCTTAATATGCCCTGGTTTGCTGCACTTATAACAACGAATCACCTTCCTTGGCACTTTCCCCAGCCTTTTGTGTGCGTGATTTGAGCTGAGTCCTGTATACTTGGGCGAGGTGTTGGTCGCCATATCTTAGATCTAGTGCAGCTTCCAAAACTTTAAAATCCCGTTGCTGCGTCACTGGGATAGTCTGAAGCAACTCTGAGGCTTGGCCCCTTAATGCTAGCACCAATGCCATAGCTTTGTCTTCATTACTCCAATTGTTTGCGTATGCCGCTGCCTCAAATTGTCGTTTATAGGTTGACCAAGAAGTTTGACCATCAAAGGAAGGCGGTTGTTATCGAGGACCTGACGATAATACTAGCTGGCCTCCTTGCGCTCTTAACTGTCGCTTAAGTTGTTCTACCTCTCCCTTAACTACCTGAAATTTTCCTTCTATATCAGTAACTTTCCCTTCGACGCCCGTAACTTTTTGTTCGACACCAGTAACTTTTTCTTCGACGCCAGTAACTTTTTCTTCTACACCAGTAACTTTTTCTTCGACGTCAGTAACTTTTTCTTCGACGCCAGTAACTTTTCCTTTGACTTCAGATACTTCCTCTTCAACCTTATTTACTTTTCCTTTGACATCACATATTTCAGTCTTTATGTTGCCCATATCCTCTTTAATTTCACATTTGAGGTCTTCAGTTGCTGAAAGGATAACATCTTGTTGCCCCTGTATAATTTTTCTTAATTCTTCACGTTTCTCTTGTTCTTCTTTTTCTTCCTGACGTCGTCTTTTTTGTTCTTCTTTTTCTTTCTGACGTCGTCTTTCTTTTTCTTCTTGACGTTTCCTTTCTTTTTCTTCTTCGCGTCTCTCTTGTTCTTCTTTTTGGTCTAGCATCATTTTTCTAAATTGCTCAAACATGTCTTGCATTTGTTTTTCAGCAGCCATGCTTCTTGTTTCCATTCAAAAACTAACAAACAACACTAACAAGTCTTATTTAAAGTCTATATCTGGTATACGTCAAATATGTCCACAAAATTCAGAACAGAATGTTCTATAAATTTTCTCACGCTATCACAAATTAGTCTTGTCTACTGTCTATATCACTTTCCAGTTTGACTCACTTCACTATCTCCAGTGGTTTCCAAATAGAACACTATGGAACTTCGTCGAATTCTGTTGCAATTCCGCTTCTGACACCAATTGTTACGTGTTTACAGTCTTCAGTAAACACTCTGTGGGTTTAAATAACTTGCAACAAGAATTTTCACTAACCACTATTTTATTAATCACTAAAATTACACTAATAAATACTTAAAAATCACACAACTAATAATAACTTAATCTAATGAACTGTTTACTTCACTGAACTGAACTCTTCCTTATACTTCACTTAAACTGTACTGTTCCCCCATCTGCTGGATTCACCTCCTTATATACACCCATAGAAATGTGCCAGAACAGTATTCCACAATATTCTGGAACCCTACAGAGTTCTCTACTATGTGATAGATGACTGTTCGTCAATTGGCTCACAGATGGCGCCACCCCACCTACTGGCCATGAACACAATACAGGTTTCCCTTAATCACATCTTTCCTCGTTAGAGGGCAGCACATAACAATATTACACATTTATTGTGATTCTCCATCTTTAAAGCGTCTGGCGGAAGTTAGGGCCCGCGGAAAGCGTGTGACAATGATAAATGCTCGTTCTTAATAATATTGTGTACAACATATATGTTATATATATATATATATATATATATATATATATATATATATATATATATTGTGCTGTTCTACTTTTTATTGTACTTAATAATTTGCAGTACTAATCAAACCCTAACTTGCTTATTTCCAATAGATAAAAAAAAAAACTTTAAAACCAAAAGATCAAATTAAAATCTCTTAACTTTTGATCCGAAAGTATGTCAAAATATTTAATGGGCCGGCTAGCTTATCTTTCCCTTCAGGAGCAGGTTCAAATTCAGTTCCTATTTAAAATGAAATTTTTATTTAAGTAAAATTTTTAATCTGATATAAATAATTTATTTTCTTTGATATTTAGATAATTTAGCTTTATAACAGGTTCGACTAATAAGTACACTATTTAAATTTTAATATACGACCTTGTCCAAAATTAAACACACAAAAACCTTCCTTCTTCGTAGCTACACTCTTCTCTTTCCAAATCCAACAATTCTCCTTTCATTAATTCCTTATCGCGTCCTTATCTCCTCTGCAACTTCTATTCAGAATAACACCTCTACCTTCTTATTTACAGTCTATTTTTCTCTTCTTCGCTGATCTCCGCAATTTCTGACTTTCAATTCAATTTCAAAATTCTTAATCCTTGTTTATTATTTTTCTTTTCTTCGCTGATCTCCGCAATTTCTGACTTTCAATTCAATTTAAAAATTCTTAATCCTTGTTTATTATTTTTCTTCTTCACTCCCTAATTTTCACTTGTTCTTTTTTTCTTAAATTTGTTTTTCCAATTTTACAACCTCTCTTTTATCTGTTGTTTATTGTTCTATCTCACTAAATATCAAAGTATCCAAAATAAACAAAACAAAACACCATATGAATTTTGATTAATTTCATGCCAAACATAACCTAACTTAAACCTCCTTGTCTTTCTCCAGGAAAAGATTTACCAACTATAAAATAAAATTTCCTACTTAAAAGAAATGTCATAATGACTTAAATGTCAGAAATTATTTCAACAACAATAACTCAGGAAAACATTTACCAACTGTAAAAATAAAATTTACTACTTAAAAGAAATGTCATAATGACTTAAATGTCAGAAATTATTTCAACAATAACTTAATAACTACTAACATAGATGTCAGTATCAAACTTACTGTTGACATCAAATAAAAACTTTAAAACTATTAAAACAACTCTAAACAAGTATTAACATTCTAAAACACATATCTTTCGGATCTTTAGCTAATTTAAATAAATTTTGAAAACCATTTAAAGGAAATAAACAAATTCAAACCTTGATTCAGCAAATAACACAAACATGCAATCTTCGTAATCGTCCAATATGCAAATACATCGCATTTCCCTCCCCAAATTATAAGCTTTTACTTATGTAAAACTGTTTAATTTTATTCAATTATGCCGTATTTGCAAAATATTGTATTTATCATCAGTTTTGTTGTGTTTTCTTTGTGTGTTTTAATTTGTCAAATATTTCTTTGATCTGTCGTCAAAATATGTCGCATTGTCAGCTAAAATTTTTCTAGGAGTGCCTACAGTTTTAAAATATTTAGAAAGTATTCTACAAACCGTATTTGTATTACGTCTTTTTGTGGGATATACTTTTGTGAGTTTTTTGTAATGCGTTTTTTTAACAATAATTTGACTTAACTGGAATGCAATTAATAACTTTAATTATAATATTGTTAAATTTTATATCATTAAACTCGGGAAATCCGTTCGAATATGAACCCATGTCAACTTCCGCATACGTCTATCATAATGAGAATAAACATTTTGTTTGGACCTTGGATATTTTAAAATTAAAATTGACATATGTGGTAACTTCACCATTCATATACCTACTGAAATACACCCATAATGAGACATAAATATATTTTGATATTAGTTGTCAATTTCTCCAAAATCAGTGTCAAGATATTCATTGAAACTATAAAATGCTTTTTTTGTTAGGAAACTTATCATGATTGACTTGAATTTTTTCAACTCTAAATTTTTAATATGTTGGGGAAGCTCATTATAAAATAGTGGACTATAATAGTTGCAAGCATTTCGACTGTGCAACAATCTTGTACAATCAATACGTATATTGTTCCTTTGCCTAGTAGGATAGTTGTGAATTTCAGCCTGAATTGTATATGTATCTATATTGCTCTTTATGTGGACTAAGCACTCCAGTATGTATATGCAAGGTAAAGTAAGTATAGCATGTTCGATAAATTTTGATCTCACATCCTCTCTATAATCTAGTCCAGACAGTGCTCTAATTGCTTGTCTTTGAATTTTAAAGATTCTATGACTGTGGGGTGAATGTCCCCAGGATAATATACAATATTTTAGCACTGAGTGGAAAACCGAAAAATAGCATGTTTTTATTGCGTTTAGAGGTAGTAAGAAGTATAGTTTCCTTAATAAATATGTTTTTATTTAATTTCTTACTTATAAAATTTGCATGTTCATCCCACTTTAAGCCAGGGTCTAAATAGACTCCTAATAATTTTACATGCTCTAAGTTCAGGTACCCATGTAAGTTTCTATTAGTGAATAGCATTATGTTGGTCTTTGCATCATTTAATAATAGTTGGTTTGAGGAAAACCACTGAATTGCAAGGCGTCTATTTTCAGTCATATCAGTAAGGAGAGAATTTAAATTATGGTTTACATTTGTGGCGGTTGTGTCATCTGCAAAAAGCACGAACTCAGTACTGGGAATTGCAACGGGAAGATCATTTATATAAATAAGGAATAATATAGGTCCCAGAACTGAACCTTGCGGAACACCATGTTTTACAATTTGTCTCTCAGAGTACATTTGATTATAGTAGCAACTTTGCTGCCTGCCTTTCAAATAGGTATCCATTAGTTGGATGCTTTCCTTTTTAAACCCATATTGAGTGAGTTTACTTAAAAGCAATTGATGTGATATGCAGTCAAAGGCTTTGCTCAAGTCACAAAACATGGTACCGACATATTCCTTGTTTTCAAAGCCTTCGATGATTTTTTGTACCAGGGCCATAACAGCCTTTTCTGTAGACTTATGTTTACGAAATCCAAATTGTGTATTACTTAATAAATTGTTATTTTCAAAATAATCAATAATTTGGTTTTTTAGAAGGATTTCTAATACCTTAGATAATACACTTAGGAGTGTGATTGGCCTATAGTTCGTTAATTCATTTAAGTCTCCTGTTTTAAATATCGGTATAATTTTTGTTATTTTGAAAATATCTGGATAGGTGGATGTCATTATGATACTATTAAAAAGTTTTGTCAATGGTATGATTAATAAATTTTTGATGACTTTTAACATTTTATAATTTAGGCCAAATATATCAGTAGAGTTTTTATTTTTTAACTGATTAATAGCATCTCGTACCTCATTATAAGTTACCTCCCTAAAGTTAAATGAATGTTGACAATTTATGTTGTTTAATACTGACGCGTCTCCGCACGTATTACATTTTCATTTATCATTTATATTCATACTTATTTTCATATATGTTCCGGACCGTTTTATATAATTCATTATTTATTTATTTATTTATTTATTCCGCACTTAAAACTACATTTCCCTTGGTCCAAACAAAATATCTCTGCGCAATATAACATCAAATGCTGAGGGCAGGCATAATGACCAACTCGTCTTCATTGCCATTGCTCTCAAATTTCAAATTACAACGATCTTTATTTACATTACCCTTTACTACGTCATTACATATTATTTCAAATTTATATCCACGCTTATTTATCACTAGTATATTTTTCATTATATCCCACAAATCCAAATTATCTTTGTTAATAGATCCGTGTTTGTATATAGTGTATAATTCCGTATAAAATTCCCTATTCATGTCCCATTCCGTATCTTTCTTATTGCTCCTGTTCCAATTATTTCCAATGCAAAATTTCTTCCTCGTCTTGAAGTTTTTGTGTTTTCTTTTTCCAAATATTTTGAGTTTACTTTCATCTACTATCAACTTGTGTACATAACTTTCAGCTATTCTCGATTTGTAATTTGTTATCGACATATAATTTTGTAACAATTTTCTTACTAGATTTTCATATTTAGTAGGACAATTTATCTCCAACCTTTTAGGCATTTTATAATTATTCATTTCACATGTAGGCTTATATTTTTCATCATTTAAATTATTATTATTACAATTACCTATATAACCCACTATGTTTAACTCGTTTTTATTAAATATTTTTACCGCAGTACCTTTTAAAACTAGGAACTTTTCCCCAAAATCTATTTTTGCCTTAAGTCGTGATAAAATATCTTCACCAATTATGACATCAAAACTCAAATTGTCAACAATTACAAACTCGCCTCTAAAATGTATCTCTTTTACTTCAAAATCTAAATTTATAATTTTATTGCATTCTGTGAATTTCTTACCATTTGCATTTAATAATTTAATTTTTGAAATCTTAGTACAATTTTTTTGATATAACTCTTTTTTACTATCTATTATCTTTCCATTTATTAAACTGACTTCTGATCCCGTATTAATCAATGCTTTTAAATTTATTTCATTAACTTTAATGTTGATGATTGGTAAATTACTAATTCTATTATTATCTAAATTTGATTCATTCTCAATACCTATAAATTCTCGCATATGTCCGTATGTCGTCATCTCAATTAAAACTTCCCTATCTAAAAATTTTCCCTTGGAAAATGTGAATTTACCTCTGCTATCGTCTTAATTTTATTCATGTCATTCTGTTGATCAGATCTGACATTTGCATTGTTTATCTGTGCATATCTTACTGAATCACGTTTAGTATCATGCCTATTCTGTTCTTTATCATAATTATCATTACCGTTGTACCTCCTATTTTCGACATAATCTCTACCTTTATTTTGATTATTAAAATTTCTACTGTCATAATTTTTTTGATAATTATTATTATACCCATTTTGTTGTCTATTTGCATAATAATTTTGTCTGTTGAAATTTTGGTCATTACCATCTGTTTGGTTGTATGTTTTTCTATTAAATGCTTTATAATTTTTATTCCATCCCATATGTAGATCATCGATCACTCTCAAGTACTCATTCAAACCATCTAATGTCGTAATGCGTTGTGTAATGATTACTTGGTGGATGTCATCAGAAAAATGTCTTGCTAGATATTTAATCATTTCATTTTCTGTCAAATTTGGCTCTAAGAATTTAATATTATACATTTTACGCATGACATAATTTTCCCTAGACATACCACTATTTTCTGAATATTTTCCATTAAATAAATTGAAACGAATTTTTTCCTGACAATGTTCAGACCAATACTTTTTTAATAATAACGTTTCAAATTCTTCTAAAGTTTCAAATTCAGATTCTACAATTTGATACCAAATTTCGGCTTCACCTTTTAATGAATTTTGAATTTCATAATTTAAATTTATAGATTTTAGATATTGCCTTAAACGTTCTAAAAATATTTTTGGGTGGATTCTGGAATCACCATAGAATTGATTTACCAGTGTTTGATGTTGTGTAGCACATGTGTTAAATATAGGTGTGTATGTGTCCTTCAATATCTTCGTATTCTGTTCGATCTTACCATCCTGTTCTTTTAATTGTGTTTTGATTATATCTTCTTGCTTTTTCATGCGTATATCTATTTCATTCATACCATCTACTATAACATGTTCAACTTCTACTCTTACTTCTTTTTTAAATTCACTTATCTCTTCATAAACCTTTTCTACCTTTTCTTCTACTTTCTTAATTTTCTCGTCCACTTTATTGTGTAACTCTACTATACTCGTTTCCAATTTCCTATTGTTCTCATCCATTTTTTTGTTCATATTTTGTTTGCTTTCTTCAAATTTATTGTCCATTTTGTTGTTGATTTCATCAAATTTATTATTCATGTCTTGTTTGCTTTCTTCAAATTTATTATTCATGTCTTGTTTGTTTTCGTCCATTTTTTTGTTATTTTCATCAAATTTATTATTTATGTCTTGTTTGCTTTCTTCAAATTTGCTATTCATGTCTTGTTTGTTTTCGTCCATTTTTTTGTTATTTTCATCAAATTTATTACTCATATCTTGTTTGCTTTCTTCAAATTTGTTCGCTATCATGTTCATTAATTGTATAAATTTATCATCATTTTGTGTTTGTTGGGATGTATCACCTTGTCGAGAAGTTTCTGGTGTTTGATTTTGATTCTCCATTTTTGTTTGTTTTCCTGATCTTAATTTCATACAAATACCACACAATTAAGAATTAATACTTTATATACCCTTAATAAATGAAATTGTTATTGAATTTTAAAACTATGTACCACAATCAACAGTTCACAAACTTTCACCAAGACTGCACACTTTATCAAATCGACAATTTTACAATCGCCCCACGTTGGGCGCCAGATGTGCTGTTCTACTTTTTATTGTACTTAATAATTTGCAGTACTAATCAAACCGTAACTTGCTTATTTCCAATAGATAAAAAAAAAAAAAACTTTAAAACCAAAAGATCAAATTAAAATCTCTTACCTTGTGATCCGAAAGTATGTCAAAATATTTAATGGGCCGGCTAGCTTATCTTTCCCTTCAGGAGCAGGTTCAAATTCAGTTCCTATTTAAAATGAAATTTTTATTTAAGTAAAATTTTTAATCTGATATAAATAATTTATTTTCTTTGATATTTAGATAATTTAGCTTTATAACAGGTTCGAAAGTCTAATAAGTACACTATTTAAATTTTAATATACGACCTTGTCCAAAATTAAACACACAAAAACCTTCCTTCTTCGTAGCTACACTCTTCTCTTTCCAAATCCAACAATTCTCCTTTCATTAATTCCTTATCTCGTCCTTATCTCCTCTGCAACTTCTATTCAGAATAACACCTCTACCTTCTTATTTACAGTCTATTTTTCTCTTCTTCGCTGATCTCCGCAATTTCTGACTTTCAATTCAATTTCAAAATTCTTAATCCTTGTTTATTATTTTTCTTTTCTTCGCTGATCTCCGCAATTTCTGACTTTCAATTCAATTTAAAAATTCTTAATCCTTGTTTATTATTTTTCTTCTTCACTTGTTCTTTTTTTCTTAAATTTGTTTTTCCAATTTTACAACCTCTCTTTTATCTGTTGTTTATTGTTCTATCTCACTAAATATCAAAGTATCCAAAATAAACAAAACAAAACACCATATGAATTTTGATTAATTTCATGCCAAACATAACCTAACTTAAACCTCCTTGTCTTTCTCCAGGAAAAGATTTACCAACTATAAAATAAAATTTCCTACTTAAAAGAAATGTCATAATGACTTAAATGTCAGAAATTATTTCAACAACAATAACTCAGGAAAACATTTACCAACTGTAAAAATAAAATTTACTACTTAAAAGAAATGTCATAATGACTTAAATGTCAGAAATTATTTCAACAATAACTTAATAACTACTAACATAGATGTCAGTATCAAACTTACTGTTGACATCAAATAAAAACTTTAAAACTATTAAAACAACTCTAAACAAGTATTAACATTCTAAAACACATATCTTTCGGATCTTTAGCTAATTTAAATAAATTTTGAAAACCATTTAAAGGAAATAAACAAATTCAAACCTTGATTCAGCAAATAACACAAACATGCAATCTTCGTAATCGTCCAATATGCAAATACATCGCAATATATATATATATATATATATAAAAAAAAACCAGCTATGCTACTTTAACGTTGAAGTAATTACGCATGCGTTTTTACCTACATATTACACATTTAGCTTGATAATCTTAGTTCTGCTGAAATGACGTAGGTCTCTGGGGTCTCTGAAATCTTACTCTATAAAAAAATGTTCGTATTAGTTATTTCATTTGCTAATTGAGCCGAAATTACATCTGGAACAAAATGTAAAAAAAAATATATGCAAAAGACGTGATTCGAACAATTCAATTCAATTCAATTCAAAACAACTTTATTAAAATTAATATACAGTAAATGTGCCTCCCCAGAGCCCATCGGGACCGACCCTGCGACCACTGCGTTAACGCGGTGGTGTATCGCAAAGTCGGGCCGAGGCGGGACTGGTTTGGCTAGGTAAAAATGGAAACGATAAAAACTCAAACTCCTTTTACAAAAGTAAATAAAATTAAGTGCTGTGACAAAAAATGCTTAAGAAAGAAAGCTTAACTTAAAACTGGTTAAAACGATCACTTGGCTTTCGCCGTTCGTGCACTTCACTGAATTTAATTTGGGCACTGACGCTGACTCCGTAACTTGCACGGGGTGCCATCCGCGAATTGCTCCAACTACGGGTTGCGCAAAGCAGGCCTAAACTGGGATTCTAAAAATTTTGATTGTTCTGATATAAAATTTGGATTCTGTTACGAGTTTAATGAAGGAAGGATGAATTTACAGACAAAAATGTACAAACAGAAACGAAGAACAAACAAACGCGACACACACAAAAATACACAAAAACAAAAGAAGAGGGGGACAGGAAAGAATGAAAGTGGATGATTCGAACCGCCAACCTCGCGTTTGACAATCCGGCAACTAAACCACTACGCCACGGACGGCTGTCTATAAAACTTCATAATTTTTGCTATATGAACGTAATAGTAATTATCTGTAAAAGGGCCCCGCTTTCAAGCTGGCAAATACGCAATACGGTTTTACTTATATATTACACATTTACTGTGAAAATCTCTGCTTTGCTAAAATGACGTAGGTCTGGGGGCTCTGGGATCTTACTCTACTAGATAAATTTTAAAATATTAACAACATAGATGCATGCTTATGTGCTAACTGGTACATAGTAAATGTTAAATTTCCAAAATCTGAAATATTTTGTGATTTTAGGCTCATATAATTTAGATGGTATAAAATCAGTTCAGTGGGGGAAGGAACATGAAAGTGATGGAATAAAGGTTTTAGAAGAAAGCCTTAATAAGAAGGTAGATCGTACTGGATTTTGGATTCATGAATGTGGTATTTTGGGAGCCTCGCCTGATGGACTAATAAATAGTAATACCATCGTAGAAATAAAATGTCCTTTTAAATATAGAGAAAAATATGTTTATGAGGGATTAAAAGAAGAAAAAAACTACATTATTGCGTATAATGAAGATGGAGGCATCACAGTTAACAAAAAACATAATTATTATGATCAAATACAGGTTATGCTTTTTGTTACAAACAGACAATTATGCCAATTAGTAATTTGGACTCCATCTGAAGTTATAATTCAAGAAGTTGAAAAAGATGATAGCTGGGCAAGAAATATTGAAATACTAAAAAAAATTTATTTGGACCAATACATTTCACATTTATTAGGTGTAGAAATGTAAATATAATTGTAGTAGAAAAAATTCTATGTATTTTATAGGAATGAAATAAATGTTTTAAATTATATTTAAAAATTGATTTTATTAAAAAAGTTAAGTTTTTTTTTACATACAAAGAGAATAAAAACATTATAACATTGATTGGGCATTTACAATCGCTCATGAATGCTACCACTCTTTAACATTACAAAATAGCTACTTATATAACCAGTTGGGAAGGCAAGCTGGGCAAAGGCATCTAAACTTTTACATGCTCTAATTTCATCATTGGTCATAGGGCTCATCGAAATAATAAATAATCCATCACCACACTTTTAGAAATCTTTGGGATATCATCTAAAGATGCTGTCAAATCTGCCACTTTTAAACTTTATATGGATCAACGCCATTAAAGGTAAATTTATAAACTAGCCGCAGCGGTTACAGTTGCAGTTGCCGCACCTGTAGTGTTTATGAAGAATACGAAACGAATGTTTCCATTTATAAAGTCCGCTGCCGCTGCGGTTGCAGTTCATATTCCGCAGGTAGATAACCAACTTTTATCTTGAACGGCAACCGCTGCGGAATTACCAGTGGATAGCCAATGAAATTGTAGTTTTCAACCCGTTCGACGTCAACAGCAGCAAGAGTTTATAAATGACGAATTTTCGTGAACTGCAACTGATACTGCTGCGGCAACTCCAACTGCAACCTCAACTGCAGCGGAATAGTTTATAAATCGAACTTAATATACTCTAACTTAAAAATATAATTTGGTGATTCCTGAAATGAAGTGTATAGATCAAATTTCAATGAATTTAACAATCCTAATTGCTAAAATTAACTCATTTCGAAAATAAAAACCTGTTGACAGTACGGAAAAAAAAAGTCGGTTAAAAAACACAAAATTAAAGTCAGTTCAACAAATCACCAAACGTATTAGTAAAAGGAAACATTAACTGTTAATTTTACACAAAAAAAGCTCAGAAATTCTTTAAAATTGGGGATAACTAAATGACCGTAAATGTCGCAAAAACTTATCTATCCACTGAACTGAAGTTGCAGCTCGGTTGTGACGTCAGCTGATACTACCTCATTGGCTGTCAGCTTTGAGGTTAAGACGCGTTTTCTAAAAGAACCACGGTCTTATGCTTCTCTCTTTCTATTCTACTAGTGACACGCATGCGTAGAAATGGCGATGGAGAAAATATTTTTTTATTTATTCCCAGTAGAAAAAATTGGTTACCAGATGTAAGAAAAATATAATCTAACTTTACTTTGATATCAGTAAGTAAGTTTCAATAGTTAAATGTGGAAAATAACATGGCAATGCTTATTTACATTTAAAAGTAATTTATTTTGACCCTTAAAGTACATGTACAGAAGGCATACTTAAAAAACGGCATGGACAGTAAATCAAATTAACCGCCTAGTGACTGACGTCACGACTATCCTGGTCCTAGGTCAAGACTCGAACGTACTCAATCTTGCTTATCTGAGGTCCAGAGCTCAGACAAACAAACATATATAGACAAGTAACAGTAAACCCATCAGCACAGACTTTATTTGTAATACACATATACAAACCATTATGGGTGAGAATGGCGTGGCATGAGAGGATTTGCCCGTTCCACCAGTGGCGTAGGTGTTAAAAGGGGCTCATATCGAAGATATTATTTTCATTTGTAATTTATGAAATATTGACGTGAATTTAATTCAATTGATATTATTTTTGCCTTAAATACTGTTTCCAAATATGCAAGACATAAAATTCATAGGTTCATCTTTTATTATATTTTTTTGCCATCAGGAACAACAGGATTTTTTATAATTTGAATGCAAAATTTTGTCAATACATTATCAATAGGTTTAAGAAAGTTATAACTTTCATGCCTTAACTTGACTTATTTGGATTACCGGAGTTTAGCATTAGCTATTTCACCACTCAACCAGAGCACATACACAACAACCATTCCCTACTACATTGCCATCTGCCATAGCTGAGACCCAAACTCAGGAGTGGTTCTACTACTACCAACTCGATAACACATGAAAAAACGCCACTAAATATCCCATGCCCTAGCCATGATTTGAACGTAGCCTTAGTCTTCAGCCTAAGGTTGCGCCGACAATAAGAAACTACAGTTTAAAACGAAGAACTCCAAGAATCCCGTATTTTTTTAATTAGACGTAAGGGACTAATATTCACCAATTGTCAGCGTTAGTTTTTTAAATCTATACAGTTATTGGTTTTCTACCCACAGAGGTTAAGTAACCACTATTATTACTGTTAGCCCACTATAGCAATTATGGGTTATTAACAGTGGATAAAAAGCTAGATATATAATAAAATAAAAACAAATTCTTTGGAAGTTTCATATAAACATAAATGAAAATATTTAATAAATTAAGGTATTGCAGCAGCTGTTGTCATGTACGGATGAAGGGTATATACATAAAGAAAACATATTGTGTATAATAAAGAATTTATTGATGTCGAAATAAAATTGCTTTTGTAAACAAACTTCTTACATTTTTCTCATCATTTTTCTTCTCACATTCATAATGTAATCTTATATTAAAATAAATTTTCAAAATGAATTTTACCAACAATATACCATGGTTATCAAATAACTCTCCATCAAATATGTGATTACCGAATACATCATAAATACAAAATGGTATACTTTCACATGTTTTTGTAACTAATATATTATTAATATTTCTTTTTTTATACCTGGTACTTAAAAAATTATCAGTTTTATTGAAAAACCTAAAAGATTTTTCAGCATTCTGACAGACCACATTGACCCAGTTTGATGCATTGACTAAATTACCAAATTTTTTTCTAATTTGTAATTGGGAGGGAGCAACGTCGCCCTCCAAAATTTCCAAACATTTTATGCAAGAAATTTTTTTTTTCACAGATCTAACTACAAATCCTGATATATATCCTACAATATCTACGATGTAGTCTGACAAATATAACGAGGAATAAGTTATATAATCATGGTCATTCATAATAATATTGGAAATATCTTCAGTATCATAAGTTATATAATCGTGGTCGCTCATAATATTGGAAACAACTTCAGTATCATCTTCATCGGTATTCTGAGATATCATCAGGGTATTTCTAGAGGTACATTGTAACATTGATGTGCTATCTAATGCCACTGCATTAGCAGTGCTTGCTCCTTTTATTTCAGCATGAACTAACAACTTTTTATAAGTAGCTTGAAACTGTCTAGGTGTTGGGTTATTATTGAAACCACCTTTTCTCCTGACAATACTAAAAAATATTTCCAAATGATCCTGACTAATTTTGTAAGTCAGAACATATTTTAGTAAAGACTTATCACATTCCACATAGGTAGAATAAAAACTTTTCAAACTTTCAGCACAAACTAAAAATCCGAGAAAACCCGTGTGCCTCACACTTTCTAAAATTGGTGTTCCGTTAAGACATAACGATTTTATATATGTAACAGCTTTTTCTATGAAATCGAAAAAAGTTTTCTTAGTGGCTGGTGACAAAGGTTTTTGAAATGAAAATTTTGCAAATCTGCTTCTGCTATTTAAAATGTCAAAAATCCTGAGAAAATTTGCCGTTCCTTCAGCTCCAATGAAATCTTCATGTTTCAAGTCATTGCATAAAAATAGAAGTGCATCAGAGACACTTTTGCTCAGGGTTTGTGTAGCAAGCTTCACTCTCATTTTTTCACGGACCCATTGGAGATGTCTCTTCTTAAATTTCGTAGCTGCATGAAGTCCCTCGTTTTCCTGAAGGTTCACCAAATTTTCCAAATATTGCCATTTGATGGTTTTATCCTTCACTGTTAAAACCTTTTGGCTTCCCAAACAATTCCTAACTAATTTCACCATATGACACGGATCCAAGAACACAAATACTTTCTGTTGAGTGATGGGATGCAAAAAATAGGATTTTATTGCCTCTGCATTGTGCAGTGATGCACCTAAATGACAGCACATGCTCATATTTGTTGCAGTGCCATCAAAAGTAATGGGTTACAATAAGATCAGATTGATGTACAAACTCTAAACATTTCCGTACTAAGTTTGCCCTTTCTGTGGCACATAATCCATCCAGTAAGAAATAACCCACAGGTATTTTCCAGTGGCCATTAATGGCTACCAGCATATATACTAGTGCCTCCTTAGTCATTGGAATGTCATCTGAATTTATACCAGTTCCTATATCAATATATCCCACTGTTTTGTCTCCAGTCCACTCAACACATTTTCGGATAGCTATTTCGTCCATAACAAGGTTACAAATCACCTTCATTCCTCTATTTTTTGCTTCCTCAACTTTCATATTCAGTGCATGGATGGCTTCTACTGTGAAACCTGGAGCTCCGTCTATTGACTGGTACCATTTGGTTATTGTACTGGGGCGGGGAAGAGATTTATTAAACTCCTCTTGGAGAAAATTGTACGCTTTCGGAGAATAGAAGTTCAATGTCAAGGCAAACGATCTCAGTTGGGGATCATACTTTTGCCGGGATGGACCTTTCAATACTCTGCAACAAATTTCCAGCAGCACCAGGAAGTGAAGCCTGTTGAAATAACATCAACATTAAAATCATAATAATTGTAAATACTATAATATACAACATTCAATAAGAATTCAACCTTTGACATACACTTAAAAATTATAAGTACCCTCAGGGAAATGTTTTTTTGTATGATTAGAATAAGTGTTAGCAATTCCAGAAAAAATAACTGGCTCTGCGAAACAGAAGTACCAGTTGAACAGAAAGTAATAATTTACGTTAAACGCAAAACATGGATTCCAGTCATATAAAGTACTAATTCGTTTCCATTGTAAAGAAAGCAAGGCAAGGTTTCCCATATCTTGCAGTAATTTTTCATGTACAGGGGTCAGAAAGAAGAAAAAACAGGGATTGGTAAAAGCTCTTGCCAATCCCTAATAGCCATTTCCCAATCTTGGCCGGTAAAACGTTAATTTATGACAGAGAAATTCTTATAAACTGTATTTTTTTTTTATCGGTTGTAAAATGCTAAATGAAAAATTAAATAAACTGAGGGTTCCCCTACATCATACAATTTGTACATTATTTTTAAGCAGTAGGTAAACTACACCTATAATCGGGTACAGTTTAACTGGGCAGTCAAAACATGCAACAAAAACTTTACGACCTGTCATCAAACAAGCCGACGCACATTAAAAACCTATAAAAATAAGTGATTCAATTTGCAGGTGAGATAGTACAGAGTAACAGTATTTTTTTTAATGAGGTCGTAAAGTTTTTGTTACATTTTTTGTCTGCCCAGTAAAACTATACCCGACTATACCACCCCCTTAGTGCTTAAATAGCTATTGTTGCTCCAGTGCACTTTGTCACCTTGGGGCCAAAAATGATATTTATGATTGGTCGTGTAAAAAAGTAATCATTATTTGAAATTTTTCTTATCTCTTATTTTTGAGAACAAAATTTAATTTTCAACTGTTTTTTATTATTATTAATATCTTTTCCCCAATTTTTTCATACAGGATAATTTCTCCAAACGTGAAAATGTATAACTAAGAAACTTTTCTTACCTTGATAGTATTTTCTGCATTTTCAGTGATAAGTCGCTGTTCCCTCAAATACTTCATCAATGAATTCATATTGAAAATTTTCGATTTCAACCTCCTTCTTGATTGCTGCAGATTAACAATTTTTTTCCTCAGTGTGGAGACTGTAGATTTTATGATAGACCAACTTTTTTTGGCTGTTCTTGGATTCATTACATCTCTCAACTTAATATCACCGTAATATCTCAAAGACGGGATAATCTAAAAAAACAATTAAAACGTATAACTGCATTTACTCATAAATAACAAGTCCCTTATAAAACTATATTCAAAACATGCCCTGGTTTCAATGTTTTGTCAGCTTTTGCATTTTTCTAAAGCGCGATAACAGTTCAGATCAGAAAGTTCAATTCAGTAAGCAGATAATGTTAATTATGTATCATTTACAAATAAAAAAGACTTATTTTTGAAGCAATCTTCATAGTTATAAAATAATTTTCCTTACCTCCTTGAACTCGATGAAAATACTTTCTTCATGGAAGTATTACAAGTGTACGATGATAGCTCTTCTCTTTCAGGAGCAGTTTCAGTGGTTGAAGATTCAAAATTTACGTCAACCTCTTTTACAGCATCTGTCGAAGATGAGGAAGATTTCTCACAATCCTGTGGCTCTTGAATCAATACTTTTTTCCTAAAATTATAAAAATAATTCATAGAAGTTCGATGAAATTTGAAAATTAATTAATATTAAAAAATTTGATGAATGACATTTATTTATATTTTTAACCAACCTTTTTGGTGCGGGTTTTTCCTCTGATGAAGAGTCTGACACTGCAATTTCACTTGCAGTTTCTGTGTGTCCTGACGAAGAAAAGGATGCAAGGTTTTCTTTATCAGAGTTAGAACTTTCTCTATTTTCTTCCAGCAGAGGTAATTCAACATCAACTTCAGGAAAATTTCGAATGTTCACAGAATCTTGCAGAATATTTGTCCTAAAAAAGATTACATGAATTAGTAAGTGCTATCTTCAGATAAAGACTATTCCACGTTCTGTACAGAATATCCAGCGGAGGACTGCGAAATCTGACAAAAAACTTCTTTGCCTAACGCAGTATTACAATATTATTATTAAATTATTAGTTTCTGGATATTTATAAATTATTATTTACATCCACTTACATCTGTAGCATTGCCAATATTGTACAATAAAAGCCACAAAATTGGCATCTGTTCATTTTCTCCAGGTTTTGCAGTACAGAGTAAATATAGGTATCAGTCACAAACAGTTAAGTAAACAGCAATAGAAGGGCCTTTATTTTTGTTGCTTGCTTACCTTTGTCGTGAAGGTCCCGGTTCAAGGTAGCTCTTTGAGGAACTGCTCCTTTTTTCAAACACCTTTTGCCAGAAGGAGTGGTATAAAAATCTTCAGGTGAGAAATTAATCGCACAAATATAAGTGTAAACACTCAAATCACATGCACTATGAATATCAATACCCATAATACTTAACCACTTTCGTTTTGTTTGAAAATCCTTAGGAACCCTGTTAAAAGCAGAGCAATATTATTATTTTTTTTTTTTATTAGCCGTTACTCGAGTCCGAGTATAAAAATGTTACAGTCGATAAATTGTGTACAATAAAAAACAAGTAAAAGGTGTAGTCTATTGTAATTCCCATTCATCTACGGTGCACACGACTATGGCTATAGAGGCCAATTGGGGAGAGCACATATCGACGGCAGTCAGGACAAACATAGACCTGGTTAGGTCTTGGATTCGGCCTTCTTGCAGCAACATTTCCTTGATAGCTGGCCACAACCCCTCGCCATTCAGTTCTGTCCGCTGCAAGTTGTTCCCATTGCTCGTCTGCAATACCGCAGGATTTTAGATTTTCATGGAGAGCGTCTTTGAACCTCTTTCGTTGACCGCCACGCCTTCTTCTACCACTTAGCAATTCACCATAAAGTGTACATTTAGGAAGGCGGTTATCATGCATACGATGAACGTGACCTGCTCATCTTAGGCATGCTCTTGAAATAAGCACCTCAATTGGAAGGCTGTTTGCTCTCCTGAGTACTTCCACGTTTCATATGTGATGGAACCAACGGATTTTCATCATACTTCTGAGGTGTCTTTGCTGAAAACGTTCTAATTCTTTCACATGACGACGGTAAGTGACCCAGCTTTCACATCCATATAGCAGTGTTGGAATGACAACTGCTCTGTAGACAGCCATTTTCGTTGACAGAGCAAGGTCGTGGTTGTCAAATACTCTCTCTCTAAGTCCCCAGAGTGCTCTAGATGCAGCGTTAATTCTATTGCGAATCTCGCTGTCCATGTTTGCTTTGTCATTAACAACGTTGCTTAAGTAATTGAACTGATCCCCCACTTCAAGAGAATTTCCGTTAAGTGTAATGTCTATTTGGTTCACTTGATGAGGAGTTGACATAATCTTAGTCTTTCCAATGTTGATTTTAAGTCCCAAGGAATCATAGCTCTGGGCATACACATCTAAAAGTTCTTGAAGCTCTTCCGGCGTAGAGGCTAAAAGTGCACGGTCATCCACATACTGGAGATCACAAATGAATCGTGTGTGTGTCTTCGTGAAAGCTCTAAAGCGCCCTATGTTAAAGAGACCGCCATCAAAACGGTATCTGAGACCTATTCCTCTGACTGTCAGTTTGTTGTCAACAATAATTGTTAGAGCAGTGGTAAACAAATTAAAGAGTAGGGGTGCCAGGACACATCCCTGCCTAACTCCAGTGAGGGTTTGGAAAGGTTCGGTTGCCTCATTATTATACATAACCTGGGCGTTGTTGTTTGTATGTAGACTGCGACATACTTCCACAAATTTTCTAGGGATACCTAAGCGGAACATAATTTTCCAGAGCACTTCCCTGTCCACCGAGTCAAACGCCTTGGTTAAATCAATGAAGGCCATGTGAATTTCTCCTTGATGTTCGAGTGCTTTTTCTTGAAGCTGTTTAAGTGTGAAGATTAAATCCGATGTGCCTCGGTTTGGTCTAAAGCCACTCTGTGTTTCAGGAAGTAACTTTTCCATAACAGGTGTTAGCCTATTTGCCATCGCTTTAGTGAGTATCTTCCCTCCAACAGCCAGGAGAGCTATACCCCTTTAATTTCCACAGTCCGCAGCGCTCCCTTTATTTTTGAAGAGGTTGATTAAAAGTGTATCACGAAACTCCTGCGGAGCTTGACCACTTTCCCACACGACATCAAACAGTTTTTTGAGGTAGGGTATGAGCTCTGACGACATAGCTTTAACGATCTCAGCTGGGAGTGAGTCGGCGCCGGGAGATTTGTTATTTTTTGGCTGCCCAATGGCGGTTAAGATCTCTTCCGTTGTTAGTGGCTTATCTAAGTCTTCGAAGGTGTCGTATTGAGGGATAAGATTTATAATATCGTGATCGGCTTGACTTTGCTGGTTAAGAATGTTAGAGTAGTGTTCTTTCCATCGGGCTCTTATTTCCTGGTCTTCTTTGAGGAGATTTCCATTTAAATCTTTAATAGGGCACATATTTTTCCGACTGGGGCCGTACACTGCTTTTACTCCTTGAAAGAAATTCCTGTAGACGTGTGAATCGGCGTACCTTTGAATTTCTCTGGCCTTGCTTGCCCACCACTCGTTCTTTGTTCTTCTGATTTCGCGTTGCGTTTCATACTTAGATTGGGTAAAAGCTTCTGCTTTTGATGAGTCGTTGGGGTGGTTGATAGCGTTTTGGAAGGCAGTATGTTTGCGGTCAAGAAGTTCTTATATAAAAGCTTCATTATCATTGAACCAGTCCTCCTGTTTTTTACTTGCTGCAGTGGCAAGAATTTCCTCACTAGCACTTTTTAAACTGTCTTTAATTTGTGTCCAGGTAGCAGCGACATCTACAGAATTGGTTTCTTCTAGTGAAAATGGTGTTTGTTATAATTAGATCATGTTCGGCGCATTTAGTTAGGAGTAGTTGACCGTTAGCATTCATGTTGCCCAAACCGTTCTTGCCTATGATGCCTGGCCAGGTGTCTGCATCTCTCCCTACTCTAGCGTTAAAATCGCCAAGAATAACGAGTCGTTCCGTTTTAGGTATTCTACAGAGGGTTTCTTCCAGCTGTTGATAGAAGCTTTCCTTGGTTTCGTGACTTGCATCCAGAGTGGGAGCGTAGGCGCTTATTAGATTTACAGCGTTGCCATCTGATAGCTCATAGCGTAGCAGCATTAGACGCTCGGATAGGCCTTGTGGTACTTGTGTTAAGTTGGATACAAGTTGATTCCGAACTGCAAATCCTACTCCATGTTGTCTTCTTGAATTGGTGGGAAGACCTTTCCAATAGAAGGTGTAGTACTTTTCTGTGAGAGAGCCTTCTTCCAAAAATGGAGTTTCGCTGAGAGCTGCAACGTCAACATTGAGTCCTTTCAGGCCGATCGGTGCGAGTGCTGTCGTTCAAAGTACGAACATTCCAAGCGCCGTAGATGAAAGAATTAGTTTTGTTGGATTTAACTTGTCGGTGTTTTTTCAACATTCGATGAGGTGTCCCTGTGAGCACCCTCCCCCGGAGATCCGATCGGGAGGGTATTTTACCTCCGGATGATTTTGTCCCACTTGAACGCTCCATCATTTTTTTAAAGCCTTAATCGACTGAAAACGAAGCTGCATTTGAAGTTTTAGCTGGAGCAGGTATGCAACTGACCAGCTCGGTTGCGGAAGGCGAGTGGTGTGGTCCCATGGCACAGAAGGAGACTGCGACGATGGGGTAACCAAACGATTCCAAAAGCAACCTTTGTGTGCGGTGGGTTATTTTTACCGCACTCTTCGTGAGAATGTGGATGTGCTCACGGCAAAAGGTAAGGGTTATTCCGCCCTTACTCGGTCGTTAGAGCCTCGTTAGTGAAAACAGGGTGCACCAAGTTCAAATTGAACTCCTCGCGAAGGTGAGCGCTAACAATTGAGTAGGAGAGGCTATAACTTGCGCTTCACTACCCCATTACACCCCCAGAGCAATATTATAATCATTTCAGAGTTCGCAGGAAAAAAACCACTTAAACTACGCTCATGTGAATTGTTTACTTACTGATGTAATGACAGAGCATCTCCTACGACGTACTTTCTCTTACAAATAAAGCACTCTCTAGTCATATTGCAGTTGATTAAAGACACGAAAAATAAAAAAATCAAGATACACAACACTAAAATCACAGAAAACCACAGCTAAAGCTTCAGATTAGACGGCTAAAACCAAACGAAAACAATGGCGGCCGTTGACATTTCAGAGTTCGCAGGTTTCAACCAAGGTTTGTAAAGTAAGATCTTACTTTACACACCTTGGGTTTCAACCCCTCCAAAATAACAAGAACCAATGAGAGCGAACGACTTGGTAAACATTTTTCAGATTAATAAATATTACATTTAGTCCGGGATGTCGTTTATCTATATATCTTGACACTCTGGCTTTCTAAACGCACCCCTTAATTACTTAACAGATTAGATAGATCGGTTTATTTTCAAGTTCTTGGAGCCCTGCATTTTTTAAGACAAGAATGCCGATTGGCTGATGAAAGTTGGAAACTCAGTTATGCACCAATCACAGTAATAATTTTGAAACCTCTGGCTCCAAGCACTTGAAAAGAAAGTGGTCATAGTGACCTTGTCCTAAAAACAAATATTCTTTGACAGAACTTCTCAAATGTCAATAAAATAATGATTTGGAATTTTAACCAACAAAACATTTTGTAGCAAATTGATGTAAATTAAAAAACATGGCATTATTATTTCTAGAAGAAGATCCTTGGTAAAGAACAAAACTAGTATATCGTTAATTTTACAAATTCAAATTTTAGGTTACTGGAATATGAATCATGTGAAAAATTGTATCGTGATATAATGGAACAACTTACTTTTAGACAAAAACATCCGAGGACAAGTGATAAATATTCTCAGTTATCAGCTTCTATTCGCCTACGTTTAAAACAATTCAATAATGAAGTTGGACAACTCAACCAAAAATTAGAAGTTACTACAAAATCAGGGAACATGTATCCTTCATTTTAAATTAACGGTTCTTTACTCGGATTTCTGAAACTTATCGTTGAATAGTCGCACAGCTCTATTTTATAATTTTCAGGAGTGCTTCATTATATACATAGCACGAAAAATGTGTCTATCACATATCAACTGGTTTCTATAAGCAGATTCAGTAGACCTCCCCCGGTGGGTCGTTCAACTAAAAATATTAGGTATACTTATAATACTAAATATTTCTTGCTAAAAGTGTATCGCATTTAAGAGTGTAACCACCCTTTTTTAAACTTTTTTTCTGATTCGAACGACATTTTTACTGAAGTACAGAACAAAGCAGGATCTACTTATAACCAAAAAAATATTTTCGTTTATTACATATGCAAAACCACCTGCATAGTACCAAAATAAACTGAAAAAATCATATTGGGCATTTTTTTATTGGAAATTTTTATTAATGAAAGTTATTCAGAATTGAAAAAAATAATTGAAAAATTTTTTTCCTGTAACGTTAATTCGCAATATCTCGCTAAATAATGGTCCGACGTCGAAGAGGCCGAGAGCCATAATTGTGTGTTTTGTCAAGTTCTGCATTTTTGGGAGGTATATATTTTTTGTGTTGACGAAAAACCGGTTTCCCGTATTTTTAAATGGCCCCCTCCCCCCATCTTGACCCTCAAGTCTGTGGAACGTAAGTAGGGAAATAATGCCGAGACCCGACTTGGTCGATTGGGGAAAAAATGTTTCAATTTGAGGACTACGAATTGAAAATTCCCACCCACCCCATTATTAATTACATTTTAGGTTGTAAAGGCAAAAATGAACCATTAAAGTCTATTGCCAGTACCTATAAGTCAAAAAATGAGGAGCGAGCATAGATGCCTCTTTACTGTACATATCTATCGATATGTAAAGTAAAGCATGTTTGGCGTGTTTAGTACTTGGATGGATGGAATTTGGTTCAAATCGTAAAACGTAGAAAAAAGTTATAACGATGTTACACTCTTAGGTGAGGTGCACTGTATATATAAATAGTTTGAGGTGCCGCCCATGGTGGTCGGGCAGTGGTTGTTAAAGAAAGCAGGCAGTACAAAATATAATACATATCAACTTCTGAACAAATAATTGTATAAGCTGCATTAGTGTGGTCAGAAATACCTAGTCAATACTCATGTTTACACAACAAAATTATTGATATGTCATCAAATTTAGGATGAATAAATCATCTGAAAACTTTTATAGTGGAGGCAAAATAAGTTTTGTTTGAGAACTGTTTTAGATGGGCTTGGTTTTTTACCACTTTCATTCGGGAACATGTTTTTTTTGTAAATCGGTGTTTTTTTAACGCTATTTCATAAATATCCGTTTGTAATGGTTGAATTGCAAAATTACAGGAATTGAAAATGGTTCTTGATAATGCTTGGAAAAAAACTAATGATTGGGGAAGTCAGCCGGATGGTTAGTTATTTTCTAAATAAATAAAATAGTTGAAACAACAATTTTTCACATTTAACTATTCCCACTCCTCTCCGCTCTCCCGCTATACAACAAAAACTTTGCACTCTCCTCTCTCCCCTTCTAATGATCGGATTGTGGTCTAGTTGGGCGGAAATTGAAGATTTTTTTCAATTTGAGGACTACGAATTGAATATTTTTTCTGCCCGATCCACTCCACTATAAGGAATTTAGAAATTAGTAGTTTTTGCTATAATATTAAAAAGACTGTGAAGTTTAATTACTTTATCCTTACTTTTTTACTATCACTTAAGGACAAAATGAAAATCAGATTTATTCCATATCATTCCTTATAAAAATCCACAGAACTCCTGCTGAATCAGAAAGACGAAACAGGCAAATAGAAACACTGCATTCAAAAGCTATACAAATGAAAAAAATATTCGATGACCAAATTTCAAATAAATTGAAAGAAGATAGAACACAATTAATTGGCGTGGCTGGAACTTCAGAATGGGGTGATGTTTCGGATTTGAAAACAACTAACACTGTTTCATCTGTAGGAGAGTTGAGAGCAGGCCAAAAAAAAATGCTGCAAGGTAAACGATATTTTCGCATTATATTAACTGTTACAGCATGCTGAATACTTCAATTTTTTAGAACAAGAGAAAGGCCTTGAAAACTTGTCTGACATCATATCTAGACAAAAAAACATTGCTCATACAATATCCACTGAAGTAGATTTTCATAATGGTAAGTTTCTTTGCGTTTTAAATAATATCAGCAATTATTAGAAAGGACCCTGCATCAAATGCATGGGTAATTTGTTGTCGACGGAATCATTCCAAAATCTAGGAACAGAATCTTTAGGTCGTTCTGAATAAAAGTTGTCATGTACATAAAATCACAAAATGCCTTTATTTCAAAAATACAGCAGGTCGTAGCTGCGAAATTCGAAATTTTAAAATCGCGATTTTACGTATTTTTTGCCAAAACGAACTTATGTATTGGTTCATATGAAGTAGTTATATATGTAAAATACTTATGTAAATAATGTATAATATTACATTTTAATTACAGTAGGAATCAATAGTAGCAAAAGTTATTAGTGTATATGAAAGCTGAGATATTATAATCAAAAGCTATGCAGAAGCTGTTAAAAAATAAATAATTTCACATTTTTTTTTTTATTCTAAATATTTGGGGTCTACTCTCAGGATTCATGAGATTCGGTGGTTAAACCAACTTTACACAGGAAGCTAGCTTTTCTAAACAGTTTAGAGCCAAAAGATATACATACTTACAGTGTAACATTTTTAAATCCACATCCTAAAAACGATCCACTCAAAACGTGAATGTATAATACACATGAATATGGGGATGCAAATAGAATTCTACGTATTTGTGTAAGCAGCGTTTATTCATTTTCATGAGTATCAGAGTAATACTTTTTCCTACATTACCTTACACATAACTATATATTATATTCTGTATAGGGTTGATAGATTTCGTGACTATGGTCTTTATACTTCTCACCATTGGTTTTATGCATGTTTACTGCCCAGTTTCAAAAAAATACTTTTCCTCCGTTGGAGTATCCCCCTAAAATTTATAATTTTTGGCAACACAAAACATATCAAACCTACACTTTTCTATTTACAGCGTTCACAGGTTTTATTAAATTATCAATATTCTGAACAGATTTATAAATTATTTCTAAATCTCTTTTGATTTTAAACACCTAGAAACTCAGATAATGAAAACAATAAGTATTTTTATTGACATTTTTGTTGCAGTACTCTAAACTTCTTCACAAATATATTCTGTGGAGACAGTTTAGAATGTATTTCCAATCCACTCCCAGATGTTCAATTTCTAAGTTCAAGAAATAATAAAAATTCAACATTTAAAAATAATTACCACTGCTTTAAATATGCACGAATATAAATTAATAATTAATACTTGCTATGAAGATATTCTGAAAGGGCTTCAGATAAAAAAAATTCTTCTTTAGTATTAGCATAGCAAGACAATGAAGGAGCAAATTGCCTGATTCATTATACAAAAAAGGTTAGTTTTCATGTTTTTCATACAGACATAACGCTTATCAACTTTTATGGTGGTATTTCACTAAGGTAACCACTAATTAAATAGAATTAGTATAATATTCATTTTTTTCTTGTCCTTTTTATGTAAAATTTTTCTTCGGAATTTGCAGCAAATTGAATTTTAAACGAGTTAATTGCATTCGACATTAAATCTTTTCACTTGGAACTGCACCCAAACTATTCTCAAGTATATGCCATGCACATTATATATCTGAAAAATCATTGAAATTCCGAAAATTTGACCGCTCCATCATCGATAAATATCGTACCCTTTGACATACTGCATCTCTAAAGCCATTGTAGACGAACATTTGATACTTGAGAATGGACGCTAAAAGTGGTGACGTTACCATTACGCGGTAAAGTACAAATTGTGTTCCAAGCCATTTAAGAGCGATCCTTATGTACTGCTGCTAATAGGGTCAAAATTAGGAGCACCTTTCTAAATATGGTTATTTTGACGTTATTTTTCATAGTGTTATGTGCTGCCCTCTAACGAGGAAAGATGTGATTAAGTTCCTGTTCAAGATGAAAGGAAACCTGTATGGTGGCGCCATCTATGAGCCAATTGACGAACAGTCATCTAGTACATAGTAGAAAACTATGGAGAATTCTAGAAAAGAGTTCTGGAAGGATTCCAAGTGTGTATATAAAGAGGTGACTCCAGCAGATGGGGGAACAGTTCAGTTGAGTGAAGTATGCAGTTTAGTGAAGTAAACAGACAAGAGAGTTTTTAGGTTAGACAAGAGTTGACAAGTTTAAGAAGAAAAGTAAAGTACATAGTGTTTTAAAAGTAGTGAATTTATATTAGATTAAGTTATTATTAGTTGTGTGATTTTTAAATATTTCCTAGTGTAATTTTAGTGATTAATAAAATAGTGGTTAGTGAAAATTCTTGTTGCAAGTTATTTGAATCCACAAAGTGTTTACTGAAAATTGTAAGCACGTAACAATATTTAACTATTGACACATGTTTTTATATAACTATAACTAATTGATACAAATACTCCACCAGTTAAAAATGTTTTAATCTGTTGGAATAATAATTAAAACAATTGTTTATATTCCAAATGGACTACGCATGTGTACGATTGAACGTCCGTCTTAGCTTATTTTGTTTCTGTCTGTAAACTCGTCAATATTTACAGTATTTGAGGTTAAACTTCTTTCGTAGACTAATCTTTGCCTTTGTGTACTCTTTAGAAAACTGCATTATAGTAGATAGCTTTATAACATGTTTCTCTGCCATTTTAATATTCAAAACAATTACAGTATTGACGATAATAAGTCGATGAGTTACAGTAAACAAGTTAAATAACAACTTTTCTATAGCACCGAATACCCTGAAGTGTAAATTTCGTAAAACAACACTAGAACAGTAACAGTTGTGGCAAATTTCCGTGACCTTCGGCTATTTTCTGCGGTACATTATTAGGGCCGGCTTCGCACAAACGGATCTGACAGAGTCGGCTTCTACAGTCTTTAGCTGCACACACATTTCTACCTTTCTTCAAAGAAAGTTTATCCATTGTTTGTAAAAACACACCCAGACAAATCAAACAATAATGACAGAAACAACACTAACTGGAAATGTAAAGAATCTCCTTAACTGCTTCTCACACAACTAGGCAACTGGAACTGAAAATAATTCTAGGCAACTGATGAAATGCACCACACAAAATGGCGATTTCACGTGCGCCAACTTGGATGCGTCAACTCTTCCCGCCAATGACAGTTACACTTCAGGGTATTCGGTGTCCGTAGTGTCCGCATCAGAAAGCAACGTAAACAAGCTACGACTCACGTCCGAATTGATAAACACATGCGCAGTAAAATTACAATATTGCTAAATCTTAATCCAAAATACTTTTTAATACATTTAAATATATGAAGAAATATATTTCACTGGCAATAATTAAAAAAAATATTTCAATACTTAAATATTTTTATTGAGTAAGAAAATTGGAAATATATTTTTATGTGTCTGTATGTTAAGAGGCAATAAGGTTCACTATTAATTCAGTATGGAAACATTGAGGTGGGGATGAAACGTCACACTAATAGCGTCTATTGACTGCTAACACACACAAGTAAAAGTATTGAATGTCAGTCACATGTAGTTGACTTGTTTATAATTTGATTTATTTTAAATTCCAGTGAAAAATTTTAAAAAAGCATTCAATAAATTGAAAAAGGGCAAGGAAAAAATGAATATCACACTAATTTTATTTGCTTGTATTTACCTTACTGAAATAACATAATGAAACCGGCAAAAGTTGATAAACGTTTGGTATATAAATAATTGTGCAAAGCATAATCAACTCCCTCTGTAAAGCTTCCACTTAACGTCTGAATGGACTGTCAACTGTGTGGAAAAAAATTATTACTAACTTTTTTTGTAGAAATTACACGACAGTACACAACTTCTTTTGTCTAAAATCTAATATTTTCGAAAATAATCGCAGAAGCGCGTTTTTAAACCCTTTATGGCTGAATTTCATATGGTGCCCAACTCAAATTTTAGGATACTTTTTAAATTTTATTTCTAACTATTGAAAGTGTGTGTATAGGATTTCAGCCCTCTGGAAATTATTCCGAAGTAAAATGATATAGTGACTGAAGTACGTGATGAAATTTTAAAAAAATATATAATTGAAGTTATCGCCAAAATAAATCAGAGATAATTCGTTCTGTTTACGGTGAATTTAATAGATGATTACAAAAGTATGTGGAAGTTGAAGGACTTCTTGTAGAATATAAACTTAATAATAATAATAATAAAAAACACCCTTTATTTCAAAGTAATGCAACAAACTACATTATTATTTTTCTAATATAATCAATGCAAAACACTGTGGAATATAGTTAATAATCCAAATGTTAAGAAAACCGTGAACCACATAACTATTAACCATGATAATAAAATTATCACTGATGAAACTGAAGTGGCGCAGACTTTTGGTAAATATTTCTCCTCCATTGTAGAGGACAAAATAAAAACACATTTTAATGACATTATACCTAAAAAATGTACAACATCCCCCAATGTTGATTGTAATATATTTCTCACTCCAGTTACCCCAAACGAGGTATTAAGGGTCATTGAATCATTACCGAATAAAAAAAGTACAGAATACGACGAAGTGTCTGTAAAAATAGTCAAAGAATGTAGTAGCATACTTGCAAAACCCATTGCACATTTGGCAAATCTATGGGCAATTCCCAGATTTGCTTAAGCTTGCTACCATTGTATCCATACTAAAAAAAGGAGATGAAACAAATATTGAAAATTACCGCCCCATTTCATTAATAAGTATTTTCTCCAAAATCATCGAAACTATTCTAGCTCAAAGGATAAACAATTACCTTGAAACATTTCATCTTCTCACGGACTGTCAACATGGATTTAGAAAAAATCATTCCACAGAAACAGCAACACTCTCATTCACTCAATACATACATAATTTAATTGATACGGGAGAAATTGTCGTTGGCATTTTCTTTGATTTAACTCGAGCCTTTGACACGCTTAATATCGAATTTGTGTCCGAAAAGCTTTTAAGTCTGGGTTTACGAGGAAACATTAACCAACTTTTGATCTCTTATCTCACTAATAGATGCTTCCATGTAAAACAAGGTAATGTAAAATCAGATATGTATAAAACAAGTACTGGAACTCTGCAAGGTAGCGTCCTTGGTCCGTTACTTTTTTTATTATATATTAATGACCTCCCCAACAATATTACAAGGGGAAAGGTATTTATATATGCAGATGACACTTCTATAATTTTATCCGGTACAACTACTGAAAAATTACTTGTAAGTGTCAACACGACCTTACACGAATTCAGTGACTGGTGTCTACATAATCGTCTCATTATTAATCTAGAAAAAACTATTTGTGTTGAATTTGGAATGAGCACAAAAACTGTGCATAATTTCAACTTTTATTTTCACAGCAAACATCTAAACACTGTTAATTCAACAAAATTTCTAAGAACAATGATTGATGCACATTTTTCATGGCATGACCACATCGATTTCACAGCTAAGAGACTAAACAAAATACATTTTCTAATTAAATCCTTAAAAAATAAATTAGACACTAAATTGCTGGTATCAGTGTATTACGCTAAATTTCACTCAATAATGAGCTACAACATCGCTGTTTGGGGACTATCTACAAAGGCAAACAGAATATTTATAAAACAAAAAGCCATCCTCAGATTAATTTTCAATTTAAATTATCTCACTTCCTGCAGGGATATTTTTCCCGAACAAAAAATTTTAACACTAATTAGTACCTACCTAATAAAAATTTTAACCTATGTACATGACAACAAAGATCTTCTAACTCATGCTCAAGTACATCACTTTGATACCAGAGGCAAAAACAATTTCCAAATCGCAAAACACTACCACTCAAAATACAAAAGATCACCAATATATTCAGGCACTAAATTGTATAATTTACTTCCAACATGTATGAAAGAACTAACATCTATTCAATTTAAAAAAAAAAACTGAAAGGATTTTTACTCAAAAAGTGTTTTTACACCATTAATGAGTTCACAGAGGCACTAAACAACTTAGACACCATGTAATTAACTGTACCTCATACTTATCTAGCTTTTACCTAGTTATTAAATGTCAGTGTAGAAATATGTTTTACAATGTGTATGTGTTTTATAATAGGTTGTATATGTATGTAATTTTATCTTTTTTGTATTTTTTATACTTTTGTATTGTTGACTTGTCTTATCCACTGTATCCAGAGGCCCAAAAGATTAATAAATTTTGTATTGTATATTGTATATAACAGTTAAATTACATAACAAAAGTATATCACATTTATTTTATGTTATTATCCTAGAAACGAGAAAAATTACTAGCTAATTAATTGAAACATTTAGAAGTTAATTTAAACATTTTTCATTTAAAGTTAGAATTTTCCATCGCTTGTCCTCCTCGATAATTACACCCTGTAGTATCGCTAGATTCATATCCATTCGGTACATGTTCAACTTAAAAACTCCTGCGTAAGCACCTCTCGTCTCAATGAGAGTCACTTCGTTATTTGTACCCGTTCGGTAGTGAGTGAAACATTTTAAAGTGACCTTAGTGAGTGTTTCAGTGGTTTATAGTGAATCTTAAATTAAAAATGTCTAAAAGATCAAGAAAGGTTTTACCAACAGACAAAGGAAAAAAGAAAGCAAGATATGAAGGGATTCTAGAGGAATTGGACCGTTTACGTGAAACCGCTCTAGCGGATGAATCACAGCTACTGTGTAATGTCCATCATGCAATATCGTTGTCACGAAAATTTCATATTTCACCTTTCCTCAATCAAAACTGCAGGAAGATGATGGAAGGTAGAGAAATTGATGAATTTTTATTCGGTAAAAATTTCTTTGAAGAAGTAAAAACAAACCAGGCTGTTTTGAAAGCGAAAAACGAGTTAAAGGCTCAAACGCAAAAAAACGCTGCCCAGGCCAACATCATCACGGCCAGTCCCTGGTACAAGTAGGACCTATTTAAACTACCGGCGCCCAATGACATTCGTACGAAGGAGCCCAACTACAGGAACCCCAGCCAACTGAAGAACTTGCAGCAAAGGAGGGCCAACACCTCTCGTTAAGCCAGGTAGGCAAATATGCAGGACGATTACAACACTATATTAAAGAATGGCAAAGAATAACTCAGAATTCTGTAATTTTGGACTGGATTAAGGGGATCCAAATTTCATTCATTCAACCTCCAAATCAGACCACAATTCCCAAAAACAACGTCCCAGCATCAACAAAAATTATATGAAAGTGTAGTTAAAGACCTTTTGCACATAGGGGCAATATCAGCGTGTACACGCGAAAGAGGGGAATTTATTTCTTCGTATTTTCTAGCCAAAAAACCTAATGGGAGCTATAAATTTATATTAAACTTAAAGAAATTGAACGAATTTATAACCCCGCCTCACTTTAAGCTTGAGGATTACAGAACAGTTACTAAGTTGCTTACACCAGAATGCTACTTGGCAACTATAGACTTAAAAGACGCCTACTTTTTGTTACCAGTTCAGGATAACAATCGAACATATTTAAGATTTATTTTTCGGAATAGAAAATATCAATTCAACTGCCTGCCATTCGGGCTAAATATAGCCCCTTACTTATTCACCAAACTATTAAAACCAGTAATTAAATATCTAAGAGCGAAAGGCATTTTATCGGTAATTTATCTAGACGATATTTTAATAATAGGTAGGACAAAGCACGATTGTTTATGGTCAATAAGACAAACTAGACTCTTGTTAATGAGACTGGGTTTTCTCATTAACGAAGAAAAAAGTGTTCTAACCCCATCCCAAGAAGTAAAATTCTTAAGTTTTCAGTATAATACTGCAAAAATGATAATGTATTTACCACAGGACAAAAAAGAAAATATTTGCAAGGAACTAAGAGTTTTAACAACTAAAACACATTGTAAAATCCGCTTATTTGCAAAACTTATCGGAAAATTAGTCTCTGCAGGGCCGTTGGTACAGTATAGTTGGGTACATATTAAAGATTTTGAGCGAGAAAAGTTTTTAGCGTTAAAAGGAGACGAAAATTACAATAAAATTATGTGCATACCGGCTTACTTACAAACAGAATTTAGGTGGTGGATAGACAACATACAAAGGCTCTTTCCAGTATATCAAGCCAAGGGATTTCAATCCAGAAATATTCAGTGATGCTTCAAAAACGGGGTGGGGGGCGATTTGCGGCGATGAAACAGCTCAGGGGTTTTGGAAATTAGAAGAGAAAAGTTATCATATAAATTATCTAGAACTATTGGCAGCTTGGAATGGCCTTAAGGCTTTCTGCAAAAGTTACAGTGGGTACGTCATTTTGCTTAGAATAGATAACAAAACTGCAATTGCGTATATGAACAAAAAGGGGAGTGTGCAACACTTAAAACTGGGGAAAATTACGAAACAAATTTGGCAGTGGTGTGAAGAAAAACAAATTCACATATTTGCTTCTTATATTCCCACAAAACAAAATAAAGCAGCCGATAAACAATCTAGAATAACAGAGATTGAAACCTGAGCTAAACGAGAAAGAAAAAATATTTAGATTGATTACTAAAAACCTAGTGCTACGTCAAATTTCAAAATTACAATCTGACGTAACTAGTTGGTCGTCGTCTGTTGACTAACGGTATTTGCCGGCCGACTAACAGTGGAGATGGTCGGGGTTCTAAATTACTATGATGTATCAGGGCGCCAAGTAAATTTTTTTTCTCTCCAAATACCAGCTCAAGTACAATGTAACCTTAAATTTACTAAATAAATTACTTAGCGAGACGATAATGAAAAATTCAAATTCAGTTTTATCTTTTACTAACAATAAACGAAGTAACTTTATAACATTCAACAGTACAATAACGTAGGGTATGGTAGACAAATTCACACAAAAAAAAAATATACCTATCTAACTGGGTATACGCGTCTTACGTAAGTGCTTAAACCCCCAACAAATATCATAGATGTTATAATTAGTTGACAGAATATTTTCATAAAATGTTTACCAAAATTTAAAAAAATATATATACACATATATATATAGGTACAGTGGTGAAATTTTTTTTTTTAGTAAAATTTATAATATATTTAAAAAAAAATTCAATGTATATATGGCGCAAGAAGGATACAAACTGCAGGCAGCAGGGCTTCAGCTTCGGCTCAAATTTCAGGAATGGCAACTTCCAGCCTATCAATTAACCCAGAAAATGGATGGCTCCTCCACAAAAAAGAAATTCCAGTCCAGCAAGGAGAAGTAACATAAGTACGTGTAGACCAGTGGAAAAAAAAAGTTGTTTGTTTCAGGGGAGACAAAAAAAAACGTAGAAAAACTACGAAATCCTAGGCGAAACCGTAGGTGAAAAAAAGAACCCTAAAAATAAATTTTTACCATTGAACAATTTACTACAAGTGACATTTTGCTAGTTTGAATATAAAAATAAAGTAATTACCTCGTTTCGGAGGGTTTTCTTAGAAAAATGTTGTTGACCTTGGATGTCCTTGGCCTCGTGTAAATTTGGCAAAAATGGCTTTTACGTATA
This sequence comes from Leptura quadrifasciata, assembly GCA_963675555.1. NCBI lineage: Eukaryota > Metazoa > Arthropoda > Insecta > Coleoptera > Cerambycidae > Leptura > Leptura quadrifasciata. The sequence goes on from OY776673.1 coordinate 115,975,133, forward strand.
GATCCTTCCAATGAAGACAATCGATTTCCAATACCATAAAAATATGCACTCGTCCAAACATAAATGGAAAACCGAGAAATGTAACGTTGCGAATATATCCCAAAATGGTGAAATTACTTGTTTCAAAAATCGCAACGAGCACGTAAAAATACCACTTAATAAATTGCCAAGCGTTCAAGCGAATTACACGTGAAAAGTGACAGACTACCGGAAGACAAAACCTAAGCCAAAAACTATTGTGAAGAAATAAATCTGTGTTACCGATCGTCAGTAGGTTATAGGAATCTACCTATAAACTAATTAAAAGTTATTGGTTGCCTAGCTTAAGAATTACAGAAATAGAGAGCCTAAGTATATGCAACACGCTACACAACAAAATGTATAATGTCATGTCTACAAGTGCAACAGATTCCTTACAATTGCGGGTTTATATAGACAACTAAATAATAAATATTACGCGTGACGACGGATAACACGAATTCGTTAGACATTAAATGTAAGAGATAAAGCGATGAATTAGAGATTTTTTTAATAACGTATAAATGTTAAATTGAACTGTAACAACCACCCCCCTTCACAAAGGAATTTACCCCGTAAATTTCTCCAAAAGAAAAAAAAAATAATAGAAGACGCACACAATAAATTTATATGCACAACCATATATATGACTTAACACTATGAGGCTTAAAATGCTTGGGGTTACCTCACCTCACAGTCAACCCACTTGCAACCAAAACTTGCGGGAGTGTTCTCCTATCTGCCGCCACAGCGGCCACCCTTCCACCAGCAACTAGATGACAGTCGCGTCAGAGCACTGCACTGAGGGACTTGCCATAGTGTTGACCGACCTCGACCAAGCCAACCAAAACGAAGACCCATGGCAAGCTGATCCCCAGCTCAATGACTGACCCCCTGGCATCCGGTTTGCCATTTAAGACAGCCAGTGAAATGTCACCGCTCCCAGCAAGATTGGAGTCCCTCTAAGTATTTATAACAAAAAAAAACTAAGTGGCCGTTCAGGGGACTTTTACCCCACATAGGACAATCCCATGGTGGTAGAATTCTTTTTTTACAACCCCCTCACCACAGAGGTTAAAAAAAATATGACACCTTACTTAGTGGGTTCCAGCCAACTAAGTAAGTTATAATAAATCCTGAAATCAAGAAAGAAAACCTAATCAAATACTATATCTCGCGACACCCTACAGATAGACAGGCACATTAAAATCCAGTAACAAGTAAACAAAATATTATAATAAATTTAATTACTAGATGAAATTACTGACTAGTAGATCAATATCCAAAAGGACGTGAAATTAAATAACTTACGGCCATATACGACCTACGACACACAAAAATATTTCACTGTTAGTAGAGACTAAGCGAAAATCCCTTACTAACCCACTACTATGGCAATAACATTCATACTCAAGACAAACAAGAGATCAAGATCTGGAAAGCTTTTATTTTCCAAAAATGATCTATCTAATGGCGATATATGAAACACCACCAAGGTAACATATTATAACTATTATACTGGATCTAAGTGCTCGTCTGGTTCTATATAAGGTTTTAAATCCTTAATGTGCCAGCTACCATTACACTCTGTACCAGATAAATCTTCTAAAATATACACGCAATAGCCTATTTTCTTTTTGACTTTATAAGGTCCCTCGAATTTCCCTGCTAGTTTGGCAGTGAAATAATTTGCAGCATCTGACTGTGCATACTTTCGTTTCCAAACTAAGTCACCAATCTTAAATTCAACTTCTCTACGCCGTAAATTATATTTTTCTCGAGATTTATCGTAAGCTTTTTCTAATCATTCCGCAACTGAGGTACGCATTTTCACAAGAGCAGCAAATCTTTCTGACACAGAGGGTGAATTATCATTGTCGTTATCGATATTATTATGTTTATATTCTGAACCATGAATACACATTTCTTTGCCAAAATTTATGAAATATGGCGTTTGACCCGTAACTTCATGACGTGCAGTGCGTAATGCGCAACCTAGTGCACTTAAATTTACGTCCCAATCTCTTTGATGTTCTTTAATGTAAGCGGACATCATAGTTTTCATTACTCGATTATATCTTTCAGTGGTATTCGGAGCAGGATGATAATTTGGGTTAAAAAGAATTTTTATATCGTATTTTTCAGCAAGATTAGCAAAGTCTTTGCTCGTGAATTGTACTCCGTTATCACAACGAATGATTTGTGGTACACCGAATATATGAAATACTTGTTCTTCTAGTAAAGGAATGAGTTTATTAGCTAAAGCTCGTTTTATCGGGAAAAATAAATTAAATTTACTGAAGTTGTCAGTTACTACGAAAATATGCATATTACCTTTCTTACTTTTGGGTAATGGGCCAAATAAATCCATACTAATAACTTGCCAACAACGGTCAGCTATTACCTTCTTACCCATCAATCCAGCAGGTCGTTTTTGTTCCGGTTTTATTCTCTGGCAAATTTCACACGATCTTACATAATTACTAACGTCAGCTTTCATTCGTGGCCAATAATATAACCGAGCCATACGACTAAAACTTTTGAATATTCCGAGATGTCCTGCTGTCTCTAAATCATGGTTATTATGCATAATTTCGCGCCGTTTTTCTTTAGGAACAACTAATTTCCAGAAATCATTGTTACTGCGTAGTTCAGGGAAGTCAAGTTCAGTATATTTATACAATTTATTGTCTAATATTCGCCATTTAGGAAATTTTAAAGGATTCTTTTTGACATTTTCTAACATTTTAAGATACCATTTATCCTGTATTACCTCGACCTTCATGTTATTCACCACAATATGGACATTATCTTTATCTACTATTAAACGTGGCAAAGCGTCTGGCACTACATTGTCTTTGCCTTTACGATGAACTACTGTATAGTCAAACTGTTGCAATCTAAGTGCCCATCTGCCTAATCTACCCTGTGGATTTTGCAGATTATCCAACCATTGTAAACTATAACAGTCTGTTACTACCGAAAACTTAGCTCCTTCTAAGAAGCAACGCAGCTTTTCTATACTCCACAGCACCGACGATAACTCTCTTTCGACCGCTGAGTACTTACGCTCTTGTTTGGTTAAAGTACGCGATAAATAACAAATAACATGCTCGCTATCTCCGATTTTTTGTGTGAGAACCGAGCCTAATGCAAATGAAGATGCGTCTGTTTGCAATATAAAAGGATACTCAAAATTTGGACACGTTAATATAGGAGCTGATACAAAAGCATTTTTAATATTTCTAAAAGAATTTTCACAACTTTTATCCCAAATAAATTTAGAGCCTTTCTTTAATAAATTAGTTAGCGGAGCTATCAAGTCAGAAAATGCTGGTATGAAACGTCGATACCATGAAACCATACCGATGATTCGACGAACTTCGATAACTGAGGTAGGAGCAGGCATATTTGAAATGCAGCTAACTTTTTCGGGGTCAACATGTAGACCATCACGATTGACTACGTAACCTAAATATTTTAATTCTGGCCTACAGAAGAAGTATTTATCACGATTAAGCGTTAATCCAGCTTCATATAGACATTTAAAAACCTCTGACAAAATTTCAATATGCTTATCAAAATCTGGGGCTATAACGATAATGTCATCTAAGTAGCAAAAAACGAAAGGTTCGAGTTCAGGGCCTAATACAGTGTCAATTAGTCTTTGGAATGTAGCAGGTGAATTATGCAATCCAAAAGGAAGGCGAGTAAATTGATACAGCCCTCTACCAGGTACTGTAAATGCCGTATATTGTTTACTGTCTTCACTTAAAGAAATTTGCCAAAAAGCGCTTTCAATATCTAAACTGGTTAGATATTTTGCAGAGCTTAATTTTGATAAAATCGAATTTATATACGGTAATGGATAAGCGTCTCTTTCTGTTACTGCATTTAGTTTCCTAAAATCAACGCAGAAACGTTGGCTGCCATCTTTCTTTGCTACCAATAACACAGGAGAAGACCAACCTGATTTACTATGTTCAACAATACCTTGCTTTAACATTTTATCTAGTTCTTCATCGATAATTTTCTGTTTGAAAGGTGAAACCGGGTAATATCTTTGTTTAATTGGTGGACTAGAAGTAATAATTTTATGTTTTACCAGGGTGGTACAACCTTTTTTGTCGCCAATTTTAGAAAAATAATCATTCACGACTTTATCCAAGTCTGCTTGTTGTTTATCGCTTAAATTAAATTCAATGGAATTAACTACAGGTACTTCCAAATTTTCGGACGAAAAATACCATTCACCACGTCTCATATCAGGTACTATACCCGTATTAACCCAAAAATTTATACCCAAAACTAAACTGTGCTTCAGCGCTGGTACAACATATAAATCCATAACCTTTACAATATCACGTAATCTAATCGGAATGGTAACAACTCCTATACATTCGCATAAATCATTATTAGCTATTGAGCACGAAATATTACAACTATTTAATTTAACACCTAAGGACTGTAAAATTTTCCATCCTGAATTACCTAAAAATGATTTGTTTGCTCCCGAATCCAATAAACCAAAGAAATCTTGACTTAAAATATTTACTTTTAAATATGGACATTCATTGTCACCAACATGTGCTAAAATGTAATCAAGTACAGGGTATAATTTATTTTCAATACCAATGGCCTGGGCATCCGTAGAAGGCAGAATTTGGCCTAGTTCTGTCTTCTTGATCCGTTTCCCGAATTACAGTCAGGGCAAGTGTTCTTAGTGAAGCCTGGTTTATTACATCTAAAACACTTAATGTCTAATCTCGTTCTACAATTACGCGCTATATGATTTGGTTTACCACAACGAAAGCAATTTTTAGGTTCTATCTTTTGTACTTGTATTTCATGTACAACTGGTTTATTACTTTGTGGTTTACTAAGTACTGGTAGTTTATAATCTAAGTCCGGTTCACAAGTAAGACTACCTGGAATTGGAGGTATAAATTCATCAATATTTTCTTTAATTTTCTCTATTTTCCTGCACGATTTAACTAACTCATAAGAAGATTCTATATTATCAATGTTAGTGCTTAAACGTTCTTGATAAAAAGGTGCTATATTTTTGCGTAATATTTCCATACGTTTATGCTCTGGTACAGTGTAAGGCATTCTATCAAACAAATTAGACATTGTGGCAATATAAATACCAATAGGTTCATCCCCTTGGGTACGTTTCTCGATTTGACACCAGAGTTTTTCTGAAGACGGTGTAAATTGCTCCCTCATTAACTGAACTAACTCATCCCAATTAGAAGCGTTTTTCCCAACAAAATGATAAAACTTTAAGGCATCACCTTCAAATAATTGAGAAGCATTATAATATAATTGTTGCTTATTTAAATTATAGGCTTTACTACTATCATCAACACGCTGTAAAAATGCATTAAAACTAAGAAGTCCTTGATCTCCGGAGAATTTTAGACCCCATTTGTGCACAGGTACAGTGTTAAAGTAATTTGGAATTTGTGAAACTCCCGAATTGATATCCAAATTATTAGAATTCAAATTAGGAGGCGTTATGTTTAACTCAACTGTATTGCTACCCGTTGCACTATTATTGGCAAGCGTAACATCTTCCGGTTTAGGATCAGATTCAAAACCTTTTGATTTTGCAGTATAATTTGAAACTATTTCAGTCACATGAGTGAGTGCTCTACAACGTCTTGCAGTTAATGCTTCATCTTTACTCGATATGCGTTCAACTCTTTTTAAGACATGCGTTAATTTGCATTCAATTTTTTTAATTTGAGTAGGTGAACCAGAAAATGAATTAACGTCTTCCTCAATATCAAGTAATTTTTTCTCACATTCACTCAACTCTTTCTCAGCATCTAACTTTACTGGACTACGTATGACCGTCCCAGCTTTTTCTAAAATCAAAGCACCACGCAAACATTTTCTTAACGTCTCGACATTACCTATTTCAGAAAGTCCTCTTATATGTAACTCATACTCTAATTCATCTTTCACTAGTCTATCTACGTCAAGCTTAAACCTACCTGCCATTTTAAATTTAAAAATTTTTTTTTTTTTTAAAACAAAATCAAATTTATACCAATATATGTCTATGTAAATGAATATTTTGCTTGTTAATACTATTTTTCTCTCTGCCAACTCAACCCTACGTCATGTATTCTTGAATTTCAAAACAAATAAATTGAAAAAAAAAATGTAATATAACTAAACCACGTTGGGCGCCAAAACTGCTACGTCAAATTTTAAAATTACAATCTGACGTAACTAGTTGGTCGTCGTCTGTTGACTAACGGTATTTGCCGGCCGACTAACAGTGGAGATGGTCGGGGTTCTAAATTACTAAGATGTACCAGGGCGCCAAGTAAATTTTTTTTCTCTCCAAATACCAGCTCAAGTACAATGTAACCTTAAATTTACTAAATAAGTTACTTAGCGAGACGATAATGAAAAATTCAAATTCAGTTTTATCTTTTAATAACAATAAACGAAGTAACTTTATAACATTCAACAGTACAATAACGTAGGGTATGGTAGACAAATTCACACAAAAAAAAAATATACCTATCTAACTGAGTATACGCGTCTTACGTAAGTGCTTAAACCCCCAACAAATATCATAGATGTTATAATTAGTTGACAGAATATTTTCATAAAATGTTTAGCAAAATTTTAAAAAATATATATACATATATATATATATAGGTACAGTGGTGAATTTTTTTTTTTTTAGTAAAATTTATAATATATTTTTAAAAAAATTCAATGTATATATGGCGCAAGAAGGATACAAACTGCAGGCAGCAGGGCTTCAGCTTCGGCTCAAATTTCAGGAATGGCAACTTCCAGCCTATCAATTAACCCAGAAAATGGATGGCTCCTCCACAAAAAAGAAATTCCAGTCCAGCAAGGAGAAGTAACATAAGTACGTGTAGACCAATGGAAAAAAAATTTGTTTGTTTCAGGGGAGACAAAAAAAAACGTAGAAAAACTACGAAATCCTAGGCGAAACCGTAGGTGAAAAAAAGAACCCTAAAAATAAATTTTTACCATTGAACAATTTACTACAAGTGACATTTTGCTAGTTTGAATATAAAAATAAAGTAATTACCTCGTTTCGGAGGGTTTTCTTAGAAAAATGTTGTTGACCTTGGATGTCCTTGGCCTCGTGTAAATTTGGCAAAAATGGCTTTTACGTATAGATCCTTCCAATGAAGACAATCGATTTCCAATACCATAAAAATATGCACTCGTCCAAACATAAATGGAAAACCGAAAAATGTAACGTTGCGAATATATCCCAAAATGGTGAAATTACTTGTTTCAAAAATCGCAACGAGCATGAAAAAATACCACTTAATAAATTGCCAAGCGTTCAAGCGAATTACACGTGAAAAGTGACAGACTACCGGAAGACAAAACCTAAGCCAAAAACTATTGTGAAGAAATAAATCTGTGTTACCGATCGTCAGTAGGTTATAGGAATCTACCTATAAACTAATTAAAAGTTATTGGTTGCCTAGCTTAAGAATTACAGAAATAGAAAGCCTAAGTATATGCAACACGCTACACAACAAAATGTATAATGTCATGTCTACAAGTGCAACAGATTCCTTACAATTGCGGGTTTATATAGACAACTAAATAATAAATATTACGTGTGGCGACGGATAACACGAATTCGTTAGACATTAAATGTAAGAGATAAAGCAATGAATTAGAGATTTTTTTAATAACATATAAATGTTAAATTGAACTGTAACACTAGGCCAACCCACAATAGATCTTTTTGCGTCCTGTGCCAATAAAAAATGTGAACGATTTGTCTCCTGGAAGCCAGACCCAGACTCGCTCTATGTTGATGCGTTTATGTTAAATTGGAAATCAGAATATTTTTATGCTTTTCTCCCATTCTCGCTTATTTCACGTGTGCTGGAAAAGATACAAAGTGAGGGGGCTAGGGGTATACTTGTAGTGCCATTTTGGCCATCACAACCTTGGTTTCCACTTTTCAACAAATTATTAAACTCTGAACCATTATATCTAGGCCCAGACGAAAATCTTTTATTATCTCCTTTCAGGTTACTACACCCCTTATGCAAGACTCTTACATTAATGGCAGGGAGACTCTCAGGACGGCAATGCTAAGGCGGAACATCCCTGCAAAGGTGTTGCCAGTGATGCTAGCCTCATTAGCAGACGGAACCTGGAAACAATATGAGGGTTGCTATCAACGTTGGTGGAGATTCTGTAAAGAAAAAGGGGAAGACCCATAGAGTTATAAGTTATCCAATCTTTTAGAATATCTAACGGTTTTACAAGAATCTAATTTATCATATTCCACTATTAACATGCATAAAGCAGCTCTTACTTTACTCAACCCACCACGCCCAGGGTATGAGGTTGTAATTAAAAGATTTCTCAGGGGTACATACAATTTAAAACCGGCAAAACCAAAATATGAGACCACTTGGGATCCACAAATCGTTCTCGTTTTTCTCAAGAATCTATATCCACTAGATTCTCTGTCATTACAACAATTAAGCCATAAGCTAATCACCTTGTTGGCTCTAACAACTGCACACAGAGTGCAGACATTTTCAAAAATAAAATTAGATAATATAATCATAGACAGGGAGGGATGCAGATAAAAATACCAGATAGTTATGTATGCAGCGCTATCATTTGCTGATATAGCTTATTGATGTTCTATTTAATAATCTTTTGCTTAGTAGACAACTGTTAGTTTATAAATAGGAGTGCTGCTCAATTATTAGTCAGATTATTACCAAGCTCGAGCTAGCAACTTGTAACTTATTATCGCAATAAAGTTAGCTTCTTGTGAACAACAAATTTTGTTTGGTTTTTAAAAACGCATCTTCCGTGCTTGAAGACCTAACTGGCGCAGTCGGAACGGATTTGTAGAAGGTACTCTACCGAAGAAATACCGTGAGTTTCATCTCTTTGTCTGCAAAACGACCCAAAACTCCAAAAAGAAGAAAAAGTGCAGTTCCCGCTGGTAAACATCTCCAAAGGCTCAACAGACACCTCTTCCAACCAGGGTAAGTCGAGTTTGTTTTCCTTTGTTCATTTTCTGGGTATATATATCGTATAAACTCAAAAAATTGTTAGTTAATAGGTGAGAACATCTTGTTCAACTGTCGAGTATTTACAATCATTGTGAAAAAATCTCGCAGATTCACTATCGTGTGAAACGTAGATTAAGAAACAAAGAAAAAAGTCAATTTTCAAATTTTTTCAAGTCTTTCTCAAGTTTGAAACAATTTTAACAAGTAAGAATCAATTTTTTAGCAAGTAAGAATCAATTTTTTAGCACGTAAGAATTCAATTTTTCTGTTATTTTACACTTCGTTCAATTTTTTAGCACGTAAGAATTCAATTTTTCTGTTACTTTACACTTCGTAAAATAAAATTTAATTTTTACCATCATAAACAAATAAATTCTGTGAATTTTTGTTATTTTACACTTTGTAAAATAAGCGAACTGTGGTCAGATTCCAAGTTACCATCATAAATAAAACTCTGAATACTTTTTGTTATCTTATACTTTGTAAGATAAGCGACCTGTGGTCAGATTCCAAGGTACCATCATAAAAATTTTAAATTAAGAAATTTTGTAGTATAAATTGTGTAAAGTGCCATACATAAAAAATATTTTTCTGTGTTATTATTAACAACATTTTTAGTGAAACATTTATTTTATAATTTTATGACCGATAATTCGTTAGACTCAATACTCTGTTCACTCAGTTCTTTATCTTTATCCCTAAATAATTCTGACACAAATAAAAACCTAAATATGACGGAAAATACTGCTGCCCCAGCACCAGCTCGTTTAGAAGTTAACGCAAACGTTCTAAAACTGTATGCCGACGCAATACCACCCTATAACGGATCGGAACTTGAATTAGAACCATTTATAAATACCGTAGACGAATTTCATGCATTATACCATGGCGCGGATATAGCATTAGATAAATGTATCGAACGCATAATAAGCGGAAAATTAAGAGACAGAGCCCGTATGTTAATAGGCGCCCGTCCGGAATTAAATACGTGGACACTTATTAAACAACACCTCAGAGACACTTTTGGCAATAATCGATCCATAGACATCCTAGAACAAAATTTATTTACTATGATTATAAATCGTAACGAAAACCCTCTCGAATTTGCTAGACGAATTCAGACGAACCGGAGTAAACTTTGTTTTAAATTAAATTCTCGTCCTATTACAGAAATTACAAAAGAAGAAAAATTAATTTATATAAATCAATATGAATCCCAAAGTTTAAAAGTCTTTTTACGAAATTTAAATATGCGAACTTGTGATTTTATCAGATCTAGAAACCTCAGTACTTTAGAGGAAGCTATAAATTTGTATATTGAGAACGAAAATTTCACTCAATCTCAAGTGCAAACACAAAATTTAATTACTAAACAACAACCCGTTAAAACACAAGTAGGACAACAAAATGTAAATAAATTTCAACAACAAAATTTTCCATATAGACAAAATAATTTTCAAAATCAATTCGTGCAATCTCCACAACAACAAAATTTCCCAAGTCAACCTATACCTATCCAACCCAGACAAAATACAAACTATAGATTCCTTACGAATAAACAAGTTTTTGGAAATCAACAAAAACAAAATGTTTTCAAACCAAATCCAAATAGAGTTCCTCAACACGCACCGGAACCTATGTCAATTTAAACGCGACAAAACTTTACAGGAATCAGAAACTATCAAAATCAACCGCAACCAAGATTAACCCCTAGTCAAGTTAGACAGCAATTTCCATGGGATAAACGCACCCAAGTACCTAATTACACCGTACAAGAATTAAATGCTATAAATGATGAACCTGAATTTGAAAATAACACCGATTATGTTTTTCCCAATTACCAGGACAATATAAATTCGGACACTTATCAGTCAACCGCGGAATATGAAATAAACGATCAATACTACAACCCATATGATCAAGAATTTACGGAAGAACCCTTAGACGACGCGAATTACGACTTAAATCTCGAGAACCCAAATTTTCTCACACTTCCCCAGACAGACGGAAAGACATGACATTTAATGCATATGTAAATGCCTTACCATACATCCAAACCACAAACCCTGACCTAAAATTATTAATTGATACTGGTTGTAATGTTTCAACGTTAAGACCGATTGTTGCAGAACAATATTTTCCAAATTATATGTACAAATCACCCACATTGTTACAGTCGATAGGCGAACGCGAAGCTGTATATAAAGCAAAAATACCCGCTTTTAAAGAATTACAAACCGATGAAGAAATAGAATTCACATTATATCCATTTTCAGATTATTTCGACGGAATTATAGGTTTAAGAAAATTAAATTTGCAAATACATCTTTCAAAACAAGTTTTATATAACACAAAAATTCAAATACCATTCAAATATCGCGAAAAACAAACGCAATTACACACGAAAATCGAAATTCCACCCTATCAAACAATTAACAAACCATTTTACGTAAATAAACGCGAAGGAAATATTTTAATTCCAGAACAAAACCTTTTCGGACTATACATTCCTGAAACTTTGACCTATGCTGAAAATTTTAAAGCTAGATTCGAAATTCAGAACAATACCGATCAAACAATATGCGTAGAAAAACTAAAACCATTTGATGCAACATTTTATAATCCCGAGGAATTTGAAATTTATAATTTTGAACATGCATTACCTAATTACCCCGATCAGAGGAGTCAACAAAATTTAAATGATTTAATTCGAACAAATCATATGAACGAGGAGGAATGCAACGCAATATTAAAACTTATAAATAAATTTCCCGATATTTTTCAACATCCTGATCAAAAATTATCATTCACAAACAAAATTAAACACGAAATAAAAACAAATGATGAAATTCCAATTCACGTAAAAACATATCGTTTTCCACACTACCATAAAACCGAGGTAAATACGCAAATAAATAAAATGCTAAACGACGGAATTATTAGACCAAGTCAATCACCGTGGTCAAGTCCAATTTGGATTGTTCCAAAAAAGGCTGACGCATCCGGAAAGAAAAGATGGCGTATTGTCGTTGACTATAGACGTTTGAACGAAAAGACAGTAGATGACAGATATCCAATACCAAATATCGATGACATACTTGACAAGCTAGGCAAATGTAACTATTTTACAACCCTAGATTTAGCTAGCGGTTTTCATCAAATCGAAATGGACCAAAATAGTATCGAAAAAACAGCTTTTAATATCGAAAATGGCCACTACGAGTGCCATTTGGCCTCAAAAATGCCCCTGCCACATTTCAACGCGTGATGGATCATGTTTTGCGCGAACTTCAAAATAAAATATGTTTAGTCTACATGGACGACATAATTATATTCAGTACATCCCTTCAGGAGCATATTCAAAACCTGAAACAAGTTTTTTCCAAATTACGAGAATGTAAATTAAAAATACAATTAGACAAGTCGGAATTTTTAAAACAAAACGTAGAATTCCTAGGACACGTTATAACACCGCAAGGTATAAAATTCGTGCCATTAAAAACTTACCTATTCCTAAAACAGCACGTGAAATAAAATCATTTCTAGGATTACTCGGATTTTACAGAAAATTCATAAAAGATTGCGCGAAGATTACGAAACCGTTTACAAAATGTTTAAAAAAAGGAGAAACCATTGTTCATACACCCGAATTTTTGTCAGCATTCGAGACTTGTAAAACTAACGAACCATTATTACAATATCCTGACTTTACTAAACCCTTTATATTGACATGCGATGCGAGCCAATTTGCAATAGGTTGTGTACTTTCCCAAGGCCCTATAGGCAGTGACAAACCTATAGCATATTCTAGTAGAACCCTTAACGCAGCCGAAATTAATTACAGTACAATTGAAAAGGAATTGCTCAGTATAGTTCATGCCGTAAAAATGCATCGACCTATCCTATTCGGACATAAATTTACCATAATTACGGACCATAAACCGCTACAATGGGTAAACAACTTGAAAGAACCCAATAGCCGCCTTATGCGCTGGCGCTTAAAATTAATGGAGTATGATTACGACATTATGTACAAAAAAGGAAAGGAAAATAAATTAGCAGACGCCCTTTCGCGTACTGAAATTGAACCCGAAATACACCCGATAGAAAACGCATCAATTGCCGGAAATTTAGACAACGCGGACAAAAATAAATTAGAAACGGATTTCCCCGAACTGACGCTAGATGACCTGGTTGACCTAGAAAATCGACCAGACGACAATGTTATCCCACAAAATTTAATAGCAGAACACGCTTCAAAAATTAACATATTCTCAGACACGCAAATATGTCCCCCAAGCGCACAATCATCGAACGAAACAATACATTCCGCCATAGAAAACCCCGTATTAGACATTCCCATTTCAGAAAACGCGATTAATACATTTAAAAATCAATTAATAATCACAGCAAGTGAGGATACTACCCGCACTCACGTAAAACTTACAAAACCTTTTGGTATAAAAACTAGATATCAAATAACTTTTCCCAACAGAGATAAAAATTTAATCGAAATCGAAGTAGTGAAAACATTCAAAGAATATTTAAAACATTACATGGAATGCTAATCGATGAACATATTTTACAAGGAATTATCCCTATTTTACAGCGACATTTCCAACATTCAGCGTATAAATTAGTACAAACAAATAACTATCTCGAAGATATCGAAAAAGCGGAATCACAACAACAGAAAATAAAATATCACCATGAACAAAAAACGGTACACCGAGGCATTAAAGAAACTACCCTTGCTTTACGAAAATTATACTTTTGGCCAAATTTAAATAATGACGTAATAAATTATATAAACACCTGTGTTACCTGTCAAAAAAACTAAATACGAACGACACCCGAATAAAATTATATTCCAACCAACTCCTATTGGACACCGCCCTTTTGAACATATATACATAGACACTTTTGTTGTAAATAAACAGAAATTTTTAACTGTAATAGACAGCTTTAGTCGTTTTGGACAAGCTTATCCTATTTGCCTTTCAGCAATTCATATTTGCGAAGGTTTATTAAAATTCATGACACACTTCGGTATCCCCAGAATTACTTGTGATCTAGGAACCGAATTCAAAAATGTTTTATTCGAAGAACTTTGTCAAAGACACAGTATTGAATTACATTTTACAACAGTAAAAAATCCCGGTAGTAAATCTCCAATAGAACGATTTCACTCTACCTTACTAGAAGGGTTACGAATATTAAAAACAGGAATGCACAAATCACAAACAATCGAAACGTTAATGAGTTATGCTATTTTAGGATATAATAACAGTATACACTCAGCGACAAAATATACACCTTTCCAAATTATAAAAGGAGATTGTGACAATAAAACGGCCTTTGAAATGTCAGAACACCATATCATTAATGATTACGTAAATAAACATAACGCGAACCTAAAAGCAATGGAAAAAGTCATAAACGAAAATAACGAAAAAAGTAAAGACCTCTCGAAAATTAACGAAAATAGAGATGAACCAAAACCGGTTACCGCGCATAAAATCGCGTATGCGAAATTAACTTTAAGAAATAAAATTGCGACACCCTATGAACCAGTTATGGTAATACAAGACCAACAAAACAAAGTATTGACAACAACGGGTACACGTCACAAATCAACCCTTAAACCAGCTAGAAATCTAAAAGGTAAATTACCTGTTTCAGATGCTGAGACAACTAGCCATCCTGTCACTGATGACGCTAGCACACACCCAAATCAAGACAAATAAAATATCAAATCCCATTCTCCCTTTCTCATTAGGCAAAGTTCGAATTACGTCTCAAAAACATTCATTTATAAAATATATCGATTTAACAAATTTTGACACCCCTATACTAAGTATAAAAATAAATTCAAAAACGATAATGCCCCTTATCAAGATCAAGACAAAAGACGAATTGTATCCCCAATTAAATAATATTCACGAACATCTAGAATACTTAATAAACCAAGTCGAGGAAAAATTAAAAAATATAAAACCATTAGGAAATACGCGACCTAAAAGAGGACTTTTTAACATAGTTGGAAAAGCATACAAATGGGCCTTCGGTACTTTAGATTCGGATGACGCGAAACGATATGATAATGCTATATCTACTTTAGAATCAAATCAAAAAGAAATGCATACAGATTTAGACAATTATGTAACAATTACAAAAAATTTCATGAATGAAACAATACAAACTTTCCAAAAAATTACTATGAATCAAAATCAAATAAATGCAAGATTAAGAACTATTGAACAAAACTTAGAAAAATATGCACTATTCTTAAAACTACAAAATTTCTTAGATAATATGATAATAGATTGCTTATCGTTGATCACCATACTAGATAACATACAAAATGCGATATTATTTGCTCAACTAGATTCAATACACAGTACTATACTGCCAATAAATGAACTCATTAATATAACGCAAATAATGAACACGTTGTATGTCGGAGGAACCCCAAATTTCAAAAACATTCAGAGTTATTATCAGGTAATAAAAACAGAAATTCATTATACAAAACAAACCTTATGTTTCATATTTCACTTTCCAATTTTGAGCGAAAGTTTATACGATTATTACCAATTATTCCCAATACCTGTTCAAAACAAAACCATATTTTCTTTAAAACCATTTATCCTGATAAACTCGACTTATCACCACTACGAGGAACTACCATGCCCACGCATCGAGGACCTGTGCCTGTACCATGTGACGCAGACCATTTCACAAAGAGATTACCTACCCCAAGTACTCAGCGGTACCAAAACTACTCCCTGCCAGACCACAGAGGTTGTCATAAAAAACGACATCCTCGAACAAGTAAACAATGCGTATGTTATAGCAATACCAGCTATTAATATGACGATAGAAAAGCAATGCCAAGAACACGGCTATACCACCATCAATCAACCCCGTTTGATATACATACCACAAAAATGTAGTATATCTATCAACGGACATGAATATCACAACACAGTTGGACTTATTCCAGGAACACCCTTGGAGATCCTGCCAATAAGGACATTTACAACTGGAAACAACGACCAGGAAACTACCCCCTACAGACAAGTAGATATGGACCGTCTCGCAGACATCAAACGCATGGCTGACGAAACCCATCTACAAAAACTAAAAACCCTCAGTGACAATAGTGAAAGTGATCACACAGACTTATATATATGTTTATCCATTATTATTTTTATTATTATGTTATTCTTGCTTTTCAAATTTATATACTCTAGAAAACATAATCCTTTTCATGCACTATTTCATGTCAGCAAAGATGCCGAACGGGAGAACCAGAATGGACCCCTTGAGGAAACAAGTCCTGAAAAAACTCGTTCCCTTATTTTTTCCGCTTAGGGATGGAGGAGTTATGTATGCAGCGCTATCATTTGCTGATATAGCTTATTGATGTTCTATTTAATAATCTTTTGCTTAGTAGACAACTGTTAGTTTATAAATAGGAGTGCTGCTCAATTATTAGTCAGATTATTACCAAGCTCGAGCTAGCAACTTGTAACTTATTATCGCAATAAAGTTAGCTTCTTGTGAACAACAAATTTTGTTTGGTTTTTAAAAATGCATCTTCCGTGCTTGAAGACCTAACTAGATAGAATAAAAACATCGGGTTTACACAAGACCCAACCCTTTTTGGTTTTCCAAATTTTCAAGACATGCCAGAACTTTGTGTAGCCTCAACTATTATCCATTACTTACGTAGAACAAAAGAAATAAGAAAACCAGAACAAACCTATCTTTTCCTAACTCATAAAAAACTTATTCATCAGGCAACCGTTCAAACATTAAGTAGATGGGTTAAGACGGTTTTAAAAAATAGTGGCGTTGATACAAAAATATTTTCCAGTCACTCCACAAGACACGCCGCAACATCGGCAGCGGCTAGGTTAGGAGTGAATATAGATACAATAAGAAATACAGCAGGATGGACTAGGTCATCCCAGGTTTTCAACAAGTTTTATAGTAGACCTTTAGCTCAGAATACAAGCGAATTTGCTAGGAGTGTTTTAAGGTTAGGTACTTTGGGGGCCAAATAATTTTTTTTACAGCATAAATATTACTTTTTAGAAATGTTCTTATTCTAGGTTTATAGTCATATAGGCGGCTTTTCTGTTTACCGTTTTGAATATGTTTATTTCAATAAACAAGTTATCAGATCGCAGTATCTTTAAACATCTACAGGGTGTAATTATCGAGGAGGACAAGCGATGGAAAATTAATAGATTGATTGACTTACCTGTAAGGAAGATCAATCGAAATTTTTCGAGCTTGTCCTGCTAAGATAATTACACATCCCAGCCTCCCTAAACCCTAGTGCGATCTGACTGCTACAAACAATGAAGTGACTCTCATTGAGACGAGAGGTGCTTACGCAGGAGTTTTTAAGTTGAACATGTATCGAATGGATATGAATCTAGTGATACTACAGGGTGTAATTATCTTCGAGAGGAACTGACGCAAATAATGCAATTAACAAAAACCGTATTTTAAGAATAAGACATACAAATGCCATGAATAAATGTTCAAAATTGTGGAAAATGGCTGGACGTCCAAAATCGGCCGAAATAATTCAAAAAACACTTGGACATACGACATACACTAAGTTATCCGGTTATTACACGATGTAATTCATATTGCAATGCATTTTCACATATTCTGAAAGATAAAGAAAAATTGACGATCTTGTTTCAAAATCTTAATACAAAAAATGGCTTTAGCAAACATGAAATTCAATATCTAAATGAATATTGCCAAGTATTAAAACCACTTTTACAAGTGCTTCACCTATTGCAAGGTGAAACTAATACTTATTATGGATACTTGCTTCCTTGTTTAGGCTCTCAGTTAAAGAAATTTGACAAACTTCAATCCCAAAAGCTTACGCTAGCTGAGCCTATCCTTAAAGCTTGTTGAAATGGTCTTCGTAGATTTAATAAATTCTGAACTTTCTTCAAACGAATCTAAGAACGCAATTTTAGCAGCATTTACCATTCCAAAATTTAAAATGCGCTGAGTTACTAATTTTAAAGAAACTGCTAAAATAAATGTAGATGTAAGCAGCATTTCAAATATGGTAACAGAAATTATTCAAATCATGTACGAGTACGACTTAAATTTTAATTTTCGAAACACAAGAAAAAATAAAAGATGATGAATTTTTGGATCACCCAACTGAAATTTTAGCTGTCGTCAATACCCAGAATCCGATCCCACAATTTAATGTAAACAATAAAATTGATTTAGAAATTTTACAGTAGTTCATGTAGGAATAAACTGAGACAAAAAAACGAAACAAAAACTTTATGACATAATTATTATCGCCGCAGGTCATGGCGCTAAGTTGAAGTAAGTAGATCCCAGTAAAAAAAAATGCAAACAAAAACTTTACAACATAATTATATCGCTGCGGGCCATGGCGCCAAGCCTGACATGAAACATTCCCAACGCACATTAAAAACCTATAAAGGTAAGCGAGTCAATTTGCGAACAGCACAAAAAAGAGTACCGGTATTTTAATGAGGTTCGTAGAGTTTTTGTTGGGTTTCTTATGTCTCAGGATTTTCCTACTTGAACTATACCTCAATGATCCAAGTACACAGTTAGAATCCATAAATAAGTATCAAAATTTCAAAAATATATTTTTAGTGTAATGTGCAATACATGTTTGATTTCTTCAACCCCAGTGGAGAGACTTTTCTCAATTGCTGGATTTATAAATGCACCACGACGAAATAATTTGTCCGATCCCAATTTTGAATATTTGGTTTTATTAAAAGCTAATCAGACACAGGAATAAATACTTTTGCTTTATTTAAAAAAAATATATATTTTTAGTTATTTTAGAATTAGAATAAATTAATGAAATGGAATGTTGTGTTTTTTAGGAGCAAAATTTTCTTATTTAATAAATAAATAAAATGTATTCAAAAAACTGTATCATTGTTTAAATATACCCTAAATATAAAAAATATGTCAATATACAGAAATATTTACACTAAGATTGATTTAGATAAAAAATTAAAGTACTTGAAGTAGTTAAATATACTTATAAGTGTTTTACTTTTAAACAGTACTTGATACAACAAGAAAATACTTGAAGTATTGAAATGTACTTGTTAGAATTAAGTGACTAATTGAAGTAGTACAAGTAGTACTTACAACCAAAATAGCAAGTACTACCGTAAAGTACTTGATACTTGAAGTATTCTGCTTTTTGAAAAATAATTGATACTTGATGCAACAAGTACCCCAACTAACTACTTGATACTTGAAGTAGTTTAAATGAGTACTTTGCCCAGCTCTGATGGTTGGCCATCAACAGATATGCCAGGCCATTGAACTTACTGACGCAGTTGATTCTGACAACGGCTGTGGTACTATTGGAAATAAATCAGTTCGGTTGTTGGATATTAAAAACTATAAGGGAAAAAAGGACCAATATGCTAAAATTCCGATTGGCCATTTTCATAATCCCTAATTCCTCTCACAATTTTCTTTATAATTAAGAATTATACGTTCTGGAAGTCTTACCTTGCATCGTTTCATATTTATCACTGTATCTTTTTTGTAACATTTATCATGATATCCACAGTCCGATTCAGCATTAGGAGGCAAAATAATATTCTGTTTCAGTTTACAAAAGACGTGGACTTTGCAGAATCTCGTTACATTTATTTAATGTATCTTCATTGAAGGAAAGAATTCTCTCTTCCATCTTCTCATTGCAGAAAACACAACTAACCATTTCCTTTCCAACAAGATATTACTTACAGGGAGCGTGGAAAAGTTTGCTGCAAATGCATACACTTTAAGAGACCATATGAAACTAGCGTCACAGATCACAGTCACTCTCTCTAAGTCTAACAGTTTAAGACCACTGAGTGATCGCCGGTAATAGGCACATTTCCGGAACTTCCTATCAAGATGTCTACAAAGATTTATATATGCCGACGATTTTTCCCTCATTCTACAATAAATTGTTTTGTTGCCTTGGATATGAGAGCTCTGAGTATACACTCAGGTAGAGCAAGGCCTGCCAATAATTTATCCCCTACTTTCACATTTGCAATATTATATATCATCAGTGTAGGTATAAGTAATCAAGAAAAAAATTTCAAGTAATTCCGATAACGTTAATTTCTCGGAATTTTCTATGGTTTATGCATTCTGCTGACTCTTTCTCCCCCTGCGAGTCTGCCAATAGCACATGTACTTTGTGACGTCATATATTAGAAAATTGTAAATTCTCATGACTATTGCAACGTTTTTCAGCTTCAAAATTCATTGATTTTTTTTCACAATGTCGAGTCAGGTCAAGTAGAATTATGTAGTCAGCTCTCTGTCTGAATGATATAGGTATAGTATAGGTGAAAATGGCGACTAATGAGGAGTCAGATTCACTGGAAGTACCAAAAAAGACTTTTAAATATTGCAAAACAAAAGTTATTACAAGTGTAGTATGTGTGAACTGTGGAAATACTTATCACAGACCATGTCTAAAAAGAAATTTCCCTAATTGAATTAGTGAAAGTGGTGATGCAAGAATAAATTACTGTGACTTAACCCAAGATGAAAACAAACTTAGACAACTGGAAATTAAAAATTTGGAATTAGAAAACAAACTGCTAAAGAAGCTATGCAAGGAGAACGAGGAAAAATATAAACTATTATTAGAAAATAAATGTTTATTAGAAGAAAATAATATATTGCTAAATAAAAATAATTAATCTGGAAGAAAAAATCCAAAACTACAAAAAAGAATCAGATAAAGTGCACAGGAAGCATTTTCCGACTTCCATTACCAACTTAAGGCAATTTTCGATGACATCTTCCCAGTAACAGTTAAAAAAATACAAATTAGATGCTCTAGAGTAGAGTAGAGTAGAGTTTATTGGTGTTATTGATTATACAATCATTACACAAGTCAGTAAAATACAATGCAAATAATGAAATACAGGTACACAAAATAAAATTAAAAGTACACAAATAAAATTACAAATATACTGATATATGACAACATATCACACTGAAGACAAACATTATAAATAAGGAGTGGAAGTTTACAGATCATAATTAAGAAATTCATTCAAGCTATAGAATGCCTTGGAAATAAGAAATTTTTTTATCTTATTTTTGAATTGGTTTAGAGGCAGTATTCTAATTTGGAGAGGTAATTTATTGAAGAAAAAAGGCCCATAGTAATCAGTAGCATGTCTTGATTTTTTTAGTCTGAGATATTCAATAAATAAATTATTATTATTACGTGTGTTGTAAGTATGAATATTAAAAATGTTTACATACTTATGGATGTTTTTTTTGACATAGAGCAAACAGTGAAATATGTATAGACTCGGGACCGTCATGAAGCCAAGGCTAGTAAAATGATTCTTTACATCTTCTCTGTAATTTAAACTGAGTAGGATTCTGACTGCTTTTCTTTGCATACTAAAAATTCTTGCGCAGTGAGAAGAATGACCCCATATTAGTATTCCATAGCTAATGATAGAATTAAAAAGGGCATGATAGGCCATTATAGTTATTTCTTTTGAGGTTGTTTGAGTTAAATTTTTTAAAAGGAATAGGTTTTTAGCTAATTTACTACAAGTGTAATCTACATGTTCGTTCCATTTTAAGGTTGGGTCCAGCATAATTCCTAAAAATTTTACTCTGTTTGGGTTATTTATTTGTTGATGCTTTAAGGTAAATACCATTTTATCAGTCTTGTCCTCATTTAGCTTTAGGGAATTAGCTATAAACCAGTTAAGGGCTAGGTTTTGGGAGGTTTCCATATTGTGTGTAAGAATTTCATAATCACTATTGACATCTATTATGGTAGTGTCATCAGCGAATAGCACGAAGTCACTACACAATCCAGCTGTGGGTAAATCGTTGATGTAAATTAAGAAAAGGATTGGACCAAGCAGAGAGCCCTGTGGCACACCATGATCAATCTTTTCAAGTTCGGAATATTTGTTTTTAAAGTAGGTTTTTTGGTGTCGGTCAGTCAGGTAGCTCTTTATTAAACAAAGGCTGTCATGTTGAAAACCATAATAAGTCAGCTTGTCAATTAGTGTCTCGTGAGAGACACAGTCAAAGGCCTTACTTAGGTCACAAAAAGCTGCCCCAACGAATTTTCCTGATTCAAAGCCCTCGACAATGACCTCTATCAAGTCATTTAAGGCATAAGTAGTCGATTTACCTAGTTGAAAGCCGAATTGATGAGAATTTATCAAATTATTTTGTGTAAAAAAATCAGTCATTTGATTTTTTAATAAATATTCTAAATATTTTGAAACCACAGATATTAAAGAGATTGGCCTGAAATTATTTAAGTCCTGGGCAGAACCTTTTTTAAATACGGGTATAACTTTAACGATTTTAAAGCAACTTGGATATATTCCGTTCTTTATACAGATATTGAAAAGTTTAGTTAAAGGAGCAATTAGAATATTTTTAAGGGATTTTATTAATTTAGTGTTCAGGTCATAACAATCTTTGCTATTTTTTGATTTGACATTTTCTATAGCTTCAGCAACCTCCTCGACACTTACTGGTCTAAAATTGAAAGTTAGGTCATTTACCATGATATTAGAATTTCTCAAGAAATCTGCAGAAGTTGTGTCAGGATCGGGTAGATCTTTTATGATGTTAGGAGCAATATTTGTGAAAAACTTGTTGAAGTCACTCGCTTCCAGATTAACTTCGTTATGGGAAGATTTTTTATTTTTTAGTTGTCTGTTGTCATTTACGACATCCCACATGGACTTTACAGGATTCCCGGAATTTAATATGTAATCATCGTTTGCTTTTCTTTTAGATGAGTTAATTTGCTCTCGGTATTTTTTACGATAATCCTTAATTTGTATTAGTAAGTTTGGAGCCTGATATATTTTATACAAGTCCATAAGCAAATGTAGTTTATTTCTCATGTCCCTTAGTTTGTCGTTAAACCAATTTATTTTCTTGCCTCTAAGCATTACTTTTTTAACTGTGGGGAATGCTTGGTTCATGCAGTTCACTAAGATTTGCATAAATTTATTACTTATTTCATCACAGTTTCCTTCTATGTCAATAAAATCCCAACTTTGGTTTTCCAATAGTTGATACATAACACTCAGCCCCTTTTGCGTTATTGGCCTACAGTAATTTATAGTATTTTGAGTTTGTTGTTCACCGATATCTAAGCTGATCTCTAAGGCTTTATGATCTGATATTTTTGGTTCGAAAACATTTGTATAATAATTAATGCTAAATAAAAAATTTACAAAAATATTGTCGAGGCAATTTGTCAGCCTAGTTGCTTCAAAAATAGTTTGTTCAAAACCAAAGGACGTTAAGATGTTTAAAAAAATGTTTGTATTCAGGTCATTAGTATTAAATTTAAAGTTAAAATCGCCGTTAACAATCACTAGTCTACTTGTATTAAATAATATTTGTAGTATTTGATAAATAATGCCAAAAAAACATTCTAGATCTCCATTTGGAGATCTGTAAATTGTTACAATGATTAAGTTTATTGATAGAATTTCAATTGCAGAAATTTCACAGTCTATTTCTGACGAAAACTTAGTGATGTCACATCTCTCTCTGTATTCTAATTCTTTTTTACAAAATATTATTGTACCTCCATGAATGTGAGTTTTTCTTGTAAACGCTGAGGCCATCTTGTAGTTTTCGATTTTTATGCTCGCTATTTCATCATCATTTAAGAAATGTTCGCAGAAACAAAGGACCTGATAACTCTTCCCGTCAGCTTTTAGAAAACATTCTATTTCACCACATTTATTTTTTAGAGATTGGACATTAAGGACAAGCGTATTGAACTTATTTGTCGAGTTAAAACTTGTCGTATTGCTTACCACATTCACCGCACCCTCTATATTAGTAGCTCTCAATACCATATATGAAGTACGAAGAGATGATGAAACTTTAAATGCATATAAAAAGTATAAAAAACAATACATTGAAAAGATAAATAAGATAAAACGAATTTCTAATGCTAAACATATAGAGGGGGCAAGTAATAAAACAAAAGCAATATGGGACGTAATAAAAGCAGAAACTAAAACAGAAAAAATTGAATTGAATTAAATAAATTTTTCCAAAATGTTGGAGCAACTAGGTAATGTAGATAGATCTCCAGGACAACTGTTGAAAGAGTGTAAAATTAATAATGAAAAATCTATTTATATAGAAGAAGTCACTCCAAAAGAAATAAGGGATGTGATAAAAAACAAGAAAACAGAGGATATCTGTGGCTTCTCCACAAAACCATTGAAGGAAATAAAAGGGGACATTATAAACCCATTAACCAAACTTATTAACAGATCGATTAAAGAAGGCATATTTCCGGATTAACTAAAACACGCAAGAATCGTATCAGTACTAAAAAATGGAGACATAAATAATTCTAACAACTATCGCCCACTGTCAATATTACCAGAAATTTCAAAAATATTTGAAATTATAATAAAGAAGAGGCTTGTAAGTTTTTTTGAAAAAACCAAACTATCTACGGAACACCACCATTGATATAGACAGGGGAAATCTACTATTACTGCTCTTATTGCAGCAATTAAAAAAGTAACTGAAGCACTAGACAACCAAGAAGAAGTAGACATTATATGCTGCGACCTTAGTAAAGCATTCGATAGAGTTGATCATGGAATTTTACTAGACATACTATATTATTACGGAATAAGAGGAAATACACACAATCTTCTGAGAACATACATAACAAATCGCCACCAGACAGTTAGTTGGAAAAACAAAACATCAAGAAAACTGCTAATGAAACACGGAGTAGCCCAGGGGTCGGTACTTGGACCAGTACTATTTATTATATATACAAATGACCTAATGTCAAATGTGCCAACTTACGGAGCTTGTTTTATCCAGATGACACCTCGTTCTTAACAAAACAGCCAGATAACGCTATCGAAACAAATAAAACAACACTAAAAAATGCAAAACATTTGGTTCACTAGCAATAAACTGCTATTAAATGAAAAGAAAACCCAAGTAGTAACAATATCCACAAAGAACAATGCTGAAGTAGATAATATAAAATTTCTTGGAATGATCATGGATAGTAGACTGAACTGGAACGCGCACCTAGAAGAACTAGGTAAAAAAAAAATCTTAAGGCCATTTATACTATAAGAACAATAAAAAAGTATCAACTCACCTTTCGCACATTTCCACAGAGTAGCAGATATGGTGTTTTATTCTAGGGCACTGCTACAGAAGCTCAGAATACTGATTTTACAAAAAAAGGTGATTAGAATATTGTGCCAAGTAGGTTATAGAGACAGCTATAAAGAAGCCTTTAAAGAACAATCAATATTTACGATTCCATCTTTATATATTCTAAACTCTCTGAAATATGTACACTGTAATAAACATAAAAGAATTCCGAGTTTCATAAATATAACACAAGAAATAAAAATGACCTGCAAATTCCTCTACGTAGAATAAACAAAACACAAGGTTTAAACTATTGGGGAGCAAAACTGTATAATAAAATCCCCCAGGGATGAAAAAGCTTCTACTCAATACAAAAATATTTAGAAGATGTTATATAAACTGTGATACACTGTACTGACCGATTTGTAATGTTTTGCATTATTTGTGTAGTGTTTTGTATTATTTTATATTATGTTTGTAATGGTTTATACTCTTTTACATTATGTTTGCTTCTACACAGTATTCTGCGACTTTGACGATTCATTGTAACATTGTACATTTACAATGAATAAATCTCTATCTATCTAAAGTTTCCAACAGGCAGCGTGCCAAACTGCAGTTGCCATTGTCATATAGCATAGTTGTAGTGGTAGCTTTACAATTGAAACTCCATATGATACCAATTTTTTTATTTATATTTTAAGAAAGCCATATTTTTACATAATAAAGAGAAAATTCTGAAATCTAGACCAATGGCAATATTTTATGTTATAAAGTCAATATTTTTTTGCTTCATCCTATGAATAAAGTGTTGTCGTTTTTCTTTATTTCTACTACAAGTTAAAATTGAAGTAAATTGTTTCTAATTCCATACTTGTTTTTTAGAAATATTGGATGATTTAGGGAATCAAGTGGACCGAACTGATCAGAGGGTTAGGACTGAAACTCGTCACATTGACATAGTTGATAGTAAAGACAAAACATGCATTTATTGGGTTATTATTATATTATTATTTATTAGTATAGTTATTCTTGCTACACTTTTTAATAATTAACAGTATACATTACACAGCATAAACAAACATTTTTGTTTCAACTTATAATGATAATAATTATATTATGATGTAAAATAGAATTTAAGCTTCAAATGTATAATGATTGTAAATATTTTTAAATTTATACTTATATTAAGATTATATAAGATGTTCTTTTTTAACTAAGTACGTTTTTTTTGTGATGTCCACAAACAGCAAACAGGGTCAGACTGGCCCGTTCGGCAATTGCCGTTGGGGCCAAATCACATATTCAAACAATGGTTTATATATTTTTGAACAAAATTATACTATATCTATATCTTCCATTAACAAATTTAAAAGTATTTTCCTGACTTCGAGTTCCAGGTAGTTCAAACGGCTAATGTTTTTTTTGCTATTACTACTTTGGTGCAAGCTGTCGGAAAAGGATGCTGGCGGCGCCGAGCGTGCGCGTCCAGAAGTGAGCTACTCAAACACACAATTAAATTCCTAAATACAAGGGCCTTCAGTGGAAGTAGAAATTGCAGACTAACGCATTGGTCCTTCCCCTGTTAGGGAGATAGCGATCGTACTTCTGGATTCTGCTATATAAATTAGAACCCGTGCGTATCAGTTATATCATAATCATGTGATACGGTATGTTGTGCAGACTTGACTCTGTCGACTGTCAGTAAGTGGTGATTCAGCTGATTATGTGTATTAAATACTACAGAAGTAAGTATTTAAGGTAATTAATGGTGAACTAAGTTTATAAATATACTTTTGTGCAATATGTAAAAATTAAAAAATATCAACTATGCAATGATGTGGAATTATGCGTTAATAAATGTTACGACCGCACCCTGTATATATATATATATATATATATATATATATATATTGTTACGTGTTTACAGTCTTCAGTAAACACTCTGTGGGTTCAAATAACTTGCAACAAGAATTTTCACTAACCACTATTTTATTAATCACTAAAATTACACTAGTAAATACTTAAAAATCACACAACTAATAATAACTTAATCTAACATAAATTCACTACTTTTAAAACACTATGTACTTTACTCTTCTTCTTAAACTTGTCAACATTTGTCTAACCTAAAAACTTTCTGTCTGTATACTAGAACTGTACTGTATACTTCACTGAACTGAACTGTTCCCCCATCTGCTGGATTCACCTCTTTATATTCACCCATAGAATGTACCAGAATTCTATTCCATAACATTCTGGAACCCTACAGAGTTTTCTACTATATAATAGATGACTGTTCGTCAATTGGCTCATAGATGGCGCCACCCCACCTACTGGCCATGAACACAATACAGGTTTCCCTTAATCACATCTTTCCTCGTTAGAGGGCAGCACATAACAATATTTAAGTTTACGTTAAATTTCAAAATTATTTATTCTTGTCATACATTTGTCCTAGTGTAATTTTATCGCTAAGATTCTTCACTTTAAATATTTGTGCGACATCTGTGGGTTGGAGATGGGACGGCTTGCCATTCGGTCGACAGAAGTCACGACATTCGGCAGCTCCGTAAACCACTAAAATATTCTTAATCTCGTTATTTTTTTTTTTAACATATATGTGTGTGTGTGTATATTCATTCAATGCAGTCCATCGCTCAGCGTTCAACAAAGAGTGAAAAACGCATAGGAAAAGGTGAGTCAGTACTACTTTCCAGCCCTCGCGGTTACTCTTTGTTCTTGCTCATTGATTTAATGGTCTTTTAACGAGCCAAATTTTCAATATAAAGTATTTAGTTTCTAATTTAATAAAATACATGTTCATTTTAATACGTATAAAATTCAGTTATACCTATTTAATATACGATTTATATTGTTTCAGTTTTTTGTGCGACCTCTTTATCGCTTGAGTTTTTATTCTACAAATACTTTCTTTCAAACATCACATTTATTGAAATATTTTTCGATTACTCAATAATTATTCCTGATTAATTGTGAATTAATCAGTCAATATTTATAATAAATTCTCACGAAAAAAAAAATAAATAAATAAATAAAAATTGGAATACTTTTACTTTCTGAATATTTCAGTATTGGGTTTTGCTCACAATTCAAGTGAATTTTATATACAGGGTGTTAGTGTTATTAGTCTTTATTCGATTTTCATAACATAAACATACAGTTTGTTATTGTTTAATGCGTTTTATTGATGTAATACGTCACTAAATAAATATTTTGTTAATTTGTAGTGAACTTTTGTAAAATAAAATAGTAAATCAAGATAATTTAATTCTTGGTATCCGATTATAAAGTAGATTTTGCTTAATTTAAATATTTAAAATATTATTTAAATCAATTTCACATTTTTTATTGTTGCCAGTTTCATCATGACGACTAACGCTAATAAAATAAAACAAGCTAAAGCTTTGCGTCAATTGAAAATTGATCATATTGATGATATTTTGGTACTTGCTCAGTTGGCAGTTACAGACGAGAGCCTTCACGTTAGATTTAAAATCAGATGTCAATGTTTAGAGAATATTTATGATGAATTTCAGAAACAACATGATATTATTGTTTTGCTTTTGTCGACTACGGAAAATCCGGAACTGGAAAATGAAAAGATTGTTCGAACCACTTTTTTCGACAACTATTTTACAGTTAAAACAGTTTACACTAATATTTTCTGTACTCAACAGTCAAAGGAATTTAAAAACGATTTAACTACATCTCCAAATGTCAAACTGCCACAAATATCGTTACCCGTTTTTGACGGGAATTCTCAAAACTGGTTAAATTTTCATGATCTATTTTCAACTTTAATTCATAATAATAAGTCGTTATCTAATATTGAAAAGTTTCAATACTTGTTAAGCTCACCTACATCACACGCTCTTAATTTATTAAAAGGTATTCCTGTCACAGCTCGAAATTATGAAACAGCCTTTAAAACTTTAACTGATAGATACGAAAATCGCCGGTTACTTGCAAATTCTTGTTGGCAGGCTATATTTAATGCCCCTAAATTAAATAATGATTCTGTGGCGGGAGTTCGTCAAGTTTTAGAAACCTTCAATGAAAACTTAGCTGCCTTAGAGAATTTGAAATTACCGGTTGATAAATGGGATTTTATTTTATTCCACATACTTATACAAAAATTAGACGCCTCCACTATCAAACGATTTGAATTACAAGAAGCGTCTACTGAAATTCCTTCCTTTTCTAAACTCAAAGATTTTCTTTCAAAACAATGTACAGCTCTTAAATCTGTTGCTCTTTCCATCTCTAATCAAAAAACCAAATAAAAATGTGTCAGTCTCTCAAAGCTCTACTAAAGCAAATTATAATAATTCCAATCGTTTTCGTTCAGCCTTACCCAAAGTTAGCTCTTCTCTTCTTGTTCATTCTAACCCTGAAGCTAAAATAAGTACCTGTAATTATTGTAAATCTGCTCATACTATTTATCAATGCTCTGCTTTTCAAAATCAAAATCCTTCAAAAAGGTTACAAATTGCCAAAGAAAAAAAATGGTGTACGAATTGTCTACACGCTGGTCACCGTATAAATTCTTGTAGCTCTAAATTCACTTGTCGTGTTTGCCAAGCCAAACATCACACTCTTCTTCATATTTCTCCTGAATCATCTTTGCCCTCAACCAATCCGGTGGAAAATAATGCAAACGGTTTTTCTTCACAATCATCTTCTGAAATTACAGTTGCCCAACTACATTCGCTAACAAACTGCATTCCATCAAATACTGTGGTACTACTCGCTACCGCTAAAATAGAAACTCTGGATACTTGGGGTAACTATCTATCAGTCTGTTCGAGTGCTCCTCGATGGAGGTTCACAAGCAAATATAATGTCACAAAAGTGTGTACAAGGACTTGGTCTCACTAGTTCAAAAATTTCTCTGTCAATTCTCGGTCTAGGTCAGACTTCTTCATCTGCCACCAGGGGGATATCTTGTACTATTCGCCCAACGGGGCAAACTTCTCCCACTTTTACCGTGGACTTTGTTGTTCTCCCTAAAATATGCAATCTTATGCCAACTTCAGTAATTTCTTCTATAGACTGGAAATATTTAAATAATCTCAAATTGGCCGATGCTCAATTTCACATACCCGGTGAAATAGATATGTTAATAGGCGCAGATATTTTCTCCCGAATTCTCCAAGGCGGTAAATTGTCAGGTAACAATAATGAACCTACAGCAATAAACACAATTTTCGGATGGGTCTTAATGGGTAAAGTGACTCGTACTTCTGATCAATCTTTCTTAAATTCATTCGTTTCTTTTGTCGATACATCATTAGATTTAACACTTAGACGTTTTTCGGAACTGGAAGAAATACCCGACATTAATACCCCTTCCCCTGAGGATGTTTTATGCGACAAATCATTTTTGGAAACCTATAGTCGGGATTCCACCGGTCGATATAGTGTAGCTCTTCCATTTAAAGGGCCTGAACCTTTATTTGGAGACTCTAAATCTGGAGCCCTACGTCGATTCTATTCTCTCGAGCGCCGCCTCCTTTCTGATCAGTCCTTGTATAGTTCATATCACGATTTTATGAAAGATTATTTAGAAAGCGGTCACATGGAACTTGTCACCTCACCATCACTATGTTCTGGAAAATTGTTCTATATTCCTCATCACTCTGTCATAAATCTTAATAGTTCGACATCTCCTCTTAGAGTTGTTTTTGATGCCTCTGCGAAAAGTGCCAATGGTATATCTCTAAATGATAGTCTTCTAGTTGGCCCGAAACTCCAGAAGGACATTGTCACTTTGCTTTTACACTTTCGGTGTCATTCGTTTGTTTTTACAGCCGACATAAACAAATGTATCGGCAGATATATCTTCATTCGGACCACAGAGATTATCAAAGAATTGTGTGGAGATTCTCCCCCCATCTTCCTGTTCAAGAGTTTCGACTCAACACAGTCACCTATGGTGTTTCTTCAGCATCATTCCTTGCTCTTAGAACACTTCAACAATTGGCTAAAGATGAAAAAGAAATGTTTCCTTTAGCTGCTGAAGTAATTCGTTCTGATATGTATATAGATGACATATAGTTACAGGATGTTCCACTCTTCATGAAGCAATGAATCTTAAAAGCCAACTTATTTCTTTATTACAAAAAGGAGGATTTACTCTCCGAAAATGGGCCAGTAATAGTACCGCCTTTCTAGAATCTATTCCCGACGATCTGCGACAAACCCAGTCTCTTTGTTTTGCTGACGAAAATAATTCAGCTATAAAAATTCTTGGTCTAAAATAGCTTCCTTCTTCTGATGTTTTCTGTTTCTCTGTCGAAACTTTAAATCGCCCTTGTACGAAACATACAATCCTCTCAGATGTGGCCCGAATCTTCGATCCTCTTGGATTTTTGTCACCTCTCACCTTTTTTACCAAGCATTCAATTCAGTACCTCTGGACTTTAGGAATTGATTGGGACCAAGACCCTCCTGCCCATAGGGAAGGTTGAGCACCTACCAGGCACGTCTCCGAGGTGGTGGATAGGAGAATGGCCAGACTCCGCAAGGAGTAGGGTTAACGTCGGTCATACTGCTGGGAGGTAGGGTTAACAGCCCAGTCCATGCCCAGCTAAAGCCACGTCGCGGACCAGCTCGTGACACACACCGTAAACCACCTGGGGCGACAACGACCCTCCGATCTAGGTCGGGGGTATGCCAGTCCAGGGGGCACGGGGGTCTTGGCTTAATTGCCTGGACCGCGTGGATGAAGTACCACTATAAAAACTTCCCCAATCCCAAGGTATTGTGCGCGCTGAAGGGTGCATGGTCGGGGGGGGGTCCGGCCGATAGCGACTAACCTCGGGGCACATGGCGCACCCCGTTGTATTAATGCCTTGCACGTACGCAGGGGGCTCCGTGCGTGTGGACCATCCTTTCCCCCTCACTCGTGGGAACAAATATGGAGGACCAACGAACAAATACCAACACAGAGGCAGCCTCCTCAGGGAGTGGGACCTCTAAACCTACAGTACAGGAAGCAATGGACTGTACTGTGACCGAGAGAGCAAGCACCAGCCAAGTAGCCCAGGCAGACTTGGCAGGTAACGGCTCTAATACAAAAAGACTTTCGGGAGCCCAAAGAAAGAAGCTCACGAAAGCGGAGAAAATGGCTGCGGGGACGTGGACGGTTGAGAAGCCACCACGGCGACCGAAGCCAACAAAGAATCTGGGAGCAGCTCCGGCAAAATCCTCTAAGAGGCCAATGTCGGAGTCTCCCAGGAAACCAGATCCCAAAAGGGTGAGAGGTGCTACTGCACAGACTCACTCCTACAGGGATGCGATCACAGGTATCAGGATGGCTGTAATTCATGTCAACCATCCTGACACCTTACTGGATCAGGAGCAGTCAGACCTGATCCAGAAAAAACTGGTGGAGGCGATAGATGCCATTCCTCACGGGGGGGCGTCTCCGCGGTTCCAGCGGTTCCCAAGATACGAAGGGGGGGTGCTCAGCATCACATGCGCGGACCCCTCTACGGAAAACTGGCTTGGGAACACAGTTCGGGTGATGAGGGGGCTGGGGGAGGGGGTGACAGTGACCGCTGTCAATACCAAAGACCTCCCAAAGCGTCCTAAGTTCCTCTTCTGGGCTCCCGAGCCAGTGGAGGAAAAAGTGGTCAGAGACCGTCTCAAGAAGCAAAATGCAGGCTTGAACACGGAGAAATGGCTACTGATGAGCCGCAGAGTCGAGGAGAAGGGGCAAACGCTGGCCTACTCCTTAGACGAAAAGTCGGTCCAGGTGCTTGAAGGTTTGGACTTCAAGCCCTATCTTGGCCTGGGGAGGGTATCCTTCAGGAAACTTCAGGAGAAGGAAAGAGGAGAACTCAATCCAGATGCTGAAGGTGGTGCAGATAAACCTGCATCATAGCAAGGCGGCCACGGCGGTCCTTGCTAAAGTTATGCA
Source organism: Leptura quadrifasciata (assembly GCA_963675555.1). NCBI lineage: Eukaryota > Metazoa > Arthropoda > Insecta > Coleoptera > Cerambycidae > Leptura > Leptura quadrifasciata. The sequence continues at coordinate 116,008,385 of OY776673.1, forward strand.
GGTGTGATGTGGCGCTGATCCAGGAACCTTGGATTCACAAGGGACAGGTAAGTGGCTTGAAGGGAGTTGGCGGTGAACTTATTTGTTGTAGAACCGCAGCAATTCCCAGAGCGTGCATATTAGTTAAAAATAACTGTAAAATAATGTCACTAATTGATTTCTGTTCTAGGGATCTAGCGGCAGCCAAAATCAGGGCTTCGTGTGGGGGTGTGCCGAGAGAGTTTATACTGGCCTCTGCGTACCTTCCATATGATGACCCTGAGCCACCACCAACCAGAGCCGTGGAGGAACTGGTGGGGAGCTGTAGAGGAAGAGGATCTCAGGTCATCATCGGGTGCGATGCAAACGCGCATCACACGATCTGGGGAAGTACGAACACCAATATCAGAGGTGAGTCAATTTTTGAATTTATTATGGAATATAATTTAGACATAGCAAATGTAGGTAATACTCCGACCTTTGTAACTACACAAAGGCAAGAAGTGATAGATATAACAATAGGTACAACGTACGCGTGTAACCTAGTTAGCGACTGGCATGTGTCTGAGGAGGAGAGTTGTTCAGACCACAGACACATACGATTTAATATAACGGGTATGGACCGTGTGACTGAAACATATCGTAACCCACGTAGGACGGACTGGGAAGGTTACAAAGTAGACCTTGCCCAGGAACTTACCAGGGTTATGAACATTGTTAAAAATGAGAAGGATGTGGAGTTAGTTGCGGAACAAATACAGAACGCAATAATCTCCGCATATGAGAACAACTGCCCTCTAGTGGTAAGGAAATCCACTAGGAACGTGCCCTGGTGGAACAATGACCTTGCCACAAGGAGGAAGGAAGTGAGAAAGAAATTTAATATTGCAAAAAGATCAGCAAATTGGGATGATTACAGGTCCTCTTTGACTGAGTACAACCGAGCATTGAGGAAGGCCAAGAGAGACGCCTGGAGGAAACATTGCGAGAGCATCGAGTGTATCTCGGAATGTGCCAGACTCCAGAGAATTCTTTCAAAGGACAATCGGTGCGTAGTTAACTCTCTCTTAACTGAGAGAGGGAAATATACTGAAACAGGTAAAGAAACAATGGAGGAATTACTCCTCGTGCACTTTCCTGGCTCCACAATAATTGAAAAATCACCAGAGGAATGGCTAGGAACGGAACTGGAGACAACTGGTAACAGAGTCACCAGGGTGGACTGGGCAGTGTCTAAAAAGGTGATTGATCAATCGAAAATCAGATGGGCAATAAACTCGTTTGAACCGTACAAATCTCCGGGATATGACGGAATTTGGCCAATAATGCTTCAGCAAGGGTTAGACTTGCTAGCATCAAAGCTATGTATGCTCTATAGAGCCAGCCTTGCGCTGGGCTGTATACCAAAAATTTGGAAACCAGTTAAGGTGGTATTCATACCAAAGGCGGGGAGAAACTCCCACACTCACGCCAAGTCCTTAAGACCTATAAGTCTTATGTCATTCCAACTTAAGACGATGGAAAAAATGCTTGACAGACATATCAGGGATGATGTATTGGTTAGAAGCCCACTACATCAAAACCAATATGCATACAGAGCAGGCATGTCCACAGAAACGGCACTTCACCATTTAATTAGAAGGGTGGAAAAGACGTTGGAACATAAGGAGGTGGCACTGGGTGCCTTTCTCGACATAGAGGGGGCATTTGACAACACCTCCTTCAACTCCATCATCAGAACTGCAAGAGAGCGTGGCGTTGAGGACACCTGCTGCAGGTGGGTTGGCTGCATGCTCAAGGGCAGGATGGTATTTACTACCATGATGGGTGAAACTTTAGGTGCCTCAGTTGCAGGGGGTTGCCCGCAGGGGGGTGTGCTATCTCCCTTGCTATGGAACCTGGTAGTTGACGACCTATTAGTGTTACTTACCAATGAGGGGTTTGAAGCTCAGGGGTATGCTGACGATATAGTCATCATATCAAGAGGAAAGTTTAACAACATAGTTAGGGACCGTTTACAAAGGGCCCTGAATATGGTTAAGAAATGGACCGACGAAGAGGGGCTGAGAATAAGTCCCTCAAAGACTAATATCGTTCCATTTACTAGAAGGAGAAACCTGGAGGGATTGGGTCCTCTGGTTCTTCAAGGTACAATACTGAGGATGTCGGGGGAGGTAAAGTAGCTTGGAGTTATCATAGACTCTAAACTTACCTGGAACCAACATCTAGACAGGGTAACACATAAATCGGTGGCCATATTGGCCACATGTCGACGATTATATGGCAAAACATGGGGGCTCAAGCCTGGTATGGTGCATTGGCTCTATACCAGTGTAATAAGACCCTCCATTACATATGCTGCCTTAGTTTGGTGGCCTAAAGCCACTCAAATAACTGCAACCAACAAGCTAAGCCGGGTACAGAGACTGGCTTGCTTGGGAATCACGGGTGCCATGAAAAGCACCCCCACAGCAGCCATGGAGACCCTATTGGACCTCCCCCCACTCAGCGTAGTGATTCAGGGAGAGGCAAGAATGGGGGCATACAGGGTGCAAAACTCACGTGATGTGGCTCTCCACACAGGGGAGTCAGGACATATGAGGATAATCAACATTGTAGTAGATCCTCTATTGTGCATGAGGTCAGACTACATGGTCCCAAAAATCACATTTAACAAGCCCTTCAGTATCTCTATCGGAGAGAGAGGGGATTGGTCAACAGGAGCTCCTGAGTTACTACGCAAAGGCCTGGCCTGGTATACTGACGGGTCCAGGATGGAATCAGGAGCTGGAGCAGGAATACATGGAGTGAAACCGAGGGCAAGTATAAGCCTTTCTCTTGGACTTCACGCTACTGTATTTCAAACTGAAATTCTGGCTATACTTGAGTGTATACGTGAGAATGTTAAACGACGATATGTGAACCAGCAGATCTGTATTGCATCTGACAGTCAGGCGGCACTAAAGGCATTAGCCTCTAACAAAGTGTCCTCCAGACTGGTATGGGACTGCCATAAAGAGCTCGAAGTTCTGGGTGAGCAGAACAGAGTTAAACTACTCTGGGTGCCGGGACACACCAGAATAGATGGCAACGAAAAAGCTGATGAACTTGCTAGACAAGGAGCAGCTAACAAATTCTATGGCCCAGAACCCGTGCTGGGCATTACCAAATGCTCAGCTAGAGGGGTAATTAAAGACTGGGTCAGGAATAAACACAATGATTACTGGAGGAACATACCAGGTAATAGACATGGGAAAACACTTATTGAAGGACCATGCCCAAAACAAACTGCAGAACTGCTCCCAAAGAACAGGCTACAGTTGAGAATTTTAACAGGCCTCTTGACGGGACATTTTCCCGTTAAGAAGTACCTGCATAGAATTGGCAAGTTCGATGGCGACCTTGACTGCAGATTATGTGGCAAGGTACCAGAGACAGTAGACCATATCATATATGAATGCGAGGCACTGGCCCGCAGAAGATATAATATTTATGGGCAAACACAAACAGACCCGCAAAGCGTTAAAACTCGCCCATTCGTAGACCTGTATCACCTTGTCAGTGGCACAGGAGTATTAAAATGGGCAGTGTAAATCGGAACAGGGAGTGCACAATAAGCCCAAGAGGCTGCAGTGCCCTCGGAGTGTTACAGACGACCCTGTGGGGAGGGGTTTTAGTCAGTAAGAGTCTGACACTGACCCAACTTAGGTTGGGAGCCCATGAGGGTTTCCCCTCCTCGTCAAAAAAAAAAAAAAAAAAAAGACCCTCCTTCTGATGTGGTACATCGCTGGAACAAGTATAAATTTGAGCTTCCTTTGTTACAGCATCTAAAAATTCCCCGGTGTTGTGTCCCACAAATATTTATAAATTGTCAATTGCACGGTTTCTGTGATAGCTCCGAATATGCTGCAGTGATCTATTTGCGTTTTCAAGTCAATACTAAAGTTTATATTTCCCTGATTTGCGCCAAATCAAAAGTGTTGCCCCTTAAGCGAATTTCCCTTCCCCGTTTAGAATTATGTGCAGCTGTTCTTTTATCTCGACTTATTTCATTCGTAGTTGAAATTTATTCAGGAAAACTTTCGTTAAAAAATATTTTTGCTTGGTCCAATTCGTCGGTGGCATTATCCTGGATCAGATCTTCTCCTCACAGGTTTAAGACTTTCGTAAGCAATCGTGTGACTCAGATTCAGGAACGAATTTCTCCTAATCGCTTGTTTCACATTTCATCCGCTGATAATCCTGCCGATTGTGCCAGTCGAGGATTACTTCCTTCTGAATTAGTAAATCACTCATTATGGTGGGCGGGCCCTGAATGGCTCAAGTTGCCCTGCAATGCCTGGCCCACAAGTAATTTCGATATTTCTAATCACCCTTCTTTAGTAGAAGAAGAACGAAAAATCGTACTTTCTAATTTCATTCTTTTAGATTCTATAGACACTCTATTGGACAAATACTCTTAACTTTCTAAAATAAAACGTATATTTTGCTATTGTTTGCGTTTCATTAAGAATGCTAGCAATCCTCGCACTAAAGCCTGTAAAGCATTCACTAACAAAGAATTTAATGAAGTTTTATTTATATTAGTCAAACGTGTTCAATATTTATGTTTTTCGGATGTCATTGAAAATCTTCAAACAGGCAAATCCCCTCCTAAGTCCTAAGTGTTTTCGAAAATTGAGCCCATTTATAGGCGAAGATGGCGTTCTCAGGGCGGGCGGTCGTCTGACCCATTCTGGATTGCTTTACGACCAGAAACATCCGGCTCTATTACCTCGCAAACATCGCCTTACGGAGCTTATAATCGAAGATGTTCATAAAGAGAATCTTCATACTGGGCTACAAATGCTTCAATTTCTACTTTCTCAAAATTTCTGGGTTCTTTCTCCTAGGCGAGCTATTCGCCACACCCTTTCCAGATGTCTCCGTTGTTTTACGGTTAAACCTAAACCATACCAACCCCCCATGGGTAATTTACCTTCAGTACGAGTAAATCAGGTGAAACCATTTCAATGTGTAGGGGTAGATTTCGGGGGACCGTTTTTCATAACTTTGGGAAAATCTAGAGGAATCAAATCTCGAAAAGCGTACTTGTGCTTATTCGTCTGTTTCGCTACCAAGGCAGTTCACCTTGAATTAGCCTCAGATTTAACTTCTGAATGTTTTTTTGCTGCCCTAAGGCGTTTTATCTCTCGCAGAGGGCGCTGCACTAACATTTTCTCTGATCAAGGGTGAAACTTCATTGGAGCGGCAAATGAGTTGATTGAACTTATAAAACAAGCTTCAGAATGCGAAAAAATTTCCTGGGCATTTAATCCACCCTCAGCACCTCATTTTGGGGAGCTGTGGGAAACAGGAATCAAATCTGTCAAATCACATCTTATTCGGGTCATAGGCCAACAAATATTGACTTATGAAGAATTTTACACAGTTCTAGTTCAAATCGAAGCTCTCCTAAATTCCCGTCCTCTCTGTCCTCAAGTTCGGATCCTCATGATCTTTCTGTCCTAACACCTGGACGCTTCCTTACTTTGGAACCTCTTACTTCACTACCAAACCCAGATCTTTCTCACCTTTCACTAAACCAGTTATCTCAGTGGCAATTACTTCAAAGGCTGCATCGCGATTTTTGGAAACGTTTGCATCTGGAGTACGTTAATACTTTGCAACAACGATAAAAGTGGTAGAGTTGCTATGGTAAAACTGTGTCCTTTGCCTATTTCCGAATATTAATAAAATGCATTAAGCATTTTAGGTGGGCGGTTATGTTACGACCGCACCCTGTATATATATATATATATATATATATATATATATATATATATTTAAGTTTCAAAATTATTTATTCTTGTCATATATTTGTCCAGCTCCGTAAACCACTAAAATATTCTTAATCTCGTTATTTATTTTTTTTAACATATATGTGTGTGTGTATATTTATTCAATACAGTCCATCGCTCAGCGTTCAACAAGGAGTGAAAAACGCACAGGAAAAGGTGAGTCGGTACTACTTTCCAGCCCTCGCGGTTACTCTTTGTTCTTGCTCATTCAATAACATTGAATTTATGACAATGAATACCACCTGCGTAGTAAACTGAATAACTCAGCATTGCCCGTGAATGAAATACTTTTCAACCTTCAGTCAAAATTTTATGGCATTTAGATTTTTAGGTAGATTTCTCATCAATCTATTGCAGAGAGCAGCATGCCACGACTTCGAGAAAATTTCACTATAGTTTCTTCGATTATGGCCTCCAGACCACAAAAATAATATAATATAAGTTTATATATATATATATATATATATATATATATATATGAATTGTTATTGTACTTCCTAGTACTCTCCCGTCTCTCCGTATATATATGTATATATATATATATATATATATGTTCCGAGAAGCTTCCGCGGTCGTTGGTATGAAAAATACTAGGTTCTCGGGTTGAACCGCGTCTGAGATTGTTAATGTCTCGACGTTTCGGCTCCCGTTTTGGAGCCATTTTCAAGAGAAAAAGTGAGTCAAGTAAAAATTGTCAAAGAAAATAATGCTAGGAGTTCGTGGAACTGGTTTGATTCCGGGGTCTAAATCTGCCTACTCCCCAGATCTTGTTAAAGAACGCTATAACCCCGATATACTTTTCGACGTTGTAACAAAATCCGACTTAGGAAATACTTCGTAAGAAAAGCGTGCTTCACGTAAAAACGCCGTGGAAGAGGTTTTTAATTCTTGGAAACATATTTTTGCTCTTCGGAGCATTTTTTATGCCAAATTTTCGCTAACTCTTCAAGGAGCGTTAATTTAGAAAGTGTAGTGAATGTCGCTGCACAGGGACGTAATGTCGCCCCGACCACCTAATTTTAGAAAGTATACTAAAATTGGACTTGAACTTCAAAATTTCCAAGATTAAAAACCCTTTTACGAATCCACGTTGTCAAGCACTGCAACTCTTACGAGGTATTGAATATGAGGACAAGTTAGTCCAACGACTATTCAAAGTATATCGGAAGTTATAGCGAAAATAGCCCTTAGCGACATGGGACCCCCATCATTTCCTAGCAGTCGGATTTGACGGGGAAATGATGTGTTTTGACGGGGTTTGCCCTAAACCGGTTCCTCAGTGATTCGGAGTCAAAAAATGTATCTATACCATGTACTCACACGTGCATGGGATCTGCCTTGCCTGAACGTAAAATTTGTTATTGCATAATACAAACGAAGTAGAGACGCTTCAAGCAATTTTAAGCTCCGAGGAGCGACCAAAATTTATGTGAATTAATAAATACGTTTATAAGACAGGCAAGCAAAAGCCCACCAAAATTTCAGTTACATGAAACTTTTCTTGAATCTTTTTGTGCATCGTTAGCTTATCAAACTGCATATTGGATGGTAGTTGGTACCGTATGAATCATCCCGTTCCTCACCATGTGTTGTACACGGGTCAGACCATTGTTTGTTAATATTTTCTCTTGAAGAAGTTGTTGTAAAAACATAAATTTTTAAAAGATTTAATATACATATTTTGAACTTTATATTGTCTTTTAGTTGTGTTTTCTAACAAAATTCCTTTTCAGGTTTAATTTTAAGAGAGTGTGATACAGACAGTGTTAGATTTATAGTGTTACGACGTCTTCCAATTGATACCATCAGAGCCGCAGTTAAGCATAAACGACAGTAAGTATGATTTATTATATTATTCTCCGTTTGAAACAGTCGTGTTGAACCCTAAAAAATTTTGTGAACGTTTTAGAATTAAGAAAAGGTTGAGGAAAAAGAAAATTAATTTTTTCTTTTTCCTATTTTTTTTTTAATTTTTCTAAGTTTTTCGAGCAGAAAATACGTCCTTCAGACTTCCATCAAAGCATGGATCGTTCACATGGCGCCCGAACAGGGACCATGCCGACGACGGTTCTAGAGGGATAGAACCACAACGACTGTTTCCAGAGGGAAATAATCCAAATTTATCTGCTTCACAGCCACAAACTGCTAATTCGATGGAAAGTATGTTTCTGAAAATGGCAGAGGGCTTCGTGCAGGCGATACAGAACGTGTCGACCTGTACGCCCCATGAGAGACAAAGATGTCCGAACGTGACGTTCCATGGGCTTGATCATGAAGATCCAGAAGCTTTTCTGAAAATTATGGAGGAATATTTCGACAGAGCTCGCATAAGCCACGACTATGATCGCCTCCATAACGTAACCGGCCAACTCAAGGGCGAAGCTCAACGATGGTCCGAACAATTTAGGACGTTGACTACTTCGTATGCCTTATTCAAGGAAAGATTCCTTACGAGATTTAATTCTCCCGACATACAGTCACGAGCTATTGCTCAACTGTATGCCGTCAAACAAACGTCTTTAGACGACACGGCAGTGTTTATCACAAGGAAAAGCTGCCTTTTCGATCGTATTGATCCCTTCAAATCCGAAGCCATCAGAGCTCGGGTCATCATGGACCAATTGCGTCCAGAAATTAGGTCACGCTTGAGAAGCAGCCTAATTTCATCCACAGAGATGTTAATAGCAGCGGCTACTAACGTCGAGCGGGATTCAGCTGACGAACAGACGTCGCTAATCCAACTTATAGATCAACGCCTGTCCCACGCGTCTTACTATCAAGAGCCGGGACGTTTAAGTCAACAAAATTCAAGTATAAGGAGCAATGGAAGCCCAACTCCGACAGCACCGAGGGTGCATTTCCGAGAGGATGTCTCTCGACAGGACGGTCCAGGTAGAGCACCTGGTCGTCCTTTTTTTATGCCTAATTCTTCAAGCGGATCAGTGAATCCTGACCGCAGGCAAAACAATTTTAATGGCGGATCGGGGAAATTCCGAGTACCCGACCGACCGGCTACCCCGTGTCGATACTGCACAGACACAGTGCAGTGGCACTTCCATAGTCAGTGTCCGAATAACCCTCATCTCAACAGGAGACCGGGAAACTTTCAAGGGGCCAGAGACCCGGGCCAGGGTCAATTTGCAAGATCCCCGGCACAACGGCCGAACCAAGGCGGCAGCAATGTCCATTAAACCTTTCTAATACTCATGACCACTACGACGCTCCTCTGCACAAGACGAAGGAAGCAATAAATTATATGAGCGAAGCGTTCCCTTTGCCTCGTATAAAAGTTCAAATTAATGAACATGCGGTCGACGCACTGATTGATTCAGGCTCGACACGAAACGTTATCCATCCGAGGATGTTGGATAATTTTAAAAATCTCACGACACGTCGATCATTTGCTATGGCGTGCGGAGATCGAATGGTGGACTCTCTTGGAACGACAAAATTAAAAGTAATAATTTCAGGCACTTCTTTTGAAATTGATTTTCTAGTAATCGAAAATTTGAACGAAACAATAATATTAGGATCACCATTCTTGTACATGAATAATGTCGCATATGATTATGGCCGAAAATGCCTATATGCCGGCACGGAAGAGCGTATTACCGTCTTCTGGAATCAAGCTTCTCAGAGGGAGAGACAGCAGGCAAAGCTTCCTGAAGAGCTTGTTATTAAAGACAAATTTCTACGGCCGCTGTTCGAAGAATTTGTCGATCTGCTCACTGCGGAACCGACTCAAGCAACCACAGTGACTGTTAAACACAAAATTATCGTAAAAGATACAAAACCATTTAATATCAGACCATATCCGATGTCTCCGAGTACGAAGAAAATTATGTACGACCAAATCGAAGAGATGTTGAAAGCTAGCGTCATTGAACCTAGCACTGCCCAATATAGTTCACCACCCGTGATAATAAAACGTTCAGACAAGAAACCACGTTTTTGCATCGACTATCGCCACTTGAACGAAATGACTGAAGACGAGGCTTCCGTCTTACCAAAAATACACGAAAGTATTAAAGATTTAGGAAATTCGAAGATTTTTACTGTGTTGGATTTAAAGAGTGGATATTGGCAAATACCGCTCGATGAAGCATCAAAAGATTTCTCAACTTTTACCACTCCTGATGGGGCAGCTTACAGATTTAATGTCATGCCTTTCGGCCTCAAGACAGCTCCCTGTACCTTTCAGAAATTCATGGCAAAGGACGTTTTAACGGGTTACCTGCACCATTTCTGTAAAGTGTATTTAGATGATATAATCGTTTACAGCGTAAACGTGAAGGAGCATATGTCCCACTTGAGGTTAGTCTTTGAAAGACTACGTCTGCACAATCTAAAAGTGTCACCGGAAAAGTGTGTAATAGCGACGAATGAAATCCAATATTTAGGCCACACAATTAGAACTGATACTTCCCGACCATTAGAAAAACATGTCTTACAAATTCAAAATTATCCCGTTCCAGCCACCAAAAAGCAGCTACAAAGTTTCCTAGGACTTTGCAACTGGGTAAGAGAATATCTACCAAATGTGGCGATGATCACGAAGCCACTAACGAAACTTCTTTCGAAGGAAAATCGTTTTCACTGGAACCGTGTATGCGACGAAGCTTTTAGAAAATTAAAAGATTTATTATCCGGACCGCTGGAACTCCATCGGCCGGATTTTTCACGTCAATTCATTTTACAAACAGATGCATCCCTACAAGGCCTTTCGGCCGTATTATACCAATTAGGCGACAACGGCGAAAAATATATCGTTTCGTATGCAAGCAACACGTTATCTCCAGCAGAGAGACGTTACCACATTAACGAGCTAGAATGCTTGGCGGTGGTGAACTATATTAAAAAGTACAAGATGTACTTAGCAGATAAACCGTTCTTGGTGAAGACGGACAACAGGGCGTTACTTTGGTTGAACAAACATAAGGACGACAAAACAAAATTCACACGGTCATTATTATTGCAAGAATATGCATTCAAAATTGAACACTGTCCAGGAAAGGAGAATTTATTAGCAGATTTTCTCAGTCGTAACCCACAAAATCAGTATGTCGAGACAGACGATGAAGAGGAAAGAATGTTCCTACCAAATTACAAGTGTCCAGAACGTATTTCTGTTTTAACGCATTCAGAAATATACGAAGATATCGTACAGGCTCAATCGAGTTCACGAGACATTCAAGACAAGATCCGCCGTTGGAATGATCTATTTCAACAGGAACAACGTTCCGATGCGGATCTTATTTTTATGAAAAATTTTCACGTCCAAGACGATGTACTTTTGAAAGATTGCGATCAAAATTTTAAATTGATAGTTCCAAAGAGGAAAATTAAGGAATTGATTTACCATTATCATGACCGAGATGAAGCATGTCATCCAGGAAGAGACGAGACTCTCAGGAAAATAGCAAAACGCTACTATTTCAATAATATGGCCAGGATCGTAGGCAGATATATAAACGACTGTCTGATATGCCAGTCTGTAAAGACAAGACAAGCCCAACCCAATGCTCCACTTAGAAGTCATGCACCACAAAATGCATTTGAAACCTTGAGCGTCGACGTAATTGGCCCGCTGCAGAGGACTAAAGACGCCGAAAACAGATACATGATTATCGTCGAAGACGTTTTCAGTAAATGGATAGAGGCAAAGGCATACATTCAGGTCGACGGCAGAACGATAGCCAAATTTATTGATGAAGAGATAGTAGCAAGATTCGGAGTCCCTCGAGTCATAATTTCAGACAATGGAGGTCATTTCAATTCCGAATGGTACATCACGTTTTGTGAAAGAAATGGTATCGAACGATACTTAATTCCGGCATATCACCAACAGTCCAACCCCGTGGAACGACGGGTTCAGGAGTGTAAGAAAATTCTAAACAAAATTACAAGCAAAAATATGCGCCGAAAGAGGCCGTCACTCCAATCGTTTTCAAAGTAGGAGACAGAGTCATGAGTAAAAGAAAAAGGAAGGTACATACCTTCACGCCGTCTTGGTCAGGCCCAACCAGAATCTTAAAGAAGTTTTCAGACGAAGTGTATCTCGTGCAAAAGGGAAATGTAACGACAAGAGTACATGTAAATGATTTGAGACCAGCCCCGCCAGAGGAGCACAACTTGGAAATCGAATCTTCCGATGAAGAAAATGCTAGTCCAGGCGGAACATCACTCGATGGAAATGATTCCCCGTTCTCAGACGATTCCACAGAACCTCCACCGCCGGAGCAAACGATTGTACAAATCCATGCACCGCCACGAGATGCTTCCACTTCTGATTCAAAATCAAGTTCTGGAGATTCTATTATATTTTTATAATATTTTTCAACCTAGGCTAAGTTTTAACTTAGTGCTAGGTTTATTTTATATCAAAATTTCCATACCAACTTCTTGTCGCGTCTGGCAAGAGTTGGTATTTTTTATGCATTTTTTTCAAGTCATTTTCATCGAGGATATTGTATCGTCCATACAAATCTTCCAAATTCACTGCAACAACTCTGACCGTGTCCGGCAGAGTTGGTATTTTTTACGATTTTTTCAAAGTCCTCATATGTTTAAAACATATACATCTGTAAGCAGAGTCCGACCCAAAGGGTCCAAACAAATGTTCCATTGGCACGGCATGGAAAGACGACGACTCTGACGCAAGGGCGCGATTCAGACGAGTCTAGCAACTCAAGGGCAAGATGCCGCCACGTCTGCTGGAGGGGCAGATGCAACGATCCGACGGATGCAGATTCTGTCGCAGATTTCTCCCAAGAAGAGATTTTAATAAAAACCATTTCAATCACCATAAGTCTACAAAATTCAGTGTTCCTATTCTCAAAGACGACGATGTGATATCGATCGCAGATTTCTCCCAAGAAGAGAATTTTAACTACACGGAAACATTTCAATCAATATAAGTCTACAAAATTCAGTGTTCCTATTCTCAAAGACGACGATGTGTTATCGGTCGCAGATCCCCAGACGGGATATGAACAATACATTTTACTAAAACCTTGTTTTATATTGCTTCATATAACTGAGCAGAGCCATTGTATAGCTGGAGCCAAGCAGTCCGAGGACCACCTAAGCTGTTCCAGAAGGCAGTTCGACACCGAAGGTGATCGACGAGGCATAGACACGAGGAGGAGCAGACGCAAGCCCGCATTAGTGGAAGAACACTAAGAAAGATAAGTGCGTCGAAAGTGTTTGTGTTGTGTCATCGAAAATCTGAGGATTTTCGATTTTTTTCTTTTTATGCCTTTTTCATATACAATGTTCAATTATTCAATCGAATGCTTATGCATCGATATATGTTCAAACTTATTACCATTGTAGATTTGCATCTATGTTATGTTCAGATAGGCCGGTCTGAAATATAACCGAATACAACACATGGGAGACTACATCCAATGATCCATTTTCTTTTCAAAAACCAATTTTACCAAACGTTGCACAAAAAGATTCACGGAAAGGAGGGGAGTGTTAAAGAACGCTATAACCCCGATATACTTTTCGACGTTGTAACAAAATCCGACTTAGGAAATACTTCGTAAGAAAAGCGTGCTTCACGTAAAAACGCCGTGGAAAAGGTTTTTAATTCTTGGAAACATATTTTTGCTCTTCGGAGCATTTTTTATGCCAAATTTTCGCTAACTCTTCAAGGTGCGTTAATTTAGAAAGTGTAGTGAATGTCGCTGCACAGGGACGTAATGTCGCCCCGACCACCCAATTTTAGAAAGTATACTAAAATTGGACTTGAACTTCAAAATTTCCAAGATTAAAAACACTTTTACGAATCCACGTTGTCAAGCACTGCAACTCTTACGAGGTATTGAATATGAGGACAAGTTAGTCCAACGACTATTCAAAGTATATCGGAAGTTATAGCGAAAATAGCCCTTAGCGACATGGGACCCCCATCATTTCCTAGCAGTCGGATTTGACGGGGAAATGATGTGTTTTGACGGGGTTTGTCCTAAACCGGTTCCTCAGTGATTCGGAGTCAAAAAAGTATCTATACCATGTACTCACACGTGCATGGGATCTGCCTTGCCTGAACGTAAAATTTGTTATTGCATAATACAAACAAAGTAGAGACGCTTCAAGCAATTTTAAGCTCCGAGGAGCGACCAAAATTTATGTGAATTAATAAATACGTTTATAAGACAGGCAAGCAAAAGCCCACCAAAATTTCAGTTACATGAAACTTTTCTTCAATCTTTTTGTGCATCGTTAGCTTATCAAACTGCATATTGGATGGTAGTTGGTACCGTATGAATCGTCCCGTTCCTCACCATGTGTTGTACACGGGTCAGACCATTGTTTGTTAACATTTTCTCTTGAAGAAGTTGTTGTAAAAACATAAATTTTTAAAAGATTTAATATACATATTTTGAACTTTATATTGTCTTTTAGTTGTGTTTTCTAACAAAATTCCTTTTCAGGTTTAATTTTAAGAGAGTGTGATACAGACAGTGTTAGATTTATAGTGCTACGACGTCTTCCAATTGATACCATCAGAGCCGCAGTTAAGCATAAACGACAGTAAGTATGATTTATTATATTATTCTCCGTTTGAAACAGTCGTGTTGAACCCTAAAAAATTTTGTGAACGTTTTAGAATTAAGAAAAGGTTGAGGAAAAAGAAAATTAATTTTTTCTTTTTCCTATTTTTTTTTAATTTTTTTAAGTTTTTCGAGCAGAAAATACGTCCTTCAGACTTCCATCAAAGCATGGATCGTTCACAATCTCACCGCGATCCGTCTCTAAGGCCTCAACCTGCCTACTCCTTAGAGTGCTCTAAGGAGTAGGCAGGTTGAGGCCTTAGAGACGGATCGCGGTGAGATCTGGGGAGTAGGCAGATTGAGACCCCGGAATCAAACCAGTTCCACGAACTCCTAGCATTATTTTCTTTGACAATTTTTACTTGACTCACTTTTTCTCTTGAAAATGGCTCCAAAACGGGAGCCGAAACGTCGAGACATTAACAATCTCAGACGCGGTTCAACCCGAGAACCTAGTATTTTTCATATATATATTGTTATTATACATGATTTGCAGGAAACAACTACTCAGCGGGCAAATACCCCGACCTGCATTGAATTACACCTTACAAATCATGAACAATTGGTAGCCAATGTAGCCAATATATATATATATATATATATTGGGCAGAATCTCATATGCCATCTTCAGGTTCTCACTGAAAGCTGCCTACTGCCGCTCCTCATTGCTCGAACTGAACAGTTCAGTCTAAATTTATGGCAAAAAATGCTTTACCAGGAAGTGTAGTACTGCCATGTAACTGTAAAAAACGTGTAAAACTAAATCATGCCACTAAAAAAATGGTTTAAATTGCATAGCTCTGTGTGGTTGCGAAAACAAATATGTGACATCTGTAAAAGATGATTATTATTGAAATATATTTATTATTTATTGTTATTTGATTCTGTATTTTTCAAATAAAAATAATTATGAAATGTAAATGAATGCTCTTAATGTCAAAATCAAATTAAAAATAAACCCTGATGCTTTTTTAATTCGCTGCGGCAAAATCTAGGTTAAATGGCTAATTGAGGTTGTTATGGCGTTTCAGTAATTTTTGAGCTGGATTGGGTTTTTGCGATATTAAACACAGACCCACAATTTTTTTTGCAAAATCTACATCCAAGAATAAGGTACTTACGGTCGTAAGCAAAAAAAAATAGGACAAGTCTTATAACGGTATTTTGCTAAAATCTAGTTGTGTAGTGTTGTGTACCAGAAAACTCCAGGAAGCGGCCACACTCCTGGAAGAATGGTGCACGATGTGGAAAGTCGCAGTCAACGCCGACAAGAGCCAAGCCATCCTCTTCAGACGAGTGCGGAAAGAAATTCCCACAGGACACGTCTCCATGAACGGCGAGGACATCCAATGGCACGACACCGTCAAATACCTTGGCGTGGTCATGGACAGAAGCCTAACATGGAGACAAAACACGGACGCCATCACAGCTAAGGCCCGACGTACGAGAGCCCTAATCTACCCAATGACGGGAAATGGGAGCCGACTTAACTTGAGGAACAAGCTCACGCTTATCAAGACCCTCATCAGGCCGCAGCTGACGTACGCCTCGGTAGCGTGGGGCTACCAGGCGAAGTCCTACATGAAGAGAATCCAGGCAGTGGAGAACATCGCCCTCAGGACGGTAGTTGACGCCCCATGGTACGTGAGAACCGCAGACATCGTCAGAGACCTGGAGTACACCACGGTCACTGAAGTCATCCGGGAACGAGCGAAGATGCTGTATGCCCAAGCCGAGGAGCATGGGAACCCGCTGATCAGACAGGCCACTGATTACGACCCCGCCGACGCCCCGAGGCACAAGCGACCGAGGGTTCAGCTACTGGACAACGGGTAAGTATAACCTTTATTTCCCGCTAACAGATCTGTTTCAGATACGCCAGGACGGACCACCACTACCAGAGACATGACGTTTTCAACCCTAACCCAACCTCCTTGCGGGCGTCGGACAACATACCGTCCAACGCCCGTTGTCCTACCTGCTCCGTGGAGACCGAAAGTGCTAAAAGAAGCACTTAGGTCTCCACACTCCCGAGCTACACAGCTCATCCTTACCTTTCCGACGATCCGGGGTAGGATATCAATTGATGTCCTACGTACCGGCAGTCAGTCCCAGCCAAAACTTCCTAAACCCAACTCGACCGATGACTACCCCCGGGGGTGACAAGCTGGCGAAGAAAGAAAACATCAAGACAAGAAGAGCGCCAGAAGAGACCTCAGCCAGCGAGGTTCAACAGCCAGGACCAGGGGAGGTCCGCAGAAAATACCACGACACATCTCACATTTGTGAGCTGGGTCTGGTAGAAGTACGCGGGCCCACCTATCACGAAGGCCGGTCCAGGTCTACAGAGATAATCTAGGTGCAAAGAGTAATAGTCCTACTCGGCCCTAGTTATCGAGACCGACATCCAGCCAATGGATATTGGCGTAGTGTTGTGTATATCTAACTTTAATTATTGTGACATTGTCAGTTACTTGTCATAATTTATTGCAAGTGTGCAAAAACTGCCTCATATAAGCGATATAGTTAAATCTGGAGTTATTGCTAAAGCAGAAGATGGATGGTCAATGAGATAAATTGCACTGTTATACTATTGACAAAAATTCGGTGTGTAACATTTTACGAAAGTGAAGAATAAACGGTACGATTAGTAGAAATCCTGGATCAAGGCAACGAAGGATATCAACTCAACAACAAGATTTGCAATTGGTAAATGCTTTAGTAGAAAATCCATCTTACTCAGTTATTCAGGCTGCTGAAGAAACGAATTTTCCTGGATCGAGTAGTACTGATCGCTGGTGTGTAAGAGAATCGGAGCTACGCTGTCATGCAGCAGCGCAGAAATACTTACTTAAAGCTGAACATAAAGAAGATCGCGTAGGATTTGCGCTTGAATTTTTAGCGTATGATGTAAATTTTTGGAACAATGTAAACTTTCCAGTCAACACGCAGTGGTCGTATTTGTGTTCTTTATACTTGATTCGATGAGAAATATATATCTAACAATGATTTTCCGTCAATATGTGGGCTTGGACATCGGCACGTGGTCCTGGTGTTTTGTGGCATATTGAGGAACGATTTAATAGTGAAACGTATATTAGGATTTTAGACAATATTATGCTTCCTTCCGTGTCACAATTATTTCCTAATAATGAGTTCATATTTCAACAAGACAATTGTTCCGTTCATACTGCTCATACCGTAACTAACTGATTTCAAGATAACAACATCAATGTTCTAAACTGGCCCAGTCATAGAGTCATAGTCCAGATCTTAACCCTGTGGAAGAAGTATGGGGACTACTCGTAAAAAATATCCAAAAACGAAATGTGAGACCATGGAATGATTATTACTGTTACGTGTTTACAGTCTTCAGTAAACACTTTGTGGATTCAAATAACTTGCAACAAGAATTTTCACTAACCACTATTTTATTAATCACTAAAATTACACTAGTAAATACTTAAAAATCACACAACTAATAATAACTTAATATAATATAAATTCACTACTTTTAAAACACTGTGTACTTTACTTTTCTTCTTAAACTTGTCAACTCTTGTCTAACCTAAAAACTTTCTTTGTATACTTCACTGAACTGAACTATCCTGAACTCAACTGAACTGTTCTGTTCTTTATACTTCACTAAACTGTACTGGTTCCCCATCTGTTGGACTCACCTCTTTATATACCCACTTGGAATGTCCAGAATATCATTGTAGAACCTTCCAGAATATACTGAAATTCTCTACAATTTACTTAGGCACTACTAAATGGTGGTTCGCCAGTTGGCCCACAGATGGCGCCACCCTTCTGGCCAGGGAGTAATTACAACTCTCCTCTCTGTTAGAGGGCAGCACGTAACACTGCCCCCTCCTTAAGCCTGAATATCCCGGTCAGGCATTTCAGATACCCCAGTATACTTTGCCAACCTGTCCAGGTGCACGATCTTCATCTTGGACTTCTTTCTATGTTGAATCCTATAAACAACATCGTTGATCCGAGTGATGACAGAATACGGTCCTTCCCAAGGTGAGCGAGGCTCCGAGAATCCTTCTTCACTCCGCTGTGGGTTGTACAGCCAAACTGAGTCCCCCACCTTGAATCCTGCCGAACTGGCATTGCGATCATATCTAGCCTTCATTCGGTCACCACTCCCTGTAGGTGACCTCTTGGCAGCCACATTCGCACAAACCTTGCAACTGCAACACCAAGTCTCTACATCTTGACGGCTATTTATCCAATAAAATCGTTCCCGTACTTTAGCCAAGGTCTTATTTCTGCTAAAGTGCTCTCTGGATATTCCCTCGTGCACTTCCCGAAGTACTTTTGGTACTCGGCACCTGGGTATCAGCAACCGCATGGTAACTTCTTTCCCATCCGGGCTCTCCCATGCTCTCTGTAATAGTCCATCTATAACCCTAAGGGAATCCCATTATGCCCATAAAGCCTTCAGTCCAATACTTTTACTGGAAACGTCCTTCCATTCCGGGCGGATTCCTTTTTCTTCCGCCTTCAACATTGGTCCAATTTCATCGTCGTTCAGTTGTTCCTCTCTTAGAACTTCCTTTGTCCAGTTCTTCGGAACCTCTATCTTAACTGCCTTCACTTCTGCTATATCCTGCTGCTTCTTTACATCCTCGGCATTCACTTCCTTAGGGGTCCTCTGGCGACAGTACCTCTTGACATGCCCCAATTTGCCGCAATTATAACAGCGAATTACTTTTGTCGGACCTCCAGCACTTCGCTGCTGCTTCGACTCCTGTTTCGGCGGTTGCGGTTCCTGTTTCAGCTCCGGTCGCGAACTTAATTTGTTTAGTACTTGTGCGACCATTTTCTGTATGTCTGTTAACATAACAATCAATCTCATCTTATCAGAGCGGACTTTCTCTTTCTTTGCAGTGTTTATATACTTCCCCAGGATTCCGTTCTCGACACTACCGCATCATATGTCCTGGTTTGCTGCACTGATAACACTGAATCACCGTCCTTGGCTGTCCATCGCTCTGTTCTCTTTCCTGCTTCCCTGCAGCATCTGGTTTGGTCATCAACTGGCTTATCATTTTGTGCAGGTCAGCCATCAAAGATTCCATATTTGATTTTTCTAAATTGTTCTCTTCTTCTACTTTCATGGCTCGTACTCTCGGATGTAGAGTCTCTTCATAAGTGGCTTCAACTTCGAGGGCATGGATCAAGACTTCGCCTGATCTCCTCATCTCTTATGCCATCGATGAAAGTACCAACTATTAATTGTTCCTGGAATTCTTTGAGTGCATCCGGGTAAGCCAGGTATGTCAGTCGCTCAACAGCTGCTTCAAAATCTTATAAACTTTCCCCAGCCTTTTGCGTGCGTGATTTGAGCTGAGTCTGATATACTTGGGCGAGGTGTTGGTCGCCATATCTTAGATCTAGTGCAGCCTCCAAAACTTTAAAATCCCGTTGCTGCGTTACTGGGATAGTCTGAAGCAACTCTGAGGCTTGACCTCTTAATGCTAGCACCAATGCCATAGCCTTGTCTTCATTGCTCCAATTATTTGCGCATGCCGCTGCTTCAAATTGTCTTTTGTAGGTTGACCAAGAAGTTTGACCATCAAAGGAAGGCGGTTATAATCGAGGACCTGACGATGATAATACTAGCTGGCCTCCTTGCGCTCTTAACTGTCGCTTAAGTTGTTCTACCTCTCCCTTAACTACCTGAAATTTTCCTTCTATATCGGTAACTTTCCCTTCGACACCAGTAACTTTTCCTTTGACTTCACTTACTTCAGTCTTTATGTTGCCTATATCCTCTTTAATTTCGCTTTTGAGGTCTTCAGTGGCTGAAAGGATAACATCTTGTTGCCCCTGTATAATTTTCCTTAATTCTTCTTTATCTTCTTGACGTCGTTTCTCTTGCTCTTCTTTTTCTTCTTGACGTCGTTTCTCTTGTTCTTCTAGCATCATTTTGCTAAATGCAGCTAACATGTCTTGCATTTGTTTTTCAGCAGCCATGCTTCTTGTTTCCATTCAAAAACTAACAAACAACACTAACAAGTCTTATTTAAAGTCTATATCTGGTATACGTCAAATATGTCCACAAAATTCAGAATAGAATGTTCTATAAATTTTCTCACACTATCACAAATTAGTCTTGTCTAATGTCTATATCACTTTCCAGTTACACTCACTTCACTATCTCCAGTAGTTTCCAAATAGAACACTATGGAACTTCGTCGAATTCTTCAGAAATTCTGTTGCAATCCCACTTCTGACACCAACTGTTACGTATTTACAGTCTTCAGTAAACACTCTGTGGGTTCAAATAACTTGCAACAAGAATTTTCACTAACCACTATTTTATTAATCACTAAAATTACACTAGTAAATACTTAAAAATCACACCCCAGGTAGAACACTAATATTGAACCATTGGTTTAATATTACAAAAACGTTGGCTCAATGTAAAAAACGCAACATTGGACCAATAAAAAATGTGAACATTTTTGTATATAGACTCAATATTGGTTAAACTATATTCAACAAATATTTAAAAATCATATCGTATAATATTTTATTCCAATATAAATTATTATTTGAAATCATATATTGGCCCAATATTTAATGAAAATTTAGCCTAATGTCCAAAGATGGTAAAATTATTTCTTATAATTTTCACATAAAGTACAATTTTTGAATAATTATTATTATTTTAAGTACCTCACTAACAAGATCTTGAAGTGATTGTAGTAAAACCTCCAGCTGAAATATACCTCCATACCTGTGTATGGTGTAGGTACAACTACATCATCTGTAAAATTACTAAAGGCATCTTGGGCTTTTGCTAGTACAGATTAGGTGAGCATCACCACAGTGAATTTCTCTTTATTATTATTGAATCACATTGCCTGGAGACCTTAAATCAGAAATTGTACGCTTGTACAAGCATATTGCAAGGAGAGCCATCTATGCAACTTATTGCAATCAGCCTAAGCGCAGCATGACTATCCAATATAGATATAAATCTGTTAAACAATATTATTTAAAAGACAGTTTATCAATATAATCTCAATATGAATATCCCGATATTTTAAAATTAATATTTGTCGTTATTAGTCGATGTTTGTTGTGCAATATTACTAAAAAGTTCAATTACAACATAATAACATATACACTTTCCAATATTGGAAAATCAATATTTATTAGTATTAGAAAATATTCCCTAAACAATATAATTTTACACATAGTTGGCAAATATGAGTTAAATATGAGTTTTCAAATATTCTAGAATCAATATATATCTTTATCAATCGATATTTTTTGTACAATATTATCAAAAAATGTAATAACAATATATCGCGAATATAGACTTTTCAATGTTGTAAAATTAATATTAACAGATATTTATCAATATTGTCTGCGTATATCTGGATTGGAATGTATTAAAACAATATATTACCAACATAGGCACGCCGATATTTTAATACCAGTGTATATTAATATTAGTTCAATATTTTTGTTACAATTTCAATGTATCTATATTGATCCAATATTGAACCACAGTCTAGCCAATAATATGTTCTACCTGGGACAACTAATAATAACTTAATATAATATAAATTTAAATATAATTTAAAACACTGTGTACTTTACTTTTCTTCTTAAACTTGTCAACTCTTGTCTAACCTAAAAACTTTCTTTGTATACTTCACTGAACTGAACTATCCTGAACTCAACTGAAGTATTCTGTTCTTTATACTTCACTAAACTGTACTGTTCCCCATCTGTTGGACTCACCTCTTTATATACCCACTTGGAATGTCCAGAATATCATTGTAGAACCTTCCAGAATATACTCAAATTCTCTACAATTTACTTAGGCACTACTAAATGGTGGTTCGCCTGTTGGCCCACAGATGGCGCCACCCTTCTGGCCAGGGAGTTATTACAACTCTCCTCTCTGTTAGAGGGCAGCACATAACATTACTAATGATTATTGTATAAGGTTATTTAATTCTATGGCAAACAGACTTATAGAACTTATAAATAGAAATGGTGCAATAACGAAATATTAATAGTTTCTTGTTAAGTAGGATATCCTTTGTCCTTTGATCCAGGATTTCTACTAATCGTACCGTTTATTCTCCACTTTCTTAAAATGTTACACACCAAATTTTTGTTAATGTTATAACGCAGTGCAATTTGTCTCATTAACCATCCATCATTTACTATAGCAATAACTACAGCATTAAAATAAAAAATAAATTAAAAGTGATATCTGTTTTATTTCGGCTACTCATTACATATTCAAATGGAGACAGATTTACATTAGAAAAAAAAGTTGTCCTATTTTTTTCTGATCACGACAGTACCATTGAAATATGAGCACCAGCATGGTACGTATACTCCACTTGAGTGGAAAAGAGACGGAGCATAGGAGTCACGGCTGACCATAATATGCACGTGCTTAATTATCCATTATAATACAAGGGGTTGCAAGAACAAAATAGTCTAAAACGCTTTGGCACTTTGTTAAGGGGTGTAATATTTAAGGACTTTAGCAACATTAAAATTTTTGTTTTTCAGGGTTGAAAATAGTCATTTTTGCGTTTTTTCGAACTTTAATATCTCGAAAACTATCAACTTTAGAGAAAGGTTGCAAGAGACCTTTTTTATTCAAAATCGCTCAAAAAACCTACACGAAATTTATCCGGAGCAAAATAAACAATTTTTGCAATTTGTTTAAAAAAAATTGTTTAAACAATTAGGATATCATTAATTTTTTGGGGAGGAGAAAGGGTAGGGCGAGGGGGCCAAATTACAGCTGGAGTAGACGGGGCCAAATGAATCCAGCCAGACCCCGACAGCAAAACACTATACTCAACTTGCGTTTCACCATTTCTGGATATGATTAAAACGATTCTTATCATCACAAACTCTTGGAGATGCTTAAAACTTCAGTTTTTATTGGTTCCAGATGAACCCAACATGATTGTCAAAATGCCCATAGAGTATAATTTTCAATGTATTGGTGTTTGTGAAACTTACTTCTTCATCAGTGTTACTCCAAAGGTTGCACGCCTTTCAGGATTACATTTTACTGTTGTTTTATTTCATTGCAAATAAATTTGGTATGGACAGGTAACCGAGTTTTTGGTACATCAAATTGATTAAGGATACATAGTGATCGTTATCATGTACTATAGGGGTTTATTAGTAAATTAAAATATGAATTGAAGCAGAGTCCTTTTAGATTTTTTATATCTACTAAACCTCTTTGGTTTATAACTACCCCAGAAGTCTTTTTGTAAATTAAATGGCTAACTTTAAGAAATTGCTTATTTCTGAGGGATCCAGTTCCATAACTAATACCTAAAATTAGCTGCTTTTAGTTTACATTAGAATGTCACATATCTTCACGTTTATATTTCTGTAGAAGAGCCTACCCCCAACCAGGAATATTGCCGAACCTCTTCTCTTTCGAAGAATAGGGGTCTTTTACTTCCCTAACATTTAATAGACAAGGGAGCAGTACTTTACTTCCCCCCAAATAATGGTATATCCACTATGCAATCACCTAAGATTTGATAGCTTCTGAGACGATCAACCATCCAAGTACTAAACTGCCTGACATTGCTTTACTTTACATAGCAGATATGTACAATAAAGGGGCACCTATGCTCTCTCCTACAGTACTAGTTAACTTACCTTTTTTAGACCAACCTGTGGAGTAAGCAATAAAAACAAAGGCTTTTGAAAACCGAAATGTATCTATACATCCACGCCTGAAGTGAGGACATCAATAAGCAATACTTCTT
The DNA here is from genome assembly GCA_963675555.1 of Leptura quadrifasciata. Taxonomy (NCBI): domain Eukaryota; kingdom Metazoa; phylum Arthropoda; class Insecta; order Coleoptera; family Cerambycidae; genus Leptura; species Leptura quadrifasciata. Next base: position 116,032,562 of record OY776673.1, read on the forward strand.
GAATTTTACAGTGTTCTAGTTTTACCCATAATTCTCAGAATACATATTTATTGTTTATTCTATTTTTTACTTTATAAAGAAAATGCAAACGCATTTTTACTTACGATAAGATGAAATATCGAAAAATTCATAATAACATCTTACAAAGAATATATTATGCCTCTTCGATAATAGGAAATATTGATATTGGATGTGAGGTTATCCAAGTAATGAGATCAATATGTCCTAGCCACAACAGATGGTACATTCCGTTAAATTTATCTGGTAGATAAACCCCACAGAAACAATTATTGATACAATTGCATTTAAGAAAATTATCTGTTAGACACATTTAACTAGAGGTAGATACAGCGACTCTAAAGGTGTCACAAATTAGAATCAAAAAAGAAACTATGTCCAAAAAGTTTTGCATAACTCCATCAGTATGATCTTGTTTAACGCATGAACAGAACATATGAGCTTAGGAAGTGAGATACTAAGCTTACAGAGACCAACCTAAACTTACTGAAATGAAAAATATTACTATGTAACGTCTCATATCGATGTAAAGCAACGATAGGCGCAGTTAGTACTTGGATGGGTGACCATTCCAACGGAAACTGCGTTCTCGCCTCACACATCTTCCAGCGGCTTGTATATCAGTGTTTAAAAAGTGCGAGTGAGGAAATTCTTGGCACTGCAGCAAGTAAAAAACAGGACTGGTTCAATGATAATGAAGCTTTTATACAAGAACTTCTTGACCGCAAACATATTGCCTTCCAAAACGCTATCAACCACCCCAACGACTCATCAAAAGCAGAAGCTTTTACCCAATCTAAGTATGAAACGCAACGCGAAATCAGAAGAATAAAGAACGAGTGGTGGGCAAGCAAGGCCAGAGAAATTCAAAGGTACGCCGATTCACACGACTACAGGAATTTCTTTCAAGGAGTAAAAGTAGTGTACGGCCCCAGTCGGAAAAATATGTGCCCTATTAAAGATTTAAATGGAAATCTCCTCAAAGTCAAGCCGATCACGATATTATAAATCTTATCCCTCAATATGACACCTTCGAAGACTTAGATAAACCACTAACAACGGAAGAGATCTTAACCGCCATTGGGCAGCTAAAAATTAACAAATCTCCCGGCGCCGACTCACTCCCAGCTGAGATCTTTAAAGCTGTGTCGTCAGAGCTCATATCCTACCTCAAAAAACTGTTTGATGTCGTGTGGGAAAGTGGTCAAGCTCCGCAGGAGTTTCGTGATACACTTTTAATCAACCTCTTCAAAAACAAAGGGAGCGCTGCGGACTGTGGAAATTACAGGGGTATAGCTCTCCTGGCTGTTGGAGGGAAGATACTCACTAAAGCGATGGCAAATAGGCTAACACCTGTTATGGAAAAGTTACTTCCTGAAACACAGAGTGGCTTTAGACCAAACCGAGGCACATCGGATTTAATCTTCACACTTAAACAGCTTCAAGAAAAAGCACTCGAACATCAAGGAGAAATTCACATGGCCTTCATTGATTTAACCAAGGCGTTTGACTCGGTGGACAGGGAAGTGCTCTGGAAAATTATGTTCCGCTTAGGTATCCCTAGAAAATTTGTGGAAGTATGTCGCAGTCTACATACAAACAACAACGCCCAGGTTATGTATAATAATGAGGCAACCGAACCTTTCCAAACCCTCACTGGAGTTAGGCAGGGATGTGTCCTGGCACCCCTACTTTTTAATTTGTTTACCACTGCTCTAACAATTATTGTTGACAACAAACCGACAGTCAGAGGAATAGGTCTCAGATACCGTTTTGATGGCAGTCTCTTTAACATAGGGCGCTTTAGAGCTTTCACGGAGACACGCACACAATTCATTTGTGATCTCCAGCATGCGGATAACTGTGCACTTTTAGCCTCTACGCCGGAAGAGCTTCAAGAACTTTTAGATGTGTATGCCCAGAGCTATGATTCCTTGGGACTTAAAATCAACATTGGAAAGACTAAGATTATGTCAACTCTTCATCAAGTGAACCAAATAGACATTACACTTAACGGAAATTCTCTTGAAGTGGTGGATCAGTTCAATTACTTAGGCAACGTTGTTAATGACAAAGCAAACATGGACAGCGAGTTTCGCAATAGAAGTAACGCTGCATCTAGAGTGCTCTGGGGACTTAGAGAGAGAGTATTTGACAACCACGACCTTGCTTTGTCAACGAAAATGGCTGTCTACAGAGGAGTTGTCATTCCAACACTGTTATATGGATGTGAAACCTGGGTCACTTACAGTCGTCATGTGAAAGAATTAGAACGTTTTCAGCAAAGACACCTCAGAAGTATGATGAAAATCCGTTGGTTCCATCACATATCAAACGTGGAAGTACTCAGGAGAGCAAACAGCTTTCCAATTGAGGTGCTTATTTCAAGAGCACGCCTAAGATGGGCAGGCCACATTCATCGTATGCATGATAACCGCCTTCCTAAATGTACACTTTATGGTGAATTGCTAAGCGGTAGAAGAAGGCGTGGCGGTCAACGAAAGAGGTTCAAAGACGCTCTCCATGAAAATCTAAAATCCTGCGGTATTGCAGACGAGCAATGGGAACAACTTGCAGCGGAGAGAATCGAATGGCGAGGGGTTGTGGCCAGCTATCAAGGAAATGTTGCTGCAAGAAGGCCGAATCCAAGACCTAACCAGGTCTATGTCTGTCCTGACTGCGGTCGACATGTGCTCTCCCGAATTGGCCTCTATAGCCATAGTCGTGTGCACCGTAGATGAATGGGAATTACAATAGACTACACCTTTTATTTGTTTTTTATTGTACACAATCTATCGACTGTAACATTTTTATACTCGGACTCGAGTAACGGCTAATAATAATAATTGTACACAATCTATCGACTGTAACATTTTTTATACTCGGACTCGAGTAACGGCTAATAATAATAATAATAATATCAGTGTATGCGCAGAAGCTGTACAACCTAAGGCGAGGGTTGTATAGGAGATATACCATCCTTCGGAGGTGATGTAAAGCCGTCGGTTCCTTGTCTATTAAATGTTAGGCAAGTAAAAGATCCCTACTCTTCTTAAGGGAAGGGGTTCGGCAAAATTCCTGGTTGGGGGTAGCTCCTCTACAGGCGTCGGTGTTAGGCCTCAGTAGCGGAAATAGGCCGACGTTAAATAAATGTATTAAAAAAAAAAAACTCATATCTGTAGTATGTTAAATTCTATGACACATTGCATGACGAATTTATTAAGAAAAAATCTTTACTTATAACAATGTACTGAAACAAATGCAAGAATACAGAAAAAAATAATGAAATGTTCAAATTGCGTGCCATTTTTTATCCAAGTCGAAACTGAAATTCTCGCAAAACGTTAGTAATTGGTTTGGGTTCAGTTCTTCCAGTTTCGTAGCTAATTCTGCCCTCAACATTGTTCGGTCTATTAAAATAAACTTGGGATTTTAGGTAGCCTCATAAAAAATAATCCAATGGGGTTAGGTCTGAGGATCTAACTGGCCAATCTACTGATCCACGTGCATCTACCAATCCATCTGTGTGGGAAAATTTCGTTTAAATAGTTACGCACTATTACCGAATAATGCGGTGGTGCGCCATCCTGTTGAAACCATATGAAGTTTTCCGGTGCATTAGAGTTTTTACTATTTGGATACAGTGCGGCAAGTCTTGGAATTATGTAGCATAATTTAATACCTTCAATAAAAATCGGCAGCTACTGGAAGCGACTGGAACCTCCCCACTCGGTGGATCTTTGAAGCCGAAAAGAGCATTAAATTGTGTGACAAAACGGCACTAAACGTAATCCGATCTCATCCAAAACCTTTTCAGATCTTCTGGGGCACTAAAAAAACCCTTAACTTAATGAATTTACAATCATCTATGCAAGTTATTACCTACATTATCACTCGTTGAATAATATACTATTAGGATATTAACAATTTTAACATCACTTGAACGACTAAGAAAGTCTAGTTATCCTAAATACTACAGATTTGTAAAGCAACAAACTGAAAATTGGTAGCGATAATCTATAATAAATTCACCAACGAAGGTACAGAGAGCATGTGATATTGATATTGTTACATCTACCTTTAAAGTTTGTGACAATCCACTAAAAGTTACAAATATGCCGAGAAATCTTATTAACATGACATGGCACCAACGTTATCGGATGACAAACGATGACAATGACAATCGTCAAAATTTGCTCATTGCAATCCGATCGCTCGCGGCTGTCTTTGTTAAATGAAACATTAGCATTTCAGTAATTTTACTAGATTTTAGAGGAATATTTGTAGTTTAATTCTTCGATTTGTCTGTATATATATTTAGAAACGACACTAAACGTAATCCGCTCTACTTCTAGAGCAGTGAAGAAACCCTCACACGTGATGTGACGAATTTCACGACGTAACGGCTACGCGCATCGATCATGTCATGCGATCTATGCTTGATATTTGCTTTGTTTTTAATTTTTTTCACGGAAACCAAATAGAAAGGGTGGCAGTGTGATATATCGTTGAAATCAGAATTTTAACTGCTTTTCAATGGCTCCAGTGCAAATTGGAAGTAATTATAAAATAAATAACTTGTTGCGTCAAAATGGCACTAAACGTAATCCGATCTCAACCAAAACCTTTTAAGATCTTCTGGGGCACTAAAGAAATGCACATGCAAAGTTTCATTCAAATCCGTTCAGTAGTTTCGGCGCTATCGTGCTAACACACATACACACACACACACAGACATTTTTCAAAAACCACTTTTTTGTGTTCCTAGGACCTCAAAACCTAAAGTTTTGATGTTATTTCAATTTTCGTTTTTGAACCAATTTTAGTAACCTCTTACAATTTTATTGTGGAGAGGTTAAAAATGGACCCAAAATTGTAGTCCCAACAATTCCAGTCCACACATTAACTTTCTGTGGAAACTGGGTATGTACTTCCATCATCCAGTATGTGATCAATATCAACAATATTGCCTATTTACAGCGCCATTTAAACAGAAGGTGGCCTCATCAGAGAAAAGCGCTTCAGAAATGTGGATTGGTTTCCATTGTTCCATCATGGGGATTCGCAAAAATCTACTCTGCGTGATCAAAATCATCTTTATTAAGCTCTTGAACTAAATTCACTTTATACTGATGCCATTTATTCTTTGTCAAATATTTTAAATCTTAAATCAGTCTACTAATTGTTTATTTTCTGAGATTGTAGGACAACCTCTTGTGAAATTATTTCTTACATGATACAATCTCGGAACTTCTTTTCTATTTTGCTAACAGTAGATTGTGTAATAGATCGATCAGGATATTTACCATTAAATAATTCACAAACCAGAGTTTATGTAATCAAATTTGCAATTCGTGTCTCGCTTAAACTTTCTATTATCAGAACTTTAAATACAATGTGACGAGCAAAGACTAATGTGTTACAGCCATGTCCGTGTTGCAAAGTAAATGAAAAAAAGCGTGCACACAAAAAAGGTGCTAGTCATAAAAAAGTTCCTTTACCAGGGGTTCGACCTTAAATAATCCACGTGTACTATTAATGTTATTTTTTGATAATTTCGTCATGCAATATGCCATAGAATTTAATGTAGTGTATGCAGAAAAATGTGCTCTTTCAAATGACACTTTAAAAAATCGGGGTTGCCATTTAAAAAAATTGCCGATTCGCCAAATTTTTTTTTTACATAAATTAAGAAATGCATTTAAAAATCGACGTGTCTGAGCGAATTTTGGACACTTGCTGTGTAATGATTTTAAGGAATTTATTCCAACCTTTACATGCTCACTGTATTTGTTTCAATTGACCTACATCTTGAATAATTGGAAAAATTGTAAAATCCAATACGTTTTATTTACATTATTTTATTCAGAGATCACCATTCATCATCTATGTAGTAGCTCCTTGGAAAAGCTAAAAAGGTTTGTAGTTACTTCCTTTAGATACTCTATTTTCGAGATATTTGACTGTTCTGAAACTTCTGAAAGGCCCTGTGTATACAACATTAATTTCAGAATTAATTAGCACAAAAACCATTCTCGTTTAATACAAAAAAAAATAAAATAAAATGTAATATTTAACGTCTTTAATTTATAGTCAATGTACAAATAACTTAAAATAAACAATATGGTATTGATACAATTGAATTTTCTAATAAATAGAATTTAAAACTTTTGTTTGTTTACTTCAATTCATCAAGATATGGAACATTTGCAAGATTTCCAATTGATGCCAGTGTTAATTTTCGTCCTACTTTCTTAAGAGCCTGTAACAAAATTAAATAGTTGCAATTGAAAAAATCAAGGATATAAAGTTTCTAGAAAATGTATGTAGCAGTAGATTTAATTTCTAAATAAAAAGCAGTAGAAATTTAATTTAAACCAATAACTAAATACATGCATATATATATAATATGAAGTGTTGTACTTCCGGGTGCTCTCCCGCGTCGATGGTCGACTCCTCCAGGAGTCATGGTTGTCTAAACGACGTTTCGGTAGAATCTCATCTGCCATCTTCAGGTTCTCGCTAAAAGCTGCCTACTGCTGCTCCTCGTTGCTCGAACTGAACGAGCCACGAGGAGCAGCAGTAGGCAGCTTTTAGCGAGAACCTGAAGATGGCAGATGAGATTCTGCCGAAACATCGTTTAGACAACCATGACTCCTGGAGGAGTCGACCATCGACGCAGGAGAGCACCCGGAAGTACAACAACACTTCATTTAACACCCGCGAAAACCTAAAAAACAACATATATATATATATATATATATATATATATATATATATATATATATATATATATATATCAAAAAGCCATCGACCGAGGTCCTTCATCCTACTGTTTCATATATTGTTCAAGTTATTTTTTTCTTTCCTTTAGTCTTTTTCTAAACATTGATAATGCAGAATGATTGTGTTCAATGTAAGGCTGTGGTCATGTTAGCAGAAACAATGTCTTATACCACTTGCAGTTAAAGGTACTATATGCAAAAAACATGATTACCTTCAATTCAAAAGTCTAAGTAGTACATCTTCAAGATAAATTGCAAAATAGGACAAAAAATTCCGTAGAGAGTCGCTTATGAAAAATAAAAATTAAAGCTTGGCACAACATTGTTTAACATGACAATGCGTCTGCTTCAAATTATGTAAATATCCGGGATGTTTAATAATGAAATATAAGTATTGTATATTAAAACATACGTTTTGAACATCATTGGTAGAAACAGATTCAACATCTGCAGCAATGTCGCAAGGAGTTCGAACACATCCTAAAATGACAGCTTGATTTGCGATATCTTGAATAGCATTTGTTCCACTTTCAGCATCCAAAAGAAGTGCCGATATCAATTGATTTTTACCTAGAAGAAAAATTATTATAAGTAAAATGTTTGGTACATACAGTGTAATCATAAATCGTGTAAGTATCTATCTAAACTAAATTGGTTGTAGTGTTTGAGAGAGAAATAACCTGTAATACACAAAATAAGAGTAATAGTAATAACAGAGCTTAACCTGTTAACCAAGATTATGCAAAGGTTCATTTAGACCTTATTTAAACATAATAATAATAATATTTATTGTCCATTAGACCAAGTTACAATGGTATGGGACTCGTCAAGAAATATACAAAAAAATGGTAAAACGTTACAAGTGTAAATTTAACAAAAGAGACAACCAGTATAAATACAAATTTAAAATGTGTTCTACAAAAAACTCGTCTTCATTGTAAAACATAAACAGTTAAATATTAAAAAACGCTAGGAAGTATAAATAAAAAACATAACAGAGAAAAAACAAACGATTTATAGACAAGTTTAAGATGTGTTCTGTAAAAATTTCTCTACACTGTAAAATATATAATCTAGTAAAAATGTACGCAAAGAACTTTTAAATTTATTGAAATTGCTAATTTGCCGTGTATTGTTGGATAGCTTATAATAATAATAATAATAATAATGTCTTTATTTTATCATATTTCATTCAAATATACAAATATTTAGCCGTTTCATAAATAGGGCGAAGTTCAGATAACCTTAAGGTTTCTGCTCTTCCACTTAACCCTGTAAATATATCAGTGCACTTAAAGTATTTAAATATCCTAAAAATAAATACAAGGTACATAGCGTACACAGAAGTATGCTCAGAAGAAGAGAAAGAAAGAGAGAAATCAGGTAATAATAATTTAAGTATACAATACACACATATACATTACATAGATACATTATTCGCTTTAAAATCAGTATATGAGTAGCAGCGCTTAAAAAGTTCAGTATTATGCTGCGGTGGTGTAATTGTACCTTTATACCTTATATTCACATTGCGAACGTCAGTTCTGAAAGAAATTCTGTTGTATAAATAGCTTGGAAATTTGCTGCAAATTATTTTGTGATATAGACAAGCTGCATGTAGCTTGCGCCTATTTGCCATATTCAACCACTTTAAGTCTACAAGTTTGTGAGATATTCTTTCGTACTTTCTAATTCCAAAGATGAATCTTAGACAGCTGTTTTGGACTTTCTGAATCCTTCTAATATCTAGGCTATCTAAACATGGTCCATAAAGAGAATCGCAATAATTAAAGCTAGACAGAATGATTGAATTGCATAGCATAGCTTTGACACTTTTGTTTAGTACATGCCTATGGGGAAATAATAACCTTAATTTATAATATGCACCCGATATCAAAGTTGAAACGTGATGTTTAAATCTTATATGTTGATCAAAAACTACACCTAGATTTTTGACTTTATCATTAAAATTTAACAATTCATTTCTTAAATGTTTCTTTCTTAAAATGTTTTCTTAACCGCCTCTCAAGTTACCGAAGTAACCCCCTGGAACATCTCAAAGATCTTGTGCTAGGTAAAGAGAGATGAGGCCCTACAGTTTAATGTGGACTCCGAACCACTCTTGGGGCAATTTTTTTAATGAAAAATTGTTTCGCCTTGTGGGTATCGAACCCACTTCGCTAGGCAACTCAGTTTGCTAGCCAGACGCTTTAACCAACTGAGCTACCATTCCCCACTTTAGGGAGATGTTTACAGAATCCTGTATTAAAGGTATTCGTGTTTTTTTACCAAATATAATAGCGTTAGTTTTTCGCGGATTTAATAGTAATCCATGCTCTGTGGCGCACTTGTCAATATTAGCTAGGTCTGCCATTATTTCTGTGTTTACGATATCTATATCAGCTGATTTAAAGTGTTTGTAAATTTGAAAATCATCGGCATAGGCATGTAATGTGCAATATTGGAGCGAGGCTGAAAATTGGAATGTATAAAGCGTGAACAGAAGAGGTCCTAATATGCTCCCCTGCGCTACGCCTTTGTTAAGAGTTCGGAAGTGAGAAATCTCCCTACCAATGACAACAGCCTGTGATCTACCGACAAGAAAATTTGTTATTAAAGCTTAGAGCCTCATGATTTAAACCAATATATTTAAAATAGAAATGAGCACCGAGTGATTGTGTCGAACGCTTTTGAAAAGTCCAGGAGAACCAGTATCGAGAGTTTATCCTGATCTGTTGCAGCGATAATGTCGTCAGTAATATTTAGCAGAGCCGTATTGCAACTGTAACCGGTTCGAAAACCCGACTGAGTTAAAGGTAAGATATTGTGCAAATTAAAATATTCTCGGAGCTGGGTCTCCATAATCTTCTCAATAACTTTCGACAAACAAGGTAAAATACTAATTGGCCTAAGATCGGTAAATTCAGTGGGGGGATTCACTTTGGGAAGTGCTATGACGTGAGCTTTTTTCCACTGCTTAGGGAATACTGAATTTAGTAAACAGAAATTTATTATATATAGGCAGTAGAAAAGGCAGGCATGATTTTAAAATAAAAACTGATATTTCGTCACAACCCACAGCTTTAGTTTTTATACCATAAATTATTTTTAATACATCGATTTCTGAAACTGTTTTAAAATTGAAAGAGCTATTACGTAATTTATTTGCTGAATAGAAGTTTATAATATCATCAAAATTAATATCGGGAACAGGAATGCTATCAATAAAATAGTTATTTATTGTATTACAGTCTGCAAGAGTCTCAGGTAGGTTACTTTCATTGTTATTAGAGTTAAGGAATTTAATATCATCCCAGATTTTGTTTTTATTGGTTCTAAACTGATAGTCAAAATATGCTCTTTTTTCTGACTTATTGCCGAGTTGGTCATATTGCGCAGGGCTTTATATTGGTTGTGGTCTTGTTCGTTTTTCGTTCGTTTATATTTTGCTAATGCTTTATCTCTTAACAGCATCATGTGCTTAAGGTTTTCTGTGAGCCATGGGGAAGATTTCTTTGTGAATCTGGAGGTTTTTAGAGGGGCATGAATATCTAACAATATAGTTAAGTTGTCTACTAAAAAGCTAAGCTTATCATCCACATCTGCCAGATCATGTATGTTTTTCCATGGGATTGACTTTAAATCGTGTTCAAATTGTTTGAAATCTATTTGTTTTAGTGGCCTATACGTTCTAAACTTATGTATCGACTTAGGTTTAATAATTGCTAACTCAATAAAAACCAAGTATGATCGGATATGTCGCTTGAGTCTATTACGGCACAGTTATTAATGATATGCTGATTATCTGTGACAACAAGGTCAATTAAAGAGCTTGAGCTATCATTAACGCGAGTAGGTTTGGACACGATTTGAGTTAGACCCAAGTTTTCCAGTAATATATTTAAATCATTTGAAGACTGCTTGTCACAGTCTAAAAAATCAATATTAAAATCACCTAAGCATATCATACAGTTTGAATTTAACATAGCTGCAGAGAAAGCATTTTCTAGATGGTTCAAAAAGTCCCCGTAGTATAGTCTTGGCGGTTTATAAACAACTCCAAATGAAATTAACTGTTTACTTATTCTAACCTCAATCCATAACTGCTCTATTTCTTTACTACTTTCTACAAACTTGTAACTTAAGTGTTTTTTTAAATAAAATGTAACGCCTCCACCACGCGTCTGACGATCACAACGAAGGTTATAATCAGGTATACTTACACTGGATGATGGAATATTTTCATTTAACCATGTTTCGGTAAGTGCCACTAAATCATATTGTTGTGAGACAGCATGCTGTTTGAAATTATCGAAATGTGCGACTAGTGAACGAACATTTAGATGGCAGCAACTAAGTTTATTCATAGCGCTGGTTGTATAATATAATTAACGAACTAATCGTCTCTATATAATATAATATGGGTATTTATTTTACGATACAAAGTAAGTAAAATTAATGTACAGTGTGTAATATAAATTGTAATATTTTTCCTTCTTCCTTTTTCCTCTTTTTGTTCTGTTCGCTTAGGCAGATTGTAGTTCCAGCTCCATCTCTGATACGTTATCTTCCAGGTCTGCATATTTCCTAATTGCGCGCTTCTGTCCATTTTTATTGGTGAAAATATCCCCATTCCAGGTCCAGACATTTTGAAAACCATATTTAGTACAGGCTTTTTGATACATATTTACTCAACTGGCGGTTAAGTCCTCTTTGATGACTATCCCTGTATTCTTAAAAAGTTTTTTGCTCTTAAATATTTTCTGTCGTTCACTGATATCCGTGAATGCAATAATAATGGGCCGTGGTTTCTTGCTAGACTTCTTATCAATGTTATTTATATTAACACGATAAGCAGATACTTGCTTGATAGTTGAAAGTTTAATTTTCTAATAAAAATATCTTTCAGCTCACTTACTGTACTCTGATCACTTTCTGGGACACCATAAATACGTAGTTTATTTCTCTTATTATATTGCTTTAGTTGATCTAATTCTGCCTCCATGGTTTCCTGCTGTTTCTTTAAGGTTACAATTGTTTCGTGGGACTCACGTAATTTCAGATCATATTTATCGGTGACACTTTTAAACTTGGCCTCAAAAGTTGCTGCTATGGTTTTAAGAAACGTGTCGTTTAGTAACAGATTTTGAATAGTTTCCTGAATAATATCCTGGATTTCTTCTTTTTGGGCTTTTGTAAACATTTTATTTCTTAACTTTCGCTACTTAGCTATATATTTCGATGTACTAATTGCAAGTAGCTTTAATACACAGCAGTAAACTATAATAAATTAGATTTGACGGAGCTAGCACAGCACATAATAACTTTTAATACAATAATACAATTTTATTGCCATATACTTAGGACTGTTCTCATAAATTGACAAATTATGTATTGGAATTATTAAATTATTTCGGGTGCGAGTCATAATTATGATTAAAATTATTTAGTAGAAAATTATCCATATTCGATTTAGCAAATAATACTATTTCCCAGATAAATATGCATGCTATTGGTAAAATTTGCAATTCTTTGAAATACTGCCTGCAAGAAGTGCGTCGAGAAATTCCAATTATATTTCTAATTGTATGTTTTCGTAGTTTAAAAACTCTGTCTGTATGATGAGAACAGCCCCAAAAAATTATACCATACTTAACCTTTGAATAAAACTTTGCATAATAATAAGATAATAAAACATTCTTATCTGTTATATTTCTTAGTCTATACAGCGCGCAACATATAGTGGAGAGTTTTTTTACACAGTTCGCTAATGTGCGCTTCCCAATTTAAAGCGTCGTCGGCATATTTCTGGGTATTTACCCAGAAATTTGGTTGCTGGAACTTGTTCCAAGGATTTTCCATTTATTCTCAATAGATGCGATTCTTTATAATTTGAGGGCCCAGGAGTAAACTGAATAAAAACAGTTTTTGTTCGTTTAGTAACAATTTTTTATTTTGAAATTTAGTTACAAATCGATTTAATTTAAATTGTGTGTCTTGGAGTAAATTTTCCAAGTGAACATTTGAATTTAACAGTAAATTATCATCAGCGTATATAAATGATGAAAATTTGTTGACAATATTAGTATCAGGCAAGTCATTAACAAAAAGAATGAAAAGAAGTGGCCCCAGTACATAACTTTGGGGGATACCACTAGATATACCTAACCTTTTTTTTTTTTTTATTTAATTATATTTAAGTTGTTTGCGATTTGACAGATATGAGCTTAACCAATCACCCAATTTTCCGCAAAGACCATATTTATTTAGTTTTTCCAATAGAAAAGTGTAGTCTACCAAATCGAACGCTTTACTTAGATCCATCCATAAAAACACCAAAACATCTCTTGTTATTATTTAAGTTATCATATAATTCATCACTGAGAAACCCTACTACTGCCGATTGAGTTGACCTGCCTTTTCGGAAACCATGCTGTTCGTCACATAATATTTTATTATCGATACAAAATTTAGTTATACTATTAAATATCAATCTTTCTAAAATCTTAGAAACACATGATAATAAAGAAATAGCCCTGTAATTTCCAATGAATAATCTTTTTTATAAAGTGGAACTACTTTGGCAATTTTAAATTCTTCAGGGAACACACCTTCTGACAAAGACCAGTTTATTAAAAATGTTAGTGGTTTTACAATATAGTTAATAACTGATTTCAACATATTTGTACTTATTTTGTTAATACCACAAGAATTAGATTATCCCACAAATATTGTGGGATAAAATTTATTTGTACCAACATTATTCAAGTTTAGTTCATTAAATTTATTCGCTAATGATATGGGCAAGTTAACGTAGTATTCATTAAAAATTTGCACTATTTCACCTAAATTTTTTATTATTTTATTTATATGTTCTATAATAATTCCTATCCTCGGGTCTTTTCGTTTGAGTCATTATTTGATGATGTAATTTCAGTTTCTGACAAAAAAATTTTATACCTGAGGTAATCCAAGATTTTTTGTTGCAATTGTCTGTGATAGTAGTCAAAGGAAAACTTGTTTCAATATAATAATCAAAATTGGAAATAAACGCTTTAAAGCCCTCACTTACAGTTGTCGCGCCAGTTTTGTCTGCTCACGTGATTAAAAAAATTTTGATAGTTTTGGTCAGTGAATAACCTAGCAGATCTGTTATTTGGTGTTTGACAGATATTTGGAATTTCACAATATAGAACTTGCGCTATGTGATCAGACAGATTTGAAGATATTTGGCAATTAAAATTGTTTTAATTTTCCAAAAAATTACTACACATATAGTCTATGCTTGAAACTGAGTTTACACCTAGTCTTGTGGGTTCTTTAATATGCCAATCTATATTGTATGAATTAAATATATCACACAGTTTATTACACACTCTATTTTTAGATAAAAAATCGATATCAAAATCACCACATAATACAAGCATAGAGTTGTCATTTAATAAATCAGTTAATAATTCTCTCATTGAGATGAAAAATGTATTTATATCTCCAGAAGGTGACCATGGTTACTATTTTAATTTTTATGGATATATTTATCTATAATACAATGCCTGGAGCTTCTAAATCTTTTTCTTTTGATATACAATTTACTGCAATAATTTCATCTATGCTTAAATTAAGCGAGGATTTGTGGAATACTATAACGTCTCCATTTTTACATACACTTCTGCAAAATACTGTTTTACGTGTGTAACCATCTATTTGAATACTATCAGTTCCCATGGTTGGAGCCAGGATTCTGTAAGACATACCACCTCTATGTTATGTAGAGCAAGCTCAGTTTCTAATTGTTCAATTTTATTTTTTATAGATTGTATGTTTTGGTGATAAATCCTAAAATTACGTACATTAATTTTATCTCTGTGTAAATTTTTTAATTGCTATGGCTATCTACATTACATCCTATTTTTGTCTTTGAATTTCTATTCTTTTAAGAGGCAAGTTACATCAAAAGAAGAATGATTTACATCAAATTTTGTTTGCAAGGCCGCATTTCCATCAATACAATTGACGCATTTTGGCGTTTCACAATCACACTGTCGTTTACTTGCATGTTCTCTCAACGAAGGCATCTAGATGAAGTACTGTTACAGCTGCTTGATTTATGACCATAGCCACCACACTTGAAACAACGGAAAACATTTATATATTCGTAAACTGTACATTTAGACCAATCTATGTAAATAGCATTTCTTGCATAATTTTTTTAAATGAATCTGGATCCACATTCAAGTATGGCCATCCACTTGGTTCTCATCTTCTTTATTACCTTTACAATTAAATTGGAGTCATTATTCAACATTATATTTTACTTTTTTATAGCCTCAATAAGTTCCTAGCTTTGCATTTCTCTGGGAATATCCACAATTTTATTAGGATTTTTTAGGTCAGGTGTATTAACTTTATAGTTTTTCCCCAATTTCTTTTCGGCGGCAGTTTTGATTTTGTTAATTTCTTCCTTACTGTTACATTTGATTACCACACCACCTTCTTTGACAGTTCTAACTTGGGTGATACCAATCTCAAGTGCAGTATGGTTGACATGTTTTTGAACCATCTCTAATGTTCTTTTACTTTCCTGCCCTGTATTCTTCGGTTTTATAACTACCTCACTGGCTACTTTTGCATATGACTTTTTCTCGCAGGTATAAATATTATTCTTCTTATCTTTGCTATGAAGTATTTATCATATTTTTTAGTTCACAAATTTCAGATGAAACGTGCTTTTGTAAATCGGATATGCCATTTTTAACGCCCCATATATTTTCAAGAACTTCCAAACATCCATCGCAAAACCATTTCACACCTTTGCAGTTCTGAGTCACTTGGTAATCAGTATATAATATATCTACACACTTTAATGAAACTGTAAATTGCATTTTCCGGAACATTTGGTTTTTTCTTACATTTGGAACAGTTTTGATCATCCATGGATATTTATGTTCATATACATAAATTAGTTCGAGATTAATTTATTTGTTTTTGGTAAAACGGACAATGCCACTATCTAGATGAATTAACGTTATTACTGAAAAAACACACTATCATTTCTTATAGGTTTCTCATATCAACTTCCATTAACATTTAATGTCCATATAGTTTATTATAATAGCACTTGTAAAAATATTACACACACTCTGCAAATTAACAGAATAACACATCCACTCGAAACCGCTGCTACTCTGGACTAATGACAGCTTGTGAGGCACCGACTCATGCCTCTTAGGTTAACGAAAAAATTTTTTTGCCATTTTTATCCAATTAGCAGTGGGTTCAGTAAAATTTATACCTTCTTTGGAACTAATGCAAAAAGACTCACGGACTTGACTGATTTTTTAAAATATAGTTATTTCTATCTGTTACTAAAGATGTTATCTAGTGGTTTCCATATATTGGAGGTAAGTTGTTTATTCTTATGGAATCACAACAAATAGATGTTTTTCCAAACACAATTTAATGATGATATGTAAATACTGTTATGTGCTGCCCTCTAACAGAGAGGAGAGTTGTAATTACTCCCTGGCCAGAAGTGTGGCGCCATCTGTGGGCCAACTGGCGAACCACCATTTAGTAGTGCCTAAGAAAATTATAGAGAATTCCAGTATATTTCTGGAAAGTTCTACAATGATATTCTGGACATTCCAAGTGGGTATATAAAGAGGTGAAGCCAGCAGATGGAAGAACAGAACAGTACAGTTTAGTGAAGGAAGAGTTCAGATCAAAGTGAAGTAAACAGTTGAGAGAATTTTTAGGTTAGACAAGAGTTGACAAGTTTAAGAAGAAAAGTAAAGTACATAGTGTTTTAAAAGTAGTGAATTTATATTAGATTAAGTTATTATTAGTTGTGTGATTTTTAAATATTTCCTAGTGTAATTTTAGTGATTAAATAAATCAGTGGTTTGTGAAAATTCTTGTTGCAAGTTATTCGAAACCACAAAGTGTTTACTGAAAATTGTAAGCACGTAACAATTGGTGTCAGAAGCGGAATTGCAACAGAATTTCTGAAGAATTCGACGAAGTTCCATAGTGTTCTATTTGGAAACCACTGGAGATAGTGAAGTGAGTCGAACTGGAAAGTGATATAGACATTAGACGAGACCTATTTGTGCTACTGTGAAGAAATTTCTGGAACATTCTGCTTAGAAATTAGTGTAGTTTTATTTAAGTGCTTTCTACTGAGAAGTGATATAGACTTTAAATAAAATTTGACTTGTACCTGGCAAAGACTATATAGACTTTAAATAAGACTTGTTAGTGTTGTTTGTTAGTTTTTGAATGGAAACAAGAAGCATGGCTGCTGAAAAACAAATGCAAGACATGTTCGAGCAATTTAGAAAAATGATGCTAGACCAAAAAGAAGAACAAGAGAAACGACGCCAAGAAGAAAAAGAAGAACAAGAGAAACAACGTCAAGAAGATAAAGAAGAACAACAAAAACGACGTCAAGAAGATAATGAAGAACAAGAAAAACGACGTCTAGAAGAGAAAGAAGAATTAAGGAAAATTATACAGGGGCAACAAGATGTTATCCTTTCAGCCACTGAAGACCTCAAAAGCGAAATTAAAGAGAATATAGGCAACATAAAGACTGAAGTAAGTGAAATCAAAGGAAAAGTTACTGGCGTCGAAGAAAAAGTTACTGGTGTCGAAGAAAAAGTTACTGGCGTCGAAGAAAAAGTTACTGGCGTCGAAGGGAAAGTTACCGATATAGAAGGAAAATTTCAGGTAGTTAAGGGGGAGGTAGAACAACTTAAGCGACAGTTAAGAACGCAAGGAGGCCAGCTAGTATTATCATCGTCAGGTCCTCGATTACAACCGCCTTCCTTTGATGGTCAAACATCTTGGTCAACCTATAAAAGACAATTTGAGGCAGCGGCATACGCAAACAATTGGAGTAATGAAGACAAAGCTATGGCATTGGTGCTAGCATTAAGGGGCCAAGCCTCAGAGTTGCTTCAGACTATCCCAGTGACGCAGCAACGGGATTTTAAAGTTTTGGAGGCTGCACTAGATCTAAGATATGGCGACCAACACCTCGCCCAAGTATACAGGACTCAGCTCAAATCACGCACACAAAAGGCTGGGGAAAGTTTACAAGATTTTGAAGCAGCTGTTGAGCGACTGACATACCTGGCTTACCCGGATGCACCCAAAGAATTCCAGGAACAATTAATAGTTGGTACTTTCATCGATGGCATAAGAGATGAGGAGATCAGGCGAGTCCTTAGATTAACTCGAGCTAAGACTGGTAGCGAAGCCTTGATCCATGCCCTCGAAGTTGAGGCCGCTTATGAAGAGACTCTACATCCGAGAGTACGAGCCATGAAAGTAGAAGAAGAGAACCATTTAGAAAAGTCAAATATGGAATCTTTGATGGCTGACCTGCACAAAATGATAAGCCAGTTGATGAACAAACCAGATGCTCCAAGGAAGCAGGAAAGAGAACAGAGCGATGGACAGCCAAGGAAGGTGATTCGGTGTTATCAGTGCAGCAAACCAGGACATATGATGCGGCAGTGTCGAGAACGGAATCCTGGGGAAGTAAACACTGCAAAGAAAGAGGAAGTTCGCTCTGATAAGATGAGATTGATTGTTATGTTAACAGACATACAGAAAATGGTCGCACAATTACTAAACGAATTAAGTTCGCGACCGGAGCCGAAGCAGCAGCGAAGTGCTGGAGGTCCGACAAAAGTAATCCGCTGTTATAATTGCGGCAAATTGGGGCATGTCAAGAGGTACTGTCGCCAGAGGAGCCCTAAGGAAGTGAATGCCGAGAGTGTAAAAACGCAGCAGGATATAGCAGAAGTGAAGGCAGTTAAGATAGAGGTTCCGAAGGATTGGACAAAGGAAGTTCTAAGAGAGGAACAACTGAATGACGATGAAATTGGACCAATGTTGAAGGCGAAAGAAAAAGGAATCCGCCCGGAATGGAAAGACGTTTCCAGTAAAAGTGTTGGACTGAAGGCTTTATGGGCGCAATGGGATTCACTTAGGGTTATAGATGGCCTATTACGGAGAGCATGGGAGAGCCCGGATGGGAAAGAAGTTACCATGCGGTTGCTGATACCCAGGTGCCGAGTACCAAAAGTACTTCGGGAAGTGCACGAGGGAATATCCAGAGAGCACTTTAGCAGAAATAAGACTTTGGCTAGAGTACGGGAGCGATTTTACTGGGTAAATAGCTGTCAGGATGTAGAGGCTTGGTGTCGCAGTTGCAAGGTTTGTGCAAATGTGGCTGCCAAGAGGTCACCTACAGGGAGTGGTGATCGAATGAAGGCTAGATATGACCGCAATGCCAGTTCAGCAGGATTCAAGGTGGGGGACTCGGTTTGGCTGTATAACCCACAGCGGAGTGAAGAAGGATTCTCGAAGCCTCGCTCACCTTGGGAAGGACCGTATTCTGTCATCACTCGGATCAACGACGTTGTTTATAGGATTCAACGTAGAAAGAAGTCCAAGATGAAGATCGTGCACCTGGACAGGTTGGCAAAGTATACTGGGGTATCTGAAATGCCTGACCGGGACGTTCAGGCTTAAGGAGGGGGCAGTGTTATGTGCTGCCCTCTAACAGAGAGGAGAGTTGTAATTACTCCCTGGCCAGAAGTGTGGCGCCATCTGTGGGCCAACTGGCGAACCACCATTTAGTAGTGCCTAAGAAAATTATAGAGAATTCCAGTATATTTCTGGAAAGTTCTACAATGATATTCTGGACATTCCAAGTGGGTATATAAAGAGGTGAAGCCAGCAGATGGAAGAACAGAACAGTACAGTTTAGTGAAGGAAGAGTTCAGATCAAAGTGAAGTAAACAGTTGAGAGAATTTTTAGGTTAGACAAGAGTTGACAAGTTTAAGAAGAAAAGTAAAGTACATAGTGTTTTAAAAGTAGTGAATTTATATTAGATTAAGTTATTATTAGTTGTGTGATTTTTAAATATTTCCTAGTGTAATTTTAGTGATTAAATAAATCAGTGGTTTGTGAAAATTCTTGTTGCAAGTTATTCGAAACCACAAAGTGTTTACTGAAAATTGTAAGCACGTGACAATACTATATTCTAGTTTTAATTTCTTTCAACATAACATACAAGTTACAAAAGGCAAGTCACAAATTGTTATATGATAACATTAAAGTATTGATTTCACATAAACATAATAAAGTCGAGGCAAGAATTCAAGCGATGCACGTCACGAGCGATCTCATTAAAGAAATTTTAATACTAACATAATTTTTAATCATTAATTATGTTAAAAAGAGTAATTCTTGACGCCCAGTTATTAAGCTTTTGTCAGAAATAGGTACAGTTTAATGGGACTTCATGATTCTTAGCAGTATTGTCTTATTTATTGAATCGATCTGTGACGTGCATCGCTTGAATTCTTGCCTCGACTATACAATTACAGTAAAATAAACAGTAATAAATAAGTCAATTATTACAATTATATGTGAAACGTGATCATGTGATCTCAATTATATTCCTTCTGGAAACAAATATTCCTTAACTAGGAAGGGTTTATTTGCAAAAATGATTTTACGCTTTTTTTAGTAGTATAATTCTCTAATAAGTTAATGTCATAATATAATGCATTACAGAGGATAATACAAATTGTACCATAGAGATACGAAACACAGTTATTCTATATGTAGGCAATTGGAGGTTTATATTTCTTGTGTTGAGTTGTGGATTCCCTCCGAAGGATGGTATATCCACTACATAAATCTTGCGTAAGATTGCATAGTTTCCGCGCATACACTGGTATACAAGTCACTGGAAGATGTGAGGCGAGGACACGGTCTCCCTTGAAATGGTCACCCATCTAAGTATTAACGGCGCCTGACAATGGTTTACATCGTATATTGAAATATGTACATAGTAAAGACGCACTATGCTCGCCCCATTTTATTTCCCTTTATGAAGAATGCTAATGTATCAAATTTCATTTTTCTAACTTTGTTTAGTCTGAAATTTTTTAAATTTCTCTTAAGAAGCATTTTTAAGGCAAGTCAAATATGAGTCAAATTTGCAACATGCTTGCATCGAATATGCAGTGATAATCGAGTGAATTTGCCATGAACATGCGGTGGTCTTTTGCTCTCTCTTTGTACTAATTCAAGATGGAGGACGATAAGGATGTGCTAGTTAAAGAGCAGTGTAATTATTGTAATAAACCAGTGTCAAAGAAGTTTATTAAATGTTAAATATGTGATAAACTGTATCATAATTGTAATATATTCAATTAAATATATTAATAAATGCGATTATTTAGAAATAAGTTTATTTCCTTTCAAACATCATTTGACAATCGTTGTTTACCTAGCGTCCAGGTTACCGTTAACAATAGGCAAAACATACTTAACATATTATATAATATATCACATTCTCCCCTCACAATAAAAAAAAATAATAAAAATATATATATAGGAATATTCAATAACCAAATCTATCTGGTGGCTTAACACTTCTCTTAGGTCTAATAGTAACAGGTATCTTTTTCACAATAGACGTATTATTTTCAGGATCATTTAGATTTTCTTTATTTCCATTTAAATGGTTGTCTTTAAACTCTTTAAGACAACTAGTATTACTGGCAGGCAAATTCACGAAGTCTTTATTACTCACTTCAATATTAGCATTTAATATTTGGTTAGCGTGACGTTTCCAGGTTGTATTAACCGCAGGCACCCTTACAATATACATGCACTTGCCTATTATTTTTTCAATTATTGCTGGAATCCAAGTTACCTTATTTACCGCTCGATAATCTTTGACCGTTACATTATCTCCAATTTTAAATTTCCTGTCTTTTCCTCCAAAATGTTCTTTCTGTAAAATTTGTTCTCTTGAAACCTTATCTTTAAGTTTATTACTTATTGAAGCGGGTTCTGACAAACTAAACCTTGTACGCACATCACGTCCAAACATTAACATACTTGGGGAAATACCAGTTGTATTACGGTAATCGAATAAAAAATTATTCAAAGCAGTATTTATATCTAAACTCTTATTTTTACCTAAAACATTTTTTAAAGCACTTTTAACAGTTTTCACCGCATTTTCTGCTGCGCCATCTGATTGAGGACAATATGGTGCTGAGGTTATATGTTGAATATTAAACTTTTCCAAAAAAAATTTATATTCAGCACTAGTAAAATTTTGAGCATTATCAGATACTATTGTTTTTGGCAATCCATACCTTGCAAAAGTGCTGTGTAATGCCGATAACGTAAAGTGTGTGGTCATATTTGTAGTAGGATAAACTTCTATCCATTTAGAATGGGCATCTAAAATAACCAAAAAATACTTATTTAAGAATGGACCCAAATAACCTAGCCAGTGTAGGGGGCTGCTCTTTCAAACGGTGTATAATCTCGGGCCATACAGTAGTGCCAGGTGGCGCCTGGATAGGGCCCTGCTGTTTGGTTCGGGGGGCTTCACTAGCGGCTGCCAACCTTTTCTGCCGGGAAAAGTCAAGCCACGGAGCACTGCCGGGAGGAGAAAGAGGATTGAGGGCTCCGACAGTCCAGGCACATACCCAATTACACATACACACACACACACATACGCACATACACACACACCCACATTTAAACACACGTCCACTCAACTAACTAAAATGGAAAAACAAGAAGAAAAAGATAATAAGGTAAACGTACCAACAACCACAACACAACCAGAGCTCCCTAGCTCAAAGGAGGAAGAGATGGAAATAGTACCCATCGCAGTAGAGGAGGTACTCTTGAGATCCCCTAGCAGCGCGTCGGATGAGGACTTGGAAAGGTCCACATTAGACAAAGAGGCTAGAGAGGCTCTCAAAAGAGAAAAAAGGCGAGAAAAGAGGAGGATCGCCAGAAGGAAGAAGAGGGCGGAAGTGTCGGCTCGGGGGGGGGCAGGTGATGCAGGGCGACTCGGATCGAAAGGTCCAGAGTCATCGGGCCGAACCTGTTGCCTTAGAGCTGACGAAAACCCCAGGTGAGTCTGGGAGTCAGCCTGGCCCAAGCTCTGGGAGCTCCAATAAGGAGCGACAGGAGCCGGGGCAGGCGGACGAACAGGCTTCCGGAGGTGACCAACCCCTCAAAATGAGGGGCCCTAGAGCGAGGCAGGCAAAGAGGGCGGAGAGAAGGGAGGCCAAAAGGCAATCCTTCATACTCCCCTCTGCACCTGCTTCGGTCAGGGGCGTTGAGGTGCCAAAGGGTCCACAAAGACCCTCAGGCGCCCCACCCCCGAAAAAGGGCCCAAAAAGGCGAAGAAAAGAGGAGCCAACCCCACCCGAGCGACAGAGGAAGCGGGTCAGAGGGAGTGCCGGCTCTCCGAGACGGACAGGCAAAGCAGCGAACGTGTCCCCATTACTAAGGGGAAGCACGGGCGCTGCCAAAGTGTCGGATTCGGGGGCTGGACCCCAACTGTCTAGCTACAGCTCTGCCGCGAAAAGGGAAAGCCAGGTGGTCATAGTTTCCAGCCGAGAGGACGGGACTATGACACAGGAGGAAGGGGAGCGCACGAGGAATCACCTTGTGTCGGAGATGCTCCAGGCTATGACGGGCCCCGAAGGGGAACCCTACGGCCCGGAGCTTCGCTTCAGGAACTCGGGCCTGGTGGATCCAGCCTGGTTCCTGATAACGACGCAGGATGAAACCTCGAAGCGCTGGCTGCTTGAAAACTGGAGACCACTGGCCGGAGATGGTGTCACCTTCCACGTAATGCGGGCGGTTGATGCAGGTCGGCTTTTGGCTGAGAAGCCAAGAAGTAGACCTCTCCAGAATGCTGGCGCGTCAAAACCGCTCCCTAAACGTGGACAGGTGGAAACACCTGAAAACGACGGGAAAACCTGGAGGATGGCATCTCATCTTCCTGGTCAGCCACGAAACCATACGACGGCTGGAGGAGGCCGAGTGGGTGCTCTACTTCGAGCTGGTTACCCTTACAGTACGTAGGGTACCGGTTTGGAGCGGAGTGACTCGCCGGACTCCTGCCGCAGTCGAGGGGCCGAGGCCGGCCGAGGAGGAGAAAGAATAACAGGCCTAATCACCCGTATCCAGACGCCCCACGGAGCTATTACTACGGGTAAGCCAAATCAACCTCCAGCACAGTCGGGATGCATCCTGGCATCCAAGGACCTTCAAGTTGTGCCACTGCCTCAACTGGGAACCAGGGATGCCACAGCAGCTCTCCTCGAATACAAGGTAAGTAATATTAGTCGTAAGGTAGTCATAAGCAGCATATATCTTCCATACGATAATGCGCGATTGCCACCTACTGAGGAATTAGAAAATGTAATTTTCTACGCAAGAAATTTAGGTCTTCCGTTAATAATCGGTTGCGACGCCAATGCCCACCACATAGTGTGGGGCAGCTCAAACGTTAACGTTCGGGGCGAGACTCTGTACTTGGCGTCCACAGACCTACAGGTGGTTAACAGGGGGAGCGAACCGACGTTTGTCAATCGCATCCGCCGGGAGGTTATTGACATAACGCTGGCCTCCCAATCTCTGATCGAGGACGTTAAGAACTGGAGGGTTACCAATGACATCTCAATGTCTGATCATAGAATGATCAGATTTGAGATGGAATACGATAGGAAAGAGGCCACCCCTCGACGAAACCCGAGGGCGACAGATTGGGGAAAATACATCTCTGCTTTAGAGAGTTCGGAACTCGACTATGAGGGCCACATAACTTCCCCAGAGCAATTAGACAATGAGGTATATAGTCTCGAAAATCGTATAATTAATGCATATGAGGAATCCTGCCCCCTCAAGGCGGCGGGGGTGCGGAGGGCTCGTTGGTGGAGTAGGTCACTTGAAGACCTGAGACGGGCGGCCCGACGCACTCACAATCGAGCTGTCAAAGAGGGGGAGGGGACCACATGGGACGATTTTAAAGAGGCTAGAAGGAAATTCAAAAAGGAATTAAGACTCAGCAAGAGGGCAAGCTGGCGGACATACTGTGGGGAGGTAGACTCTCTACCGGAGTCCGCCAGATTGATGAAAATACTCAGCTGTGGAAAAAAGGAGACCATAGGGTCCTTAAAAAAGCAGGACGGGACATGGACCACCTCCAGTGAGGAGTCACTAAGACTACTCTTGGACGTTCATTTCCCCGGAGATAGCGCCGCCGCGGTCATAGCCCTAGAGGAGCAGGTCCCACAAGCGGATTGGCAACTCGCAGAGGGAATGATAACGGACGGCGCGGTTTCCTGGGCGGTGAACGAGTTCGATCCCTATAAGGCAGCAGGACCAGACGGAATCTTCCCAGCTTTGCTCCAGAAAGGCCTGGGAATACTCCTACCTCATATGAGGAGAGTATTTAGGGCCAGCCTGGCATTGGGATGCGTTCCACTGGCCTGGAGACACGCCAAAGTGACCTTCATCCCCAAGGTGGGAAAGAAGGACTACACGGCCGCAAAATCTTTTAGGGCAATCAGTCTCACATCCTTCCTCTTGAAAACATTGGAAAGGATAGTGGACAGACACCTGATGGAAGGGGTGCTAACCAGATACCCAATTCATCAGAATCAGCACGCATATAGGCAAGGGAGGTCCACAGAGACAGCCCTGCATGCCGTTGTGCATAAGGTAGAAAGGGCCCTCCACTACAAGGAAGTAGCCCTAGTAGTATTTTTTGATATAGAAGGAGCCTTTGATAAGGCAAGTACGAGGACTATCTGTAAGGCCCTACAGGCCAGGGGTACAACCCCTATACTGGTCAGATGGGTGCAGTCTGCGCTGGAAGAAAGAAGAGTCAGCGCAGCCCTAGGGGACTGCCTGGTGGACATCGGGGTGAAGGGAGGCTGCCCTCAAGGCAGCTGCCTTTCGCCTCATCTATGGTGCCTAATAATGGATGGTCTCCTGGAGAGGCTGACGTCAGAGGGCTTCTATGCGCAGGCATATGCAGACGACGGGCTAGTTCTTGTAACTGGCCGGTTCCTAAGCGTCGTCTGCGACAGAATGCAGGTAGCCTGCAGAATTATTGAAAGATGGTGTGGTGAGACGAATCTTTCAGTCAATCCATCCAAGACTGAACTGATCCTCTTCACCAAAAGGAGGAAAATAGAGAATTTCAGGGCACCAATAATGTACGAAAGACCCCTAGCACTATCGCAAGAGGTCAAGTACTTAGGGGTGATCCTGGATAAAAAACTGTCATGGGGAGCACAGGTCGACAGAATCGTAGAGAAGTCGACGGCAACCTTCTGGCAGTTGCGCCAGGTGGTGGGCAGGAACTGGGGATTTAGTCCACGGATCCTGCACTGGGTCTACACGGCGGTAATCAGACCTAGACTCCAATATGGGTCGGTGGTCTGGTGGCCGAGTGTGAACCGCATCACCACGTCTCGAAGACTGGCAAAAGTTCAAAGACTTGCCTGTCTTGGGATTACAGGCGCAATGAGGACGACACCTACAGCTGCCTTGGAAGTAATGCTAGGGCTGCCAACGCTTCCAGCCTGGATTAAGAAGGAAGCCATGGCGGCCCATCTAAGAATGCGAGACTCAGGCAGCTGGCGGTGCAGTGGAAGGACAGAGGGTCATGCAGCCATCGCCAGATTGGCGGAGGCGGAGATTCCGATCTCCGCCCTTAAGGTGAGGGAAGCAACCGACCGCTTGAGATTAGAGAGAAAGTACACTCTAACCCTACCTAGTAGGGAAGAGTGGGCAGAAGGAAAGATTAACTTCCCCCCGAACTCCCTGGTGTGCTACACAGATGGTTCCCTTCTAGTAGATGGACAGAGGCAGTCATCGGGGGCAGGAATATTCCTGGAAGGCAGGGAAGTACAGGAGAGCTTTGCTCTAGGATCGTACACTACTGTCTTCCAGGCAGAGGTATATGCCATCCTAAAAGTGGCACATAATGAAGAAACGAGGAACGGTACGGAACAAAATATCTGTATCTGTTCAGACAGCCAGGCAGCACTTCGGGCGGTCTGCTCTCCTAGGACGAGGTCCCCCCTCGTCCAGGAGTGCGGAGATGCTCTAGAGGAACTCGCCAGGCACAAGGAAGTGAGCCTGATATGGGTTCCGGGACATACTGGGGTCCCAGGAAACGAGAGAGCCGATGAATTGGCTAGGCTCGGGGCCAGGGAGCCCTGTCTAGGCCCGGAGCCCATGTTGGGAATTACAAGGAAACATGTCGCTACGGCCCTTAACGAGTGGGCACAAGCAACATTGAGGGAACATTGGAGGCTGAGCAGCGGCTGCAGACAGGCTCGTGACTTCGTAACGGGGCCGAACAAGTCAAGGGCGGCCTGGTTGCTAGGTAGAAGCCGGAGGACCCTGAACCAACTGGTCGGAGCCCTAACTGGTCACTGCAGGCTCAGAAGACACCTATCGCTGATAGGGGTTGAGGCAGATTCCACTTGCCCAAGATGCGGAAGTGATGAAGAAACATCGTTTCACTTCTTGGGACAATGTGAAGCGTTCGGGCGTCTGAGGTATGAACTCTTCGGCGCCACAACGCTCCCAAAAGAGGAAATGGACTCTCTCGAATGGAAACATGTCCTGACCTTCATTGGAAGATCAGGAAGGTTTCAAGAGGGAGTAGGAGGCCGAGTGGAAGTGAATGGTTGAGGGGACGTCAGGGGGTAGGTAAAAAGGGCCCATTTGTGGCCTACTTGCCAGGCACTAGGCCTCCCCCAATAATTACTACTACTACTACTATTGTTTTTGGCAATCCATACCTTGCAAAAGTGCTGTGTAATGCCGATAACGTAAAGTGTGTGGTCATATTTGTAGTAGGATAAACTTCTATCCATTTAGAATGGGCATCTAAAATAACCAAAAAATACTTATTTAAGAATGGACCCAAATAATCAATATGGATTCTAGAGAAAACTTCTTCAGGCCATACCCAAGGACTCAATTTTATTTTAGGAGGACTGGCCTTATTAATAGAACAATTTTCACAACTTTTTGCAAAATTTTCAATATCATTATTAATTCCAGGCCAAAAAAAATGTGATCTTGCAATTCTTTTCATTTTTACAATTCCTAAATGCGTTTCATGTAATTGATGTAACATACGACTTCTTAAACTAACTGGAATTATAACTCTGTTATTCCATAATAGCACTTCATCTTCAATAGTAAGTTCATTTCTAATGACATAAAAATATTTGAATTGTAAATCTTTTTTACAATATTTTGTCCAACCTTTTTTGACAAAATTTATAACAGACTGCAGTATGTTATCCGTTTCAGTTTCTTTTTTGATTAAATTGAAATTTGTGGATATAATATCTTTATCACAGAAATAATTTATATAACTTACATCCAACGATTTCCACATTTCATTTTCATTCATCTCTATAGGCAAACGTGATAGAAAATCTGCATTATTATTATCTGACTTAACATATTCTACTTTATATCTATAATTACAAAGAATAACTGCCCAACGTCTTAATCTATTCGCAGAATATTGAGGGATTCCTTTTTTAGGGTTAAATATTGCAAGTAAAGCCTTGTTGTCACTAACTAAGGTGAAGTCTCTATTATATAAGTATTGATTAAATTTACATAAAGCAAAAATTATTGCCAATCCCTCTCTTTCAATCTGAGAATAATTTTGTTCTGCAACAGACAGAGTACGTGAAGCGTATGCTATTGGTCTTTCGTTACCATTCTGCAAAATATGAGATAATATACAACCAATACCATGAGGACTAGCATCGGTTGTGAGTTTAATCTCCAACTCTGGATTGTAGTGAACTAATATTTCAGCAGACATTAAGAGATGTTTAACTATATTAAATGCTTTATCGCATTCATTTGTCCATATCCATTTCACACTTTTTTTTAAAAGTTGGTATAAGGGATTAAGTATAATAGCCAAATCAGGAATAAATTTACCATAATAATTAATCATTCCCAATACCGATTGTAATTGTTTAATCGATGTTGGAACAGGTGCATTTTTAATAGCTATTATTTTTTCGGGAGAAGTATGCAGCCCATCTTTGTCAATTATATGTCCTAAATAATTAATAGAATCTTGGCAGAAAGTACATTTTTCCGGTGCCACTTTTAACCCTACTTGTTGTAAACGATTTAGTGTTCGTTCCAATCTTTCAAAATGTTCTTTATCTGTACTTCCGCCAATTAAAATATCATCAAGAAAACAAATAACACCGTCCAAATCTTGAATTAAAGATTCCATGATCTTTTGGAACTTAGAAGGTGCACAGGCTACTCCATATGGCAATCTCTGGTATTGAAATAAACCTTTATGTGTTGAAATAGTAACTAATTCTTTAGATTTCTCATCTAAAACTATTTGGGCATATGCCTGTGATAGATCTATTTTAGAAAAAATTTTACCCCCTTGTAATCTCGAAAATAAATCTTCTATTTTAGGTAGAGGATATTGGTCTATTTCTAATACAGGATTAATAGTTACTTTAAAATCCCCGCAAATTCGTACAGCTCCCGATTTTTTAATTACAGGAACAATAGGTGCAGCCCACGGAGAATAATCTACTGGCTTAATTATGCCCAAACTTATCAAATTATTTAACTCGCTTTCTACTTTGTCCCTTATACCATATGGTAATGGTCTAGCTCGAAAAAACTTTGGTGTAACTGATTCATCTTTTAGTTTTAATGAAATAGTGCTTTTATTAAATGTACCCAAACCAGGTGTAAAAAGATTGCTATACTTATTAACTAAAAAATTTACACTTTTACTGACATCATAACTAACTTTGGATAAAGACTTCACTGAATTTACCTGCCCAACAGATAAATTATATATCTTCATAAAATCTCTGCCTAAAATTGGCGGACCACCATTTTTAATAATAAAGAAATCTAAATAATTTGACACATTATTATAGGTGACATTTAGTTGACACATCCCAGCAGCTTGCATTTCTTTCCCATTATAGCATCTTAAAAATTTATTTGGGGAGAATACTTTACGCTTAGAAAAATTATCTTTGTAAAATTTGTCAGACATAACTGAAATGCTAGCTCCTGAGTCTAACTGAAATGTATAAGAACTATTTTCTATTATTATATCCACTCTAAATGGATTTGAGACAAACTTATCATTTACAGAAAATAATTCTTCGCTCTCAATGTAATTTTGTACATTTTTTGGTTTGAATTTGTCACCTTTTATATATTTTCTTCTTGGACACACTGGGGCCAAATGTCCTTTTACGTGGCATATATGACATTCATAATTTTTAAAACGACACTTTTCTGTAGAATGATTACTTCTCCCACAACAAGTACATTGTTCTCTGTTTGGCGTAGTATTCCTTGGTGTGGACTCATCTTTCATAATCCCGGATGAAACATGATTAAAACTTGGCTCCAACTTAACCATTGATTTATTTACACCCAAAACTTCATTTGCTGACATTTCTGCTATTGCTACTTCCATAGCGTCAAAAAATGAGCAAGTTATTTTCTCTCTGAACAGTTTAGCTTGAATTGTTCCTTTCTCAAATCCTATAATAAATCTGTCACGCAGCATCATGTCAAAAATATTTTCCTCAAAGTCGCAGTGAACAGCTAAATTCCTTATTCTCTCTCCCCACTCATTTGCACTCTCTTCATGATTTTTAAAAGCATCAAAAAATTTTGATCTTGAGACAAATACTGATTCTGACGATTTAAAATATTTGTCAAATAATTGTGTTATGTCATCATAACTTTTATTTTCAGGTATTGCTGGAAGACATAAATTGTATATTAATTTATATGCATCTTCATCCAAAGCGTTTAACAATATAGCTCGTTTTTTATTTTCATCCTTTATACCATTTACCAGGTAATAATTATCAAGTCTTCGCCTATATATTACCCAGTCTGTGTTTTGAGGATTAAACTCTCTAACAAATCCATAATTTGATGGAACTTCTGTGGCCATTGCTATGCTCCAATTCCTCGTCGCCAGTGTAATATATTCAATTAAATATATTAATAAATGCGATTATTTAGAAATAAGTTTATTTCCTTTCAAACATCATTTGACAATCGTTGTTTACCTAGCGTCCAGGTTACCGTTAACAATAGGCAAAACATACTTAACATATTATATAATATATCACAATAATAGTTGCTTTTCAAGAGTGCTGTGTTGTGAAGTGAGGTACCGTCATCGGTTTAAGCGCTGAGACCTCGATCGAAGCAGCGTTGGTCGAGTCCGCCACTTGGATGGGTGAACGGCATCTCATTACTCTGCCAGGGCGTAAATATAAACAAGGCATTAAATATATATATATATATATATATATATATATATATATATATATATATATATATATATATATATATATATATATATATCAGCTCAAAAACCTAAACTAATAAATAATATAGAAAATCCAAGTAATGAAGGGTTAGAAAATGAAGATCAATCATCATCGTTCTCTAATTTAAAAGATCAACTAATAATAGAAAATAATGAACTCAAGATGGAAAATGCCAAATTGAAACAACAAATAGTAAGACTTGAAGAAAAAATCCAAAAAATACAGAAGAAAAATTAAATAAATCACAATATGGCCAGGATTCTGCTGAAAAACAGAATGAAATAAACTCTCTCATAACCCACCAGGTTGAAAAGAGATTTTCTGCTATCTAAATTTAATTAAAAGTAAAATAAACAAATTAGAAAGCATAAACAAAATAGCACAAAGTCAATCTATAGAAAAAGAAGCCACAAAAAAAGCAAATACTTCTTCTAATACTTCTTATCAAATAAAAACCCAACATAATGTAAATAAATCAGAATCAGTGACACCCAAACAATTCCCAAAACAAACAAATTCAAACTTAAATGAATTGGAATGTAAACAGAAGCAAATAATGGAAGATGCTATAAATTTGAAGCTAGTACTGAAAATTTGGAAACAACCAGAATTAATGACACTAATTTCATACTACAGAGGCATCAAAGAAGATCCATAAAAAAGAGACTCGGAAATGGATTAGGCTCCGAGGAACAAAACGATAATGGTTTTTCTGACAAGGACAGTAAAGTTTGGCTATATATAAATAGGGTGAAAAGGCACGTCACACCTGACATGATTGTTAAATTCATTTTAAAAAATCGGCAGCTACTGGAAGCGGCTGGAACCTCCCCACTCGGTGGATCTTTGAAGCCGAAAAGAGCATTAAATTGTGTGACAAAATGCCACTAAACGTAATCCGATCTCATCCAAAACCATTTCAGATCTTCTGGGGCACTAAAAAAAACCCTCAACTTAATGAATTTACAATCATCTATGCGAGTTATTACCTACATTATCGCTCGTTGAATAATATACTATTAGGATATTAAAGTCTGTTCACTGAGAGAATCCTGGTGTGACGTCACGTACGTCTGAACTGAGATGCCGTAGGCTCGTTGGTGTTTTCGAATGCACAGTAGCGTCGCCTTGTTTTATATCTTACTTGATATATTTAATTAGATTTATTTAAAGAAAATTGAATTATATGAATTTAAGTAGCATATACAATACATCTATTGTAAATTTATAGTAATTTAAGTTAAATAAATAAATTATAATATTGAATTGTTTTGGTTTCAAGTAAGGAATATGAGAGAGCAAATATACAAAATAAATACACGTAAATAGTTGCAGCTAAATCTTGTTTATTCATTAATAGAATTTTGTCAAATAACTATATGTAATCTTGAAATAAAAATATATACTTAATACTTATTATGTCGAACCCTATATAAAACAAATATACCAGTAAAATACAAATACCTAATATAAGATAAATAAATAAATTTAATTTTCTCCGTCAGTGTCTAATTCTTCCGAGTCCTCATCGTCGCTATTAACATTTATAATGAGTGGCATAACTTCTTCAGTATAAACCTCTCGATCATATGTCTCTAAAATCAATTTATTTGTGTGATTTACACAGTTGGACCAAATTGAGCTCGACACTTGAGATAAGCCTCATTCCACATAGCAAGAACGGCTTCGTCACTAAAACCATCTTTCCTGATGTGTTTGTCGTAATACTCCTTACAAATTCCCCAAACAAGTTCTATTGGGTTGAACTGACAATGATATGGTGGAAGCCGCAGTACTTCATGTCCATGCTGTCTAAATTGTCGACAACATAATATTCCTCTGTTCTGTTAGCTCCAGCTATTTGGAGCAATTCGGCTTTAAATGCGGTATCACTAAAATCAATGTTTTTGGTCTTTAACCAGGTTTGTATTTTTTCTTTCGTCCAAGATCGGGTTGGTTGTTTTTCTTCAACCCGAGA
Source organism: Leptura quadrifasciata (assembly GCA_963675555.1). Taxonomy (NCBI): domain Eukaryota; kingdom Metazoa; phylum Arthropoda; class Insecta; order Coleoptera; family Cerambycidae; genus Leptura; species Leptura quadrifasciata. Next base: position 116,065,598 of record OY776673.1, read on the forward strand.
ATGGTACTTAGCATTATCTAAAACAATAACGCTTGGATTTTGTAACCCCGGCAAAAGTCTCTCTGTCAGCCACTTTTCAAAATTTTCAGAGTTCATGTTGTCATGATAATCTGCTGACTTATTCTTGGTGGAGAAAACTAAACTCGCATCTTCAGCAAAACCATGAATAGATCCTGCATGTAAAACTATAAATCTTTTACCTTCTGTAGCTGTACGACGCCTTTTCGACTTACTGGAATCATCTTGCCAAGAACGGTAAACTTGTTCTAGTAGTAGTGGGTCAACACCAATCATAAATGCTTGATTGTCAGCACTTTTATATGGTGTTTCTAATTTTTTCACAAATACGTTTTCCGTGCCTGTGCGAGTTTTTATGTAATTTTCTATATTTCTTTCCACCACGCTATCTGGTACCTAATAGCCATATTTTTCTTTCTTTATTTTCATTATCATGGAATTCACTATCTCCTTTCCCACTTCCTATTTTATATCGTCTTCTTCTCGTTACAACATTGTAGTTATCAGTTTGCTCGGTCACTTTATTATTTCTTTCATCTGGATCTTTCATCTGGGGAGTAATGTTTGCTTTGATTAACCCTTTGTTTGCTGCTGCTGATTTAGAAGTACCTGTTGGTGGTTTCTGAGCAGTAGGATCTACAGTTAACAAATTTTTTTTACCCTCAGTTGTGTTATAAATATTTAAACCATTTAATTGATCGCACTGCAGTGGATGACTATTTTTATTCTTATTTGATATCTTCCAGTTCTCATTTTCCGAAGTAGTTCTTTCTTTTATTGATACTCTGTTGATTTGATCGTCAGGTGGTTTATTAGTCAGTAATCGTATTAGATCTTTGTTACTTTCGGTGAGATTAATTATGTCTTCTTTTATTTTCTTAAGTTCGTAATCAAAGTTCGACTGTAGTTTCATAACTAGTTTATTTGTTAATTGTAACTCATTTATCATAGCTAAGACTAAGATTATGTCAACTCCTCATCAAGTGAACCAAATAGATATTACACTTAACGGAAATTCTCTTGAAGTGGTGGATCAGTTCAATTACTTAGGCAACGTTGTTAATGACAAAGCAAACATGGACAGCGAGATTCGCAATAGAATTAACGCTGCATCTAGAGCACTCTGGGGACTTAGAGAGAGAGTATTTGACAACCACGACCTTGCTTTATCAACGAAAATGGCTGTCTACAGAGCAGTTGTCATTCCAACACTGCTATATGGATGTGAAAGCTGGGTCACTTACCGTCGTCATGTGAAAGAATTAGAACGTTTTCAGCAAAGACACCTCAGAAGTATGATGAAAATCCGTTGGTTCCATCACATATCAAACATGGAAGTACTCAGGAGAGCAAACAGCCTTTCAATTGCGGTGCTTATTTCAAGAGCACGCCTAAGATGGGCAGGTCACGTTCATCGTATGCAAGATAACCGTCTTCCTAAATGTACACTTTATGGTGAATTGCTAAGCGGTAGAAGAAGGCGTGGCGGTCAACGAAAGAGGTTCAAAGACGCTCTCCATGAAAATCTAAAATCCTGCGGTATTGCAGACGAGCAATGGGAACAACTTGCAGCGGATAGAACCGAATGGCGAGGGGTTGTGGCCAGCTATCAAGGAAATGTTGCTGCAAGAAGGCCGAATCCAAGACCTAACCAGGTCTATGTTTGTCCTGACTGCGGTCGACATGTGCTCTCCCGAATTGGCCTCTATAGCCATAGTCGTGTGCACCGTAGATGAATGGGAATTACAATAGACTACACCTTTTACTTGTTTTTTATTGTACACAATTTATCGACTGTAACATTTTTATACTCGGACTCGAGTAACGGCTAATAAATAAATAAATCATAGCTTCAGAGTTATCATTTTTATTTTCCCCATTACTGGATTTTTCTTTTATTTGCAATTTACTAGACACATCTGGAGAAGGAATATTTTTCAAAAATTTTTTCAGATTAAGATTTTCTTCCGACAATTTTTTATTTAGTTTCAGTAGATTTTCATTTTCAATAATATTATCATAACAAATTGGGCAGTAGTAACGCAGTCTTTTTTCTTTCTTCAGCTCTAAGCATTTGATCTCAGTGGGTGCAATTTTAGAACAACCTCTGCAATGCCCATTTGCACATTTATCACAAATATAAATTTGTTTTAAGTCTAAATTTATATTTTTACATTGTTTATAGTTCACACAATTCATTTTTGTTGACAGAACACAACCAAATTAGTAGAAGCTGCCCCTGTTTCAGTTTCAATAAAGGTCCACCATTTTCATTTTCCTTTTCAAAATATTCCAACACATTCAAAACTAACTGCTGCGACTGCGAATTTAAAAATTCACCAGGACGCATGTTTACTATTTCAACAATAGAACAAGACTAAAATTGCTCTCTCACGCACTACTTGAAATAAGTGTACTATACCTGATACACCCGACTTCCGAGAAAATCGACCCGCCTCTGAAATCGCCAGCCGCATTCGACGACGACACGCGTTACGCAAATTGGTTTGCTATCGACTAATAGCAATGCCGCACATCGGTGATAACTTGACCACAAAGATTAAAACTTACGTTACAAATTAGGTTACAAACAATATTTCAATAAAAACAAGGAAGGACAGAGTTCTGGACGATATTCCTTACACTATACGACCGGGATTCTCTCAGCAAACAGACTTTAACAACTTTAACATCACTTGAACGACTAAGAAAGTCTAGTTATCCTAAATACTACAGATTTGTAAAGCATCAAACTGAAAATTGGTAAAGTGATAATCTATAATAAATTCACCAACGAAGGTACAGAAAGCATATGATATTGATATTGTTACATCTACCTTTAAAATTTGTGACAATCCACTAAAAGTTACAAATATGCCGAAATCTTATTAACATGACATGACACCAACGTTATCGGATGACAAACGATGACAATGACAATCGTCAAAATTTGCTCATTGCAGTCCGATCGCTCGCGGCTGTCTTTGTTAAATGAAACATTAGCATTTCAGTAATTTTACTAGATTTTAGAGGAATATTTGTAGTTTAATTCTTCGATTTGTCTGTATATATATTTAAAAACGGCACTAAACGTAGTCCGCTCTACTTATAGAGCAGTGAAGAAACCCTCACACGTGCATTGACACGTGATGTGACGAGTTTCACGATGTAACGGCTACGCGCATCGATCATGTCATGCGAAATGCGATCTATGCTTCATATTTGCTTTGTTTTTAATTTTTTTCACGGAAACCAAATCGAAAGGGTGGAAGTGTGATATATCGTTGAAATCAGAATTTTAACTGCTTTTCAAAGGTTCCATTGCAAATTGAAAGTAATTATAAAATAAACAACTTGTTGCGTCAAAATGGCACTAAACGTAATCCGATCTCAACTAAAACCTTTTCAGATCTTCTGGGGCACTAAAGAAACGCACATGCAAAGTTTCTTTCAAATCCATTCAGTAGTTTCGGCGCTATCGTGTTAACACACATACACACATACACACACACACACACACAGACATTTTTCAAAAACCACTTTTTTGGATTCCTAGGACCTCAAAACGTAAAGATTTGATGTTATCTCAATTTTCGCTTTTGAACCAATTTTAGTAACCTCTCACAATTTTATTGTGGAGAGGTTAAAAGGAATCGTTTAAAAATTAAACGGTGGGTGCTAGAGAGTTACCTTCAGATCCAAACAGGCTTAAACGTTTTGTAGCCACAGCTCCTCTAATTAGGAAAGTTGAGATGTATGATCCCAGTTTTTGGTATGCAAATATTGGAATAAAAAGATTTGAGTTTACCAAACACCGTGAGTGTTTGCAAAGCAGTGGTGATTTTTTATAAATGGCATGCCAAGTGTTAATATTATCCAGGATAAGGTAAAAAATATGAAAAGTCATGTGATAAAAGTAAATCCCATTGTCGCTTGAAAACTACCGCCAGAAGTAATTTAAGAGTGATGCACCTTAATTTACGAAGCCTAAAAAATAAATTACTGGAAGTAAACGTGTTACTGTCAGAGATTCTCCCAAGTATTTTTTGTGCAACCAAACACTGGGCTCAGGAAGGAGAACTTGAAAGGAATCGGCATTTGGGTGATGATATATATCAACAAAAAACAGTATTTAAATTGTTTAAATTTATAATTGACAGATTCAGCATTTATTAGCATTAAATGTTTAAATACCTATTTTAAGTGTTTTTTAATCACCTTCCAGATCACCTGAATGACTCTCTTAATCTAGGAATCTAGATTTGTCTGAAAAAAGAGATGGAGTCTTATAGATTAGTGGGATTCGAAACACTTCTCAGCAACAATTATTTGAAAATTTATTTGCAGTAGGTGGGGCTCAAGCTAGGTATTCTTAGAAGAGAGAAAGATGCGGTACACCCACTGAGTTCCCCCTTATTTTGGTATTTACTATTTTTTCGCTAAATGTAGTATTTTACTGCTAAAATACTCATAGACAGGTCCTCCTGTGGACCAATGGACTTATTTCTAGTGACGAGACAGGTGTGCTTTTGATTGGATATTGTTGCCCTGCACATCTTGTATCTTTATTAGTCATATAGTTATTACATTACTACATTAATATTAACATTAACCCCATAACCCCATGTTGCCACTTACAGTTCAAATCACAAAAGTTGTCGTTTAGGTTATCACTATAAAGGACACTGCTGTTTTAATAATAATAATAATAATAATAAAAAGCAGGAGGGGCTAACTTCCATCTATTAAGCCTTTGGTGAGTAGCGCCACCACTTACTCCAGCTAGGGGTGCAAAACCGAACCGGCAGCCCTAGTGCACCCGGGAGGGGAAAGCATCTTCCCCTCTGGTGTCGGTCGTGGGCCTGCTGGGCTAACCACCCACAGGCTCTAACCTTTGGTTCCGGCAGGCCGAAGACTGGGCCCCCACGATCGACCCCGTTCGGATAGGGGTCAAGGGCAAGGCGGTGGGGCCCAACCGGATAGACCGCCCGTTGACGACGTACGCAATGAACAAGGACGCTTTGAGTGGACAGATGAACTGAGGGATGAGCTTCTGCATTGTTATGAAAGCAGTGAGCCCGCGCGGAGGGGGTACATGGCGCGGATGCATGCTCTGTGGTGTGAGAGGCTACCAGAGCATAGCGCCTTCACGCCACAAAATCTGCGTGACTATGTATCCCACCTTCGTAGTAGGGGCTACGTGAGGGCTGCTCCTGGGCCGGTGAATGAGGTGGCCGAAGAGCCGCCACATTCACCGGTTGAGGACGTGGCTCTCCTCGTTCCGCCAATACCAGAGGGCCTCAGTACCAGAAGGGGATTACACCGTCTGAAAACCCCCGGGCCACAAGACCTGGCCAGAGTGGACGCTGAACTTCGTACAGCGCTACCAGAAGAGGCTGACATCTGGCAAATTGTGCCGTGTATGCCGCTGCTCATCGCTCGTCTCAGGTGGAGAGGCGAAATACCTCTTCCCCACAGGAGAGAGCGCAGCGGCGCATACAAAAGATGGAAGCCAAGATCCAGTCGGCGAGGCAACACGCATCCCTTATCCAATGTGTGATGGACTATACGGCGGCCAACAGGCCGTTCAGCAACCACAGGAAGTGTGCGAACCAATAACCCCAGAAGAGGTTCGTAGGGCTCTTGATGGCTCTAAGAACTTTGCTGCTCCAGGTCCCGATGGGATAAATAACTTTTGGTGGAAAAAGTTATCGAGCACCCACCACCATTTGGCCAGAATATTTAATTCCTGGTTAAATGGGGAGCAGCAAATCCCTTCTTGGGTTGTTGAGGGGCGGACAGTGCTGATCCCCAAGAACGGAGATTTGTCCAACCCAAAGAATTACAGACCGATAATCTGTCTAAACGCATGTTACAAGGTGTTTACACGCATTTTGTACATGCGGGTGCTCCTCGCAGTTGACCGGTTTACGAACGGATATATGAGCAACGAGGGTCGAAGAGAGGTGTCGCTGGCTGCAAAGAGAACCTGTTGATTGACAGATGTGTCACGCAGGACTCCATGCAGTATAAGCGGAACCTCTCTATGGCCTGGATCGACTACCGCAAGGCATTCGACATGACATCGCATGAGCTCATTGTTCACTTGCTCCGATGTCTTGTGGTACCCGGTCCCGTAGTGAGATGTATTGAAGAACTGATGCCGCTCTGGAGGACTCGCTTTACCATAACATCGGGTAACGATAGAGTCCAAACAGAGTCGGTAACATTCAGAAGAGGAGTATTTCAGGGAGATTCCCTCAGCCCCCTTCTGTTTGGCATCTCACTACTGCCATTATCCGTCTCGCTCCGGAAAATCCGTGGCTACAACTGCGGTACCCCCGGCGACAGGAGGCATAAGGTCACCCATCTATTTTATATAGATGATCTTAAACTTTATGCCTCTGGAGAGAGGGATCTCCAACAGTCCCTTAGGGTGGTACAGGAGTATACGCAGGCTGTCGGTATGCAGTTCGGGTTGGACAAATGCGCACTGATCCATCTCAAGAGAGGACAATGCGGTGACTATGGAGAGGACGCGCAGCTCGTGGACGGAAGCATCTTACACCATCTAGATGCCGGAGAGTCGTACACTTACTTGGGTGTCGAGCAACGCTCCACCCAAGAAGTGAGTGTAGTGAAAAACGCTCTCCGCGGCAAGTATCAGCACCTACTCCGACAGATCTGGTCTTCAGAACTGTCGGGGAAGAACAAGGTGTCTGCTACAAATACGCTTGCCGTTCCGACCCTTCTCTACTCTTTCGGAGTAGTGAAGTGGACTAGAGAAGAGCTGCGTCAACTCGATGTAGTAACCTGCAAGAAGATGCATCTCAATAGGAGCTTGCATCCTAAATCGTCCGTTCCACGGTTATATCTCCCACGACATCGGGGAGGCCGTGGACTCTTGAGCTTGGAGAGTCTCCATAGCAGGATGGTTCTGGAGGGAGCATGTAAGGTCATCAGGAGTTCGGATCCCCTCCTCTGCATGGTCCGAGACCATGAAAATGCAGAGGTAGGAGCTTTTCTCTTTAAGGCAGCACGGAGAGCAGCCGATGAACTTGGTCTCATCTTCGACGTCGAGCGGGTAAACCCCGACTCTGTCACCGAGTTGGAACCCGTTCGACTAAAAGCCCACATTAGAGCTGCAGAACACAACATACTTCTGCAGCTCCATAAGGATAAGCCATTGCACGGGATCTTCTATAAAAATATAGAAGACCTCGGCTTATCCGAAAGGCTGACCTTCGCCTTCTTAAGGTCAGCTGGGCTGAAGTCTGAGACCGAGGGATTCATAATGGCTTGCCAGGATGGTGTATTTAACACTCTCGTCTATCGACGTCGTGTCATGGGTATGGAGGTCCCTGATGTCAGCTGCAGGGCCTGCCGCAGGGCGCCGGAGACTATAATGCACTTACTGTCGGCTTGCCCGACATACGCAGTCTCGGCCTATATTCATAGACACAACGCAGCATTACGAGTGCTTTACTATCATTTAAGGCACTCGTATGGGATAGACGAAACACCAGTGCTGCCTTACGTTCCGGGGGATATTGAGTCCGTTGTGGGGAATGAGAAGTGCCTAATTTATTGGAACTACTCGTTTCCCACCGTCAGGCAAATACAAGCTAACAAGCCTGGCATAGTACTCCTCGACCACCAACTCAAGACAATGTATGTCGTGGAATTCTCAGCTCCCGCTGAGAGCAACATTGTCTTGAAAGAGGAGGAAAAACGGACAAAATATCGAGATTTGCTCTTCGAACTCCGCAGGCTTTATCCAGGCCATTCTGTTAAAATAGTGGTACTGATTATAGGAGCCCTCGGTGGAATGAGACAGACGCTGCTTTCAGAACTAAAGATCATACCGGCATGCCGAGATTCGGCAGAGATCTTAGCCGGCAGAATGCAGAAGGCTGTCATCCTCGCTTCATTACGTCTACTCAGGGCACACGATTCGCGGACCCGGTAGTCACTCGCCCCACGGGCGTGGGGAGTGGCTATTGGTATTACCAGCTCCCCTCTGTGAGGGTCGGAGCCACAGAGTAAGGTGACTGGTTTTTGTAAAAAAAAAAAAAAAAAAAAAAATAATAATAATAATAATGTCTTTATTACTAAAGATGTACATACAATACATACATACATTCGCAAGGCGAAGTCTAGCTACAGCTATTCTACTTAACCTTAACTTAAATGCATAAAGAATACTATACAATAATTGAAAAATTGAGCTGTAAATCATATGGTAAAATGAGTGAAAAGAGAAGAATATTGAGTAATATAATAAAAATAATATAGAGGGAGAGAAATATACATAACAATAAAATATCAGTAAAAGGTAACAAGCGGTGAAGGACCAGCTAAGTTTGCTGCAGTGAGAATAAGTTTATTTTTACTTTTTTGCGAGAATTGTCTACTGTGAGTCTTTTTAGAGCATCATTTATCTCATTGTAAATTGTGACAGAGTTATAGGAGAAGGATCTGCGAAACATGGTCAGTCGGTAAGGTGGTAATGACAATTTCGTTGTGTATACGGTAGACAAATCGGCAACAGCTGTTTTATATTTTTTGCAAACGGTTTTGTGTTAGTTTGTCCAAGCAACTATAATATACGATATTGCAATAATGTAATATGGGTAGCACAAGTGATTCACACAGCTTTTTTCGTAATTTGAAGTTAATTATATTTACATTATTATACAGCAGTCTTAATGCTACATAAGCCTTTTTGACTATTAAATTTACATGTTCTTTAAATCTTAAGTTTTCGTCAAAAATTAAACCTAAACTTTTTACTTTATTTACAACGGTTAAGGTTTTATCTGATATGTTCAGCTTTATATTCTTTTTGACGAAGTTTAATTTTGTTTTTTTGGCAAAGCATATTACCGTACATTTGTCAGCATTTAGTTTTAAATTATGGGTATTAGAATAACGCTCAATAGAGGCGAGGTCAGAGTTAATGTAATCAGATATATTTTTTATATTTTCCAGGTCAAAAGAGCAAGATAGCTGTGTGTCATCGGCGTAGCATTGAATTTTTGTGTGATTTACACTGCTGAAGATGTCAGCTGTATATATTAAGAACAAAATGGGTCCTAGAGCAGAGCCCTGAAAAACGCCTGAGGTAATTTTGGTGATGTTTGAAAAGGTGTCTTCTAGTTTGACAGTTTGATATCTATCAAACAGGTAAGACTTGAAAAATGCTACACAGTTCTCGTCGAATCCATAATAACTAAGTTTGGCACATAGCAAACTGTGATCAAGAGTATCAAATGCCTTTGAAAAATCCAGAAGCACTAACAATGATGCGTAACCATTATCTAGGGATTTTAGAATGTCATCTGTAATGTTTGCCAGTACACTTACGGTACTATGGCCTTTTCGAAATCCAGATTGTAAATGAGATATTATTTTATTGCTTGTAACATATTCATAAATTTGTGGCTGGATAAATTTTTCTAAAATTTTCGAAAGTGTCGTTATGATGCAAATAGGTCTTAGATCAGAGTAAGCCTCAGGGGCACTAATTTTTGGTAAAGGGGATATAATACTTGTTTTCCACAGATTGGGAAAGTATCCACGTTCCAAACAAGAATTAATTATATGAGTAATATGCTTGCATATAACAGGTGAACAGAGTTTTAGCATGTGTGCATTTACATTGTCACTACCATATGCATTTGACTTTAGATTGTGAATTATTTCATTTATTTCATGTACAGTAGCTAGTTGAAAATTAAAGGAAATTTCATTATTAAATTTATTTGACAGACACTTAATTACAGTTGCTGGACGATTATCAGGAGGACTATAAACAGAGGTGAAATACGTGTTGATATCGTCCACATTTTTAAATTATATGGAATATCAGTAGCGTTGCTTTGTTTTATGTTTAATGTGTTTATGGCTTTCCATAGGTGTTTGCTTTCAAATCTATTTTGGCAATACGTCAGATACGCGCTTTTTCATGTCTTATTGATTTTAAAGTAAAATTACGTAGTTGCTTATAGTAGTCCCAATTTTGTATGGTCTTGTTTTTTTTATATTGACTTAGTGCTTTGTCACGTTCTCTCATCATATGTCTGATAGTAGGGGTTAACCATGGAGAATAGGGTTTAGTAACGCGTTTTGTCACGATTGGTGCGTGTTTATTAAACAATGATAGAATGCTTTCAGTTAAAAAACTTAGTTTATGATCTATATTGTACATGTAGAATATATCATCCCATTGGATATCATTCAGATCGTTCAGAAAATCAGTATGAATGAAATTTGTAAAATCCCGATAGGTTATAATTTTTGGCTTTTGTTTTTGTACTGCTAAGTTTAATTCACAAAATATCATTCGATGATCGGGTATTAAATCTGCATTAAGAGTACCAGAAGTAGATAATAAATTAGTATTATTAAAATAAATGACATCCAATATCTTTTGGGATGTCGGGGTGATGCGAGTTGGTTCTGTTATAACTTGTGTATAGTCGTAGGATATCATGCATTCGTTAACAGGATTTTCAAAACTATGGTCGACATTTACATCACCTAACAACATTATATTTTCATATTGTGGAGCTACATAAGATAAGAAATCGTCTAAAAATTCGATAAACACCTTACAATTATTACTTGGAGTTCTATATAGTGTACACAAAAGAAGATTTTTACTGCCTATTTTAACTTCAATACACAAATATTCAGTTCCATCTATGGTACTAAAGTCAGTGAAAACGCTTTTGTATTTAAGTTCATTTTTTACGTACACCCCAATGCCACCACCCCTACCATTCCTATCTTTCCGAACAAAATTAAATCCGGGGATATTTATAATATGTGTGGGAATGTTGTCATTTAACCAAGTTTCGGAGACACATAAAATATCAAAATTGTTTTCTAGAACTAGATATGAAAAGTGATCGAACCCAGTAGACAATGATCTGGCATTTAAGTGACCAATTTTGATGTTTTTTTGCTTTGTAGAGTTATTATTCATAATTGATTTTATTTTTGAGTTGCTCTAGCTTGTATTTATAAAACGCACAAAGTGGGTCATTCGCCGTATGATTGGTTGAAAAATTATATTTGAATTTGCTATTAAAATTTGTACAGTTTATACAGCAGCTGTTTTCTGAAGTACATGATTTTGTTTCGTGTGATTCGGAACATTTAGCACACGTGTCTGAATTACTTTTACAGGTATTTTTTAGGTGACCAAATTTACAACATTTATAGCAGCGTGGTAAATTTACATGCTCTCTTACACTATGTTTTGTCCACCCTATATACAAATAGCCACGAGCTAATATAAATTTGAACATTGTAGGTGTGACTTCAAAAACAACATTGTAAACCGACTTATATGGTAACTTGGTTATAAATTTTATATCTGCGGGGTTAGTATCTAAATTATTGTCAAAAATAATATTATTAATTAAATTACCATCTTCTACATCTTCTTTGTTAACACTAGACACAGAAATTCTGGGATTAAGTTTTTTTGGTTCACATACGTCATAGTGAGTACCTACTTTTTCATTTAAGCTTTCTCTTAACTTGTCAAGAGAATTCTTATCGTCACAGTTGATAAGCAACCCATTTTTTATTAATTTTGTGCTGCTAATATTTATATTTAGAGCGCCAGGGTTGATTGCAGTTTTTACGTCTTTTTCAACTTTGGTGTTTAGTACCGATTTGTCGTTACTTTTGACTAGCAGCACCGATGATGTATTTTGAACAGCAATTTGCATAGTATTTTTCACAGGATTTTTTACTGCCTGACTGAAAGATATGTTATTGCTCACGTTAACGGTGGCTAAGGTATCTTTGCTTCTTTCGATCTGCACACTGTTTTTTTGCAAGTCCACTATGTATTCTAAATCGGATACACGTTTACACAGAATGTCTTTTTCACGACTTAGGCACTCATTTTCTTTCTGAACTAATTTGAGATCTAAACTTGAGGTACAACACTGACCTTTTGTAACTTCGCAGCAACTTACATTTCCAGGTTTTTTGTCAGCATGGAAGACTTTTGTTACTAAATCAAAGCATTTGCTATGTACGGTTACATTGCATCTAGCCGAATTGCATTTTAAAACATTTCGGCTTTTGGTAGTGGCTTCATTACAAATTTTACACTTTCTGTCGGACGGGTCGACCTCATCATTCACATCTGGCGGCATCCTAATTTCCTTCTATGGTTAAAATGAACTATTGAGAGAAGCACGAACAGGCACTTTACACTTTATAGAGAAGGACACCATAATTCGCAAATACCCAGCCGTTATACGATGGCGGCAATAAATGTCTTTGTTAAGTACTTTTACTACTTTGCCGGGTAACTTGGGAGCTCCCGTTTGTACGTCTGTTCACCTCGGAGGACAAATACGAATGGTCTTATGTAAATTATTGTTATGTGCTGCCCTCTAACGAGGAAAAGATGTGGTTAAGTCCCTGTTCAAGGTGAAAGGAAACCTGTTATTCTGTTACTCCCTGACTAGTAGGGTGGCGCCGTCCATGAGCCAATTGACGAACGGTCATCTATCACATGGTAGAAAACTCTGTAGGATTCCAGAAAATTGTGGAATACTGTTCTGGTACATTTCTATGGGTGTATATAAGGAGGTGAATCCAGCAGATGGGGGAACAGTACAGTTTAGTGAAGTATAAAGAAGAGTTCAGTTCAGTGAAAGGTTTTAGGTTAGACAAGAGTTGACAAGTTTAAGAAGAAAAGTAAAGTACATAGTGTTTTAAAAGTAGTGAATTTATATTAGATTAAGTTATTATTAGTTGTGTGATTTTTAAGTATTTACTAGTGTAATTTTAATGATTAATAAAATAGTGGTTAGTGAAGATTCTTGTTGCAAGTTATTTAAACCCACAGAGTGTTTACTGAAGACTGTAAACACGTAACAATTGATGTCAGAAGCGGAATTGCAACAGAATTTCTGAAGAATTTGACGAAGTTCCATAGTGTTCTATTTGGAAACCACTGGAGATAGTGGAAGTGAGTTGAACTGGGAAGTAATAAACATTAGACAAGACTAATTTGTGTTAGTGTGAGAAAATATTTGACTTGTACCTGGCATAGACTTTAAATAAGGCTTGCTAGTGTTGTTTGTTAGTTTTTGAATGGAAACAAGAAGCATGGCTGCTGAAAAACAAATGTAAGACATGTTCGCCGCATTTAGAAAAATGATGCTAGAGGAAAAAGAGGAACAAGAGAAACGACGTCAAGAAGAAAAGGAAGAGCAAGAGAAACGGCGCCAAGAAGAGAAAGAAGAACAAGAGAGACGTCTAGAAGAAAAAGAAAGACGATGTCAGAAAGAAAAAAAAGAACAGGAGAGACGTGAAGAAGAAAAAGAAAGAAGGCGTCAAGAAGAAAGGGAAGAACAAGAAAGAAAACGACAAGAAGAAAAGGAAGAATTGAGAAAAATTATACAGGTGCAACAAGATGCTATCCTGTCAGCCACTAATGAGGTCAAGGAAAAGTAGATAAAGTTGAACAAAAAGTGACTGGCGTCGAAGGAAAAGTGACCGCAGTCGAAGAAGAAGTAGGTGATGTCAAAGGAAAAGTAAATAAGGTCGAAGGGGAAGTTAGTGGAGTTAAAGGGAAAGTTACTGATATGGAAGAAAAATTTCGTGCAGTTGAAGGAGAGGTAGAGCGACTTAAGCGACTGTTAAGAGAACAAGGGGGCCAGCTGGTATTATCATTGTCAGGTCCTCGATTACAACCGCCTTCCTTTGATGGTCAAACTTCTTGGTCAACTTACAAGAGACAATTTGAGGCAGCGGCATGCGCAAACAATTGGAGTAATGAAGACAAAGCTATGGCATTGGTGCTAGCATTAAGAGGTCAAGCCTCATAGTTGCTTCAGACTATCCCAGTGACACAGCAAAGGGATTTTAAAGTTTTGGAGGCTGCACTAGATCTAAGATATGGCGACCAACACCTCGCCCAAGTATACCGGACTCAGCTCAAATCACGCACACAAAAGGCTGGGGAAAGTTTACAAGATGTTGAAGCAGTTGTTGAGCGACTGACATACCTGGCTTACCCTGATGCACCCAAAGAATTCCAGGAACAATTAACGGTTGGTACTTTCATTGATGGTATAAGAGACGAGGAGATCAGGCGAGTCCTTAGATTATCTCGAGATAAGACTGGTAGTGAAGCCTTGATCCGTGCCCTCGAGGTTGAAGCCGCTTACAAAGAGACTGCACGTCCGAGAATACGAGCCATAAAGGTAGAAGAAGAGGATCATTTAGAAAAATCAAATATGGAACCTTTGATGGCTGATATGCACAAAATGATAAGCCAGTTGATGACCAAATCAGATGCTCCAAAGAAGCAGGAAAGAGAACAGAGCGATGAACAGCCAAGGAAGTTGATTCGTTGTTATAAGTGCGGCAAAACAGGGCATATTAAGCGAAACTGTCGGCAGCGGAGCCCTGAGAGAGTAAATGCCGCAACGACTGAAGAGCTGCAGGAAAACTAAAGATAGCCAGCACCTTGGGGGCTGTGCTGGCTGGTGAACACGGTGCCCCCAGAGAGATACGGGTTTCCCAGATTAGAAGAGTCCCGAGTAGTCTGCTGTTGGATGGCTATGTAAACAAACGGAGATGTATCTTCACTATCGACACAGGTGCCACATCATCAATAGTGCGACCCGGATTTTTATCAGGAATAAAAGCTGATAAAAGCCAAAATGGATTGGTCGTTCCAACAGCCACAGGAGACAGGGTAAGGGTTCATGGAGAAGTTGACCTAGAGCTGCAGTTTGGACGCCTGTGCTTTAGTCATAGGGTTATTGTGGCTGACATCACTGATGATTTCATTTTGGGGCTGGATGTTATGGGAGTACAAGATCAATTTATACTTGACGTGGTAGAACGAGTTCTAAAGATTGGAAATGAAGAATTTATTTTGTCAACAGCAAATGACCGATTTCAAAAAGTGGGGCTACTGACGGCTCAGACAATCAAGATTCCTGCCCGTTCAGAACAAATAATCGAGGCCATTCTGAAGGAAACTCTGGTGGATACCGTGTTGGCCTTGTTGAAAAAGATGATTCAATTAAGACAGAAAATGTAGTCTTAGCAAGAACTCTAACCCGGACAAAAGACAAAATTCCAATTAGAGTGGCTAATTTAAATTCCCACTCAGTGACTTTCAAGGAAGGCGAGGCAATAGGATCCTACAAACCAGTCCAGTGGATAGCAAGGTGCGAGGAACAAGGGGAGAAATGTTCGCCAACCAGCGTAGACAGGGAAGTTGTGACATTGTTGAGTTCCCAGTTTGAACACCTATCTGAGGATGAACGTAGAGAGGCAATCAAGTTTTTGGAGAAAGAAAGTGCGGTATTTGCCAAAAACACAGGCATCCTCACGAAAACTGATATAGTACAGCATCGGATAGATACTGCTGATTCAGCCGCCATCCGCCAACAACCTAGGAGGTTGCCACTAGCTAAACAGGAAGAACCTGCTGCGATGGTTCAAAAGATGCTACAAGATGGAGTAATTGAGGAATCAACCAGTCCCTGGTCATCACCGGTAGTTTTAGTTGCCAAGAAGGACGGGACTTTGAGATTTTGTGTCGACTACCGGAAGCTGAATGATGTTACGAAGAAAGACAGCTATCCACTACCACGAATTGACGATACATTAAGTACGCTGGCAGGGTCACAATGGTTTTCAACTCTAGATCTTCGAAGTGGGTATTGGCAAGTGGGACTTCACCCTGACGACAAGGAAAAGACTGCCTTCTCAACAGGTAGTGGTCTATATCAATTCACTGTGATGCCTTTTGGACTTTGCAATGCGCCAGCTACTTTTGAAAGATTGATGGAATTTGTACTCCGAGGAATAACATGGAAGACGTGCTTAGTTTATCTTGATGATGTAATGGTTATGGGACGAAACTTTAAGGAACATTTGGAAAATCTTCAAGAAGTATTTGGGAGGATCAGAAATGCACACCTAAAGTTGAATCCAAAGAAGTGTCTACTATTCCATAAAGAAGTGAAATTCCTTGGGCATGTCGTATCTTCGGAGGGAATACAGACAGACCCAGACAAGATCTCTGCCGTGCGTGATTGGCCAAGACCTTCAAATGTACACGAATTACGAAGCTTTCTTGGCCTCTGCACTTACTATAGACGTTTTGTGGAAGGATTTGCGGATATAGCAAAGCCACTACACCAGCTAACGGAGGAAAAGGTTAAATATCAGTGGCCACCGGAGTGTGAAATATCATGGAAGAAACTAAAAGCAGTGTTATGCAGTAGTCCTGTGCTAGCATATCCCCAACAAAAGGGCCTCTATAATCTTGACACGGATGCTAGCAACTCCGCAATTGGATGTGTACTATCTCAAGTCCAAAATGGAGAGGAAAAAGTAATCGAGTATTTCAGTAAGGTACTGTCCAAACCGGAGAGGAATTATTGTGTAACAAGGAAGGAACTATTGGCCATTGTTAAGTCCGTGGACCATTTTCCCAAGTACCTCTATGGCCAACATTTCAAAATCAGGACCGACCATGCTGCATTAAAATGGCTATTGCAGCTGAAAACCCCAGAAGGTCAACTGGCTCGCTGGATAGAAAGACTGCAGCAATATGACCTCACAATCGAACACCGACCTGGAAAGTCTCATAAAAATGCAGATGCTCTGTCAAGAAGACCGTGCAAAGATGACTGCAAGCACTGCTATCGGGTTGAAAAAGCACAGGGCACGGTAATAGTAAACACAGTTCAGGTAGATGTTCCAGATGATTGGACAAAGGAAGTTCTAAGACGAGAACAAATGGATAACAGTGTAATTGGTCCTATATTAAGGGCAAAAGAAAAAGGAACGAGACCGGAATGGAAGGATGTTTCGGACAAAAGTGTGGAGCTGAAGGCATTGTGGGCACAATGGGACTCCCTTAAGGTTATAGATGGGCTATTAAAGAGAGCATGGGAAAGTCCAGATGGGAAGGAAGTTACCATGCGTCTGATGATACCCAGCTGTCGGATCCCAAAAGTACTTCAGGAAATACATGATGGAGTATCCGGGGGACATTTTGGTATGAATAAGACATTGGCTAAAGTACGGGAACGATTTTATTGGATAAATAGCCGTCAAGATGTGGAGGCTTGGTGCCGCAAATGCAAGGCTTGTGCAGCCACCAAAGGGCCACAGACGAAGAGCAGGGGCCAAATGAAGCAATATAACGTCGGAGCTCCTTTTGAGAGGATTGCTATAGATATAGCGGGCCCATTCCCAGTGACAGATGAAGGGAATAAATACATCCTGGTTGCTATGGATTATTTTTGTAAATGGCCGGAAGCCTATGCTATTCCAAATCAGGAAGCAGTTACTGTTGCTCGAGTTCTCGTGGATAACCTTCTATGCCGATTTGGTGTACCCCTGGAGCTACATTCAGATCAAGGGAGAAACTTTGAGTCGGGGTATTTCAGAAAATTTGTGAGTTGCTGGGCATTCACAAGACTCGGACAACCCCTCTTCATCCCCAGTCAGATGGAATGGTGGAACGACATAATAAAACCATGAAGGAACATCTTTCTAAGGTAGTTCACAAGAACCAGTGAGATTGGGATCGACATATACCATTTTTCTTAATGGCATACAGGGCTGCCATTCATGAGACTACTAAACAGACACCGGCTCGTGTAATATTTGGGCACGAGATCAGACTGCCATGTGATTTGATGTTTGGTACACCAGATAAGAAGCCACTGTCTGTGGATGATTATGCAGACGAAGTTAGTCAACAGCTGAGGAATGTCCACGAGTTGGTTCGAAACCAAGTTAGCATAGCTAGTGACAGGATGAAGGCTCGCTATGACCGGAAGGGGACGTCAGCAGGATTCAAGGAGGGCGATCTGGTTTGGCTATATAACCCACAGCGAAAGAAGGGAAGATCTCCGAAGCTTCACCCACCCTGGGAAGGACCGTATTCAGTCATCACTCGGATCAATGACGTTGTTTACCGAATTCAACGTAGTAAGAAGTCCAAGATGAAGATCGTGCACTTGGATAGGTTGGCGAAGTATGAAGTATGTTGGGGAATCTGAATTGCCTGACCGGGACGTTCAGGCTTAAGGAGGGGGCCGTGTTATGTGCTGCCCTCTAACGAGGAAAAGATGTGATTAAGTCCCTGTTCAAGGTGAAAGGAAACCTGTTATTCTGTTACTCCCTGACTAGTAGGGTGGCGCCGTCTATGAGCCAATTGACGAACGGTCATCTATCACATGGTAGAAAACTCTGAAGGATTCCAGAAAATTGTGGAATACTGTTCTGGTACATTTCTATGGGTGTATATAAGGAGGTGAATCCAGCAGATGGGGGAACAGCACAGTTTAGTGAAGTATAAAGAAGAGTTCAGTTCAGTGAAAGTTTTTAGGTTAGACAAGAGTTGACAAGTTTAAGAAGAAAAATGAAGTACATTGTGTTTTAAAAGTAATGAATTTATATTAGATTAAGTTATTATTAGTTGTGTGATTTTTAAGTAATTACTAGTGTAATTTTAGTGATTAATAAAATAATGGTTAGTGAAGATTCTTGTTGCAAGTTATTTAAACCCACAGAGTGTTTACTGAAGACTGTAAACACGTAACATTATTTTTTTGATTAGAATTTATGTTTTGTGAAGTGTGAATCCCTTTGTACTCATTCCAAAAACCAACTGAAAATGGATTACAAAGCAGCTCATGAGCTGCTTGTGTCAGCTTACATATCTGCACAAATGTTACAAACCATACATGTTGCAGGCTCCACTCATACTCGGCTCGCTATAACTACACACACCTTTAAACATATTTACTTAAACTTTTTGACTTATTTTTATCTGAAAATATGTCTCTCTTTTGAAAACAACTTATATTTAACAACACGCCCAGGAAAGTACGTAATTTTGTTATCTTACCTCTCCTGACATCTGCGTCACTAACATCAGAACACCTGAGAAACTGAACTGTATATTCAACAAGGGATTGTGCATCTCTACTAGGAACAGCAAGAAGTATACCAAAAAGTCCAGCATCTGAATAAGAAGCGTTAAATGCTGTAGCAGAAAAATCTCCCGGGCATGGCAAGGATTTACTGAATAGCCCATTATCTCTTGTGCTCCATTTGATTTGTGGACCAATGCCAATAGCTCTTTGAAGTACAGCAAATGCTAAAGCTTCTTTGGTATTCTTTAAAGCTGCGCCCTCCCCAGCTACCGCTACAAATGCCAGATTACCTCCCTTATTGGACCTACAAGCAAATTAATCAAATGAGAGCTATAATAGTCATATTGAAATTATTTGCTATTTATTTATATGGAATTAGGATTATTAATGATTAACTAGAATTATTGCCGATATGAAGCAAGATGCAGCTGGATTACTGTTCTTCGATACATAAAGGCACTCATTCTTCAAAGTAAACTAATTGATACTCTAGATTTTAAGTTTGAGGGATGAACAGACTGCTTTTATAGACATAATTATATAATATATATAAAATTATATTTAGATTCAGCCTTCTATGGCAATATGTAACAAGAAACGAAAATTCTTCTTTATCTCCAAGTTTATACATCATTGGAGATTCAGCTTATCTATTAATTACTAATCCTATGAAACCATAGTCAGATAATTCGGTGTCTTTGCTATATTCAAATTTGCCTCTTTGATATCGTTAAAATGAAATACTATATTAAAGCACTCCCCAAGATTTAAACATCATCATTTTATAATTAAAACATAAGCCAACAGCTCGAAACTGCAGTCTGCAAGTGGTGTGTGACGACTGGCACAAGAGCTCCTTTAAGTAGGATCAGTCTTTCGGCTGGCTGTTTGTTGCAATCGAAGCATTAGCGTTTTGATGGTTATATGCAATTATTACACTTAACGCGGCTTGTAACTTGTAATTCAGCGTTTGGCGGGGCACATAACCCAGAGAGTAGCTGTTGGTTGCAGTCTGGTTACGTTCCTTATAGTAAAATAAGGATTTTATAGAGGAGTTTGCGACTAAAAATATTATGTTTTAATATTCCGCCCTCTGAAAGCGCATTTGAACTATGCTAAGCCCAGTCAGGCTATTTATTTTTCGATTGCAACAGACACTGGAGTGCTAGATGGCGCCTGCTGACTATTTTACATGTCGTTATCCCAAAGATACCGAAATGTACTAAATGGTCAAGCAATCCCCGTGTCGGTCATCACATGCCTACCTTGCACTGACGAGAGCCAACAGCTCGAAACTGCAGCCTGCAAGTGGTGTGTGACGATTGGTACGAGAGCTCCTTTAAGTAGGATCAGTCTTTCGGCTGGTGTTTGTTGCAATCGAATCATTAGCATTTTGATGGTAATATGCAATTATTACACTTAACGTGCCAGGCTTATAACTTGTAATTCAGCGCTCGGCAGGGCACATAGCCCGGAGAGTAGCTGTTGGTTGCAGTCTGGTTATGTTCCTTATAGTAAAATAAGGATTTTATAGAGGAGTTTGCGACTAAAAATATTATGTTTTAATATTCCGCCCTCTGAAAGCGCATTTGAACTATGCTAAGCCCAATCAGGCTATTTATTTTTCGATTGCAACAGACACTGGACCGCTAGATGGCGCCTGCTGGCTATTTTACATGTCGCTATCCCAAAGATACCGAAATGTACTAAATGGTCAAGTGATCCTCGTGTCGGTCTTCACATGCCTACCTTGCACTGATGAGAGCCAACAGCTCGAAACTGCAGTCTGCAAGTGGTGTGTGACGAATGGTACGTGAGCTCCTTTAAGTAGGATCAGTCTTTCGGCTGGTGTTTGTTGCAATCGAAGCATTAGCATTTTGATGGTAATATGCAATTATTACACTTAACAGGCTTGTAACTTGAAATTCAGCGCTCGGAGGGGCACATAGCCTGGAGAGTAGCTGTTGGTTGCAGTCTGGTTACGTTCCTTATAATAAAATAAGGATTTTATAGAGGAGTTTGCGACTAAAAATATTATGTTTTAATATTCCACCCTCTAAATGTGCATTTGAACTATCATTTTATCATGTACTAAATTAAAATTTTAACACATAAATAACACAAAATTTGGATAATTAAAAGGGTAGGCAGAATGCCCTTTGATTGGTGTGATGTTATCGTTTGTGTTGTGGTAAACACAACATTATTTACGTTTTACGTGTCATTATATAAAGAAATGGCAAATACGGGATTTGTAAAAGCTACTTCGGGAAATTTACCAGCTGTGGATGTATTTATGATTGCCGAATTTATCAAAAAGAGGACCGTTTCAATATTGCCGAGGTGAGGGGATCTAAACCTGCAACATTAGTACCTAACAATGGTTAACAACCATCCTTGATCAGTACCTTACCTATTTAATATCATTTGCATTCATGCACTATCATTTTGAGGCAGTAAATTTATTGCGGACCTCTAGCGTATGCGACCCACCATACGCTTTAGCGTTTTGTGGGTCGCATAATAACAACTGCTACACGTCCGAAACACATTTCGCTATTCTCCACGGGAGGGCGACACGTGGTCAGTAAAGAGAAACGGAAAACGGGGAGGCAGCCATTTGTGCCAGCGTGTTAATTAGCTGATAATTCTGTGAACCTTGTCAATCCAAGGCATCCTGGTGGATTTTAGAATTATCAACTCAAGAAAATTTCCTCAATCTGTTGTTGTTCCGTTTAGCGGAATATTTTGTGGTCGTGAGTAAATTTTATCTGCGGAAGCAGGATATTAAATTACACAAGGTAAGCTAACCTCTTCACGCCATCTTGCCCGTTCTCTACCCACGTGTTTCGCAAATTTGCAGGCTTTCCTTTGGAAATACCGTGTCAACCTGAAAGGCGGACTCGACCCCATTTATCCGACTGTGGCTTCCAGGAGTTTTGGTGGATTGTTCCCTCATCAGTGAGGTAAATTATGTTTCATTTGTAGGTTATGTCAGAATGGCTCACATCAAGCACGCTTCACATGTATTTCTGACTGTAAATTAAATCGTGATATCTTTAGGGTTCTACGGACGGGGCTTCTACACACGTCAGTGAGAGTTCCACGGACGGGGCATCCACACACAGTGGAAGGTGCCAGTGCTGGTGAGGCTACCATCAACCCCATCCTCGGGTCCATTTCTTGTGTACCGAAGACATCTCTGTAGGGCTACAGTTCTTCCACGTCCGGACTCGGTATCGTACCACCCTGAATAAGTGTGTTGTGTTGTATTTTTTTATTTACCGGGGACCACCTTCAGTGGTTCGGCTGGATTTTCAATTCATACTTTTGCATATTTTTAACTTGTACATATTTAAAGATTTTATGCATTTTATATTTATTTAAGGAGGTTCTTTAAATTAGACCTTTGTGGCAGAATTTATGACAATTTATGAGTACATTGTAAACCGATGTGTAGCTACACGAGGCATTTTACGAATGTTATAACTTTTTAAGCGAGAAATTTGCCACACCTTGTGAACATCGCCAGGTTACATGCTAGAGAACCAATATCTGTAAATTTGAATAATATAGTGCATTTCATTTTTAAAAGAAAGTGTCATTATTTCGTCTGCAACCACTGCATATGGAAAACCTCAGTGAATTGTTAAGTAAGTAAACTAATAATTTATCATAGTTTATGTAAGCTTGGGCTTAACGCCCTGAGATAGTCTGAGCTAGAGAAATTTTATCGTAGGCACGTACATCACTTTCTGGGTAAGTCAGTGCCTACGATATCTGCTACGCTACAGTAGCCCAAGTGATTTCGTTATGTAATATCTGATAATCATTAATATCCAACGTATTTATTTGTTCATGTACGTGAATCCCGTAGTAAATTAATTCCTATCAATCAATCAATCAAATATGCTCTATTGTCAGAAAAAATATGAATGATTTTTGTTGACAAAGCCAAACCTTAATTCTAGTATAAATTATAAATATAATAAAACACACAAACATTATGTATATAAAACAATCACGTATATCTAACGAATAAAAAATAAATGGTCAATGAAATGTGTCCTGAAAGAATTCATTCAGTATATTGTATATACCTGACTGGTTTGTAAATGCAGTTAAAATTCACGGTATAGTCGGGTGTGTATTTACTGGGCAGTCGAAAAACGCAACAAAAACTTTACAACGTCATTAAAATCCTGTTACTCTCTGTACTATCTCGCCTGCAAATTAAATCACTTATCTATATAACTTTTTAATGTACGTCGGTTTGTTTGATAAGAGAATGCCGAATGGTTCACGGGCATAAATAATTAGCTCGTAAAGTTTTTGTGGCGTTTCTTGATTGCCCAGTAAATGTACACCCCACTATACATTATTTTTTTGGAAATTTAAAATACCCATTATCTCATATAATGGTTTTAAGTGTACCATTTCAAGAAATTTTAACTGCACAAATTTGATTTTTTATTTTTGATTTTGATTCACATCTGTTCTTTTTTAACTTGCAATGATATACCCTATACTTAAGTTCAACAGTTTTTGTCTAAAATATCAAGGCCAAAGAAAAATAAAAAGAAGAGCATTCCTTATGACATCAGTACATATAAGGAAACTGTCTCTTCTCATTAAACATAAAAAATATATACAGGGTGGACCATTAATAATAGGCCATAGTTCAGGGGTAGATTCTTTGGGCCAAAATATGAAGATATAACCCAATATGCTTTAGTAAAATGTTGCTGTGGAAAAAGATACAAGATGTCAAAGTCCAAATTATTTTTTCGTTTTTTTGCAATAACTCAACAGCCCCTTGATTGATCTTCGCCAAATTTACTAGAGGAACTTTTTTTACTCTAAGAAATAATAATTTATGTATTACATCTCGTTAGATCATACAGGGCGCCACAGGATCTGTATCTGATGAATTTTTTTCATTTTTTTTTTTTTTTGACGAAATGTGGTACTTCCGACCAGAAAATCTGATGAGGGCGTCATTTCCACGTATAAAAGGTATACTTGGTAGAATTTGATAACTCCAACTGTTTTAGAAGAAAGTGCCGTTAAACATTTCAATAATTTTTTGAAAGACAAATTCAAATTTAATGAAACACAGTGTATTTATTGAAACAAGTACAAAACGTAAGGGAAAGCAAAATCTCACTTTCTTATGAACTAATGGATTATTTTCATGGTATTGAGATAAATACATAAATCAAAAGATTGTCTAAAATAACGATCTAATCTTATTAGAAGACCAAAAAATAACGTAGAAGTTGACTTAATGACATTATAAACTTTCCCCCCATGCCTAATTGCTGCAACTTAGAGACATGTTTGATATGGTCACCACCTACTTCTATGCCTTTTCTAATTCTATTCATAACAGATTTTCTTACACTGAAGAATATATTTTTCTGTCCTTTAATAAAATTCGCTGCGTTTTGTATTTTGTCTCACAGTTCTTCTCTTGAGTTGATAGTATTTGCATAGACTAAGGACTTCGTATATCTCCACACATAATAATCCAAAGGATTATAATCAAGACTCCTTGGTGGCCAAGCAAACTCACTTCCTCCACCGATCCATCTGCATGGAATCTAATATTATTAGAAGACCAAAAAATAACATAAAAGTTGACTTAATGACATTATAAACTTTCCCCCCATGCAAAAACCCCATTGCTGCAACCGATCGATCTGCGTGGGAAAGTCTCATTAAGATAATTCCTGACTTCAATGAAGAAATGAGGGGGAGCTCCATCTTGTATGAACCACATTCAACAAAGCATGTAATATATCAGCAAGAGTATTTTGAAAAAAAAACAGATAACTGAAAGAAAATTATCCATTTAAATTTGGAGGAAGGATAAATGGTCCCAATAATTGATCGCCGATGATACCACACCAAACATTAATCTTAAATTCTTGCTAAAAATGCCTTTCTTTAAAGGCATGAGGATTTTCTACTTCCCAGTAATGGGTATTCCTCCAGTTAAAAACGCCTCGGCGAGAAAAAGTTGCTTTGTTGGTAAATAAAATGTTCTTAACAAAATTTCGATCCCTATTGTGTTTATTTAGAACAAATTGACAAAACTGTAGCCTTTGTGGAAGATCCCTTCTAAGTAAGTTTTGTACAGGAGTGAGATGATATGGGTAGAAGCGTTCTTTAGGTAAGACTCTTAGAACAGATTGTAAATACATATCATATCCCTCATTTCCTTATTTGAAAAATTATTATTTCTAGGCATTGTAAATATAGAAGTTAAAGAAATTGGCTCGAGGAACACAAGAACAAATTAAAATGATTAAATAAGGTAAATGACAGAACTAAAACGTAACCAAAGCACACCTTTCAATACACTTTGTTTCATTAAATTTGAATTTGTCTTTCAAAAAATTATTGAAATTTTTAACGGCACTTTCCTCGAAAACGGTTGGAGTTATTAAGTTTTGCCAAGTGTACCTTTTATACGTGGAAATGACGCCTTCATCAAAGTTTCTGGTCAGAAGTACGTTTCTAAAAAAAAAAATGAATGAAAAAAATTAATCATCAGATCTATGATCTAACGTGATGTAATACATAAATTATTGTTTCTTAGAATAAAAATAGTTCCTCTAGCAAATTTGGCGAAGATCAGTCAAGAGGCTGTTGAGTTATTGCAAAAAAAAATAATTTGAACTTTGACACCCTGCATTTTTTTCCACAGCAACATTTTACTAAAGCATATTTGGTTATATGCTCATATTTTGGACCAAAGAATCTACCCCTGAACTATGGCCTTTTATTAACGGTCCACCCTGTATATTCATTTAGCTATAATATACTCTTATTGCTTGCTATGTATATTAATTTTGATTAACAGAAAAGAATTAATTAATATTTAAAGCAAAAGAGTAAATTTCTAATTTCTTATTTATATAATTAGCTATAATTTTAAATATGGCACTATTTAAAGTCAAGATAACTTCAGGTTTTAACTATTAACTTACTAAAATTTGTAATTTGATGAAACATAAAAGAAAAATGTATCTGTAGGCCTACTCTTCCATGCTAAAGTTCTAGTTGAAGCAATAAATTTATATGCTATGCTACAACTTTGATGATACAACTTTGTTATTTAAAAGTAAATCTTCAAATGAAATAATAAATGACATTGAACGTTCTGAAAATCTGTTACAAAAATGGTGTTCTAGCAACTTCCTAAGTTTGAACTTGGATAAAACTAATACACTTGACTTTACAGTGGTACCTTCTAATGTAAATTACAATCCTGTAAAGGCATTAGGTGTCTTTCTTGATAGTTCTTTAACTTTTGCACATCATACTAATGAACTGTATAAGTGACTATCAACTATAATATTTCTTCTAAGGCAATTACAAAGTGAATTTAGCGCTAATTATTTAAAGATTTCATATTTTTCTATTTTTCATAGTGTAATGGTGTATGCTATTATTCTGTGGGGTAATACTTGTCATGCTCAACAGGTCTTCAGAGAGCAATACGTGTTTTAGCTAAAGCCAAGCCTACTGACTCTTGTAGACCTTTTTTTAAGGATATGTGTATTATCACTCTACCTTCATGTTTTATTTATTATTGTTTGCTGTACATTAAAAAGAGAAGTATGCTGGGTTCTATTCTAACTCAGGAGGATGTTCACAGTT
Organism: Leptura quadrifasciata; assembly: GCA_963675555.1. NCBI lineage: Eukaryota > Metazoa > Arthropoda > Insecta > Coleoptera > Cerambycidae > Leptura > Leptura quadrifasciata. The sequence goes on from OY776673.1 coordinate 116,092,240, forward strand.
ATAATACTAGAGAGAAGAAAAGCTTATGTCTGAAAAGTGTACGCTTGACAAAGACAAAAAACTCCTTTTTATATATGTCCAGTAAATTTTATAATGCTTTGCCACGACATTTACAAAATGAAAATATAGGTATAAAAAGTTTCAAAAAAAATTTTAGGACATTACTACTTAAAAATTGTTTTTATAGTAGCGAAGAATACTTTCAGTATTGCAATTCATTATCTATCTGGCTTCTAGCCTAGCCAGTTTTTTATTTTTTATGTTATAGATTTGTTTGTGTTTTACTTATGCATGTTATTTATTTAATTGTTGTATGTTATTTACTTAACTGTTTTTATTATATACATTATTTTCTTGTTTTTATATATATGCATATAGTACTCATACACCTCCAAATGTTATACGATTAGGTGGAGTTTGACACCGATTTGACGAGTTCGCCTCCGATTTCGGAGGCAGAAACGTTTTATAGTGTTTTCTTCACTAATGTTTTAATTATGAATAAATTTATGACACATTATTAATAATAATAATAAGCTTTATTTATACGCATAGAAGATTTTAAGAAAAATGAAAGAGATACAGAGATATAAACATTTAACGACGTTTTATTTGGAGGTGAAAAATACCTATAAACATATGTAAACATACACCATAGTTCAGTACATTTTTTACCAGGTGGCGCTATTGTTTTATACAGTTTTATACATTTGATATATAAGGTATTACATGCCTTCTTACATTAAAGGAGTGTGTTCGCCTCATACAATTGGCAACAATGTAAGGAGGCATACAAATCCTGTATACATCTGTAGACAGGCTAAAATTGTTTTATTAAACAACAAATAAATTTTATACACAGAAATAATACTTTATTAGAGATAAATGTTTTATTTTTTACAGTTCGGGAATAAAAGGTGTTCATTTTGCAGAACAGGATACTGTATTTTTGAACTTACCTTTGATACAACCTGTAGGGATTATTTTAAACAATAGAATAGAATAGAATATATTTATTCGCCATAAATTATGTTACATTAACAATGTTGGCTTTGTCATAAAATGTATAAAATAGAAAAATAGAAAAAAGCGTACAAAAGACATATGTGAGAAGAATTAAAAATAAAAATTATATACATATTAATTAAAACCATAGTACATTATATATACATACATATATATATATATATATATATATATATATATATACATGAGTCATAAAGGTGTATAAAACGAATAATGTACAAAAAAAAATGTATAAAAACTGACAGAAACAAAAACATGAAGAGACAAACTGGCAACTGTGTATATTAAATTTTAAATAGATGCTAAGCACATACTAAATATACTAAAACTGTTTCCGTTACTGATCTAGAAACTCTGTCATATTATAAAAACAGTGTTCAACTAAAAATATTTTTAGTTTGTTTTTAAATAATCCAAAAGAATGTTGCAATTTTATTTCCACTGGAAGTTTATTATATATACGACTACCAGCATAATGGGGTGATTTTTTATATTTTGAAAGGCTGAACTTATGAATGTGTATTTCCCGGGCATTTCTGGTGGGATATTTATGAATGTCATTATTCATTATAAATTTATGCAAATTTTTGTACATGAAACAAGAAATTTTAAATATATAAATGCAGGTAACCGTCATTATTTTTTTTGTCTTAAAGGTATCTCTACATGATTCTCTATATGTTAAATCAAACATTATCCGAATAATTCTTTTCTGCATTACGAAAACTCTGCTTGCCTCAGACGATTGTCCCCATATCCCAATATTATAGCTAATGACTGGATACACTAGAGAATAGTAACATGTCGTTAATGCATTAATGTTCAATTCTTTTTTTAAATTTAAAATGGCAAATGTTGTCTTTGCTAATTTATTACATAAAGTATCTATTTGGGGGGTAAAATTCAGAGTTGTGTCAATCACAGAGCCTAAGAATGTTGTTCTATTGCTGGTCTCAACATATTTTATTTTGGGAATATTATTGGTTACAATATTTGCAAAATGTAAAAATACAGTTTTCTTTATATTAATAATTAAAGCATTTTTTTGGCACCAATCTTCAAATTGGCTAATAACTTTAATAGTTTTATTTTCTAAGTTTTCTACAGTGTCACTGTGGATGATGACAGATGTGTCGTCCACATACATAAATACTTCACCTTCTGTCATATAGTCTGGTAAGTCATTGATAAAAATGAGGAATAAGAGTGGACCAATAACAGAACCTTGAGCTACACCGATTTCCATGTTAACGATATTAGATCTTTCCGAATTCATTGAGACTATGATTTTTCGATTTTCTAAATAAGAGAGTAACCAGTTCAAAATATTTCCAGTAATTCCTATTGTTTGCAGCTTAACTTCCAGGAATTTCGAATTAACAGAGTCAAAGGCAGCAGTCAGATCAAAAAATAGACTGGCAACTTTCTTACCTTTATCAAGGTGGTGATAGATTTTTTGAACAAATTCTAACGTTGCTAATTCTGTTGATCTGTTATCTCTATACCCAAACTGACTATTAGTAAATATATTGTTAGATTCTAAGTATAACTGTATTCTATTGGCTACCGCCTTTTCAGGGATTTTGGATAAGTAGCTTAATAAAGTTATGGGCCTGTGATTTTCAATCAAATGCGGGTCATCTTTTTTATATAAAGGAATTACTTTGCCTAGTTTTAAAATATCAGGAAACTGTCCGAGGTTTATCGATAAATTGATAAGATATGCGAGAGGATCTGCTATCACGTACTTACTAAATTTTAATATTCGAATAGGTATTTCGTCGACGCCTGTTGAATTTTTATTTTTCATGGTATCTATTATACTTATAATTTCATCCCCGGTCACAGGTTCAAAAGAAATTGTTGTATTAACAGTTGTTCTGGATGTTGTGCAATTATTAGAAATGTTTTTCCCAAAATGATTATTTAGTTTATCTTTGACACATGTAGAAAAATATCGCATACTTATTATTGATTTATTGCACAGGTATACATTTTGCGGTCTGGGTGTTTCGTTAGAAAAAAACATTGATCACATTTTAAAATGTGGTGATATAAATAAATATATCAGCCATTCAGAAAAAAAAAATTGTACCCCCTTATGATTGGAGCAAATCAGTGAAAATGTAGCTATAACCGCCAACCTCAGAATAAAGATGCAGGTAATCTTTTGCTGTTTAAGAAGCTTGTAAAAATGTACTTTGTTGAGCATAGTTTTTACTCTTATGAAGAATACTTATTCCTATTTTTACAGTTGATTATTTTGATTTATTTATTTTATCGTGATTAGAGAATATTATTTAGGTATTAAGCAAATGACAACTTTCACACTTTCTTATTTAATATTAACTTACCTATTTTCTGTATATTCGTACCTTAGGAACATTCAGTAGAACCAATGAAAATAACTAATCTTCTAGCTAATACTGACGAAATATAGAATTACATGATAGGATTCATGACATACTTCGTGAAAATACTTAATTTTTTTATTTAAAATCACACTTTCTTATTTAATATAAAATTGCCTTTCTGTATATTGGTACCTTAATATGATCAAGCTAATATACTAGTTAGTAAACGCTTTAAAACATTATCATTATTTGAAAACCAATCAAAACAATTACTTTTCTAGCCAATACTGATGGAATATTGAATTACATGATAGGATTCACAGCATTTTAACGCAAAAAATATATTAAAAATACTAAAATCATTTATTGAAATACAGTTATTTAATAAAAAAGTGTGAAAGTTGTGATTTACTTAATATCTGAATAGTATTTCCTAATACTTCTCTCCCTCTAATTAAAGTTATGTTTATGTGATATTAAAATAAAAATTTAGTATAAATATTAATATAGTCTAGTATATTTTAACTTGGCATGTGTATGAATTGATATTGCGCGTACGATGTTCTTTTCTCTTACACACACTAGCCCAAAAAGATTGTTCACGTTTTGACATACATGAACAATGTTTGCTTATCTTATACATATTATGTATTGCTATTATTTGTTAAAATTTGTTAAATGGAAATAAACATATTATTATTATTATTTTAATTTATTATACATCTAAAAGAAAAATTATAATATATTCCGGATACTATTAAATGCAAACATATATCAGAACATAAACAAAATAGTATTAAAAAGGTAATCTTGAACATATTCTTAATTATTTTTACTTGCATTATTGTATTTATTACAAACAAATATTTTAATTCTGACCCAATCCAGGTTACTTAAAATGTCTTGATTTTCTCTTATAAGCTTTTCACACTCATTCTTTTTTGGAGCCATTTTTTCCTTAATGTGCCTTTTGAAATGTGAAGTTACTAGTTTCTTTTGAACTTCTGCCCACCTTATTCGGTAACTTTTCTTTTTTACTGATTTTTCACCATCAGACGAAGAATCGCTATCTTCACAACCATTTACAATGGAGAATTCCGTTTTTGATTGCGGTTGGTTTTTTCTTTTTAATTTAGGTGGATCCTTTGTTTTTGATTTAGATGTGTCCTTTTCGGTTTCAGAATCATCAGATTCAACTAATTCAATGGTTGGATCAATGTTTATAATTCTTAAATCTTGATTTCTAAACTCCTGTCCTTTTCCTTTGTCAAATAAGTTTAACAGTTTGCCAATTTTTGCGGTCTGATACAAATCTTGTGTAATCTCATAAAACTCTTTATGAGTTTTTTCGGTATGACCCATAAATTTGGCGAAGTGGGAATAGTCTTCTGGATTTAAATTTAATATTTGCATTAGAGTTGCAATCTGCTTTCGTAAGCGATTTGAAGTCATAGCACTAGGATTTTTGACTTTGCTGGTTTTAGCGAAGTTTTTCAATATGACATCTCCTCGAACCCATTGATCTTTCACTCCTGGATAAGCAAACAAGTATGGATTTTCTTGGGGCACAATATCATCAATTTTGTTTCTAATATCAAGTAATAGCTTAATATATTCTTGTAAATTTGGAGGAAAAAGTATTACAATGGCTCTACTTCCTTTCCCACCAGCCACAACACGTTTGTAGCTTGTAGTTAGTGCCTTTTCAGAAACTGTTAACTGCCCCAAAAATTCAGTTTGAATATTTGTTGTAAAATTTTTTAGATATGAATCTGTTTGAAGTTACTGCACATCTCCAATTCTTCTACGATTAAATAAAATGGTAAAAGCTAATGTAGCGTTTACCAAATTTTTATACGCTTTTTTTTCGGTATTGTTATTTTTCAGTAATACAGAATTTTTTTCGGCGGTTTCCAAAATATGTTTTCTAAATATTACTATGTCTTCTGTTAGGGGCAACAAAACTGGCTTATTCCACTTTTTCTCCGCTAAATCTTTTAATGCTAAAGATGAAACTTCATTATTCCATTTACTATTTACTAAAAAATTAAACCTTTTTATTTCTTTTAGTTTAAGTCCATTATTATTGTATTCAAAATCCGGAGAATTCATAAATAATAAATCTGTAGCTTCAGCACAAAGCTGTTTTAAAGTAGTTCCCATATGATCTGCCAAACTTCCAGCTTTGTACGTTTTTTTATCAGCTTCGTATCCGCTTATTGCTTGTACAGATAATACAACATCATCGAATAAAACAGGGTTTAGAATATCAATTAGAGTAAGTTTTGGTTTTCCAAGTCTACGTCGCATATCGATAAGAAGCCTAGAGCATTCTCGCATTTTATTAGAGCAGGCAATTGAAAGTTGAGCACGCTTATGTTTCTTCAAATAACTTTCACCATAGCATCGAATTAAAGGGTCTTTCCTTGCCACAAACCCAATGTCGTCTCCCGCCATTCTATTGAATACCTCTATTTTTACTCTTAAAGTTGCGGTATTGTTTGCATGTTGACTAGCAGAAGTTACCAAGGTCTGAGAAACTGATCGATGACGTATATTGCGACCAGAATCGTTTATTGGTTTTATAATACACTTTTTGTAATGCCTCCTTAAATAATTTACAGCAACTATGCGCTTACAATGAGCACATGGTAAATTTCTCGGATTAAAATTTTCGGTTCCTATAAATATTTTAAAATTTGCTTCGTTTCGCAGCAGAGACAAAATATTTCTTCTCATCTGTCGACCTTCCTTTGTATTTTTCGGAAATTTTACAAAATCTTGTACTTCTTTTTCTTCTAAGTGGTGCCTACATAAATGTCTTTCAAAATTCGTAACTATAGTTTGACAAAATTTGCATTGAGTTCTTTTCTTTTTTTGTTTATCAGAAGTTTTACGTATTAAATAGTCTATTGCATTTTGGGATGAATTTATTTGGTAGTTTGATTCTTTTTTTGAAGATGTGTTTTCTTGGAACTCATTATTAGTTCCAGTAACCTTGTTATCTAGAATATCTTCCTGCAAGTTTATTTCATCATAAACTTTCACATCCTCGTTAAGATTTTTTATGAACTTACTCCCGTTCGGCCTATCTACTTCTGATAAAATAAGTCTGTTTTTGGTATTTACGAAATATTCTTTACAATTTGGGTTTATCGAAGAATTTCCCAAAATATTAGTTGAACACTCACTCTCATGATTCACATTTTTCTCGTCTTCTATTCTTTCATGATGTATCTCTTCTTTTGGATCAATAAATTCGGAAATCAACCAATTTAGTGTTCTTTGTTTTTTTTGTTCCTTCAAATTCATTTATAGGATCTGTAATTTTTGAAGGTTTTACTTGCTGGATAGAATGTATAATTATTTTTGGGTTTTCTATGTCTTTATTTACATTTTCTTTGCTGTTTACCTGTATGTTTTTCTCAGACGCAATATGTACTCCTGATAAAACGCATCTTTTCTTTTCATTTATAATAATTCTTTTAGAATGTGGTATTATTACAGACTCATTATAACACTCATGTGAAAAATCACTCTCATCTTCCTGAGTGTCTTCGTTTGAATTAATATTTTCTTCGTATTTTTTTATTCGTTTGTTTTCTTTTTTCCACTAAATTAAAATCTTGGTCGTGTAAGAAATTGTACATCCTTCGATTTTTCGCTCTTTCCGGTTTGTATGTTGGATCATCTATATCTGATAAATCGCTCCATAAGTGAAACTGTTCGTCATCATCTATAAATAACAATAATTTATGTAAGTAACGTTTTATTAATTTAAACTAATTAATTATATTAAATGACATTACATTTTACGAACAATGTGGATAAAAGAGTTAACTAAAAAAAATATTTTATTTAAATGCTCTAAAAAGTAGAAAATAAACTTTGATGTAAATCAAACTCATCATTTTGTTACATTATATAATTTTTTTTATTTTATAAAAGCTCCATAAAATGATGAGTTTGATTTACTTCAAAGTTTATTTTCTAATTTTTAGAACTTTTTTAAAAAATATTTTTTTATATAATTTTATTTTTTACTTTTTAGTCTTTTGATATGCTGTAATCTCCAGATATCGATTTTGAAACGGTAAAGTCGTCCGGCATCTTGACCTAAATTTTTGATTAGAAATTCGTAATCCGCGACCCCGAAAACCCCCAGATACCGATTTTTATCGATTTGGACATAAATAACAAAAGTCGTCAGCCATATTGGCGCCGCCATTTTAAATTTCTGAATTTTGACTAAGAATTCATAATCCGCGACCTAGAAAACCCCCGGATATCGATTTTCAGTTGAATCGGATCTTAAACGGTAAAGTCGTCGGCCATCTTGAAGTCGCCATCCTGAACTAAATTTCTGACTAGAAATTCATAATAGGCGAACCCGTCAACCCCTGAATATCGAATTTGATCGATTTGGACCATAAATGACAAAAGTCGTCCACCATATTGGTTCCGCCATTTTAAATTTCTAAATTTTGACCAAGAATTCACAATTGGCGATCTCGAAAACCTCCAGACATCGATTTTGAGTCGAATCAGATCATAAATGGTAAAGGCGTCCGCCATCTTGAAGCCGTCATCTCATTTCTTTCTTATATCAAAATATTGAAGTGTATTGCCACCGGATTTATACACATGTGCAAAATTTCAAAGCTCTAGGCTTAATTAGAAGTAATCGAAATTTTGATTGCAAAATTTGACCTAAACAAACTAACTAACAAACAAACTGCAAGTTAAATAAAAGCTTTTAAAAAAGTGACATTTCACGTTACTTGTAGAGTTAGCAACAACAATTTTTTGCTGTAAATTATTTTTTTCAAATAAAACATTATAACGCGCAAAGCAAGCAAAAAAATTGAATATGTTAAAATGAATACAATTAATGAATGAATGACATTTATATAGAAACATTTGGTTTCAGGAGGACGGATCTACGCAAATGAAACCTCATTGTAAATTTTTCCGGTTATAATGTGGTATTTTTAGATTTTCGATTTGACATTTCGTTTCTCATCATCAATTTAATTTTTAAATATGCACCTGATATTTTAACATCGCATTTTGAAAAAAACTTACCAAAATATTAATTCAATTAATAATGTAATGTGGTTAATTAATTTCTCTGAGCAAATAATGATTAGCCGCCACTATGAATGACTTTAATACATTAATAATGCAAAAAGTCTTATGTAATATTTTCCATGAAGATGCATTTAAAGAGTCAAAACGTCGAAAAACTAATCCTAGTATTCAGGATGATAAGTTGCTTCAAAATACGATGTTAAAATACCACGTTGTAGGTCAAAAAAAGTTGCAATGAAAAGATTTCATTTGTTTTATGATTTCTTTAGAAATAGATCCAAGGAAATTAACAAATTCTATATCTAAAAATTTCAGCATTTTTCAAAAATATCGAAAACAAATAGAAAATTTTCTCGATGGCATTTTATTTAGTATCTGAATGCGCAACTTTGCCTCAACCTGACCATCTTCATATCTCCTACGGTTACCGAGATCCCCATGCTAAAGAATCGAAACTGATACACCCTGTATATGTAAATTTTGTGAAAATAACTAACTTAAATAAATAACCTTGTATTAATAAGTATAAATATAGGCGCTAACAAACTTACCTTCCGTGTCCGAAATATAATCGGTACTGCTCGAAGATGTACGTTTGCCTTTAAGTGACAGTTCCAAAATTTTTCTCCTTCTTAAAAAGAAAAAAGTATTTAAATAAAAATTAAATGCCGAATCGTTTGGAAACTTTCTCTACTTTAACGAAATTCTTTTCGAGTTTTCAAAAATTTTATTCGTCCAAGTTTTTCAACATGTCCCAAAGTTTTCCAACATTAAGTAGTATAAGTAAATAATTAAAATAAATACTTCTAAAGATCGATTTTATATTAGTATTTTTCTAATGTGCCCTTAAAGTGTCAATGACTTGGTAGTTTTGCCTACAATAGTTATTTGTGTATCAAGGCCCTAAAGTTGATCTTTCTCGGCTGTGCCTCGGCCGCAAAGTTCGGATATGGCCGAGATAGATCATTTAGACGAGGTGCACACAACATTTTTTAGACAACTATCTCAAAAACTAAAATAAAATGTTTTTTAAAATTGTTTCTTATAAATAACAACTGACAACATCACAAGATAGTTTATTGAAAAGCCGTGACATATTTCAAATATTAATGATGATCAAGTAATATATGCGGCCGAGAAGTAAAAGCGGCCAAAAAAGAAGTAAAAGCGGCCAAAAAAATAAGATTGACAAATGAGTACAAAGAGATGACACTTTAGGAATGCTGCCAGATCCGATAAACGTCATTTTAGGTGATAGTTGCCTAAAATAATTTAAAGTAATAATTTTCTAGAATATTATTGTGAATTCTCTATTAGGTAAAGATTCATATTTGTTTTAGAATGAGAATTCTCACATGTTAAGATTCAACACACATGCATTACAATATATGACTGATTCAATGTTGTTTTTTTGGAAATCATACTAAATAGTAATAATAATTATTATCTTAAGAATATATTTCAAATTATATGAAGTATTATTTCATAATAGATACTTACCGTGTTTGGATCATTTTAAAACTGATGGTAAAACACCAAATGCAACGTATCTGTTAGAGTACTAATTAGAAAATAATCATAATAACAAACTCACACAGTTGCACATTTCGGCTAATTGCGCAAGGAGGCAAACTCGACCGCTATGTATGACACTTTTTTATTATACTGAGTCAAAGAGGTACTATTTATATAAAGAGGTGTATACATACTAACCATATGAAAAAATATTGTATGTACAAAAAGATAAATATCCTTTCCCCTCTCCGCGTACCGTTGCTAAGTGAAATATGGCGGCTCCAAAAATGTAAACAAAACTAACCTATCTACATTATTTAAGGTAGAGGCGAGGGCGTCCTAAATCTGTAAGGAGGCAGATACGATACAAATGCACACACATATATATATATATATATATATTGTTATGTGCTGCCCTCTAACAGAGAGGAGAGTTGTAATTACTCCCTGGCCAGAAGGGTGGCGCCATCTGTGGGCCAACTGGCGAACCACCATTTAGTAGTGCCTAAGAAAATTATAGAGAATTCCAGTATCTTCTGGAAAGTTCTACAATGATATTCTGGACATTCCAAGTGGGTATATAAAGAGGTGAAGCCAGCAGATGGGAGAACAGAACAGTACAGTTTAGTGAAGGATAAGGAACAGTTCAGTTTAGTATCCAGTACAGTTCTGGGTAATCTGTGGTTCTGGTTACAGAGACAGTTTGTAGAAGAAGAGTTCAGTTGAGTGAAGTAGGCAATACAGAGTTTTTAGGTTAGATAAAGTTGTCAAGTTTAGGAAGAAAAGTACATAGTGTTTTAAAAGTAGTGAATTCATATTAGATTAAGTTATTATTAGTTGTGTGATTTTTAAGTATTTACTAGTGTAATTTTAGTGATTAAATAAATCAGTGGTTTGTGAAAATTCTTGTTGCAAGGTATTCGAATCCACGGAGTGTTTACTGAAAATTGTAAACACGTAACAATATATATATATATATATATATATATATATATATATATATATATATATATATATATATATATATATATATATAACTTAGTACATTTGTATGCTACTAGATTTATTTTGACGACTGTATACACATTGTGTGAAAGAGAGAGAAATATATTCTATTCTATTCTATAAAATACATTAAAACTTAAATATGATCATTGTTATTATGTGAAATTTAATTACCTGATTTCTCCTCCTTTGTATGGGGATGACGGAGTGCAACCTTCTCCAGAATCTATATCTAAATGTTGGGCATAATGTGTAAGTTCATCATGATTGACTCCTAATCCAACAACGGCAGCACGCCCAGTTATAAAATTATTTGCTACATAATGTTGCAAAGTTTCAGATGATATTTTGCCAATTTGAGACTTTGGTACAAATAAAGAGTTACCCAGTCCATGTCGGAAGGCAGCATTATGTACTAAATCAATGGCCCTTACCTAAATGATATTTATTATTAGGAGATAAGTATATATTAAAGCATCATGAAATGAACAAATAGGAGAGATTCCTTAATGTTCTCATTTTTACCTAACTTGTTTGTCTATTGAATAACGACTTCCACACATAATTCTCTAATAACTACCAACTTTATTTTTTTGACGTCATTTACATTCATTTTCAACTTTTCATAATACGACAAATTATTCTAATACCCTATAGATTCTGGATGTCTATCAAAATCCAATATTTTTTTGGGACCCTTATAGGATAAACAAGCAGAAACACATTGAGACTGAATCTCCACCATGTAATACATCATAATTGAGGATATGCCCTTGCGGCAGTTCACATTTCCGCACATAGAACATATGCATTGTGTAGTTGATGATATGAATGTTGTATATGAAATTTTACAGAAAATATTTTTCTCTACAATTTTTGTTAAAATTTGTGTAACAATCAGATGGGCTGTGTAGAGCTAAGTGTCAAATAAATATATAGGTTTTATTCACTGCATTGTATTAGTTGTTAATATAATAAAGACCAAAGCTCCATCCTACTTGGTATCAAAAATCGAACTTAGAGAAATGGCTCATAATAGAGATGTTAGACAACGTAATAATATAACATATCCTATACTTAATACAACTACATTTGAATCATCTTTCTCTTACTGGTCCCATACCTTTTGAATAATTTATCATCTGATATTTGGGTGACAGTAAACGAAAGATGAAACAAAAAATAAAATCAACTATTTTTACTAAGGCGGGCCTATATTTAGATATGAGCAAATTTTAATGTGTATATTTGTCTAATTATTGCCCATGTGGGCCTGTTTGTTTTAAGTTTGATTTTATTAATTTTATGTATTTTATTTTGTAATAATAAATAATTTAGTATTTCTCTGGGCAAGGTTGTAAATATCATTTTAAAATGTATCTTGTCCTTTTGCTTTGTAACAATACATATTTTATTGTTATTATTATTTAAAAAATCCAAATGGCGGATTTTTGTACTTTGTTAATTGATAATTAAAAGGAAATAATAAAATGTATGCAATATTTAATTGTCACTTCCGGTTTACACGGAAATGACTTTTTCAGAAAAATAAAATCAATTCTCTTTCCGAATAAATATATATATATATGAAAAATACTAGGTTCTCGGGTTGAACCGCGTCTGAGATTGTTAATGTCTTAACAATCAATTATTACATTACATTACATTAACAATCTCAGACGCGGTTCAACCCGAGAACCTAGTATTTTTCATACCAACGACCGCGGAAGCTTCTCGGAACATATATATATATATATAGTAAAGGGTAATAAAAGAATGGATCTATATTTTCAAAAACAATTCATTTTGAACACTTTTAGGATGACATAAGATGATTTGAACATGGAACTGCAAACACTATGATTGTATATGTAAATGACTTCACTTTAGAGTAAAAACGGTCTTTCTCTTCATTGAGATATAGATGACGTTGTGATGCAAAGAAATTGATGCTATTATAAAAAAATTCTTAGAATTCTTCAAAGTAGGTGCATGTGAAAGGACATCCAATTCTAAGATTTTTTTTATATGAACAATTTTCTAAAAAACAATGGTTTTTGAGATATTTCATTTCAACATAATTTTTTTTAATAACAAATGTTGCCATAACTTTGTTAAATCAAATTTTAGACGATGGGTTCTTCAAGACATTTTTCAAAGTAAAAAAGTGGAATTTGGAGAGTAATGAAAAATATATTTTAGAGATTTAGAGTTTTTTTATGGTCTATCTTATTATATTCGCAAAATTATAACTTTATTTTTTAGACAAATAACGTCATTTCCGGTTAAAGTTGCTATTTAAAAATTTGCATCCATTTTTTTCCCTTAGTCAATTAAGAAAATATAAAGATGCGCCATTTTGAATTTTAGGTAAAATTGGTTTTTCAACCATAACTCTTCTTTGATGCTTAATTATGCTTCTCAGCTGCATCGAATTCCTTGGAAAAGACTACGTCAAAATGGCTTTTAAATAAAACTGTTTTCATTTTTATTTTAGATGAAAGATAATTAAAAATGTAACCTGTAACGAACGCGTTGCAATGTCTAGAATGAGGCGATTTTTATTATCCGACAGTTCCCATGGCTTAAACACTTGCTGAGTGGCAACTTCTGTTAGAAATGGTAAAGCTTTCTCAACAGCTCGTCTTGTACCTTCCAAAGTATAAGAAATTGATTCTCGGTCAGATACTGCCGTTAAGTTAGCTCCAACCTGCTGAATGTTACGAATAATTGCAAACTGTGAAGCATTCTTCGTGGTTAAACCTGCAGAACTACGTAACACATGTGTAACACCTAAATTTTCTGCAGTTTCATTCCGAGATCCAGATCTGTAAAGAAAATACAATAGTTTATTTAATTTCAAGGTATAAATACAGGACTTCTTTAAATTACATGTAAACAAACCTTTGAACAAGTTGGAAATAATGTAGAAAAATTCTATAAACGTGCGTCCAAAAGTGCTTCTTAAGAAAGCTAGAGACACCTACCTTTGCAAATTTGGTATATAACAAAATTACATAATAGAGATGCCTAATATATTTTAATTTCATGAAATTCAATTAACTTCAAGTATAGTTTCACCTCCCACTAACAACTGTTTTTATTTAAAAAAATCTTTATATTGCCAGAAAGTATTGAATCCTGAACTTATAGACAAGATTTTATCTTTTTTAAAATGTCACTTGCATATTAACTGTTGCTATAACATTTTCTGATAAAAACATTAATTGAAGGCGTAAAAACTGGTTGGTTAATTGAAAGCTAAAAATTTCTGTATATTTTGTGCATACTCCTAGTAGGTTTCTAAGAAATTTCTGTATATTTTTATGTCACAATATGAAATCACAAAACAAGACAAAGTTATAAAGCTGCTGAAATATTTTTTAAGCATTGATAAGATCAAATCTGACTTATCTAATTACTTTTGTGTCATAACGTTCAATTTAAATATATCGTTTTTTCTGATAGAAATATTTGGTATCAGCAGGACGGTGCTACACCACATTTTGCATTGGAAGTAATAGCCTAGCTTGATCAAGTTTTTTCCAATAGATGGATCGGTAGACGCGGTGAAATTGAATGACCTGTCCGTTCTAATCTTGATTTAAGTAAATCAAGTTTCTCCAAAAACATATATTAAACGAATTAAATTTTAGAAGATTAAAATAAAAAAGAGATTCTGCGGTAGAGGTACAAGCCTTCCAGTGGACTTTTCATTTCCAAATTACATTTTTTGCACATAGCTCTACTTGCACTTATCCATCAAGTTTACTGGACTTTCAGCAAAGTATTGACAGATAGGATCTACCACTGTTATGAGACGACGTGTTAGAAAATAAAAATAACTATACCAACACTATTTACAATCACGTATCTTGTTGCATTGTTAAAATAAAATAATGTCAGTTCTCGTTTTCATCTAATTATAAAGAAAAACAAACTTTCTATTCTGACAGGAATATTCAAAAAGGTGCGCAAGTCTGAACAAGAAGTATCCTTGTTAAAATGGGTAAAGAAATTTAAAAAATGAATAAACTAACCATAAATATGAGATATTTGTGATATGTTTGTGAAAAAAAGGAATAATTTTTATTTTAAAATTCACATTTTATTCTTTTGAAAAAATTATGATATTTATCAATATTGGTAGGCTCCTTCAATAGAAGTCGAAAAACTAAAATTTGAGAGAGGTTAAATGTAACAGCACAATGAGCATGCTCTGATATACGTGCTTCACATGTGACATGTTTCTTTTAACATTCCTTGCATGTATGCTCATATATATCATCATCATATCATATATATTGTCTAATTTCTGTGGTGTTTATTTATTATTATTTATTATACAGGCATTCTCAGACATAGAATATAAAAACTCTTAGAAAAACCACATTTTTAAGTACTTTTTTGAAAAATATCTACAATATTTTTATAAAAATATCGAAGAAAAGTTTTCACAACATTGTTCTATTCCGAATTAAACTGAGGCCATAGCTGCTAAGACTTGAACATCAAAGGCATTTCTTAGGGCTCTCTTATCTGTATTTGTTATTCTGTGCCTGTGTAATAAATTACACCATTGGGTGGTTCGGCAATCATCCCAACGATCAAGTTTCTCTTCAACATTCACAATAGAAATGCAGGGGATTAAGGAGCTTTTAGCAGATATGCAGAACTAAAGAGAAGAACATATGGTCCCACTTCTACAACTTGGGCAGGTTTCTCATAAGGTGGAATACAATAAGATGTATTCACCGCTAAACCTTAAAGACTGGCAACATACTATAACGATCCAAATAAATGAAAACATTCAAGTATGACAAAATAAAGTGCTTTATAGAAAGTATTCAATGTTTTAAAGAATCAAGAGGTTGACAAGTAGACCCCACTACTTTGGCGGAAGAAAAGGATGCTGCATTTAGAAGAAATTTATAGCCATCCAAGATAGGATCATCCATACTAGAAACTATGAGAAATACATTTTTAAAGTCCCCAGAGTAAACTATGTTCTTAAGAAGTGCAAAACAGTAGCAAAAAAACTACTGTCACTGGAGGTTACCCTGCCTTAGTCAGACAAATGTATTTTGGGGAGATGCAATGAAGAGGTAATGGTCATACACAGAAATTTAGGCTCCGTTATGTGCTGCCCTCTAACAGAGAGGAGAGTTGTAATTGCTCCCTGACCAGTAGGGTGGCGCCATCTGTGGGCCAACTGGCGAACCGCCATTTAGTAGTGCCTAAGAAAACTATAGAGGATTCCAGTATATTCTGAAAAGTTCTACAATGAGATTCTAGACATTCCAAGTGTGTATATAAAGAGGTGAATCCAGCAGATGGGGGACAGTTCAGTTAAGTATACAGTACAGTTCTGGTATACAGACAGAGTTTTAGGTTAGATAAGAGTTGACAAGTGATTTAAAAGTAAAGTACAGTTGTGATTTAAAAGTAATGAATTTATATTAGATTAAAGTTATTATTAGTTGTGTAAGTTTTAAGGATTAACTATTGTAATTTTAGTGATTAAGACTTTAAATAAGACTTGTTAGTGTTGTTTGTTAGTTTTTGAATGGAAACAAGAAACATGGCTGCTGAAAAACAAATGCAAGACATGTTAGCTGCATTTAGAAAAATGATGCCAGAGGAAAAGAAGAACAAGAGAAACGACGCCAAGAGGAAAAAGAAGAACAAGAGAAACGACGCCAAGAAGAATAAGAAGAACAAGAGAGACGTCAAGAAGAAAAAGAAAGATGTCAGAAAGAAAAAGAAGAACAAAAAAGATGACGTCAGGAAGAAAAAGAAGAACAAGAGAAACGTGAAGAAGAATTAAGGAAAATTATACAGGGGCGACAATATGTTATCCTTTCAGCAACTGAAGACCTCGAAAGTGAAATTAAAGAGGATATGGGCAACATAAAGACTGAAATAAGTGATGTCAAAGGAAAAGTAAATAAGGTTGAAGAGGAAGTATCTGAAGTCAAAGGAAAAGTTACTGGCGTCGAAGAAAAAGTTATTGGCGTCGAAGAAAAAGTTATTGGTGTCGAAGAAAAAGTTACTGGCATCGAAGGGAAAGTTACCGATACAGAAGGAAAATTTCAGGTAGTTAAGGGAGAGGTAGAACAACTTAAGTGACAGTTAAGAGCGCAAGGAGGCCAGCTAGTATTATCATCGTCAGGTCCTCGATTACAACCGCCTTACTTTGATGGTCAAACTTCTTGGTCAACCTACAAAAGACAATTTGAGGCAGCGGCATGCGCAAACAATTGGAGTAATGAAGACAAAGCTACGGCATTGGTGCTAGCATTAAGAGGTCAAGCCTCAGAGTTGCTTCAGACTATCCCATTGACGCAGCAACGGGATTTTAAAGTTTTGGAGGCTGCACTAGATCTAAGATATGGCGACCAACACCTCGCCCAAGTATACCGGACTCAGCTCAAATCACGCACACAAAAGGCTAGGAAAAGTTTACAAGATTTTGAGACAGCTGTTGAGCAACTGACATACCTGGTTTACCCGGATGCACCCAAAGAATTCCAGAAACAATTAACAGTTGGTACTGTCATCGATGGCATAAGAGATGAGGATATCAGGCGAATCCTTAGATTATCTCGGGATAAGACTGGTAGCGAAGCCTTGATCCATGCCCTCGAAGTTGAAGCCGCTTATAGAGAGACTCCACGTCCGAGAGTATGAGTCATGAAAGTAGAAGAAGTGGACCATTTAGAAAAACCAAATATGGAATCTTTGATGGCTGACATGCACAAAATGATAAGCCAGTTCATGACCAAACCAGATACTCCAGGAAAACAGGAAAACCGACAAGGAGGTGTAAAGCCTAGAGGAGGTATCTAGTGTGTTGTCAGTGCAGCAAACCAGAACATATGATGTGAGACTGTCAGAAATGGGAAGTAAACGCTGCAAAGAAAGAAGAAGTCCGCTCCGATAAGATGAGATTGATTGTTATTGTTATGTGCTGCCCTCTAACAGAGAGGAGAGTTGTAATTACTCCCTGGCCAGAAGGGTGGCGCCATCTGTGGGCCAACTGGCGAACCACCATTTAGTAGTGCCTAAGAAAATTATAGAGAATTCCAGTATCTTCTGGAAAGTTCTACAATGATATTCTGGACATTCCAAGTGGGTATATAAAGAGGTGAAGCCAGCAGATGGGGGAACAGAACAGTACAGTTTAGTGAAGAATAAGGAACAGTTCAGTATCCAGTTCAGTTCTGGGTAATCTGTGGTTCTGGTTACAGAGACAGTTTGTAGAAGAAGAGTTCAGTTGAGTGAAGTAGGCAATACAGAGTTTTTGGGTTAGATAAAGTTGTCAAGTTTAGGAAGAAAAGTACATAGTGTTTTAAAAGTAGTGAATTCATATTAGATTAAGTTATTATTAGTTGTGTGATCTTTAAGTATTTACTAGTGTAATTTTAGTGATTAAATAAATCAGTGGTTTGTGAAAATTCTTGTTGCAAGTTATTCGAATCCACGGAGTGTTTACTGAAAATTGTAAGCACGTAACAATTGGTGTCAGAAGCGGGATTGCAACAGAATTTCTGAAGAATTCGACAAAGTTCCATAGTGTTCTATTTGGAAACCACTGGAGATAGTGAAGTGAGTCGAACTGGAAAGTGATATAGACTTTAAATAAGACTTGTTAGTGTTGTTTGTTAGTTTTTGAATGGAAACAAGAAGCATGGCTGCTGAAAAACAAATGCAAGACATGTTAGCTGCATTTAGCAAAATGATGCTAGAAGAACAAGAGAAACGACGTCAAGGAGATAAAGAAGAACAAGAAAGACGCCGTCAGGGGGAAAAAGAAGAACAAGAAAGACGACGTCTGAAAGAAAAAGAAGAACAAGAGAAACGCGAAGAAGAAAAAGAAAGAAGACGGCAAGAAGAATTGAGAAAAATTATACAGGTGCAACAAGATGCTATCCTGTCAGCCACCAATGAAGTCAAGGAAAAAGTAGATAAAGTTGAACAAAAAGTGACTGGCGTCGAAGGAAAAGTGACTACACTTGAAGAAGGAGTAAGCGATGTCAAAGGAAAAGTAAATAAGGTTGAAGAGGAAGTAACTAAAGTCAAAGGAAAATTTCGTGCAGTTGAAGGAGAGGTAGAGCGACTTAAGCGACTGTTAAGAGAACAAGGAGGCCAGCTGGTATTATCATCATCAGGTCCTCGATTACAACCACCTTCCTTTGATGGTCAAACTTCTTGGTCAACCTATAAAAGACAATTTGAGGCAGCGGCATACGCAAACAATTGGAGTAACGAAGACAAAGCTATGGCATTGGTGCTAGCATTAAGAGGTCAAGCCTCAGAGTTGCTTCAGACTATCCCAGTAACGCAGCAACAAGATTTTAAAGTTTTGGAGGCTGCACTAGATCTAAGATATGGCGACCAACACCTCGCCCAAGTATACCGAACTCAGCTCAAATCACGCACACAAAATGCTGGGGAAAGTTTACAAGATTTTGAAGCAGCTGTTGAGCGACTGACATACCTGGCTTACCCGGATGCGCCCAAAGAATTCCAGGAACAATTAACAGTTGGTACTTTCATCGATGGCATAAGAGATGAGGAGATCAGGCGAGTCCTTAGATTATTCTGAAATAAGACTGGTAGTGAAGCCTTGATCCATGCCCTCGAGGTTGAAGCCGCTTACAAAGAGACTGCACGTCCGAGAGTACGAACCATGAAGGTAGAGGAAGAGGACCGTTTAGAAAAATCAAATATGGAATCTTTGATGGCTGACGTGCACAAAATGATAAGCCAGTTGATGACAAAACCAGATGCTCCAAGGAAGCAGGAAAGAGAACAGAGCGATGGACAGCCAAGGAAGGTGATTCGGTGTTATCAGTGCAGCAAACCAGGACATATGATGCGGCAGTGTCGAGAACGGAATCCTGGGGAAGTAAACACTGCAAAGAAAGAGGAAGTTCGCTCTGATAAGATGAGATTGATTGTTATGTTAACAGACATACAGAAAATGGTCGCACAATTACTAAACGAATTAAGTTCGCGACCGGAGCTGAAACAGGAACCGCAACCGCCGAAACAGGAGCCGAAGCAGCAGCGAAGTGCTGGAGGTCCGACAAAAGTAATCCGCTGTTATAATTGCGGCAAATTGGGGCATGTCAAGAGGTACTGTCGCCAGAGGAGCCCTAAGGAAGTAAATGCCGAGAATGTAAAGAAGCAGCAGGATATAGCAGAAGTGAAGGCAGTTAAGATAGAGGTTCCGAAGGACTGGTCAAAGAAAGTTCTAAGAGAGGAACAACTGAACGACGATGAAATTGGACCAATGTTGGAGGCGAAAGAAAAAGGAATCCACCCGGGATGGAAGGACGTTTCCAGTAAAAGTGTTGGACTGAAGGCTTTATGGGCGCAATGGGATTCACTTAGGGTTATAGATGGACTATTACGGAGAGCATGGGAGAGCCCGGATGGGAAAGAAGTTACCATGCGGTTGCTGATACCCAGGTGCCGAGTACCAAAAGTACTTCGGGAAGTGCACGAGGGAATATCCAGAGAGCACTTTAGCAGAAATAAGACTTTGGCTAGAGTACGGGAGCGATTTTACTGGGTAAATAGCTGTCAGGATGTAGAGGCTTGGTGTCGCAGTTGCAAGGTTTGTGCGATTATGGCTGCCAAGAGGTCACCTACAGGGAGTGGTGATCGAATGAAGGCTAGATATGACCGCAATGCCAGTTCAGCAGGATTCAAGGTGGGGGACTCGGTTTGGCTGTATAACCCACAGCGGAGTGAAGAAGGATTCTCGAAGCCTCGCTCACCTTGGGAAGGACCGTATTCTGTCATCACTCGGATCAACAATGTTGTTTATAGGATTCAACGTAGAAAGAAGTCCAAGATGAAGATCGTGCACCTGGACAGGTTGGCAAAGTATACTGGGGTATCTGAAATGCCTGACCGGGACGTTCAGGCTTAAGGAGGGGGCAGTGTTATGTGCTGCCCTCTAACAGAGAGGAGAGTTGTAATTACTCCCTGGCCAGAAGGGCGGCGCCATCTGTGGGCCAACTGGAGAACCACCATTTAGTAGTGCCTAAGAAAATTATAGTGAATTCCAGTATCTTCTGGAAAGTTCTACAATGATATTCTGGACATTCCAAGTGGGTCTATAAAGAGGTGAAGCCAGCAGATGGGGGAACAGAACAGTACAGTTTAGTGAAGAATAAGGAACAGTTCAGTATCCAGTTCAGTTCTGGGTAATCTGTGGTTCTGGTTACAGAGACAGTTTGTAGAAGAAGAGTTCAGTTGAGTGAAGTAGGCAATACAGAGTTTTTGGGTTAGATAAAGTTGTCAAGTTTAGGAAGAAAAGTACAAAGTGTTTTAAAAGTAGTGAATTCATATTAGATTAAGTTATTATTAGTTGTGTGATCTTTAAGTATTTACTAGTGTAATTTTAGTGATTAAATAAATCAGTGGTTTGTGAAAATTCTTGTTGCAAGTTATTCGAATCCACGGAGTGTTTACTGAAAATTGTAAGCACGTAACATTATGTTAACAGACATACAGAAAATGGTCGCGCAAGTACTAAACGAATTAATTTCGCGACCGGAGCTGAAACAGGAACCGCAACCGCCGAAACAAGAGCCGAAGCAGCAGCGAAGTGCTGGAGGTCTGGCTGTTATAATTACAACAAATTGGGGCGTGTCAAGAGGTACTGTCGCCAGAGGAGCCCTAAGGAAGTGAATGCCGAGGAAGTAAAGAAGCAGCAGGATATAGCAGAAGTGAGGGCAGTTAAGATAGAGGTTCCGAAGGACTGGACAAAGGAAGTTCTAAGAGAGGAACAGCTGAACGACGATGAAATTGGATCAATGTTGAAGGCGAAAGAAAAAGGAATCCGCCCGGAATGGAAGGACGTTTCCAGTAAGTGTTGAACTGAAGGATTTATGGGATTAACTTAGGGTTATAGATGGACTATTACGGAGAGCATGGGAGAGCCCGGATGGGAAAGAAGTTACCATGTGGTTGCTGATACCAAGGTGCCGAGTAAAAAAACTTCGGAAAGTGCACAAGGGAATATCCAGAGAGCACTTTAGCAGAAATGAGACCTTGACTAGAGTACAGGAACGATTCTACTGGATAAATAGCTGTCAGGATGTAGAGGCTTGGTATCGCAATTGCAAGGTTTGTGCGAATGTAGCTGCCAAGAGGTTACCTACAGGGAGTAGTGAACGAATGAAGGCTAGATATGAACGCAATGTCAGTTCGGTAGAATTCAAGGTGGGGGACTCAGTTTGGCTGTATAACCCACAGCAGAGTGAAGAAGAATTTTCGAAGCCTCGCTCACCTTGGGAAGGACCGTATTCTGTCATTACCCGGATCAACGAGGTTGTTTATAGGAATCAACATAGAAAGAAGTCCAAGATGAAAATCGTGCACCTGGACAGGTTGACAAAGTATGCTGAGGTATCTGAATTGCCTGACCGGGACTTTCAAGCTTAAGAACGAGGCAGTGGTATGTGTTGCCCTCTAACAGAGAGGAGAGTTGTAATTGCTCCCTGGCCAGTAGGGTGGCGCCATCTGTGGGCCAACTGGCGAACCGCCATTTAATAGTGCCTAAGAAAACTGTAGAGGATTCCAGTATATTCTGGAAAGTTCTACGATGAGATTCTAGACATTCCAAGTGTGTATATAAAGAAGTGAATCCAGCAGATCGGGGACAGTTCAGTTAAGTATACAGCACAGTTCTGGTATACAGACAGTTTTAGGTTAGATAAGAGTTGACAAGTGATTTAAAAGTAAAGTACAGTTGTGATTTAAAAGTAATGAATTTATATTAGATTAAAGTTTTAAGGATCAACTATTGTAATTTTAGTGATTAATAAAATAATATGGTTAGTGGAGATTCTTGTTGCAAGTTATTTGAACCTACAGAATGTTTACTGAAAATTGTAAACACGTAACAGCTCATTACTAATCTATTGCTCCTGTATAAGTACACACGATAGTGATTTTCCAAACCTGCCACACCACGAAAAAAATTTTAAATGATGAAGAACAGACATCTGAATCTTCCATCAGACTAAGGGGGGATAATCCCACGAAATTCACATCCTATTTTGATGAATTTCATCCCCATTAACCGAGGCGAATTCCAAGGGCGCATGTGAGAAATTGGTGAATGTCTTTTAGCTCATGCTGGAAAAGCATGATGCTTAATTTGGTAACATTAATGAGAGAGAAATTCTGGCCAGTTTATGGTCCAAAGATCAATGTGTTGATCATAAAAGTAACAATGTTACATCACCGACTTAAACTAGGTATAATGGAGTTTACTCCGATTTATATTATTTGTAAAACGTAACCTATGACTGTTCCTTTAACGTAAACGTCACGGGCGCAGAGGCCTTTTCCGATAATTCTATTATTTTGTAGATTCAGTGATTCGTTTTTAAAGATGATAATGCATGTGGTGGAAAATCCAAATAACAGGAAAGAATATTCGTAGAATGCCACAAATAACTTTCAGATAATATTAAGAAGTATGTAGGTTCCTCATTAGAAGTACGTGGTGTAGTAGTTAGGTTGCCTGATTCTCACGCTTGAGGTCGAGGGTTCGAATCCTTTTTTGTTTTACTACATTTTGTTAGCAACTAAAATACGTAATACAAATATTGCTTTAGGCTAGCTCGTCAGGTTAAATATGTTAATATTATTTGATGTAGTATAGTTGCTTATCATACATAATTTCCCTTGCCCTCGAGGGCAGCCAATCAGTCATTACCGGCGTGGAGTGCCTGGACAGAGGAATAATAAAAATTCAAAGACAAAGTGTGTAATATGCTGTTTGTTGCTTTAAAAATATAATAGGTTAGGTTAGTAATGCAATACTGTTATTTCTTCAATCGAATACACCAAGCAGAAATTTCGACATTGTTCTACCTTAAGACAACGGCATCTTGCACAAGAAATATGTATTTCTTATGACAAATGAAGAATGATTTCATGGCATTATGGTCAGTAATATCCTATTTTCTAGAGAAAACAGTTGTTTTGCAAAACCTTGGTATGATCACAATAAAGAAATAATATGATATTCAACTAATGTATAAATTGATGTATGAAAAAGTTTGTAGCAGCAGGTTCGTGTGTACTCAAAACTAATTTCCGATTCGTGTTCCACGAACCCAAAAAACGTGCGA
Source organism: Leptura quadrifasciata (assembly GCA_963675555.1). Classification (NCBI taxonomy): domain Eukaryota; kingdom Metazoa; phylum Arthropoda; class Insecta; order Coleoptera; family Cerambycidae; genus Leptura; species Leptura quadrifasciata. The sequence goes on from OY776673.1 coordinate 116,116,394, forward strand.
TGAAAAAATTGCGCAAAAATTAGTTCATGCTATTCTAAAGAATTAACAAAATGATAACAATCTTAATACCTAAACTAATCATTAACAGTAATACACAAACCTGAATATAATTGATATTCTCGAGATAGGAGCTTCATTATCAGCTGAAGCTACAACTAATTTGTTTTCAAGAATACAACTTTTAATATCATAATGTGGAATTCCATTAACAGGAGCTACTTGAGCATAATTCCTAGTCTAAAACAGAAAAAATTTGCGATATAAACCGATTACTGAATATTCTTAAGGGTTTACATAACAGGTCAATTTTACTTATCCACAAAACTACAAACGTCTTACCGTCACAGCACGAAATAATGGTAGTTTAGAAATACTGGATGCCATTTTTTCTAAAAGAAAAATAAATAGAATTTTTAAGTTATACAAGTTATATCAGATTTATTTTACTTTTCTGTACAGCAGTCACCACAGCAAAAGCAAATGACAGTTGTCCAGAGCTGTCAATTATTTTGAGCCGTCGCCGCTTTTCCCACTTTATATACAGGGAGGACCATTAATAATAATAGGCTCAGATGTTCAGGGGTAGATTTAGCTGCGTATTGCGAATTTCCGCTTGCGGATTTTTTTTTAAATTCGATATATGCGTTCCAGGAGAAGTTAATAATTTTCAATTTGTATCATATATTACACGATACAAATTGAGAATGACATTAAAACTAGTACGCATGGCGGTATCTATTGGATATATTAAGAACTGGCTTGGATTGTTCCCCATTCACAATACAGCAAAAGCTTGGCATTTTGTACGATAAATATCCACAAAAACACAAATATTATGAAAAATTCGCTAAGCTCCCATTAAACCGCTTAACGAATTTCGGTTTGTTCCAAGGTTTGTACTTTACAAACCTTGGGTTTGTTCTTCCTAAAGGGCTGGGATCTGTCAAATGTTGTGACGTCATGCGCACGCGATAATTCTCTGCCTTCTATTATACCATATATATCATATCGAAGCTCTCTGCACGCGATCCATTGAAATAAATCAAGGAAGTGTCTAGACTGTCTAGCCAACCGCCGGCGGTATTGCAATAAATTGCTAGTCAACCGCCGCGGCGGTTCAATGGGTCGCGTGCGTTGACGTCACAGCTTTTCAGCCCTTAGGAAAAACAAACAGCTGTCATTGAATAATGCGTATATTAAACGCCTTGTCGTAAAGTGTTTTTTGCACTTTTTGTGGTGTTTTAAAAGTTGATTTTGGATTATTTAACATCCATAACTATCCTAAATGATTTCGTGGGGTAAATTTTGTTTGTTAAGATCGAGATGAGTTTATATTTTACGAAATTGCCTGATGATGTATAGGTTAGGTATGCAGAAAAAGTTAATGCCACCGGTTTAGACCCTTATATTTTAAAAAAGGAAGACTTTAGTAGTGATATTGAGGTATTTCCAAATATTACACATGGTGATATTGTTAATTATTTAGTTTTTGAAAGAGGTGCATATACAAAGGATGAGTTTAAGGCGTTCAAAAGTCTTGAAGCTTACAACCAGTTCGTTTGTGGTTTAGCGAATGAGCTTTTTTGCAAGGAATTTACAATAAAAAACTTGTTGTTGCAAAGGTAAGAATTTATGTTGTAGCTCAATATAACAGGCATTATTCGTTTTTCAGGTTACACAGTCTCAACGTCTTCAGCAGAAGCCATTGACTCCTTGGATTATTACAGATCCAGATGGTTCCATACTGAGCAATCATTGTGATTGTGTAGCCGGTCTAGGTGGAAAGTGTTCCTCGGATGTAGTTCCCATGAATACCATATCTGTTCAACATTACACTCGAATACTCTACTTACTTAATAATATACATTTTGCCAACCATACTAATACTATATAGAACCGTTTAAAAAGTTTTTAATCATCTCTAGATGATTGGCCAATCGCACATCGAGTACGGTATTCAAGTACTTTAGTGTTTATGGAATTATGTCAGAGCAGTGTCAGAATAAAATTTCCAACATAACGTTACTTATTATTTTTGTAAATTTAGCCTTACATATTATATTTATTTTTATACGGTAAGTGTGAGTGACTTTTCATATAGTATTTGCATGTTTCTTTTGTTACGATATAGATGTTCATACTTACCTTTCGTTAAACTTTTTGGTTGTGACAAATATATTTAGTTTTTATGGATTTATTTCTATAGTGAGATGTGATATTAGATGTTTATATTTATCTCTCGTAAGTTTCTTGAGTGTCATAAATAATTATTGTATTTCGTTTTAGATATTTATTTCTGAACAGTAAGAGTGACACTATCAATATATTATATATTTTTCTTACGATATGGAATTAATTATACCTTTCGTAAGTTTCTTCTTGGTCCTTCTTACGAACAGTAATCGAACCTTGTGATAATAAATAATTGTATATTGTAGGCAATATTTTGTTTTATTTTCACTTACACGTAAACAAATTCATTTACAGGCATATAATAATACAATAATGATAATATAAACAACTTTATTGAATAAAATGTCAATATATGAAATAAAAAGAGTATGTTATATTTAGGTATATATATATATATATATATATATATATATATATATACTAAGTAAAATTTAGCCCCATGGCTATTCCTATACTCAACTTTCAAAATCATAGACGGATTATTTAGATAATATACATTACGATACTACATAAGAAAAATGTGCACTTACAAAAAATATTTGTTAAAAACAATCAAACCAACATAAATTTCTAATTTTACCATGTCTTGTTTATTGTTTGCTGCAGCTGCGATTCTTAAGTCCCGAGCACTTTCGCATCTGGGTTTCAATTTGTATCCCATGTGGAGAGACCGTACCCAATCTGAGTTGTTTTGATCATGTAGATCGGCACTTTTACCTGCAACACGAACCTTAATTAAAAACAAATTCTTTATATTAACGTGTAATAACTCACCACTAACAAAATGCTTGGAACACACATTTGCATATTTAATTTTATTGCAACCACATTTGACGCCTCTTAGCCAAACTTGCTTCGAGTCGAAAACGGATGATATTTTGAAAAAATTAAGTTTATTTCGGGTTGCTACACTCCCACAATTCACAACACAGCAAAAACTTGGCATTTTGTACGATAAATATCCATAAAAACACAAATATTACGAACAATTCACTAAGTCTCCATCCAATCCAATCCAAAAGAACTTTATTAAAATTTAATTTGAACAGTGAACTGCCTCCCCAGCACCCGTCCCGGGACCGATCCTGCGACCACCACGTTGACGCGGTGGTGCATCGCAAGGTCGGGCCGAGGCGGAGTTGGTTCGGCGTGAGTAAAAATGTATATAAAAATAAAACCTAACTCCTTTTACAAAAGTAAATTAAAAAGGTAATTTTGTACAAAAATGCTTAAAAAGTAAAGCTTAACATAACAAGGGGTTAAAACGATCACTGGCTTTCGCCGTTCGCGCACTTTCACTATTTTTTAAAATTTTGTTGCTGTCGCTGGCACCGTAACTTGTACGCCGTGCCATCCGCGAATCACTCCAGCGACGGGCTGCGCAAGGCTGGCCTAAAGAGACTAAGTCTCCATAATGAATTTCGGTTTGTTTTTCCTAAGGGCTGGGATCTGTCAAACGTTGTGACGTCACGCGCACGCGACCTATACGTATTTTAGTTGTTAACAAAATATCAAGGGCAAGGGAAATTATTTATTATAAGCAACTATACTACATCAAATAATATTAACACATTTAACTTAATGAACTAATCTAAAGAAATATTCGGTATTACGTATTTTAGTTGTTAACAAAATGTATTTAAAAAAAACTGTGTCGAGATTCGAACTAACCTCACGTAGTCTAACCACTACACCACGGATTGCTGATGACAAACCTACATACTTCCTGTTATATCAATACCGCCGCGGCGGTTTCATAGCGTGTTTCGGCGGTTCAATAATAGCGATTTATTACCATACCGCCGGCGGTTGGATAGACACTTTCATAAATCAATAAACTTCACGCTATTTTATCTCTGATACAGATTTTTCCATCGTGAAAACTTCCTCTATATTTCTTTACTATCACTCCTTTCACATATCGGTTAAATTGTTTCAAAAGAAAATTTATACGGTGTCCCATTGATTTGTTCGATTATATTAGTGTTTCGTTACTATATAAATTACAAATATGTGTATACATATAGATAGGGAATTTTTGAGAACAATATTTCTAGTTATTTATAATCTACCACATAATCTGTTTTAAGCTCCCTAAGCTGGAAAAATAAATACCTAAGTATTTAATATATTACTACACCGCAAAAATTAACGTATAAATATCTTCAATACTAATACCCATAGACAAAATCTAATACTAAGAAAAAGTTAGGTCTGTCGTTACTCTGTGGTTAGGTTATTATCAAACACCAACGATTATCTCGCAGGTGTAGCGAAATGTAGAGTAGTAGCAGCTCAGAATCAAGCTGCAACTTCAGTTCAGTGGACTCAAAAGTTGTCAACAAACCTGACAACAATTTTTTTTTTCCAACAACAGCATTGATACGATATATATAGAAATTTCTCTCAAACTAGGCTTTAAGGCTTTTAAAATAACGTTAATAAATGGCACCACACAAATTTGATATTAAAATTATGCGCTAGTAATATTTAAATCGATCACAAACTAAGACGTTTTATGTCAAATTCTTCAAAAGTATACTGAACCGTTTTCAGACAGGCAAATGATGACGTCACTGCTAGTACTCCATCTGTTCACGACAAGTATTTAAAAAAAAATTGTTAAATTCCATATCATCGAACCAAACTAGAATTCTGAATACACAAAAAAAAACAAATAAAATAATTTTTTAATGTTTCCGCTGGCTTCCGCATTAGTGGAATTTCTTATGATAAAGCCCAGTGTTTTTAATGCTATTGAATAACAGAGCTGGCCCTAAGCACTGTGCTTGGTGCTTGTCTAAGCACTCTAAGCACTTTTGTTCTCGGGAGTACTCTGCTTAGGAGCACTTTTTAAAAACGGTGCTTAGTGCTTCGAGCACTTTATGAAAGGGTTTAGTGCTTAGTAATCGCATAAAGTGCTCGCGAGCACACCAAAAAACTCCCAAGCACTTTAGAAAACTAACGAGAAAGGCATTATTTTTACATGGCATTTGTATACTGGACATGGATATACAAAGGTCGTGATTCACATCCAATTTAGGAGAAAAAAATTAGAAGAAAGTACTTTGAAAAAAATTTATATATACACATTGTCCTTAGTCTAGTATAAGACTAGCAGCAGGTTGGCCACTATCATTTATTTGCCTGTTTCATGACATAGCATACTGATGAGAACTAAAAAGTTTGAAATCGGTCTATGCTTGGTTGGATACCGGTCCGGGTCCATTGGGATTTGCAGGTGTAATTGCTCTAGGGTTATCAAATATTCGTATATCATCGTTATATTACATTTTACATTACAAGCAAAAGCATATCAGTTTCACGTAAAAATTATGTTTTTAACATATAATGTCTAGTCAGAATTGGCAAAATGTTTTGTTTAACAAAATAACTAAATAATTCCTCATCAAATGTATAATAATTAATAATTCACGTAGTCTCTATCTCAAAAAATGGTGTGATAAATTATTGTTCCTTTCCTTATAAAACAAAACCACTAAATTTGGTGAAAATGAGAATTAAATATTGAGTTATTAAAAAATAAAAAATAAAGAAATACTTTTCACTTTCAATATTTTACTAAAGTATATTGGGTTAAATCCAGTGGCGGATTACCGCACAGGCGCATGAGGCGCGTACCTGGGGCCTCAGCAAAGCGGGGACCTCAGAATCGTTGGGTGCCTCATCCTCAAAAATCAAAATTAAATTTTTATGTCTGTTAATATGAGAATAATAAAATAATAATTGTAAGCAAATTTTAATATCTTTTAAAACCTATTTTCATAGTGGAACTAAAAAAAACTTCAGTTTGGAGAAACGTCTAAAAATGATGACACACGTTTCGATGGTAGGCAATCCTTTATGATTAATATACATAATATGATTTGTGATGTACTCATATCTCAGATATCCAGGAGATCCACTGTTTACAGTGATGTTTTGAATGATTTTCAAGTTTTTTTCAATGAGAAAATGAGTAGAGATGAAACTCTTAAATGTGTGGATAGATTATCGTTGAAATGCGGCAATGATATCGACATTAAATATTTTAAAGATGAAGATTTCCATTTCATTAAGTATGCTAAGGAAGAAAACATCCGATCCTGTCGATATGAATAAATTATTAATTGACGGGCTGCAGTCTACATTTCCTAATGTAAAAACTATTTTGAGAATCTTCTTTACAATGCCTATCTGCAATGCAATAGGTGAACGTTCATTCTCTGTACTTAAATAATAATAATAATAATAATAATAATAATAAATGGTCTTTATTTTTACTTCAGCGTAGTTCAGTTAACAACTGTTCTTACACTAAACTGAAGAGAAACAAATAATTAATAATTCTTATTTATAGGTATTTGGATGGATGGATGAAAAATGATTTTCTTAAAGAGACTCATAATTTTCTCTTAGAAACACTTTGATTTTATTTTTAAAAGCTAACTCTGTTAATTTTTTAAATTCATCAGGAATTTTATTATATACAGTGGCACCTACATAAGCGAATGAATTTTGAAATAATGCCGTCTTATGTGGAGGTATTCTATATTTAAAATTATTCCGTGTATTGACACCATGTATTGCTGAGTTTTGAATCAAAATGTCACATAGGTAATTCGGCGATTTATGTGTAACCATAGAATGTACAAGGTTTGCATAATGTACCATTACTCGTTGCTTCATTTTGAGCCAATGTATATCTCGGATCTTATGTGACACATGTTCCCTTTTTCTCAAATTAAAAATAAATCGAATGCAACTGTTTTGCACTTTCTGTATACTGTTAGAGGTCATCAGATCTAAACACGGGCTATATACCACATCACAGTAATTAAATATCGATAGAACCAAACTTTCACATAACATTATTTTTAACGTATTGTCTAATATTGATTTGTTCGCATATAAACACCGTAAACTGCAATAGGCTCGCCTTATCAAATTTGCTACGTGTTCCTTAAACCGTAAGGTTTCATCTAAAACTAAACCCAAATTTTTTTGGCTACTTACAACTGGCAGCTCAACATCGTTTACTCTAATATGCACATCATTTTGCACCTCTTGGGTTTTACTTTTGGGACCAAATACCATGACACGAGATTTATTAGGGTTTATTAGCAGATGGTGACTTTCAGACAAAGCTACTAATTGATGCAATTCATTGTTAATAATATTTAAATTTTCCCTTAAGTTATTTACCGAAGTTGATATGTATATTTGAGTATCATCTGCGTAACTGTGATACTGACATTTGTTTAAGGTTTTAGTAAAATCTGCACAATATAAAATGAAAAGTAAAGGACCTAAGACCGAACCTTGAGCTATTCCCTTGCGTAGGAGTTGAAACTGAGATGAATTTCCCTCGATACATACTTTCTGCATTCTTCCATTTAAATAATTTTTTATTAAATTAATTGAATTGCTGTCAAAGCCATAGTATGAAAGTTTAGCACACAACAGTTCATGATGTAAAGTGTCAAACGCTTTACTGAAATCTATCATCACGAGTATTGTCAAATCAGATTTATCCCATATTGAAATTATGTCATTTGTAAGCTTTAATAGTGCAGTGGTGGTACTATGATGTGGTCTGTAACCAGACTGTGTTTCCGGCAATAATCCTTTTTAGTTAATATATTCTCTGATTTGATGACACATTACTTTTTCAATTATTTTAGAGAGCAAGGGCAATACACTAATTGGCCTTATATCACCAAAAGACAAAGGATTTTTTACTTTCGCAATAGGTCGTACTATTGCTTTTTTCCATAAATGTGGGAAAGAATAGCTTGTTATAATGAAATTAACAATGTGTCTTATATAGGGTATTAAGTAAGGAATACAAAATTTTAACATTTTCAAGGAAATGCCGTCCTCGCCTATAGCATTTGAGCGTAAACAATTAACAATTTTTTCAATATCTTCATTCGAGACAGTTTTAAATTTAAATTTTGTCCCAGCAGCAATGTTTTGATGTAAATTTGTTTCATAATACTCTTTTAAATGATTTATATCTATATCCGGTACATTAACATTTAAAAAATAATTGTTGAGTTCATTAGGCTCTTTTAATTCTCTTGGTATATCATAACTTTTATTTTTCTGTGAAATATTATATGTACGAAGTGTGTCCCATAATTTTTTACTGTCTCTGGATTTATGAATTTCCCTGATATATGCTCTTTTTTCTTCCCTAATACATGACGTTGTAAAATTTCTCATTACTCTATATTCCTCCCAATGAGCAGGTTGTTTTGTTCTAGTAAATCTAGTGTGTAATTTATTCCTCTCTTTTATCATCAATCGCAGAGGATACGTCAACCAAGGTGCCTTTTCTTTTGTTATTCTGATAGTTCTTAAAGGAGCATGTAAGTTAAACAGATCTACTAATGTATTTGACATAAATTGAACTTTACTATCAACATCTGGCAACATATATATATAATCCCAATCGACATTATAAAGTGACAGCAAAAATACGTTATAATCAAAATGTTTAAAATCACGATAGGTGTAATATTTTGGACAAGGTTTATCTACATAAAATTTTAAATCTGCATAAGTTAACCTATGATCTGTAATCCCGTGCATATCGTGTACTCCAGTACTACTAAGTAGTTCCTCGTCACTAATTAATATTACATCAAGTAAACTTACACCTGTCCGAGATATACGGGTTGGCTCATCTACTACCTGTGTTAGTCCATATGCCTCTGTGATATTAGTAAAATCCTTATACATTTGATTGAAATGGGTTAAGAATTATTTATGTAATTGATTAAGTCAATTACGTTTAAGTAATTTGTCACTCATGTTTATAAATTCATCTCTATTAATTAGTAATACTATATTACTAAAAATATGCTGCAGAATTTTATCTGAGAATGTAATTTCTTCTTTTAAATGGGAACGTGATTATTTGTTTTCTAGTACCTGACAATATTTTTTTATTTTCGTAGCTTATTTTGATGTGTTTATGTTTTTGTTGATTCAAAAAACTAAAAAACGTTATGATTTTTGCATTGTTCATTTTAGTAAATCATCACATTGTTAATTGGGTCAATAGAGGGCCTCCAGATCAGGTTGCGCCTGGGGCCCCACATAATCAAAACCCGCCACTGATTAAATCTCTTATTATGACCTACGAACCCGTCAGTATTTCATGGCTCATTAGCAAAGATTCATCCTGTATAACTTTTGCCAAAAATCAGATTTTTTTGAATACTCTCAAAATACTTTTATAATTTAGAAGAATCAGCCGAAAAAATCCGTTTGTAAAAAAGTTTTAAATCTTCTTGTATGTTATGTAAAATAATATTAGTTATTAGTTTTAGCTCTGTGCTAATTGGAAATATCGGATATAAAATAAATATTTCTAATTGTAAACCTGCGTTCCGTGCGTTCTGCAGGAAAAATCCTGTTAAAACTTGCCAGTCTCAACTATATAAAAGAGAGCACGGCTTTTCACGGCTTTATTTATTGTTCAGAAATTGTCAAAACAATCACGAGTATCTGTTATTAAAAGATAAAAGTATCCTGCAGTGCATATAGTGAAAGTTTTCCTAAATCTAAGATAAGTTATCCTTTAATATTATTGTCTAAAGCATTTTATTATTTTGTAGAAAATTTGTATTTGAAGCTTTTTCAACGCAAAAGTTAACCATACATTAAAAAATTTGGAGAAATATCGAGAAATATTTTATATATATAGTACTTATTCATGATTAATTGGACAGATTATATATGATGTGTTAAAAAAAAACAAAAGAAGGGCCGCGCACATTTCCTTATGGAAAAGGGCTTTCGGTCAAATTCTCTAATTTATTTATAGTATGTTGTAGTTTTTAATCAAAAATAGTCACGGGCACAATTGAACTTGCGGCTATATTTCGGTATATACTGGGCGTTCAAGTTACAGATAAAACATATAATATTCTCTAAAAATTTTATTTCTGCGTTTTAAAACGTCTCGGAAGTTTTTTTGTTTAATACAGAATCTAACGATAGTGTCTATTGGATATTATAATTGTTAAATACATAGGTAGTGAATATATCTTTTCATGTATAATTATATGCCGAAACAAATAATTTCATTTCATTATTTCCCACATTATTGTTTAATCAGTGTGTCGTCTATCTATTGAAAAGCCAGGAATAGGCAGGTATTTAGTCCAACTGGGAAAAAAGGGGAAAAGACGGAAATTTCAGAAAATAACTAGATAGAATCGTGAAAGAAAACAATTTTTTCGTGTATGATTTCACTACTATATAACGAATCTTTTCATGCTTATTTCTTATCGGTTATTTTTTGGCTTACTTCTCCTATCATTTAATTATTTCATTAAGAAAATTTTTGAAGGAGGTAAATTCTGGTAAATCTGAATTTACATAGTTAGAAAGTGTGAGAACTCCTAATAGATATCTTAATTAAAAAATAAAAATGTTAATAACCATTTGTTAACTCAGAAAGAATGATATAACATTAAAAAGAAAGGTATATTTAGGTTTTTTGGGCCAAAATATGACTTTTTGACTCTTGTGTTTTTTTTTATTCTCCGCGTTTCCGAGATATCGCAGGTTGAAATTTACCAAAAGTGGAGGTGGGGAGACGAAAAGTTTATCCTATCGATCTCAAAATTTATAGCTGAATTTATCACAAAAATGTCAGCCTTTCTCCTTTGCAGCTTTTTTCTAAAGTGATTATTTTCTGAAAGAACGTGAATGTTATAGGGATTTCGAAAAAATAGAAAATTTAGAAAAAGAGCTACTATAAAAATCAGCTAACATTTAGACATCTAGTTCAGGACGAAATAAATATTCTTTCGTTCTCGTCGTTTTTTTTTTTGTAAAGATGATTTCCAAGTTTATAACCTTTTTTTCGAGCATATAATTTATTTGTGGAAGTTGTTAATGTTCTAATAAATTAAAAATGTATTTAATTTTATATTAACAAAAATGAACTCAAAAACTGACGAATTACTATTTTTGAAACATCAGTCACTTACCTCTCACCATTACTTAATTTCCTTATATAGTTTAATACAAAACTAGCAGGTTAGTAACTAACATTTGTCTGCTCCATGACCTATGGCATACTGATGAGAACTAAAAAGTTCGAAACCGGTCTATGTCTGGTTAGGAATTCAAAAATGATGGTTGGTTACTGATTCATTGGGATTTGCAGGTGTAATTCAATGTAGGTCGGAGTATTTGCTCGCTGAGTAGTTGTTTCCTGCAAATTCTGCTTTAGCAAATCAGTCATAGATTTTCATAAAGCTTTAACTTAATTTTTCAAACCGAAAAAAATAATAAAATTAAAAAGTTGATCAAACATGTAAACTACACGTCTGAATTTTTAGAGATTTTTAAAATGTCTATTTCTCAACATTTTCCATTTTTCAGAAACCCCTGATTTTTCATGTTTTTTAAAAAATTCTAGAAAAATAATCACTTTAGAGAAATCTCGTATTTTCATATTAAATTCACTTGTAAATTTTGCAATCAATCAGACAAGCTTTTTGTCTCCCCTAACCCACGATATCTTAGAAAATACGCAAAAATAAAAAAGTCGCAACAATGAAAACATTTTTATACTGTTTTTCCTGAGTAACAAATTGTTAATATTGTGTTGTTTTTTTAACAACTTAGGAGGTTTCACACAATTTGACCATATAGATTCTAATCCTTGAAAAATTCTGAATACAATGTAAAAGATTCACCTTTTTTATTACCTGTTTCACAAAGTTTTTAATTATTTTCCCTTAAATTAGTGGCTTATATTTTCATTTTGATTAAGAAGATTTTTTTTTTAATGTTCAAGTTTTGCAGTTTACTTAAAGTTTAGTTGTTCCAAAATTTCAAAAAATCGCGGAAAATTTAGATGTTTATATGAAATTTTAAAGCAAAAATCGTATATTAATTCGTTTTTAGCACTTATTGTACAAAACAATAGGATTAAAAGGAATCAGATATGATTTTTTCTATAAAATAAAATAAAGAAACTTAAATTTTGTATTAGTTTCTCCGAAACATTGAAAAGTCGTGAAAATGGAATGGATACATGCATGCCGTATGTGCATATTTTATTTTATTCTTTGAGTAAAAACCACGCTATAAATAAGTTTTTACAATTTATCCTTTAATTAACACTAATGAACTGTAACATTATTATTTTATAATAAACAATTATGGAAAAGTCAAATATATTTACTTTTCCAATATTTTGGAGAAATGCATATAGAACATAAATTAGTTTATAACGCTTTTTTATCATAAAAAAAAAGGATCAATGTTGATTTTTTTCTGTTAGAGATAGTTTTTTGAAATTCTTCTTTTAGTAAAAATTCGTATGATTATTTTTTATCGCTTTTTTGTATATAGATGAAAAGTGTTAGTTTTGATTTTCTGATGTAAAATTCAATTTTTACGAACTCAAATTTTCGAAAGAATATTTAGAATGTAGGATATGAATGATAACGTACGATTTTGATTTTTTGTTTTATTGATTACTTCATCATAATACTTCACCGGCAAAATCGGGAAGAAAAACCGGAAAAAGAGGTGTAAGTTTAACGTCTAGATTTGGTAGACACCTTATTTAATATATTAACATTACAGTTTTACAAAATAGAAACATTTGTTATTTAGACTAGTTATGATGAATTTATTGTCATAAAGAAGTTATTATACAAAGCGTATTAAAAATATATTGCAGATGTTTTTTCAGTTAAGGAATAACTTTAATCTGTTTACAAATTACATTTGTTTACAGATTTATTCAAATTTTGACACATTAAGTGACATCTATTTAAAAAATTATGTTTTTTCAAAATATGTACAAGCTTCTTAACTTCCTAATATAATGCCAGGGTGAAATTATTTTTTTCTCTTTTTAGATATTTACTTTGTTATCATCCTACTGTCCTAAGCTCTGACAGAGGTATGGAAAAAGAAAATACGCTGCAAGGTATATCCGAACCTGAAAACATGGACATTTTTGACACTGACGATGATTCGGACTATGATCCAAACCATAAAGATAGAAGAAAAATACCTGACTACTTCAATGTACGAAATGAAGAAGAAACACTACTAACGGAAATAGATTCAGAAATTGAAAACTTAAGTGAAGATGAATTAGCCAGCTCTCAGTCTCAAGCGAGTTCATCTGCCTCTTCTAATACAACTGTTTGTACACCCAGTCCATTTTCAAATATCACTGACAAATATTGTTACCTAGATGGTACTTTTTTTAAAACTTTAGCTGTCAATGATAAAAACATTAAAACACAATGCCAGTTATGTTTACCAAAACATCGCATAATAAATGGCATAATTTCAGTATCAACAAATTTTTTAAAACACATAAAGAAAATGCATCCTGCATCAGTAAAGCAGTATCAAGACTATATCTTGGAAAAAAAAAGAAAAAGTACGAAAAGAAGATCAGGGGGTTGGAAAACATCTCATTGTCAACATTCTAAGAATACTTTGAAGCAACAATCTTTAATAAGTAGCCTCTCAAAAATTCCATTTGTGAGTCAGGAGGAATTTGATAATAGAATCATCAAATTTTTAGTAAATTCAATGTCTCCATTGAATATATTAGATAATACATATTTTATTAATATATTCCATGGATTAAACGTGACTGTAATAAAAAGAAAAATGGCTATTAAAAAAATTAAAGATTTAAATGACGAACAGCTTCAGTCAATCAAAAATCAATTATCAGAAATACGGTTTGTTTGTACTACCACAGATATTTGGTGATCCAAAAAAAGAAGCTTTTTAGGTGTAACCTGTCATTGGTTGGACAAAGCTCTATGTACACTGAGAGAAAAATCTATTAGCTGTTATTAAAAATTTAATAACCTTTGCATAAAACTTCAATTAAATAGGGGACAGGCAGAGTCATTTGCTATTATTATTAAAGTCATTTTCCTAGAAACATCTACTAACGGTTATTAAAGTCCATGGAAATTTCTATAATAACATTTGTGTTACCATCAGTTTCTTTATTTTATTATGGTTATTAAGTGCTTTACCTACTGCTGCAAATTGAACAACTGGTCAGTATTATCATTATTATGCTGAATTTATTAGCGTTTCTTATAAGCACTACAAAATGACCTTTTAGTCAGTACTATACATTGGTTTGGCTAAATTAATAGAACTGCAGGTATTAAACAATTTAATAGCACATTGATGGGTGGCAATGAATTTATTTCCTTTTATAGGAAATAGTGGAATATTTTTTATCATTCGTAGTGTGTATTTTACGACACTTTTCTGTACTAACTAATCCCACTTTCGTTGGCTTATATTTTATTAATTTAATAACAATTACATGAACTAATTACTGGGATGGTGAGCTTATAGAATAACTTTATACATATGCATCTCGATATGCATCGAGGCCCCACTGCAATAAAAATAATTTGTAAGCCACCACTAATAACTTTAACTCCTGTATCCTGTGGGCACTGGAGATACAAGAACACACGAAATACGATAATGATGATGTGATGTGATGGCCGCAACTCGCGAGAGCCGAGGCCTGTCTGTGCGCAATATCGCTACGCACGATTATTTATACGATCAGTACCGAATATTACCGAGAATAAAAAATGAATTCGATGCTTATTTGGTACACATAGTATTTCCAATTATTATAGGTAGTTTAAATCGAAGATTTTCAGCGTTTTTAAAGGTTACCACAGATGTAGATGATGTAATTCTGGCAACATTCTGCATTCCTCAGTTTAAATTGCGATGGTTTGGAGGTATAAAGGATGTGGCTACAAGTGATTTAGAATCAATAAAAAAAATGATAACAACTACTGCAGCAGAAATGGTAAATTTGGATCAAAACATAATTACAGAAACTGGTAGCCCTTCAACAATAGATAAGTTCTTTGATTTTGAATTCGAAGAAACGACCTCCCAACATTGTGCTCAAAATAAGCAAGAGTCACATTCTTCATTAAAAAATATTGACGTGTTAAACTTGGAAGTTCTAAGATACTTGGAAGATCATAGAACAGAGTTAGATATTGTTAACGAATATCCAACTATAAAAAAGCTTTTTTTTAAATTCAACACTGTACTACCATCAAGTGCACCAGTAGAACGAATGTTTTCATTTGCACCAATAATAAATGCACCCAAACGCCATTCTCTGAGCGATACAAATTTTGAAAATTTAGTGCTTCTAAAAGCGAATGGAAATTTTTGAGAACTGCTTTCACAATTACCAAAAAGTTGCTTATTATTTTTCTGATTGTTACATAACGAAATTTTTTTAATTTTTATTCATTTTATTTTAGTTCAAATTAATTTTTAGTTATTCTTTTTACGTACGTCGGACATCATTATTTATTATTGTTTGTTCAGTCTGTTGTCTGTTATTATATGAATAAACATTTTTTATACATATTATAATTTTATATCACACGAATCCTAATATCCCTGCAATAAATAAAAAATTATAGAATACTATCAAATTGTCAAATAAATAGTTACAACCAATTATGTCCCCTTTGTAAAATAAATATTACAATAGTTCGGACGCTAAGCATAAAAATATATAAATAGAATTAAAAACTGACCTAAGAAACGAAGATTTTAGAGAACTGGAACATATAAATCCTGATGATATGATAGATATCTTCATAAAAAATACAGTGTTATATAACAAAAAATACAAAATTGTCAAACAAAATATAGTCCGAAAGCGGAAAGAGTGCTGCATTCAGCAAATTATATTTATCCTACATTATTTTTCTGGGCTGCTTTTGTTGTCTTCCTCCTTTTTTTATAAATAACACTGAATTCAATAGAGTTCTAACCTTAGTATATAGCTACTACATGATTTTTTAAAAGTGCTTAGTGCTCGTGAATTTTAAGCACTTTTTCAGAGTGCTTAGTAACTATGAGCACTTTATTATTAACAGTGCTTAGTGCTCGAAAATTTAAGCACTTTTGGTCAGTGCTCGGCACAGCTCTGTTGAATAATATATATCCTGTGAATTCTAATCTGGAGTTGAATAGTACACCCAAATCTCTATTTTCACACTGTGATAGAGTGATGCTGTCAATGCCATATGAATATTCCACTGGACTAACCTCTCATGTAGAAGTCATAATAACTTCGCATTTTTATATAACCTAATAATTGTCAACTTATTCAGTAGGTAGACCTTTATTTGTTATTGTAATCTTTCACAATCTTGTTCTTGTATAGTAGCAACCCAGAGCTGTGCTGAGCACTGACAAAAAATGCTTGCGAGCACTAAGCACTGAAAAGAAGTGCTTAAAATTCACGAGCGCTAAGCACTTAAAAATTTTAAATATACATTCGATTGAATTCAGTGTTATTTATAAAAAATGATAAAACCCAACAAAAGCAGCCCACAAAAATAATGTAGGAAAAATATAATTTGCTGAATGCAATACCTATATATTTTTTTAACTTGGCGGAACTAATAATATATAATACAGAATTTATTGCCCAACAGAACATTCCAGTTACAAGGACAATTTTACAAAATACATGCCAAAAATGCAATGCAAGGTACAAAGACAACATTACGTATGCACAAAGAATTAAATACGTAAGTATTTGTGTTAATTTACATTGACAAAATTACGGGGGTATTAAATTTAGGTTATTTGAGATTAGTTTCTGTATCAAATTCCCACTATCCTGAAAACTTGTAACCTCTCCACTCTTACTGCAAGTAATGTTAAGTATTCACATTATAATCTGTGAAATCCATTGATAGAGAAAATTTAATCACTTTATTACAAAATAAAAATTGACTTGATAGTTCTAATTTCTAATACTTTTAGTTAACCAGTACCAAGGATTGTAAACAAAAACGATGGCCAGATCCAAGGATTGTAAACAAAATCCTTGGGCCAGATCTTCGACCATAATGGTCGAAGGCTCGAAGGGCCAGATCGACCAAATCTGTCAGTGCAATGTCGCCATCGCTGTGACGTACTCACGAGGCCTCTTTCAGAGCTCATCCGTTTAAAATTCGTGGAGGAAAGCATATTTTCTTTATAAAATTAACACACACATACGATTTATTGATATGATTGAGGAATGCAACATTTTCAATGATTTTTGTACATAAATACGGCAATAAAACGAAATAAACTTAAATAAAAAGCTCTATTTTATCATGTTTATATCCATCACAATATGAAACAAATAATGTAAAACTCAAATTAAAATACCTACTTATCAGACAAGTTAAAGTAGTAACTAAGTATGATACTAAAGGTAATAGGTAAATACACAATAATAATAACGATAATCTTATTGATAATAAATAATTGATATATATGTCTACAGAGAGGCTGGACATAAAAGCAACTTAACCTTACATATTTTTTACCAAGCGACAAAGTTTGCTTTCTTATATACAATATAAGAAGTACTCTTAGTCAACCGGAAAAAGCCAGCTATAATCATGCATGCGAATATACATCTACATACAAGCAAACAAAAATAATTAAAAACTAATTAAATGATTACAAATTATATTAAAGAAAAAAGGTGTTTTACATATTTTGGGCCTAAAAAAAAAATGTAAATGTATACTTACTGAATGAATTAGTATATTGCGATTTAGTGATTATGAACTATTTAAACCGCCTGAGAAAATTAATTTCTTTATTTGAAAGTGGGTTTAAGTTCTTTATGTTATAGAGAGTTTTATTGTATATGTTATAAATATATTCAAGTAATTCAAAGTTAAACTATAGTGGATTAAAGTTAATTGTAAAATCTGAAATCCTATTAATACTCCTTCCTCCTTGGAGTTTTATTCCGTCCAGATCTTTCTGCAAAATTAGCTGCAGAAGTTGTAGGACTTTCAATTTCCAAACTGTCTACAAAATTGACCGCTTACTGTTACCAGACACAGAGTAGTTACGAGCTCAGCTACTTCCTATTTTCTCTTTCTCATAAAAAGCCTATCAGACTGAGCTGAGTTAGTTTTCGTTGCAGTACCTATTTATTCCCAGTGTAGGAACTGCCGTTTTTTTCAATGCCCTTTTCAAAGGTACTTATAACACTAAAACAAAAGTTAATATAATTTCAATTTTATGTTAGGGCTGTATGGCACTGAAATTTTATATAAAATTTATTAGAAAATTAACTGTACGATGACAACTTAAAAGATAACGTCTCAGTCAATTTGAAAGATATAAAATGTAATTTAAGTTGTAGTAGATTTTTGTTAAATTCCCCATAAAATTCCATGTAGTGTCATGCAACCCTAAAACATATGTAAAGGTACAAGTATAAATGGGAAATGCAGATTTTTACCTAGTAATGCATTTTGTAGGTCTCGTTCATAATCACTCTCCATAAAATGAACCGGGCAAATTCTATTTGTATCTGAGTTAAATTTATCCTGCCTGTTTATCCACTCGCCTTTCATAGTTTGGAACACCAGATCTTTGGATTTCGGAAAAACATAGAAAATTATACTTTGCCCAGTACTTTTCTTTGTAGAATAAGTGTCCTTACACCCGTAAATCGCACGCCTTATTCCTGGCATTTTCTTTTAGGTCTATAACTGAAAAATAACGTTTAATATGTAAATTTGATAAATAAAATCTGAAGTCTCTTTTACCTAACATAAATATATACAAAATTACTATAGAACACTGAACACTGATTGTCTTTGAAATCTTAACAAAGCTCAAAATAGTATAGGAAATATTGTCCTTCCACACACGAAATTAATACTAAAAAAGTTTTTTACAATTTAAAAAACGTATAAAATACAAAAGATATATAAATACACAATTCACCACGAACTAATAAGTACAATAGATTAAATAAACCGATATAACACCACCAAACATGGAGAAACAAATGTAAGCAAAACTCTCCAGGCCTCGCTATGACGTCACGGCTCGTTGAGAAGCGGCGAACATTGAAGCATAGGGATCTGGCCATCCTCTTTGTTTACAATCCTTGAACCAGTACCTCATCTTCTGATTTACTTAACCATAAGATAACCAAGACCTTGAAGTTAACCAGACATTGTGAAATAAATTTACTGACATTTCGGTCAATCCTATATTTTCACTTTCTTCGCGGTTCAACTGTGCAAACAGTAAAATAAATAAAAGTTGTAATAATTAAAACATAATATTTTTAGTCACAAACTTCTCTATAAAATCCTTATTTTACTATAAGGAACGTAACCAGACTACAACCAACAGCTACTCTCCGGGCTATAAGCCTCGCCAAGCGCTGAATTACAAGTTACAAGCCTGGCGTGTTAAGTGTAATAATTGTATATTACTAACAAAACACTAATTTTAAGAAAGATATTAGGAAATTTCTTTTAGAAAAGGCTTACTATAGTCTGGATGAATATCTCAGGGATGAATTTTAATCAAGCTGCACTCTCAGTGGAAAGCCCACAAAATTCCTTCCTAATTATACTTACTTTGCATAAGACATTATAGATATTGATATTTTATATTTTAACTAAATGTTTGTGTAACATAATGCCCTTATCGGCATATGTGTTTTTTTTCCTCTGTTGACGTATTATACAAGTTATTATGTAATTTGCTGTAAAGAATAAATAAATAAATAATGCTTCGATTGCAACAAACACCAGCCCAAAGGCTGATCCTACTTAATAATACTTAACTAAAATTGTTATGTCCTGTGTTACAAGTTTTCTTTTATTTTATTGTGCACTTACTCAAACGATGTATGTAGAAACATTGAAGATCAAAATGAGGGGTTGACTAAAACGTCGGTAACTGACTAAGGTAAAAATTTGTTTTTTTTAATAACTCAGTATTCTATTCTGATTTCCACCAAATTTGGTGATTTCGTTTTGTAGGAAAGAAACAATTCATCATTCCATTTTTTGAGATAGAGGGCACTATGTGAGCTATTATATATCTGATGAGGAATTATTTAGTTATTTTGTTAGACAAAACATTTTGCTCCTTCTGACCAGACATGATAAAAATATAATTTTCACGTGAAACTGATTTGCTTGTAATGTAATACGATATATGAATAAATTTGATAACCCCAGAGCAAACCATCGAATATAGTTATCGTCATAATATCAACTTGTTTCAAAATAATTTTTTTCTCCTAAATTGGATGTTTAATTTAAAGTTTAACAGCATTTTTTGGAATGCTCGTAAGCACCTTCGGAGTGCTCGCGAATACTTTATGTGATTACTAAGCACTAAGCCCTTTCGTAAAGTGCTCAAAGCAGTTTTTAAAAAGTGCTCCTAAGCACAGTGCTCCCGAGCACAAAAGTACTTTTTTTTTATAGAAGGATATACTGCATTATGCACCGACACAATAAAACGGTTTGAAGCACTAAAAACAACAATTTTCTATATATTTTTTCAGATTTCAACTATTCATTTAGCCAGCAAAGATCACTTTTTTCATATCACATAAGTAGATTTAAAATGAATTTTTAAAGTATAAATTAGATAAACTTAATTAGATATCTATCAATAGTTACCTAATCCACACCACCAAAAGAATTATTATTTTGAAATATTTTATTTTCTACAATAATTTATACAAGAATAATTAAAATATAACAATTGGATGAATTATAAACAAGGTATTAGTAATAATGTTCTCTTCAATTCATTTGTTTGCCTTTTCAGATATTACTCATAACTTTTGCCTTCAAATAATCTTACGATTTAAAATTTTAGATAGTATAAATGGTATAAGCCAAACTTTAAGAGTGATACTGAACTTAAAATTAACCATGTAGTACTATTTAATTTCTTGCAGCTAATACGGTACTGGTACCAGGAGCTACAAGAATTTCTCCAGCTTGGCCCGATTCTCGTTGTGGACTCTGTAACAAACAAAAAAATAATGATAACATAATGTCAGTATTTAGAATGTATTCACTTAAAAAACTGTTACACAGGGTGTTCGCTAATTGGTGGTAGTCCTTTTAAAGAATATTTGTGCTCATAAAATGGAATAACTTTTCTATTTAACATTTTTGTCTATTATGCCAAATAACCGAAATAAAAAATTAGTTAATTTCTAAGATATGTGGGAAACTGACACAAGTCGGCAACGTTACACGTTACATTTGTCATTGATTGCAGTAAGCCCTCGATGCCAGTTGATCAATGTTTACTAGTTTATTTACATTATCAGTGGAGCAGTGCAGTTTTTCAGTAAGAGAGATTTAAGATAATAAAAATGGAGGGATTTACTATGCGAGAATATAATGACATGTTAATTATTTATGGTGAAGCCAGGAGAAATAGCTCTCGTGCAGAGGAATTGTATTGCTAACGGTTTTTACAGCGAGGTTAATCATCATAAAATATTTCAGAATGGGTAGGTCCATTATTTAATCACATTTTATGGTAATTCCTTTTAAACAAAAAATAGAATGTTTAATGTTATGTTTGAAAAAAACACAAATATTCATTTAGATAGTACAACAGTGTTGGATTTGACCTTTGCTATGTTGCCACATTAATGATTTTCTAACTTTAGCCCTTGTTTTTAAAAGCTCTTTTATATGCAATATAGAAAAATTGTTCCATTAAACGAACAGATATTATCCAGCATTATAACTACTGCCAATTAGCGAACACTCTGTATATAGGTATTACTATATATACAGGGTGTTTCAGTTAAAAATCCTAAGGTATTATCTCAAAACAGTAGGAATATTTGATTAAATAAATGGACGATGATTGATACCGAAACAGACTTTAATTAGAGTTAGAATTTTTTTGTTTGTAGTGC
The DNA here is from genome assembly GCA_963675555.1 of Leptura quadrifasciata. Taxonomy (NCBI): domain Eukaryota; kingdom Metazoa; phylum Arthropoda; class Insecta; order Coleoptera; family Cerambycidae; genus Leptura; species Leptura quadrifasciata. Next base: position 116,138,397 of record OY776673.1, read on the forward strand.
ACAGATACTGCTATGCAAAATTGTTTATCTAAGGCCGGAACTTTGAAGTATAATTCATATATAAGTAAGGGATGATTTATGACCTGTTTAGTAGAGTTTTTCCAAAAAACCAACCGTTTTGGAGATACATGAACTTCTTCCTTCATTCTTTTAGTACTCATAAATTTTGATGAACACCTGTAACTTTTTGTTAATAATTCTAGAATGTAGAATATTTGCAACTTTTTCCGTGGTATGGAAAGTGCTCTGACATGCTAATACAAAAACATGTCTACCTACCACATCAGGTTAAACCAGAACTAATATGATCCTGCTAAATTATATATATAATTCTGTGTATATTATTACACATTTTGAAATTTCTTCTATTTTTCAATTATCCTTTAAATAAAATTGTAGTTATAATTTGAAACTACTAATATAATAAAGAGAAGACTTCTGATTCTATGGTGGGCTAAATTAAACTTCTGAGATGTTAGTAAGCTTTGATATTAATTTTCAATTTTGACAATTACCATTAACCAAAATTTCAATCAATGTGTCAAGTTTCAAGAAGTTTAGTTAGAAATTATTTACTACATATGGTTCGACGCACTAATGAAGTTATGTTAAATAAGATTTTGATATACAGGGAATATGGAAAAAATTCTCAACAAGCACAAAAAATATCACTTTTATTGAATATAAAACATATTAACCTCTCCACAATAAAATTGTGAGAGGTTACTAAAATTGGTTCAAAAACGAAAATTGAGATAACATCAAATCTTTACGTTTTGAGGTCCTAGGAACCCAAAAAAGTGGTTTTTGAAAAATGTCTGTGCGTGTGTATGTCACTGAACTCTATTACAGTAAATGGAACGCCATTATAGACATATGCGCGTAAACAAAATGTGATAATCATGCGATTTAAAATGCATAGACAAGCGCCAACGCAGTAGGAAATCTAAGGTTAAAAGTATGTCGGAGCTTGACTCAAACAGTTATGTACGGAAGTTATGCGCTGACTCAAGTTTGTGTTTTATTTGTTTCTAAAGCGTAGGTCCTAAATTGAATGCAAATTACAGAGTCGGTCTTCGTGATTTTATCCTTTCGCTTGCGAAAAGTTGTGAGATATATTGGTTATTTTGTATGTAATTTTGTGACTTATAAACAGTGTGTATCTTAATTAAGACAATAGATGCGCACTTGTATGGTACTGTTTTGTAAGAACCGGGGTGAAATCCCGGGGTTTGTTATATTTTAAATAAGTATACCTACTCAATTTTTGTCTGTTGTATTAAAATAAGCTACCATCTAAATATTGGCAAGACAGTCCGATTTTGGATTTTTTTCTTTTAAAATGAGTACTTTTGCCTACTTAAACACAAATTTTTATTAAAAATAGGCTGTATATACTTCCCGAGATATCAGGATGCAAAATATTCTAACCTCACATTTTTTCATTGCTGCGATTTTTAAGTTTATTATTTGTGAATTGTTACCTAAATAGTGTTAATATAAATACGTATCCAACATATTCGGGATAATAATACTGATTCCAAGATCTTTTTGAAAACACGTAACGTTATCATACTTTTTATAAATTAATATTATAATTTTATAAAACAAGCAAGTTTAAACTGTGAAATGTGAGTCCAGTCAGCCAACGTGGTAAAGTTGACAATAGGAACACTCAAGTATATTACTAGTAAGTTTAATAGAGTGCGGCAGCAAGGCATCTCAATTATTTGTGTATTATGCGAAATAAATAAGGAACACATTACCCTCCTTTGCTTAGCGCAATCGGTTAAAAATAATGCAAATATGTGAAAATTTTTATGGCAATACAAACAGAATGACAATGTTTGACATATAACAAAGCGTTTTGTGAATAAAAAGAGAATTTCCTGCAAATTTTATAACTGTGTTAATTTATATTTTTAATTATGTATTAATTTATTTCAAAATTTTGTTTTAATTTATATACTTTACTAGCGAGACATTTTGTAATATTCAAAAACCAAGTTCTGCTAGTTTTAAGCAGGTTTCATTCATTAAAATTTTTAAATATTTTTTGCGCACCATGGCAAGATACCACTGAAATCTATTATAGCAAAACAGTTAAGGACGAGCGCAGCTCTGTCTTTATGGCATTGTACTGCGATACTAAATATAAAGCAAGAGGAGCTGCAGTTAGTGCTTGAATGGGTGACTTTCAGAGAAACGCAGCAATCTTGACTCACCTTCTAGCGGCTTGTATTTCAGTGTATTCACAAATGCTATTTAATTCTAGATGGGGATTGTGTAGTGGATATACCATCTTTGGGAGGGTATGTAAAACAGTTTTTTTTTTTTTTTGACGAGGAGGGGAAACCCTCATGGGCTCCCAGCCTGAGCCGGGTCAGTGTCAGACTCTTACTGACTAAAACCCCTCCCCACAGGGTCGTCTGTAACACTCCGAGGGCACTGCAGCCTCTTGGGCTTATTGAGCACTCCCTGTTCCGATTTACGCTGCCCATTTTAATACTCCTCTGCCACTGATAAGATGTAAAACAGTTAATCCCCTGTCCATTAAATACTAGGCAAGTAAAAAAAAATCCCTATTCTTTGATAGAGGTTTGGCAAAATTTCCAGTTTGAGGGTTTGTCTCCTGGTATTGGTTCTTGCCCTTGGTAGCAGAAATAAGCCGATGTTAAAAAAAAATCAAGGAAAATAAAGCAATAGAGTTCAGTGCAAAATACTTAATAAAAAGTAAGAAAATTGTTGCTTCCCTTGGTTCATGTTTACATTGTATTTGTCAAAAGTACAGTACAAGGTTTTATCAGATTTTCCACGTTTCAGACGAAGTATATTACGAATTTTAGTTATTCAGTTACTTTGTCTGAAAAATTATTTAATGTAGCAAGTAAACATTTTCCTGCCCATAGGGAAGGTTGAGCAACCTACCAGGCGCGTCTCCGAGGTGGTGGATAGGAGAATGGCCAGACTCCGCAAGGAGTAGGGTTAACGTCGGTCATACTGCTGGGAGGTAGGGTTAACAGCCCAGTCCATGCCCAGCTAAAGCCACGTCGCGGACCAGCTCGTGACACACACCGTAAACCGCCTGGGGCGACAACGACCCTCCGATCTAGGTCGGGGGTATGCCAGTCCAGGGGGCACGGGGGTCTTGGCTTAATTGCCTGGACCGCGTGGATGAAGTACCACTATAAAAACTTCCCCAATCCCAAGGTATTGTGCGCGCTGAAGGGTGCATGGTCGGGGGGGGGGGGTCCGGCCGATAGCGACTAACCTCGGGGCACATGGCGCACCCCGTTGTATTAATGCCTTGCACGTACGCAGGGGGCTCCGTGCGTGTGGACCATCCTTTCCCCCTCACTCGTGGGAACAAATATGGAGGACCAACGAAAAAACATTAACACAGAGGCAGCCTCCTCAGGGAGTGGGACCTCTAAACCTACAGTACAGGAAGCAATGGACTGTACTGTGACCGAGAGAGCAAGCACCAGCCAAGTAGCCCAGGCAGACTTGGCAGGTAACGGCTCTAACATAAAAAGACTTTCGGGAGCCCAAAAAAAGAAGCTCACGAAAGCGGAGAAAATGGCTGCGGGGACGTGGACGGTGGAGAAGCCACCACGGCGACCGAAGCCAACAAAGAATCTGGGAGCAGCTCCGGCAAAATCCTCTAAGAGGCCAATGTCGGAGTCTCCCAGGAAACCAGATCCCAAAAGGGTGAGAGGTGCTACTGCACAGACTCACTCCTACAGGGATGCGATCACAGGTATCAGGATGGCTGTAATTCATGTCAACCATCCTGACACCTTACTGGATCAGGAGCAGTCAGACCTGATCCAGAAAAAACTGGTGGAGGCGATAGATGCCATTCCTCACGGGGGGGCGTCTCCGCGGTTCCAGCGGTTCCCAAGATACGAAGGGGGGGTGCTCAGCATCACATGCGCGGACCCCTCTACGGAAAACTGGCTTGGGAGCACAGTTCGGGGGATGAGGGGGCTGGGGGAGGGGGTGACAGTGACCGCTGTCAATACCAAAGACCTCCCAAAGCGTCCTAAGTTCCTCTTCTGGGCTCCCGAGCCAGTGGAGGAGAAAGTGGTCAGAGACCGTCTCAAGAAGCAAAATGCAGGCTTGAACACGGAGAAATGGCTACTGATGAGCCGCAGAGTCGAGGAGAAGGGGCAAACGCTGGCCTACTCCTTAGACGAAAAGTCGGTCCAGGTGCTTGAAGGTTTGGACTTCAAGCCCTATCTTGGCCTGGGGAGGGTATCCTTCAGGAAACTTCAGGAGAAGGAAAGAGGAGAACTCAATCCAGATGCTGAAGGTGGTGCAGATAAACCTGCATCATAGCAAGGCGGCCACGGCGGTCCTTGCTAAAGTTATGCAGGGGTGTGATGTGGCGCTGATCCAGGAACCTTGGATTCACAAGGGACAGGTAAGTGGCTTGAAGGGACTTGGCGGTGAACTTATTTGTTGTAGAACCGCTGCAATTCCCAGAGCGTGCATATTAGTTAAAAATAACTGTAAAATAATGTCACTAATTGATTTCTGTTCTAGGGATCTAGCGGCAGTCAAAATCAGGGCTTCGTGTGGGGGTGTGCCGAGAGAGTTTATACTGGCCTCCGCGTACCTTCCATATGATGACCCTGAGCCACCACCAACCAGAGCCGTGGAGGAACTGGTGAGGAGCTGTAGAGGAAGAGGATCTCAGGTCATCATCGGGTGCGATGCAAACGCGCATCACACGATCTGGGGAAGTACGAACACCAATATCAGAGGTGAGTCAATTTTTGAATTTATTATGGAATATAATTTAGACATAGCAAATGTAGGTAATACTCCGACCTTTGTAACTACACAAAGGCAAGAAGTGATAGATATAACTATAGGTACAACGTACGCGTGTAACCTAGTTAGCGACTGGCATGTGTCTGAGGAGGAGAGTTGTTCAGACCACAGACACATACGATTTAATATAACGGGTATGGACCGTGTGACTGAAACATATCGTAACCCTCGTAGGACGGACTGGGAAGGTTACAAAGTAGACCTTGCCCAGGAACTTACCAGAGTTATGAACATTGTTAAAAATGAGAAGGATGTGGAGTTAGTTGCGGAACAAATACAGAACGCAATAATCTCCGCATATGAGAACAACTGCCCTCTAGTGGTAAGGAAATCCACTAGGAACGTGCCCTGGTGGAACAATGACCTTGCCACGAGGAGGAAGGAAGTGAGAAAGAAATTTAATATTGCAAAAAGATCAGCAAATTGGGATGATTACAGGTCCTCTTTGACTGAGTACAACCGAGCATTGAGGAAGGCCAAGAGAGACGCCTGGAGGAAACATTGCGAGAGCATCGAGTGTATCTCGGAATGTGCCAGACTCCAGAGAATTCTTTCAAAGGACAATCGGTGCGTAGTAAACTCTCTCTTAACTGAGAGAGGGAAATATACTGAAACAGGTAAAGAAACAATGGAGGAATTACTCCTCGTGCACTTTCCTGGCTCCACAATAATTGAAAAATCACCAGAGGAATGGCTAGGAACGGAACTGGAGACAACTGGTAACAGAGTCACCAGGGTGGACTGGGCAGTGTCTAAAAAGGTGATTGATCAATCGAAAATCAGATGGGCAATAAACTCGTTTGAACCGTACAAATCTCCGGGATATGACGGAATTTGGCCAATAATGCTTCAGCAAGGATTAGACTTGCTAGCATCAAAGCTATGTATGCTCTATAGAGCCAGCCTTGCGCTGGGCTGTATACCAAAAATTTGGAAACCAGTTAAGGTGGTATTCATACCAAAGGCGGGGAGAAACTCCCATACTCACGCCAAGTCCTTAAGACCTATAAGTCTTATGTCATTCCAACTTAAGACGACGGAAAAAATGCTTGATAGACATATCAGGGATGATGTATTGGTTAGAAGCCCATTACATCAAAACCAATATGCATACAGAGCAGGCATGTCCACAGAAACGGCACTTCACCATTTAATTAGAAGGGTGGAAAAGACGTTGGAACATAAGGAGGTGGCACTGGGTGCCTTTCTCGACATAGAGGGGGCATTTGACAACACCTCCTTCAACTCCATCATCAGAACTGCAAGAGAGCGTGGCGTTGAGGACACCTGCTGCAGGTGGGTTGGCTGCATGCTCAAGGGCAGGATGGTATTTACTACCATGATGGGTGAAACTTTAGGTGCCTCAGTTGCAGGGGGTTGTCCGCAGGGGGGTGTGTTATCTCCCTTGCTATGGAACCTGGTAGTTGACGACCTATTAGTGTTACTTACCAATGAGGGGTTTGAAGCTCAGGGGTATGCTGACGATATAGTCATCATATCAAGAGGAAAGTTTAACAACATAGTTAGGGACCGTTTACAAAGGGCCCTGAATATGGTTAAGAAATGGACCGATGAAGAGGGGCTGAGAATAAGTCCCTCAAAGACTAATATCGTTCCATTTACCAGAAGGAGAAACCTGGAGGGATTGGGTCCTCTGGTTCTTCAAGGTACAATACTGAGGATGTCGGGGGAGGTAAAGTATCTTGGAGTTATCATAGACTCTAAACTCACCTGGAACCAACATCTAGACAGGGTAACACATAAATCGGTGGCCATACTGGCCACATGTCGACGATTATATGGCAAAACATGGGGGCTCAAGCCTGGTATGGTGCATTGGCTCTATACCAGTGTAATAAGACCCTCCATTACATATGCTGCCTTAGTTTGGTGGCCTAAAGCCACTCAAATAACTGCAGCCAACAAGCTAAGCCGGGTACAGAGACTGGCTTGCTTGGGAATCACGGGTGCCATGAAAAGCACCCCCACAGCAGCCATGGAGACCCTATTGGACCTCCCCCCACTCAGCGTAGTGATTCAGGGAGAGGCAAGAATGGGGGCATACAGGGTGCAAAACTCACGTGATGCGGCTCTCCACACAGGGGAGTCAGGACATATGAGGATAATCAACATTGTAGTAGATCCTCTATTGTGCATGAGGTCAGACTACATGGTCCCAAAAATCACATTTAACAAGCCCTTCAGTATCTCTATCGGAGAGAGAGAGGGGATTGGTCAACAGGAGCTCCTGAGTTACTACGCAAAGGCCTGGCCTGGTACACTGACGGGTCCAGGATGGAATCAGGAGCTGGAGCAGGAATACATGGAGTGAGACCGAGGGCAAGTATAAGCCTTTCTCTTGGACTTCACGCTACTGTATTTCAAACTGAAATTCTGGCTATTCTTGAGTGTATACGTGAGAATGTTAAACGACGATATGTGAACCAGCAGATCTGCATTGCATCTGACAGTCAGGCGGCTCTAAAGGCATTAGCCTCTAACAAAGTGTCCTCCAGACTGGTATGGGACTGCCATAAAGAGCTCGAAGTTCTGGGTGAGCAGAACAGAGTTAAACTACTCTGGGTGCCGGGACACACCAGAATAGATGGCAACGAAAAAGCTGATGAACTTGCTAGACAAGGGGCAGCTAACAAATTCTATGGCCCAGAACCCGTGCTGGGCATTACCAAGTGCTCAGCTAGAGGGGTAATTAAAGACTGGGTCAGGAATAAACACAATGATTACTGGAGGAACATACCAGGTAACCGACATGGGAAAACACTTATTGAAGGACCATGCCCAAAACAAACTGCAGAACTGCTCCCAAAGAACAGGCTACAGTTGAGAATTTTAATAGGCCTCTTGACGGGACATTTTCCCGTTAAGAAGTACCTGCATAGAATTGGCAAGTTCGATGGCGACCTTGACTGCAGATTATGTGGCAAGGTACCAGAGACAGTAGACCATATCATATATGAATGCGAGGCACTGGCCCGCAGAAGATATAATATTTACGGGCAAACACAAACAGACCCGCAAAGCGTTAAAACTCGCCCATTCGTAGACCTGTATCACCTTGTCAGTGGCACAGGAGTATTAAAATGGGCAGTGTAAATCGGAACAGGGAGTGCACAATAAGCCCAAGAGGCTGCAGTGCCCTCGGAGTGTTACAGACGACCCTGTGGGGAGGGGTTTTAGTCAGTAAGAGTCTGACACTGACCCAACTTAGGTTGGGAGCCCATGAGGGTTTCCCCTCCTCGTCAAAAAAAAAAAAAAAAAAAAAAAAGTAAACATTTGGTATATGTACACTACTACCGGGGATGAAACCACATACTTTTAGTCAAAATATAAATGGACATTATATTTTAATTTTATCTTGCAAATAGAGAAGGAAGTTTTATGTAAACACCTTTACATATTCTTTTACAATTCATTGTCTCATGAGTATGTCATATTTTTATAAACAAACGAGTAAAACAATCTATCTCTTATATATCAAGGCATTTGATCTTAAACAAAAAAGCTAAGTTATCTTGAAATTCAAATAATAATACCACACCAAGTATTTGAAAATAGTTAATTATTACCTTTTCTTCATTTCATTTGTCAATTCAAACATGTAAATATAAAATGCATGATTTTAGTTTTCAATAAAAATTCACTAGTAACTTCTCATATATTTACTGATTGATCGTAGAAAAAAAGTATAGGTTTTTTCAGGTCTCAATTTTAGCTTTTATTAATTTTAAAATCATATATGATTTTTTTTAAAATTGTGTCCGCTTAACTTCACCATTTATTTTTCATGTTATGTTTTAAGATAAAGTCAATAGCTGTAATATTTACCTGAAAAATAATAAAGACGTGTATTATTATTATTATTATTATTATTTTGACCCGAGAGATAAAAACATATGACTGTTTTTTGTGAACTATATATTGAACTTATGATCATACATATTCGACATTTGCTACAAGAAATTGAAAATAAAATGATTGTTTTGGGAATAACGCAAGGCAAATAAATTGTTATATTTATTTATGCGATTTTTAAAAAAAGTTAAAAATATGACACGCAATAAAAATAAGGCTGGCTCTGACGTATATCATAGTGCGATTGCCCGCTACTATGTGGCTGCCATACTTGCGCGATATTCAATTGTACGTAGAAATTTTTGTGGGCATTGGCATTCCATTTACTGTAATAGAGTTCAGTGGCAGTGGTGTATGTGTGTCAGCACGATAGCGCCGAAACTACTGAACGGATTTGAATAAAACTTGCGTGTGCGTTTCTTTAGTGCCCCAGAAGATCTGAAAAGGTTTTGGTTGAGATCGGATTACGTTTAGTGCCATTTTAACGCAACAAGTTGTTTATTTTATAATTACTTTCAATTTGCAATGGAACCATTGAAAAGCAGTTAAAATTCTGATTTCAACGATATATCACACTTCCACCCTTTCGATTTGGTTTCCGTGAAAAAAATTAAAAACAAAGCAAATATGGCATAGATCGCATTTCGCATGACATGATCGATGCGCGTAGCCGTTACGTCGTGAAACTCGTCACATCACGTGTCAATTCACGTGTGAGGGTTTCTTCACTGCTCTAGAAATAGAGCGGATTACGTTTAGTGCCGTTTTTAAATATATATACAGACAAATCGAAGAATTAAACTACAAATATTCCTCTAAAATCTAGTAAAATTACTGAAATGCTAATGTTTCATTTAACAAAGACAGCCGCGAGCGATCGGACTGCAATGAGCAAATTTTGACAATTGTCATTGTCATCTTTTGTCATCCGATAACGTTGGTGTCATGTCATGTTAATAAGATTTCGGCATATTTGTAACTTTTAATGGATTCACAAACTTTAAATGTAGATGTAACAATATCAATATCATATGCTTTCTGTACCTTCGTTGGTGAATTTATTATAGATTATCACTTTACCAATTTTCAGTTTGTTGCTTTACAAATCTGTAGTATTTAGGATAACTAGACTTTCTTAGTCGTTCAAGTGATGTTAAAGTTGTTAATATCCTAATAGTATATTATTCAACAAGCGATAATGTAGGTAATAACTCGCATAGATGATTGTAAATTCATTAAGTTGAGGGTTTTTTAGTGCCCCAGAAGATCTGAAAAGGTTTTGGATGAGATCGGATTACGTTTAGTGCCGTTTTGTCACACAATTTAATGCTCTTTTTGGCTTCAAAGATCCATCGAGTGGGAAGGTTCCAGCCGCTTCCAGTAGCTGCCGATTTTTTTTTTACTAATGACTGCCCCAGCCGAAATCAATTTATATAGCTGCCTCTCTGGCAAATCGAATATCATCTTCTACAAGATGCACAATTTCAATTTTTCCCTTGAATTAAGTTATTCTATAATTGATAGATTAATACTATTTTTGTTACTGCAATTTGAATATCAAAAAGTTTATATTCCTAACCGCATAAGAAATATTTGAAGTTTACTAATTTATAGCTTTTGTTTTTCATGGCACACAAGCATCTCTTGGTCAAAATTTGAATTTTTTAATTCGGGGTATTATTATGAATATACAAATATCACTCCCCCAATGAAGAAAACTCTATGAGAGAATAAGGGACGGGATGGGACGTATTTGCAGAACTCACCAATTATTATTATTATTAGCCTTTACTCGAGTCCGAAATGTTACAGTCGATAGATTGTGTGTAATAAAAAACAAATAAAAGGTGTAGTCTATTGTAATTCCCAAAAGTGTACATTTAGGAAGGCGGTTATCATGCATACGATGAACGTGACCTGCCCATCTTAGGCGTGTTCTTGAAATAAGCACCTCAATTGGAAGGCTGTTTGCTCTCCTGAGTACTTCCACGTTTGATATGTGATGGAACCAACGGATTTTCATCATACTTCTGAGGTGTCTTTGCTGAAAACGTTCTAATTCTTTCACATGACGACGGTAAGTGACCCAGCTTTCACTTCCATATAGCAGTGTTGGAATGACAACTGCTCTGTAGACAGCCATTTTCGTTGACAAAGCAAGGTCGTGGTTGTCAAATACTCTCTCTCTAAGTCCCCAGAGTGCTCTAGATGCAGCGTTAATTCTATTGCGAATCTCGCTGTCCATGTTTGCTTTGTCATTAACAACGTTGCCTAAGTAATTGAACTGATCCACCACTTCAAGAGAATTTCCGTTAAGTGTAATGTCTATTTGGTTCACTTGATGAGGAGTTGACATAATCTTAGTCTTTCCAATGTTGATTTTAAGTCCCAAGGAATCATAGCTCTGGGCATACACATCTAAAAGTTCTTGAAGCTCTTCCGGCGTAGAGGCTAAAAGTGCACAGTCATCCGCATACTGGAGATCACAAATGAATCGTGTGCGTGTCTTCGTGAAAGCTCTAAAGCGCCCTATGTTAAAGAGACCGCCATCAGAACGGTATCTGAGACCTATTCCTCTGACTGTCAGTTTGTTGTCAACAATAATTGTTAGAGCAGTGGTAAACAAATTAAAAAGTAGGGGTGCCAGAACACATCCCTGCCTAACTCCAGTGAGGGTTTGGAAAGGTTCGGTTGCCTCATTATTATACATAACCTGGGCGTTGTTGTTTGTATGTAGACTGCGACATACTTCCACAAATTTTCTAGGGATACCTAAGCGGAGCATAATTTTCCAGAGCACTTCCCTGTCCACCGAGTCAAACGCCTTGGTTAAATCAATGAAGGCCATGTGAATTTCTCTTTGATGTTCGAGTGCTTTTTCTTGAAGCTGTTTAAGTGTGAAGATTAGATCCGATGTGCCTCGGTTTGGTCTAAAGCCACTCTGTGTTTCAGGAAGTAACTTTTCCATAACAGGTGTTAGCCTATTTGCCATCGCTTTAGTGAGTATCTTCCCTCCAATAGCCAGAAGAGCTATGCCCCTGTAATTTCCACAGTCCGCAGCGCTCCCTTTGTTTTTGAAGAGGTTGATTAAAAGTGTATCACGAAACTCCTGCGGAGCTTGACCACTTTCCCACACAACATCAAACAGTATTTTGAGGTAGGGTATGAACTCTGACGACACAGCTTTAAAGATCTCAGCTGGGAGTGAGTCGACGCCGGGAGATTTGTCATTTTTTAGCTGCCCAATGGCGGTTAAAATCTCTTCCGTTGTTAGTGGTTTATCTAAGTCTTCGAAGGTGTCATATTGAGGGATAAGATTTATAATATCGTGATGGGCTTGACTTTGCTGGTTAAGAATGTTAGAGTAGTGTTCTTTCCATCGGGCTCTTATTTCCTGATCTTCTTTGAGGAGATTTCCATTTAAATCTTTAATAGGGCACATATTTTTCTGACTGAGGCCGTACACTGCTTTTACTCCTTGAAAGAAATTCCTGTAGTCGTGTGAATCGGCGTACCTTTGAATTTCTCTGGCATTGCTTGCCCACCACTCGTTCTTTATTCTTCTGATTTCGCGTTGCGTTTCATACTTAGTTTGGGTAAAAGCTTCTGCTTTTGATGAGTCGTTGGGGTGGTTGATAGCGTTTTGGAAGGCAATATGTTTGCGGTCAAGAAGTTCTTGTATAAAAGCTTCATTATCATTGAACCAGTCCTCCTGTTTTTTACTTGCTGCAGTGCCAAGAATTTCCTCACTCGCACTTTTTAAACTGTCTTTAATACACCAATGATTAAAAAGTATAATAAAAGTATATAATGCAATACCGAATAACAAAATAAATAGTAGCAATGTAGGCTATTGATAGTTGACACATGCGCTCACTACAATGTTTTAACAAAAATTAAGGGTCTAAGTATTAATTTTGCTATAAAACTTTTGAAATTTAATATTTTTCAAATACGATAAACTTGACTCGATCCTATTTAATTTTGAAAAATATTTAAAAAATAACATAAACCTATAATAATAAAGCAGCAAAATTCATATTTATCAATATGGATAGTTTATTTATATTTACTGTATTTACTTTCAATCAATCTATTCTATTAAAAACATCAGCTAATAGGCGGGTTCGGTCATAAAAGAAAAAAAATAGTTTTCCTGGCAGATGCGAAGTTAAATAGTCAACAAAACGCGCGTATGTGCAAAAAAATTGAAAAAAAATTGCAGCACCTGCAATTGTCAAATTAAAGTTCCGTGATAATGGCGAAGCCCACAACGTTTTCTAATTGGATTGACGTCAGCTACCGGACATAAGCTCCGCCTCCACCCCAGGTGCACCTATCTTGCATAGCACAAGCAGCGATGATTTGTTTTTGAAGAGGATAATAATACATGTGGTAGAAAACCCAAATAATAGGGAAGAAGACTTAAAATGTTATGAAACGTTGAGATTTTAAATTTGAGCGAAAAAAAAATTCAGTCTGTCGGTCTGTAACTTTTTTGTGTGCATGATTACTCTGGAACCGTTTATGATATCGATTTGAAATTTGGTACACTTATATATTAAAACGAGATCTGGAACTAGATTATATTTTGATCTAATTCCGTTGGAGGGTTCAGGGGTAAATAAGTGTAAATAGGTAAAGCAAGCAGGTAAGAGCATAAAATTGCAATTTAGGGCATGTACGAAATGTCAAGGTTTCAAAATTTTTTTTGGCATCAGCCAACCCCCATTACCACCCCCATTGTCATCCACAATATCACCCCCATACTATTATGAAAGGAAGTAAAAAAATTAAAATGTGATTTAGTGCGTATCCAAGAACGAAACGTCTTAAACAAAATTTTTGGCATCAGCTACCCCCATTGCCACTCCCTATTATTAAAGGGAGTAAAAAAATAAATTGGGATTTAGTGTGTATACGAGAACCAAGAGCCTCTAAAAATTTTTTGGCATTAGCCACCGACTCTACCACCCCCACCCTATTATTAAAGGGAGTAAAAAATTAAATAGGGATTTAGTGTGTGTACAAGAACCAAGGGCCTTTAAAATTTATTTTGACATTGGCTGCACCCTCTACCACCCCCGCCCTATTATTAAAAGGAGTAAAATATTACATTGGGATTTAGTGTGTATAAGACTTGGATTCAAAATTTGGATGAGGAAGTAGTGATTCCTTGGGCAGCGGTTTTTTTTATTTGTATTTATTATTTAGTAAAGTTTCAGTAAAGTAAAGCAAGAAATTTCTCAGTTTAGCTGTTACTACCTTTTGTGCTATAGCTACCTTGACTAGGTTGATATGCATCAGAATCCGATGTTTTTCTTGCTGTGGTGCTACAAAATTCAGCTTCTTCAGATTCCAGTCGCAATCGTTTTCTCGGCAGCTTGAGCGACTTTTTGGAGGCGGCAGAAATTTAATTGGTGATAATCAGTTTGATGGGTTGTGTCTTTGTCTAACTTGAAAGATGTTTGTACGGCTTTACTTCTAAAATGAAACAGTTTTGTTTGTCTTGGTTTTTCGTATACCTGACGAATATTAGATTATGTGGAGGGTTCTGAGTGATCTTCTTGTTCTTTATCTATTTGTTGTACATAATGTTTCGTCATCGATGGTTCTTCTAATTGATGTAAGTAATGTGACATTTCCCTTTTTCTTGCTTTTTTTCACTCAGTTGTCTTATTTTTGTGAATAAGCTCCTGCCTGGTTGACAAGAAAATTTACGTGGTAAAACATCAGGTTTCATATGGGCTCTGACATTGCTGAGTTTAAATTCCATATAGTTTTCCATGTCTTTTTCCAACTGTATACAAAAAGAGCAAACTATAGGTTTTACTGAAATATTTAACGAGATAATTACTTACATCAAAATGATTCTCATAGCAGTAGAAAGCCGTTGTCGGAGAAACTTCTACTTCTTCTTCTTTACATCTCTCCTAGCGTCTGCAAACCATTTTTGCCCTCGTTTCGCGGCTATAGGAAGTCACAAAATTTTAAGAGGGGTTTTAGTTGATGTATTAGTACATTGGGGTATAAAACACCACACTTTCTTGTTGGCATTTTGTTTACGCGCATGAGCTAATCCATTTTAATGTGAAGAGTAATAACAACTACCATATACTAGCTAGCGGAGCACTCAGTGCTGTCCGGTAGCTGACGTCACAGTGCCTAGCCTCGCGCACAGGCACGTTTCTACCCTCGCGGTGGCGGAAAGATTTTCAGATAACAATAAAATCATTATTTTTGGAAATTTAATTTTTAAATTTTATAGGATTGTTTTTCTTCATGGATTCTATCGATATAAGCAAAAATTGAAAATTCTCAAACCCGCCTACTATCTACCCACTAAAATACTTAACATTTTGCTTTTATATGCTGCTGGATATTATTGTTTGAAAACCTAACTATTTCTCTCTTTGTTCCATTTATTATGTTATATTGTTATTTGTCTTTAACACAAACACATCACATATTAATAAATCCCGAATCCAAAAGCGGGGTTACATAATTGAAAAAATGCAGACAACATTCATTACCCATCGACATTGCCAGTGTCGGTGCCAGGGATCCAAATAGGAACGCGGCAGAGTATAACTATATCTATAATTCTTTGGTACTTCTTTTTTTAATTAGTAGGCACTACAATTAACTAATTTTACTCACCCAGTAATCGAATTCTATGCTTAGGTGTTTTCATATCAAGTTGGTGATGATGATCTGTATGTGTTACTTATGAGAAACTGTATAACGAATTTGAATTTAATTGTTCTTTTGTTACATTATACTTTGAATAAACTTTGAAATTTAAACATACTCATTTAAGATGGTATCACATTCAGTGGCATAATCCGAATTATTCATAATAAAATGGTTAATATCATAGTAGGTCTTGGCTTAAAAAAAAAACACGCTGTTTTGTGTTGAGAACAATTTCTGATGCTTTACGTTTAAAAAAAATCAGTCCACAAATAAAAATTTTACAAAGTCGTGCAGTTAAACCATACAAATAATAACAATACTTAGCAAAAGTAGATACGAGAATTGACACAATTAAATATATATTTTTTTCAGTTTATTGTTTTGTTCGGTGTTGAATCTCATCTGTACCAGGCTTCCAGTTTACAAAAAATACAGAAAACCATAAGATAATGTTGACCTTTGATCAGTATTTTAATTTTTATCAGTCCATGTACATTGTACATGTTATAAATTTATGTTTAAAGTTAAGTTCATATAGTCACGAATCACGAATTGCGAAAGCAAATATTCACCACAGGAAATCGCGAAATTTTACACCATTTCACATACTTATGGAATTTCGCAGAGATTATAGGGAATTTTCAATTTGATCTGTGCTGCCCTGTTGCAGTTGTTGGGTTGGAGTTTGACAGTATTTAGTTGTCAATTTAAGAATATTTAAAAAGTCCCTTATTAAAATTAAATTATGATGGCGACGGAGCAGTTAACTCATGTAACTGTTTATTTGTTATTAAAGAGACGACGAAACTGTGAGGACATAGGAATTATTTAGTTTAGAAAGCAGCAGGGTGTATATCACAATTTGATTCAGGAAGAGTACTATTAGAAAACAAAGTATTTTTTTACTTTTAAGGGTTACAAAATACAATTTTGAAAATATTGTTTCTGAATTTCAGGTTATAAAAGGCAACTTTTCAGTACTGTTAGAAATTGTAAATTGAAAATGTTTATTTTCACTCCACCCTAATGTACAACTCAAATACAGTGGCGATCGCCCCTCCCCCTCCCCCTAAAATGTTTTTAAAATTTTTTTTTTATAGACTTAAAAATTCCAAAAACTGCTTTGAATGCGCTAGATGAATGCGATCGGGTTATTTATCCTACAATTAAGAGGCTACTACTGATTATAGTGATATTACCACTGAGCGCAGTTTTTCAACCCTGAGACGGTTGAAAATGTGGTTACATTCTCAAATGGGAGAGTAGAGACTGACTGACTGGCCTTATGGTATATTCATCGCGACATACCTATATCTGTAAACGATATTATAAATAGATTCGCAACTAGTCACAACCGAAATTTGGATTTTGTTTTATAGAATTATTATAATTTTATATTTATGTATTTTATTACTTTTTTCATATTAAATATTAGTAAAAATAGTAATAGTTCAAATTGGTGTTATTTTGTTTGGTTCCTATAGTAACAATATAGTATATAGTAACGATATACTTACATTAAACTGTAGGTCCTCGTCTCTCTTTACCTAGCACAAGATCCTTGAGATCTTCCAGGGGGTTACTTCGGTAACTTGAGAGGCGGTTAAGAAAACATTTCATTTCATTTCATTTCAAGCCCAAATGTTAAGGATTCTTAATTTCTTTTTTTTTGAAAATTTCCTACTGTTAAGCACATTTTCTCATTTTCATTAATGAATTCGGCTAAATCGTACTTTTTTTAAATAGGTTTCAAATAGAATCAAATAGAAAATTATGTGCAATATTAGTACATATTTTGCGTTTTTAATCCCGAATATAGGCATTTATAATAATAATTACTAAAAATAATAGTACCTTAACATGTATCTTATTCTTCAAAACAGCGGCTCTTAAGATCAACATTCTTGTTCTCCTTTGATATTCCTTTCCCATTAATAAACTTTTTTCAAAAGTAGTGCTTCGCTGATCCACATCTTTTGCAAAAAGGATTTTATTATGTGAATCTATCCGAGCTTGAATCTGGCCATCCAATATAAGCTGCATTAATTCATCTTCTAATGCTGGAACTGTTCTATTAAAAGCCAATGCCATTTTATGCATATCAGCTGACAAATAGGGACTGAAATACTGGATTAATGCTCTATTTCGTATTTGAGTATATAGAGTATTAACATGAGGAGCAAGATACATATCAAGCAGGATATTATCTTTTATTTCATCTAGTAACTTCAAACATGACGCATATTTAGATTCATAAAATTTAAAAATTATATCACGTAACTGAGGTTCCAATTCCAAAAATAGTTTAAAAGAACTACTAAATATTACATTTTTCTGCAACTCATGTCTATCAAAAGTAGCCAAAGCACAGAGTCCACCATACATTGCAACATTATTTGGAGAAAGTAACTCAGGAAAATCACAATGATCTAAATTGGCCTGGAGAAAATGTTTTGCAGCTGACTTGTACTTTTTCGTGGCTAACTCAGCTAAACCTGCAGCACATTTTAACTTTGTCAATATTATCTGATTAGAATCTTTGGTTTGAGTTTCTGAAAAATCTGGTGTGCCTTCAGCCTTAGACACATAACTTAGAACATGAGACCAATTTTCGAGATGTACAGACACTTTAATAACATTTAAACACATATTAACGACATGTTTACCACTGGTGCAATAATCCCTAGCTCTAGAATAACATTTTAAAGCATTGGACAAATCACCACAATCCAAGTAATGATCACCCAAATCATCATGGCCTCTTCTAATACTTTCTTTAATAGAGTTCGACTTGTAGTTTTTTAAATCATTATCTAACTTTTCTAATTTTAAAGCCGCCTTTTTAGATCTAGTTTCCATCCACATATTGTCTATTGCAGGAATATCTTGAGATGTAGACGGTGCTGCTACATCAGGAACACTCATTGCCGTTGTTACTTTTGCTAACTTTTGATGCAACACTTGATATAAATTAACATTATAAGTAGTCATTACATATGAAATAGCCATTTTCAAAGCTTCTAATCGAAGGGAAGGACAATGATCTGTAATATAAATTAGTCGATATAGTTTTGCTAGGCCCACATAACTATTAGCATAAACTTCTAAATCCAATGAGGGATTTTCGACGATATATTCTTCCTCTTCGTTATTATCATTGTCTTCTGGTGGTGCATCTACTTGCATAGGTTCCACCGCATTCTGTAAAAAGCGCATATTAACCTAATTTAAACTTTCGAAACCACAAATAATTCATATGTCGCCAAAACTGTTGCAAAATTGTGACAGTTGACATAGACGACCTCAATAAAAATTTAAGAATGCAGCATTCCTAATAAAGAATTACCTGGGCCATTGTTGTCGGCACTTGTAACGGCATTTGAAATGATTGTTTGAAACTATTTTCTATTTATAACTTTTTTAGTTTATGGCCATCATTATTAAAATGATTGGTCGAAGATTGGTTCTATTTAATTTTCCATGGTTTGTCTAACTGATTTTTAGCAGGGGTGCTACACTAGCAATATAAAAATTACCATATTCTGCGTTGATTTAGGGCCGGGGGCACTGAACTTTATTACAATAAATGGGACGTCAGTATCATGTCTTAATATATATGTATATGGTCAGTATACGCATTTAGGGCGCTTTTTCACTTGGCGACACGATACCACGATACCGACAATGTCGTACCGGTACTGAAGAATAGCCAAGTGCGGATCACAATGGTCCAATCCGATATGTCACCGCTAATAAACGATATCGGTAACACGGCGCCGATAAAACGGTATCGTATCGGCAGGTGAAAAAGAGTTCCATATACCATATCCATTATCCATATAATTGTATACATTTGTGCTGCCCAATATCGTTGTATCGGTGTCACTGACGACATACCGGTATCGTGTCGGCCAGTGAAAAAGCGCGCTTGGGCATATGCGCAAAAACAAAATACGATATTCATTTGATTCAAAACAGAGAGTTGGAATAGAATAGAGTAATAACATGGGCGTGACAACTGGCTCCGAAACAAATTTGTTTACCCACTTACGAAAATGGAAAAAACATGAAACAACCGCATCGGACTTACATGACCAAGTGCCTTTTTTAAAAAATGGAATGCTATGTGTATCAGTACATTTTTTGAAGCCTCTTTCTAGGCTCTATTCATTCCTATATTAGCATTGAATATCTCCCGCAACCACTTAGATGTAATGAATATTTTTGTTGAAATAATGCAATCTGGCAGATAGATATTAAAAAAATCACCAGTCACAATTATGGGTTTTAAGAAAAGCTTATGTGAATATCATCTAATTAATGTTTTTGAATCATTTTCATTTCCTAAAAATGTACAGGGTGGCCAAAAATTATTTTTAAATTAAGAACATTTTAAACTGAATATTCTCAATTTTTTCAAATGGAACACCTTGTAAGTATATTTTTCGACGATGTGAAGTAGAAATGAAAAACGAACATTTTTTGTAAGTACTTTCCTATGGCTAGTTGCAACCATTTTCGTTTTATAAATAAATAAGTGTTTATTTTTCAATTAAGAACTTTTTAAATTGAAGTTTCTCAATTTTTTCAAATGGAACACCCTTATATTTTTGGACAATGTGATGTAGAAATGAAAAACGAACATTTTTTGTAAGTATTTCCCTATGGCTAATTGCAACCAAATTCGTTTTATTGAGCAATAATTACAAAATTCAAAAATAAACTTAAAAAAGAGGTTTCTTCAAATAACTCAGTAGAAAAAATTATAATAAATGTTCCACACATGTTGCCCATTTTGATTGACACACATCTCTATGCGCTTTTGAAATGAGGTTCCAACTGTTCCTAAAACTGCCGGTGTGATAGATGTAAAGACAGTTATTATTCTTTTCTTCATAAATATGAACGGTACAAAATTGTACTGTTGTTGGTGTGTCTCTATAAACAATTTCCTTCACGTATCCCCATAAAAAGAAATCCATTTTTGTAAGATCTGGGGAACTAGCAGGCCATTTAGTGGGTCCATTTCTTCCAATCCATTGATGAGAGTATAGGTATTACTTAAGTGGTCTCTAACTGCATTTAAATAATGTGATGGAGCACCATCTTGCTGAAACCCTTTCCTATTTCGAATTCCTTCAGGGAGATTTACCAATAACTGTGGCAGATAGTTTTCCAAAAAATGAAGATAAATAGCTCCAATCAATGTACCAGCAAAGAAATGTGGCCCTATTACATGTTCTTCAATAATTCCTCCCCAAATAACGTTTATAAATAATCTATGTTGGTTGGTTGGTATTATTCTTTTACTTTTTTTTATATTCGACATTTCTAGTTTCCAGAAATCTATCGAGAAGGCTTTGGAAGCTGCTAACATCAGGAATCCTTCTTTCAGGATAACGTTGGTGATATATTCTATTGGAAAGTAAACAATTTCTGTCTGACTCGCCCAAAACAAAAGTCATGCGTCCACAAGTTCCGCTTTATTAAAGTTCATATATTGTAAAATTCCAAATATTTTAAATTCAATACAAATTGTAACGACCGATAAGTGTGATAAATACTACTTTGTTCACGACAATTTATACCAAACTGAGGTTTTATTGCTTCTCGAATAACGAAAACAGCAAAAAAATGTACAAAAAACATTACAGTAAAGGACCGGCGGTTAAATACTATTTACTCATTTCAATAGATTGGAAGAAATGGTCCCACTAAATGGCCTCATTTCAAAATTGTATAAAGACGTGTATCAATCAAAATGGGCAACACGTCGAACACCTATTATAAATTTTTCTAATGAATTATTTGAGGCCACCTCTTTTTTTTTAAGTATTCTTGAATTTGACATTTATTTATAAAACGAAACGATGGTTGCAATTAGCCGTAGGGAAGTACTTACAAAAAATGTTCGTTTTTCATTTCTACATCACGTCGAAAAATATACAGGGCGTTCCATTTGAAAAAATTGAGAAAATTCAATTTAAAATATTCTTAATTGAAAAATAATTTTTGGCCATTGTTACCTCCTATCTCTTATTATTTATTTTTGAGAAAGAATTGAGGCAACATGCGCGGACGACTAGCTGGTTTAAGCTGGAACAGAGAGCCGTGGGTCCAGAGCATTCGTAAGAGTGGAGAAACTTACCCTTTCTGACATGTACAGCATAAGCGACAGATTTGTTTATTTCGAGAAAAGGAGACAAAGAAAAATTGATGTTAAATTGGGCACCATCTATAGTAAAATAAGCAAATTTCTCGAATAACCAGTCTGCTATAGATCAGACTGAAATTGTTGGTAAGAGAAATAAAAAGATAGTTTAAAATGAATGACAAAATATATTACATAAAAAAAATAGACAAATCGGTTTTGAGACAAATTGAAATGTAAATATATATATAAAAGACAAATTGATACCAGTATCCTAGATGGTTTATGGTTCAGGTGGTTGGTTCTGGGACAGCAATCCAGGCCCACAATTGTCTCTTGTTACAAGAATTCTAAATTTTTCTTGGCAATTCACGTCTCTCAATGAATGGGGTGAAAATTGTAGGAAATTTAACCAACTATGTGGCTTAATGAAAAGATAACCAAAGTTTATCTATGAAAGATAAACTGTGCAGAAATTATGCAGGAATGTAGAATAAGTATCTCAAAGTTTAAATATCGAAGAATATAAGCACATACAAAATTTATGCAAGTTAGTTATGCAAAATTTAAGCAATGTTAGCTATGCAAATATATTTAAATTAGCTGCACGAAATATTAAGCTAGCTGTACAAAAGCTGCAGGAAATTAATTTAAGCTATACAAAAGTAAGCTGATTAGCAGTACAAAAGTAAGCTGATTTCTTAGAAACTATAAATTGCCAAAAAAATGAAAAGGAAAGAGAAAAATATTTTTAAAACCATGTGGTACATATAGTATTTTAACTACTTATTAAATTAAAAAGAATTGACTTTGAATTCAAAATTTATTTGAAAAATAATTGAAATTATATCAAAGGCAAAATTTGAAGATTAATTACATTTTAAATAAGTATAATGAAATTACCTGTATGTTAAACACTTTGTAACGGGGATATAAAAATTGTAATATAAATTACTGAAGTCCGCATCAGTTAAAAATTATAAACGTATGAATCAGTTCAAAGGCTGCAAGCAAATGACTTCCTGGTGAGTTTTACTGATAAGGTAAACTTATTGTCCTGTTCACTGGAAAACAACGCTACCAACAAAATGTGAGAAATCTAATTCCTTATTGAAATTGAAAGCTATAAAATATAAAAATAGTACCAGTATGGTCATCTGTCAGTGGTTGCGTTAAGCGTACCAACTTGCCTTGTAGATTCCCGTACTCAACTAAAGTAGTGGCATATAATCTATAAAAGTAATCTATAATAATAGTTTATTTTATTATTTCCAAACCATCAGCTGATTTGCCTTTGCAATTTCTATTTTATACATAACCACAAATATTAACAGATGTAAATAAGTAGTAAAACGTATTGATAAATCAGTAAATATATTACATCTTATAGGATATACTATATATAGAATGAGAAAAGGTAAGGAAAATAACTATATGTACTCCATAGTAAACAAAAATATAAAAATTGAAAAATAGATAGGTATCTGATGTAAATAAATGTTGTACACAAATTGTTAAATGTTTGTTTCCTGGGATGCTGTCTTACAACGGAAATGAGATACATAATAGTGTAGAAAAGACTTCCTAAGATATAAAATTAAGTACATAAAACAGTGTGACATGGTTTAGCAGTTATACATGTAAAATTCTGTTAGTTGAAAACAGTTTCACCTGCAAAAACTGAATCCAAAAAATATACAGGTCGTGCTAACTATCCACAAAACACTAGTTTTTAAATAAAACTGTTAAATGGACATAGGCCATGTAACACCATCCCGTACATTTTTAGAAAATGAAAATGATTCAAAAACATTAATTAGATATCTCGTAAGTGGTATTCACGTAAGTTTTTCTTAAAACCCATAATTGTGACTGTGGTGATTTTTTCAATATATAAAACATATGAGGTCACTCAGAAACAAAGCATTACAGAAATACAAAAAAACAAAAAGACCGGAACATTGGGAATTTTACAAACAGTTAAAAAATTTCACAAATACGGCAATAAAAAATGAAAAAAAGCTTACTTGCAGTATAAAATACAAAGCAACAACTACAAAACATTTTGGAGAAACCTTAAGGACTTAAACATATATAGTAAATCTGCTAACATTGACATATCTGATATGAGCTATGTGTGATGTTGAGCATATAAACTCCTATTTCGTAAATTCGTCTCTAAACCCTGATGAACCAGACTTGGAAACATTAAATTTCTACAAAAATAACACTAGATCCAGAGCAGATACTTTTAATTTCGAATTATGTACTGTTACAGACATATCTAATATTTTACATTCGAATAATTATAAATATTCAAAAGAATAGTTAGGTATAATACGCACTTGGTTTATTGTTTCATTAGTTTTTTCCAGAATTTCTCTGACATATGTTTCGGCCTTGCGACCATTATCAAAGAGTCTTAAAAACTGACCTGAAAGTGGTGGTTCACAGTATATATCTTACAAATCCTCACCCACCTAGAGGGGGATAATAACTTGATTTGCTATTTCTTAAAATTTAACAATACAGGCCGGAACTACGAACTTAAATTTTATTACTGTGTCTAGTACAGGATTGTTTATAAATTCTGTTTGTGTATTTGTCACGTTTTTATGGTTTCTTAGGGCCTTCTTAATTTCTAAAATTTCAAGCATGTCTAGGATTTTACCTTTGTTAGCGTTATGCAAAAGTTTAACACTACTACCGTTAAAAACGTGATTTTGCTCAATACAATGTTCGGCGAAACCAGTTGATTTTTTATTATATAAAATGGACTGTTTGTGTTCTCTTAACATCACATCATTGCTACGGCCACTCTGACCTATATATATGGCATCACAGTCATCACACTTTATTTCATATACCCCCGATTTTTTAATGTCTTCTGTCTTTTCTTTATTATTAACCAACAAGCGACCTAAATTCTTTCTATTCGTTGATATTGTATTAATACCTAATTTATTTAATCTATTACATACTGAGTTGCTAACCTTATTTACATAATTTATACTATGCCACTTTTTGTTTTCTCTATTTGGTACGTTATAAAAATGTTTTTGTAATAATTTTCTCTGTTTATTTTTTATTAATTTGTCAATAAGTGACTCATTATAGCCATTGTTTTTTGCTAGAGTTTTAAGAATTCTAACTTCTTTTTCAAAGTTAACCCTATTTGAGTTTAAAGATAATAGTCTGTGTACATAGCTATGAAACGGTGACATTTTTATCTTCCAAGATTGATTACAATTTGCATGTGTAAGAGTGTCAGTAAAAGTTGGCTTTCTGTAAATATCAAGTTCTAGCCCATGTTCTTTACGTGTCAGCGTAATATCTAAAAAGTTTATTGACCGTTCTTTTTCCATTTCAACTGTAAACTGAATTTTGTTGTTTAGGGAGTTAATAAAATGGATGAAATGTGACAATTGTCTCTCAGTACCGATCCATATGCAAAACACATCGTCAACATATCTTACCCAAAAATGTATGTATTTAAGGAGATTATTGTTGGTGGTAAAAAGATTGTTTTCAAAATTTGCCATGAATATTTCAGCTAATAATGGGCTTAACGGACTACCCATAGGTAAGCCGTTTACTTGTGTATACATTTTATTATCGAATTTAAAATAATTTAGTTTGATACACATATTAATTAATGTTTGTAAATCTTTTTGTTCATTTTGATTCAATTCACTATTAGAGATAAGAAGTTGCAATATATCCTTAAGCTCTTGAATAGGTATAGAGGTAAATAAACTTTTAACATCAAAGGAAACTAATTTGGCATTTTCGGGTAAGTCTATATGTTTTCCAATTTGCTCACAAGTTCTAAAGAATTTTTTATACTGTAAGGGGATTGAAACTTGATCAACTGTGGTCAAGTTGAATTGAGTTTATTACATAGTCTATAAGCCGGTGCATTGATATAAGACACTACCGGTCTCATAGGAAAACCCTCCTTATGAATTTTTGGCAAACCATAAAGTATGGGGGCTGTAGCATTCATTAACAGAGGGTTGTTTGTTTGAAAATTTGTTATATTGGGTGTACTTTACCACAGTTGATCAAGTTTCGATCCCCTTACAGTATAAAAAATTCTTTAGAACTTGTGAGCAAATTGGAAAACATAGACTTACCCGAAAATGCCAAATTAGTTTCCTTTGATGTTAAAAGTTTATTTACCTCTATACCTATTCAAGAGCTTAAGGATATATTGCAACTTCTTATCTCTAATAGTGAATTGAATCAAAATGAACAAAAAGATTTACAAACATTAATTAATATGTGTATCAAACTAAATTATTTTAAATTCGATAATAAAATGTATACACAAGTAAACGGCTTACCTATGGGTAGTCCGTTAAGCCCATTATTAGCTGAAATATTCATGGCAAATTTTGAAAACAATCTTTTTACCACCAACAATAATCTCCTTAAATACATACATTTTTGGGTAAGATATGTTGACGATGTGTTTTGCATATGGATCGGTACTGAGAGACAATTGTCACATTTCATCCATTTTATTAACTCCCTAAACAACAAAATTCAGTTTACAGTTGAAATGGAAAAAGAACGGTCAATAAACTTTTTAGATATTACGCTGACACGTAAAGAACATGGGCTAGAACTTGATATTTACAGAAAGCCAACTTTTACTGACACTCTTACACATGCAAATTGTAATCAATCTTGGAAGATAAAAATGTCACCGTTTCATAGCTATGTACACAGACTATAGACCATTCCAGAACACGTGACTTTGACAGATCCACCATTTTGCCTGGGTGGCACACAAAGCGATTATTTTCCGTGTGTTTACATCATATTTTGGTGCTGTGTATTGGGTTTATTGTGATTTTTTGCAAATTTTTTCGCCAAGATGTCTCGAAGTGAATATTATGTAACCCTTAGAGGTGACATTAAGTGCAGATATGTTAAAAAAATTGAGATTATTGACAATATTGACCCCTATGTAATTCCTCCTGAAGAGAGCAGGCTTGAAATTTATAATATTACCATGATGGACCTCGTGAATTATTCAATATTAACTCATAGTTATTATCCTGGTCAACATGTTTAGCCTTTTAAAAGCTTGCAAGCCTACAGGCTTTAAGAGTCTGGCTCTACTCAAGGAATTTTGGCAAAACAAATCAGCAATGAGACATTTGTTGTCATTGGAAAGGTAAGAAATCAAAGTTAATGCGTAATTTTATATTACAATTAGATTTTATATGTTAATGTATATAATTGTGATGCCACAGAGGTTTTAAACTTGATTAACATTTTTTAAATCTTTGTTCTAGGTTAAACACTCTCAACGAAAGAGGGAAAAGTTACCTCAAGTTAGGATTATTATTTTAAAGGACGCCAGCATTTCCAGTGTTCACTGTACATGTATGGCTGGTTTATCAGAAGTATGCAATCATATAGACATTCTGTACCTGCATGATCGTCCAAATACCATCGAAGACAGTGGTCTAGGTCCAGCGTCTACTGAGAAACTTTCCATTCAGCCAGTACCATGGTGTAGTATATTTACACCGTGGCCAGTACCTTCCATGAAAAATGCAGAAATGTTGCTAATATGGGATATGGATTGACCAAAAAACTAGAAACATCCTTCTTTAGATCTTAGGAACATCCTCCTTTTGAAAGATAAAAATGAACTTACGCCTATTTATGTCCGTACCTAATTTATGGTTTTTTTTTTGCTTGACTAAACCTGAACTTGGATATTTTAAGATAAAGTGAATATTAAATAACATTTGTTTTACTGTGGATAAAAAATATATATTCTTTTGATGTGCAATATATTGAAATAAATAGGTATATATAATTAAAATTGTTTTTTTTATTAATAAACACATACATAATTCTTTATTTGTATTATTTAGTATTTGAGAAGGCACATGTTTATTATTGCACTACATATACCACGACAATTTTATCCAATGCACTCAATTTCTTCGTTTTGACAACATGCTTATGGGTATTGTTTCATGAAAAATCTTAAATTTTCTTTTGAGTAAATCTATAATTCTTTCTACATGAACATGCAATGTTTCGTGTGTTTTCCAAATCTATAGTATACAACTGAGTTTGGCCTTTTGTAAAGGAGGGTATTTGTAGTTTTAGCCTCTAAAGCAGCTAGTTTTCCTAAAATCACACATACATCATTTGATTCTAACCTTATAAAACCTAGGAGTTTTTGTACAAAAATTAAATACTTACCAGTTATAAAATGTTTTGAACAAATACGACCGTGTTTTAGGTGGCTTTTACTCAGTGGCCCCTGTCCCAAAGCCTTAATCCGAGCATTTCTTCTTTCTATAGACAATGTATTAAGATGATCCCCCTATTGGTTAAAATAGCGTGAAATCGGAAAAACGATGCATTATCTCTTTCAGCACGCATTGAACATTTAACAGCGATACAAAAATGTGGCATTTTTTATCAATTAAACCAGGATTAAACAATTTAATGATGAAATACTCGTAATGTTTACATACGCAAATGGCTTTGTATGCCACCCAACAAATATGGCCGAACTGTCAATGAAGTCATTCTGGAATGGTCTATTATCTTTAAACTTAAATAGGGTTAACTTTGAAAAAGAAGTTAGAATTCTTAAAACTCTAGCAAAAAACAATGGCTATAATGAGTCACTTATTGACAAATTAATAAAAAATAAACAGAGAAAATTATTACAAAATCATTTTTATAACGTACCAAATAGAGAAAACAAAAAGTGGCATAGTATAAATTATGTAAATAAGGTTAGCAACTCAGTATGTAATAGATTAAATAATTTAGGTATTAATACAATATCAACGAATAGAAAGAATTTAGGTCGCTTGTTGGTTAATAATAAAGAAAAGACAGAAGACATTAAAAAATCGGGGGTATATGAAATAAAGTGTGATGACTGTGATGCCATATATATAGGTCAGAGTGGCCGTAGCATAGATGTGAGGTTAAGAGAACACAAACAGTCTATTTTATATAATAAAAAATCAACTGGTTTCGCCGAACATTGTATTGAGCAAAATCACGTTTTTAACGGTACACTGAGAAAACTCGTCCAATTAAACTATGTTGCTGAAAAAAGTTTAATTAGTACAAGTACTTTTTTGCCTGCTACTGATGGTATCTCTAACAATAATAGCAAGTAAATAGAGATTTCTGAACGTGACATGCTGTCACAAATGGACAATTTTTCTATCGTTAATAAAATAGTACCTCATCAGTTTGAAGTTCACTTGCAATGAGTTGTTAATACGCTTGATATAGCAAAACAGTCACCTATTGTTATTAAACTAATATTTCTGAAAAAAATTTACTCCGGTAAGTGAAGATATATCTACCACAATTGCACTCTTGTTTTATGACAAGCGAACGGTTACTTGCTGCAAATGAATTTGCCAATTAAATCCGACCTGCCCCGCCATTAGCTGTACGCTGGGTGTATGGTGTGTGTGCTTTGTGCCTTAGTTTGAATATTTAAGTATACCTATAAAATGGATTTTCGCAAATTATTAAATGAGTGGGATTTATCAAACTATATACAGATTTGAAGGTAGATAATTATTATTGTATTTATATTTTCTCTTGCATTTACTTATTTGCTGTGCTGTCTTTGGCCGCCATGATGATGCCGATTATTTTATTTAATAAATCTATTATACATATATATTGAGTTCTTTTTTCCTGTATCCCTTATGAAAGTTTTTAAGGTGTACCGTATCTTCACTTTGGAAAATAAGACCCAAATCGAATTCGAGACAAAATATTTTTTACTAACCTCAATTTTAAATATGCAAAGTAATGTTTCCTAAACGCCAAGTAAAATTATCTGCAACTTTTATTAAAAAGTCTGTGACCTTTTTAATTTTTTTTTAAATTTAGAACGTAAGAAATATACATGTATTTTTCAAAGTTAAATGATAAAATAAATATTTTACAGCCAAAATCTATATTGGTTCATTTTCCAGAAGTTAAAATATGGGATATCCTAAAATCTTGCATCAACAGGATTTTAGGCCAATTGCACATATTCAGCATATTATGCCGCAGTAACGATATGATGTGAGATGTCATTGAAGTCTCAGCAAATTGTTTTAAATAGAGGCTCAGCCTTCATTTAAAACAATTTGCCCCTTGCTAGGGCTTCAAAGATAAGTCGCATAATGATATCATCACCAAGTGACTGAATTACGTATTCTAGGTAGTTTTTCACTAGTCACAAATGAATTAGTTCAATGAAGGTAAGTAAACTGTATATTTGCCTCTTATTTTTAATTAGAATACTTTAGTATTTGCAAGTGAATACTTAAATTAAGACAGATGTAGTATTTCATAGTGATATGCAAACAGATTAATAAGGATAATTCAACAGTTTAATCATAGTGGCTGCAATGCTCACTTATTGCTACTTATCTAGGAAAATAATTTAATTACCCTAGCTGAAAAGTTTATTGCCACTAAAACATAGTTTAGTGACTCCAGCAATAAACTTCACTTATCACCACTAAATTAGTCGAATTATTTCCAATTAAAGTTGTTCGCCTGTGGCAAGTCATCAGTTTTAGAAATCTTCATTTACCTACCACAATTAACCCGTTTACCTGTCCCATATAGTATGCAACTTTTTAGCTGCTATAATTAAATTTTCACTTGCCACTACTAAATTTTTTTCTCAGTGTAGTAGTGTTAAACTTTTGCATAACGCTAACAAAGGTAAAATCCTAGACATGCTTGAAATTTTAGAAATTAAGAAGGCCCTAAGAAACCATAAAAACGTGACAAATACACAAACAGAATTTATAAACAATCCTGTACTAGACACAGTAATAAAATTAAGTTCGTAGTTCCGGCTTGTATTGTTAAATTTTAAGAAATAGCAAATCAAGTTATTATCCCCCTCTAGGTGGGTGAGGATTTGTAAGATATATACTGTGAACCACCACTTTCAGGTCAGTTTTTAAGACTCTTTGATAATGGTCGCAAGGCCGAAACATATGTCAGAGAAATTCTGGAAAAAACTAATGAAACAATAAACCAAGTGCGTATTATACCTAACTATTCTTTTGAATATTTATAATTATTCTATTGAATATGTTTCATCAAGAACCTACCGCAGACTCCATCCAATTAATATTTTACATTCTATCAAAGCTAAGGCAATGGGTGAAGATGGTTTAAATATAAAAATGATACTATGTTGTTGTCCTTTAATTATACCTTATTTAACCCATATTGTGAATTGTTGTATCGAAAGGAAATATTTTCCAACTTCCTGGAAAATAGCAAATATTATGCCACTACCAAAAACTAAAAATCCCGTGGAATTTAAAGATCTTCGCCCAATAAGTATATTGCCAATATTATCCAAAATAATAGAAAAAGTATTAAATGTGCAAATAAAGTCGAGGCAAGAATTCAAGCGATGCACATCACAAGGTTTCTCATTAAAGAAATTTTAATACTGATGTAATTTTTAATCATTAATTACGTTAAAAAGAGCAATTCTTGACACCCAGTTATTAAGCTTTTTTCAGAAATAGGTACAGTTTATTGGGGCTTCATGATTCTTAGCAGTATATATTGTCTTATTTATAGAATCGATCTGTGATGTGCATCGCTTGAATTCTTGCTTCGACTATACGTGAGCATCTTGATAAGTTTAAGATTTTACCTTCAACTCAGTCGGGTTTTAGAGCAAGCCATAGTTGTTCTACGGCGTTGTTAAAAGTGACTGATGATATTCTATCAGCTACAGATAAAAATAAATTAACAGCTTTAATACTTCTAGATTATTCGAAAGCATTTGATAGAATAAATCATCGGTTACTTTTGGCAATACTTCACTATTATGGTTTTGGAGAAGATTCATTCGTGATGATAAGAAGTTATTTAGAAAATTGATTACAGCGTGTTAGAATCAAAGATATATTTTCCACACCACTAAGTATTAGCAATGGAGTTCCGCAAGGTTCTATATTAGGACCGACATTATTTACAATTTTTACTTCAAATTTATATTCGTACTTATCCTTTTGTGAATGCCACTGTTATGCTGACGATAGTCAATTATATTTGTCCTTTGATCCTAAAAACTTACAAGGAGGCTGCCCAAAAAATAAACGCTGATCTGGATTCAATAATATTGGCTTCAAAAAATCACTGCTTGACTATAAACTCTAGCAAGTCGAAAGTAATACTTTTCGGTAACAAATTAAAACGCTCTAATTGCTTAGACAATTTACAAATTTTTGCCGATGGTGAAACACTAAATTTTGTACACTGTGCTCGCAATCTGGGTTTATATTTAGACTTTTCCTTAAGATTTAATGAACATATTAATCATTGCATAAAAAAAGCATATTCCAATTTAAAGTTTATTTATAGTATTCGCAAAATTTTGGATAAAAAATCAAAAATTATAGTAGAGGAAGTTAGCCGTAGGTCGGTCTCCCCCCACCACTGACCTTGACCGTGCACCTGTGGTCCGTTCCTTCAAGGCCACGGTGGCACCGTAGGTTCGCATAACATATACCGTGACCTTGGACGGCCGCAGTGCGTTTCGACTTCAAGGGCGCAGTGTTGCTGTTACCCAGAACGATCACTTGCGGTGACCTTGGCCTTGGCTAACACTATTAGAGAATGCAAGGACGGAGCTTCCTCCTTGCCACGCAACTCGTAATGTGCCGTGGTTTGACATTTTGTGACGTAGTATATCTTTTCTATAAAAGAGTGAAAGGAGTTAATATGGGATCATTCTTAACGTCAATTTCCTAGAGTAAAGAAGCAAATATGTATTCGTGCAGTTTTTGTGGTGCAAGCTTCACTCGCAGTGACAATATGCGACGTCATCAGAGGGAGGCGTGTAACAGTTTAAATGGTAATGGACCGCCAGCAAAGAAAGTGAAATTGGATTCGAATCCATCAACATCGGTAATTATGCAGACGTGTTATAGCTGTAATGTGACTTTAACAACTAACCAAATGAAGTCTCATAAAAGAACACAACAACACAGAACAAATTCATGTGTACGTTTGATGGATGGTACAGAAATTGTTCGCAGTGCTTTCAAATATAGAATCATAGCATACCGAGTGCATAGTGATAATGAGAAACTGGACTATATAATATTTTTCAACGAAATTCGACATAAAATATTGAATTTACTAGAAGAAATATTATTACTTCATAAAACTGTGAAAGTAAACATGGAGACATTTGCCAGCTATATATTACAAGCACAAGAAATAGCTGAAATTAAATCGTTTAATACGTGTAATAAAATATTGGATCAAGGTGTGGATTTAAACATTGCACTCGACACTTTTATAGACATGATGGTTGTGCAAACTACTGAGTTCCAAGAGCGTGATTCTGGTATGTAAATATCTTCTGGTGTGTGGAATAACAATTGACATTTTTTTTATTTTTAGGGTGGACCCTCGAACAAATAAAATTTGTTGAAATTAATATAAACAAGTACAGTCCAATGGGTGGTTCATCATATATCAAGTTACCAAAGTTCATCGCAAATAAGAAGGCCGTAGTGAATATAGAAAACCAGGACCAATACTGTTTTGCTTGGGCAGTCACTTCAGCATTGTATCCTGCAAATGGTGGTACATCTCAAATGTCATCTTATCCACATTATTCAAGAGTTCTAAATTTGACAGGTATGAATTTTCCAATGAAATTGAGAGACATTTCAAAATTTGAGGAATTGAATAATATATCTATTAATGTGTATGGGTTAGAAAAGAAATTCGAGAATAATAAAGTAAAATATGATGTTGTCGAACCTTTGCGTTATTCTCAGAAGAAACTACGTATTCATGTTAACTTATTATTAATTTCCGCGGAATGTGATCAGAATCATCATTGTAAATCGGATTGTGCTAAAACTCACTATTGTTGGATAAAAAATTTATCTGGATTAGTATCAAATCAAATATCCGCTCACGGACATAGAAAATATTTTTGTGATGGGTATTTGCTGTATTTCTGTAACGAACGTCAGCTAATGTCTCACCAAACAAATGATTGTAATCATATTTACACTACAACACCATCGACACAATTTCGGGTTGATAAATATGGGAAACGCGTACCGGAAAATATATTAAAATTTGAGAATTTTGAGAGACAAATGCAAGTACCATTTGTAGTATATGCAGACTTTGAATCCATTTTGAAACCGATAAATACTTGCGAGCCAAATCCTGAACGCTCTTATACCAACAAAACGTTTATTCATGAACCTTACTCTTTCGCGTATTACATAAAATGTTCCTTTGATAATAGCATTTCTAAATTTGAACTATATCGCGGATCTGATGCAGCAAAAGTATTTGTATCATGTATAGAGGCTGATTTAAGGGAAATTTATAATAGATATATGAAAGATATAATCCCCATGTCCCCGCTTACAGCGATAGAAAGAGAAAATTTTGACAATGCAACCATCTGTGGTATATGTGAGAAGCCTTTTGCAGAAGGTGATATAAAGGTGAAAGATCATTGCCACTTAACTGGTAAGATACGATTCGGTGCCGCGCACTCGATCTGTAATTTAAATTATAAACTACCAAATTTTGTACCTATCATATTTCACAACATGAGTGGATACGATATTCACTTATTTGTAAAAGAGTTATGCGCTCATAAAGATAAAGTTGACGTAATACCACAAAACAAAGAAAAATATATATATTTTACAAAACATCTTTACATGCATGATTACGTTACTGACAAGGGGGGAAACAAAAAATAAATATTTGCGGCTACGTTTCATCGATAGTTTTAAATTTATGTCAGCATCACTACAAAATTTAGGGGAAAATTTAAATGAAGGTCAAATGGTTACAATGAAGAACTTTTTTACCGATAATGCAAAATTTATTTTAATGCGACGGGAGGGTGTATTTCCATATAGTTTCGTAGATAACTTAGAGAAATTAAATAATCGTGTTCTACCCACCAAGCAGGAATTCTATGACAACCTAAATGAAACACATATATCAGATGACGATTATGAAAGGGCTAAAAATGTGTGGGAATTGTTTGAGTGACTATTCAGACCTGTATTTAAAATCAGATGTCCTTCTTTTGTGTGACGTATTTGAAAATTTTCGTAAAATTTGCGTGAATAAATATAAATTGGATCCAGCTCAATATTACACAGCTCCAGGTTTATCTTGGGACGCTATGTTGAAACTAACAGCGGTAGAACTTGAATTGTTAACAGATATCGATATGATACATTTTTTTAAAAAAGCTATACGCGGTGGTGTGAGCCAGTGTACAGAAAGGAAGCATATCGCAAATAATAAGTTTCTACCCAATTATGATCCCTCAGAACCGTCGTCATTTGTCACATATCTTGATGCTACGAACTTATACGGTCATAGTATGTCCCAAGCATTACCAACAGGGGGATTTGAGTGGCTGTCCGAAAGAGAAATTATCGACTTAGATGTTACTAATATTTCAGACGAGAGTCCACACGGGTATGTTTTTGAAGTAGACATACATTACCCACAAGACTTACACGATTTACATTCAGATCTCCCTTTCTTAGTAGAAAATATTATACCCCCCCAATCAAAATCAAAATCACCAAAATTAATCCCAAATTTGAATGATAAGAGACGATATGTTGTGCATTATAGAAACTTGAAACAAGCCATTGAAAATGGTTTAATGGTGTTAAAAACCCATAGAGTACTTAAGTTCAAGCAGTCGCCCTGGTTAAAAAAATACATCGATTTAAATACGCAAATGAGGAATTCAGCAACCAATAAATTTGAAAAAGACTAGACAAGAAAATTAATAAATAATGCAGTATTTGGTAAAACCATGGAAAATGTTGATAATAGAAGAGATATAAAGTTGATTACTCATTGGGAAAATGTTAGAAGAACTATAGGTGCAAACGCACTAATCGCTCGTCCAAATTTCAAATCTTGCACAATTTTTTCTGAGGATTTTGTAGCGATTGAAATGAGCAAATTGCAAGTAGTCTATAACAAACCAATTTACGTAGGATTTTGTATTCTTGAATTATCGAAGACGGTACTGTATAAGTTTTTTTATGGTGTTATTAAACGTCAATTCGGTGCTAATGCTTCTTTGTTGTACACCGACACAGATTCCTTAATTATGAAAGTTTATACAGATAACTTCTATGACTTTATTGTAGAAAATCCAGAAAAATTTGATACTTCTAATTATATGGAGGGAAATAAATTTAATATTCCAAAAGGCTCGTCTGTGCTTGGGAATATGAAAGACGAATTCCCCGAAGATCCTATTATCAGCCTTTATGGTACTGGAGCGAAAGCGTACTACGTGCAATCGGTCGGTAATGAGTTGAAAAAAGCCAAGGGGGTAAAGAAATCTGTGATTGAAAAACAACTTACAATAGATGACTACAGAAAAATTGTTGAGCAGGGCGGGTTAATATTTCGTAAAATGAATACTTTCAGAAGTCACTTGCATGATATCTATACAGAGATGCGGAATAAAGTTGCTCTTTCTTATTATGACGATAAACGTTTTGTGATTCCCAATACCACTAAAACTCTACCCTGGGGTCACTCAGACATAACATTTTTTCAGAGTGAACCAGAGCAGAATTTAAAGTGGTTAATATCAGCCTTAAATAGTGTCGTTGAACGAAATGTTTTAAAGGATGATGATAAACTAGATGTGTTACTCAAAGCAATGAATGAGTTGAGTGATTAATTGTTAATAATGTTTCTACTTGTTAACGCAAAGGTCGACAATTATAATATTCAATTGAAAAATTCATTGCGATATTTCATGTTATGTGTAAGTCGAAGTAAGAGATATTTGTATGAAATAAAATGTTAATTTATAAATAAAGATTTAAATTACTAAATGGTATTTTTATTGTATGAGTACTGTAGGCAATAAGATAGAGAGAGACGATAGGAAGAATGGGGTGGGAAGTAGGGGGTTAGTTAGAGTGTGTAGGGAAATAATTTGAACCAATAGGAACAAGAGTGGTAGGGAGTGGAGGGGTTAGTTCAGCGTTATGGGCTTCAGAGATGCTACAAAGATTCTTTCCGTCTCCAGCTCTCGAGTTGTAAAGAAGTGTGCAAAATAGTGCTGTCTGCTCTATTCCTAGCTTTCTTTGTGTTCTGTGTTTTGTGTTTCGTGCCCGTTTCTCGTGTCCGTTTTGTGTTTGTTGTGACAATGGTAGGACAAAAAAAGATTGGTGTTTCTGGTGGTAGCGGTAAGGGAGGCGCTTTGTTGAGTGCTGTGGCTGCATATTTAATTAATTATATGCCAGGGCAAGACGACAATGGCGACGCTTGTCCGGGTAATGGTGTGGCGAACAACCAGACGAGCCCTGGCGTGGGTTTAGTACCGGATATTGAAATCCCGACGGATTTGACCGATTTGAACGATTTGCTGGGTGATTTCGATTTCTCCGAATTGGACGCGCAGGCTTTGGCTTCAGATGAAGCCAGAGCTAGTACATCTAATGGAGAGGCCTACCCGAACGCCGCGTGGTCTACGTTCCCTACGGTTACGGAGACAAATTCTGAGGACGAATTTTAACCTGCGCAACCAAAGATTTCTTCGCAGAAAGGCCAAAAGAAGATGACGACACATCCTTCAACATCTACAAAGCAGACGCAGGTAGAGAATACCGAGAAAGATGACGTGTCGATTCTTAGACGAATTTTATCAGCGCAAGCATCTGTACCTGCTCGCCTGAGCCCTATTCCCGATGTTGACTCAGACGAGGGGCAGGTAGAGATACCTGAAAAGCCTAAGAAAGCAGCAGCTAAAAATAAAAAGCCGTTATCGGGAAGGAAACCGGCGGTTAAAAAAGCTGCTGCAAAAAAGTCGGTAGCTAAGAAACCAAAAAAAGATGCTGCAAAAAAGTCGACGAAAGTGCAACCGGTATGTTCGAGCGCGCCGTTGCCAGGATGCTCCCATGCGGTGTTGCCAACGCAGGAACCCCGTAACCGTGCTCCGGTTGTGAATGAAAGTGATTCTGATTCACAATCGGAGTTATTCTCCCAAGAAGAGCAAAATGTAACTTTCAAAAATTTCTTGAATATGTATGAACAGTTGCAGCGGGAGGATAGGGAACTTAAAAGTGCAACTGATGATGATAACAAATTAAAGGACCACGCGCAGTCCATCAAAAGGAAGGCGGAGATGTTGAATTCTCGGGCCGATGAAATGCTCAGAGGCATTGCAAAGCGTCGCAAAGCCTCTGAGAGATGTACAAGGAAGCTAAATGCTATAAAGAAGAAACTGGAAATAAGGTAGTGCGTAAACACACTACAGAATGGTGCATTAAAAATGTTTGTACATAAATTTAGTATTAGGTTAGGGTTAAGAGAAAAAATGTAAAAAAATATAAAAGTAAAAATGTAAAAATGAAAAAAAAAATTAGGTTAGGTTAGGTTAGGTTAGAAAAAATGTAAAAAAAATTTAAAACCCCCCGCGACTACCCACCCACCCGGGGGGGGCGACCAAGGTAGCGCAGTGGTATAATGGAAAATTGGAAAATTGTTATTTAATTTTATAATTCTATAATTCTATAATTTTATAATTTACGTGTTGAAAAAATCCCAGCAAGTGCTAGGATTGAACTAGCAAACCTTCGTTCACAAAGTTTACAAAGCAAGCCAATTTTGCCAATTTGCCAATTTAGATATCTTTATTCAAAATTATATATAATTCATTTCTTAACCATAGCATTTCATTTATTGCATGTGTACACTGTATATATATATTCAGAAAGCGAATACAATACCAATTTATTAATTTATATCACCAAGAACAAAGCGAAATGTAAGGAGCATATAAACCCGTCGTTGGAAGACAGTGGTATTGAAATACTTGAAGTTAAGTTAATTTCTGTTTTTCTTTGCTGCTCTCCTAATAATAGTTTAAGCTAATTCTCCTTATATTTCTGCAATGCAGTTATGATGTGTTAGTTAACGATACATTTTGTTTATTAGTGAATTACGTGTTATTTATTACTGTAGGAAATAATTTTTAAAAAACCTACTTAAGGGTGCGAGAATAAAAATTTAAAATAAAAAGTATTCTGGAATAACGTGTCTATGTACAATAAAATATTTACAGGTATAATTAATTAGAATTTATTCTGGCGCACCGAAGTGCAAGGGTAGGAAGGTATAGAAAGAGGGGATGAAGGAAGGGGGAGGAAAGAAAAGTAGTTTGTCTGTATGTGAGAGTTATGTGTAGTAAGTTACTGTCAGTCTATTGTATCATAAATAGGTAAATTTTGGTGTATAAGTCGATGAGCATGGGGGGGGGGGTCGTTCTGTCGGCATCTGTCTGTTATGTCTCGTGTAATCTCCGATAGCTGAATTTTGGTGGAGAAAAATTTTTGCGCCGTATCTGTAATATACTTTCTCATAAGAGGAGTCTTTGTATTCTCGTGTAGTTCAGCTATCGGAGTGCACCTGTCCGCGTTCGTAATGAGTCGTAACAATTTATTTTGCATAACCTGCAACCGTTTGCACTGCGCGTCTGAAATGGTATTCCATGACGCGCAGGCATACGTTAGTATTGGTCGGAAAATCACTTTAAAGAGAGTAAGTTTATTGTCCGTCGTTAGCTTACTGCGGCGATTGATCAAGTAATAAAGCTTACTCATTGCCGCATAAGTTTTTTGTAAGGTGTTAGTTACGTGAGGTCCAAATCTGAGTCGAGTATCTAAGGTTACCCCCAGATACTTGACTCTAGTTTTTTCCTGTATAACGTTATTGTCGATTTTTACCTTGTCAAAAGTCGTCGTGTAAATTTCCGGTCAAGGGTAATAGTCTCTGTTTTGTCCGTGTTAATGTTGATCTTCCAGTCTGCATAGTACTTGTCCAGCTTTACGAGGTGCTGCCGGATCTTTTGGACGGCCGTCTGAGCATAAAACGACCGCCCGCAAATCACGGCATCATCCGCGTAAAGCAGAGAGGTGGTATGAGGGTGGGAAGGTATATCGGATAGGTAAAGGTTATATAGGAGAGGGGTAAGGATTGCCCCTTGCGGGACCCCTGCCGAGAAGAGTTTTGTTCTGGAAAATGTTGCAGTTTTAAGATGGCATTAATAATATAAGATATTTGCACCAGACCTTTACGGGGGAGGTTTTTTAGGAGGAGGTTAGGTATATCGTCGGTTCCGGGGGCTTTGAGATTGGGAAGGGTTTTGAGAACGTTTTTTATTTCAGTAGGATTGGTGAGGATTTTGGGTAATTTATTTGGGGGGATGGGATAATGGGAGGGGCAGTTATTAACTGTTTGCGTAATTTGATCGTGAAAAGGACTATTATTAGGATATGCTGTATTATTGCATTTTAAGAAGTCAGCGAAAACCTCTGCTTTATCTTTATCCGTAAAATATGTGACATTATTATGGACAATTGTAGGTGTTACAATGTACGGTTTTTTTAATAGTTTAGTTATTCTCCACAGGGAGTTGTGCTGTCTCGACAACGCTGCTATTTTGTCGTTCCAGGACTCCTCCCTGTC
The DNA here is from genome assembly GCA_963675555.1 of Leptura quadrifasciata. NCBI lineage: Eukaryota > Metazoa > Arthropoda > Insecta > Coleoptera > Cerambycidae > Leptura > Leptura quadrifasciata. Next base: position 116,178,517 of record OY776673.1, read on the forward strand.
TGTATATGGTTAACTTGATATTAATTAATTTTTGCATTTCTGAGGTTCGCGCCGTCGATATCTCGGCGATGTTTGTTCCACAACTTTTTAATTTTATTTTTAGTTTTTATCAGTTCTAATATTTCTTCGGTTTTTTGTTTATAGGTGGATTTTTTCGTTGTTGCGTCCCTAGCTTTTTTAATAATTGAAGTAAATTTGTCTACTTCCGCTTCCAAAATATTAATATCTACTATGTTATTGTTTAATTCTAGGCTATTGTTTATAATTTGTTTATAGTGTAACCAGTTGGTAGTTTTGTAATTATATATGATACGCTCTGGAGGTTTAATTAGAGGGTTATGTAATAAGAAGTGGATAGGATTGTGATCGCTAGGGAGCATGGGAAGGGATACCGGAACCAACGGGTGGGGGTAATTCTTGGTAAGGACTAAGTCGAGGGTTGAGGGGGAGGATTTATTAGATGGGAAGTGGGTGGGAGTGTCTGGTGCAATAATAGCTACTTGTTGAGATTCTGCGAAATCGTACAATGTGTTACCGTTAAAGTTATTACTATTGTTGTTCCAGCTGGTGTGTCTCGCGTTGAGATCGCCAACCAGAACAACAACATTATGATTGAAAAAACTAATAAGGTCTGTGTTAGACATTTTGTTACAGGGAGAATTATACAGACCCCCAAGTACCACGCCATCGGATAGTTTTATAAAGATATTATCGATTAAGGATTGAACATCTGGAAGACGGAGGTATGGTATGTTCTTTTTAAGGAACATAGCCACCCCCCCCCCCGCCTTTATTATAGGTTCTGTCGTTACGTATGACATTGTAATTATGAGCTTTTATTCGATCGTCGTTATTAAGTTTTGTTTCTGTTACAATATAGATGTCTATATTTTCTTGTATTAAGTAGGTGTAAAATTCTTGCGTTTTATTTCTAAGGCTATTACTGTTCCATAAACTTACTTTATACATCAACTAAAATATTATAATTAGGGAGTATGTTTTCGGCGAAATTTTGGAGTGCTAAAATAACGGACATAGGGTCCTTTACATTTTCAAGTAATTTATTTAATTGTTGGAGAGCAGCAATAGTCTCTCTCAAATTAATTTTATTGTTTAGTTTGTTTAGCTCCAGTAGGAGTGTATTAAAATCGGTTGCCGTGGCAACGTTTCCAACGACAGGCCCTGTGGGAGTGGTATCTTGTGTGGGCTGGACTTCTATTGCTTGATTGGACTGGCGTTTTCTATCCTCTTGTGTGAGATTGTTGCTTACTACCTCCTTGCGCTCTCCTAATATCCTGGTATTGCGGCGCTGTTCCCAGACGCTTACACTTGGCGTCGGAGCAGGTACGAATGCATTTCTTGCATTTAATTTTTCTCTAGCATCTTCTTGACTGTTTAAAATTTGCTGTGCTCTGAAGATGTATACCGGGCAGTCTATATTGCAGGCAGTGTGCGGACCATTGCAGTTGGCGCACTTAGCCGGATCTTCCGAGCTTTTTGAACATGGATAAGTCCAGTGTGGGCCTGCGCATTTAACACATTTTGGGTTTCTATGGCAATTGGATGCAGAGTGCCCCCACAACTGACATCGCCTGCATTGTGTTATCGCTCTCTCGTTTTTTCTGCGTTGCCATTCAATTTTAGTGAATAATAAAAATTTTACTTTATTTTGTAAAATTTTAAGGGTTATATCACTCCCAGTGACCACCAGATAAAGTGGTAGAAATTTTGTCTTCGTTTTGTATACGTTTTTTACTTGGATATTGTGTGTTTCTGTCAACTCGTCCTGAATTTCCCCGCATGTAGGGTTGCCGTTAAGACCCCTAAGAACAAAAGCATGCGTTTTAGACTGAGGAGTGGCATACGTGTGGAATTCGAGGTCTTCCTTATTTATGAGGTACTCTTTAAATTTTTTATATTCGTCGTCATCCGTTATGTAAACGAGTATGCTTTTCGAGGCATATTTAATATAAAAACCTTTTGCTATATGACTTCTGAGTTCCCTAGTAAGGGCTTCATGTGACTTAGCATTCCCTTTTAATACGATTGGGGGGTTCTTATAGTGTTTTTTACTAGTGTTTTGGTTGTTACTAGGAGTGGCCTTTTGATTGTTATTTTTATTTTGGTGATCCAACTGTGAGATTTTATTTCTTATTTCGGTTTCTACAGGAATGCTCAAAGCTTCATATCTATTCGAGGTAGGGGTGGTAGGCGTTTTTTGTTGAATTATCTTAGATAATTTGTTCGTTTTGCGTGGTTTGAGGAACTCAGGTGTAGAAACTCTTGGTACCACTTCCATCGGGCTAGGGGTTCTTTGATTCGAGGTAGAAGTGTCCGGGAAACGTTGAAGTGTAAAATCCTTATATAAAATAGGGTTGTTGCGCTTGGTTTCTTGACGTAGAGCTACTATGCGTTTGACTTCTTCTTCTATGTCGATATCTTGTAATATATTGATTTTCGGTGCATTTTTGACTGTATTATTATCTTCGGACGTCGATATGTGCTTTATTACTCCATCTGTTATTGCATTCATGGCACACTCAGATGATGTATCCTGGGGTAATTCAGGTAGGCTCTCATCATCGGTATCATTAGAGTTAGAATGGCGTGAGTCTTGTTCGTATTGGCTTGTAAATTTTATGTTTGATGTCGATGCTTTAAATTGTGTGTCGACAAGTTCCTCGCATTTTCTAAATTCCTCTACCGTTTTTGTCAGATCCGGAGAACTATTAGATTGCTTTTTGCTCATTGTGGTAGACTTTTTAGTGATTTTGTCGTATTCATAAAGCCTAGGTTTTATATTAGCAAACCTCTTCTTTTTACTTTTAATTGAGATAGAATCAGATTGCCTACCTCGCTTTTGGTTTAGATTAGACCCAATGTCTTTCTCACTTACACTACTGCTAGATGTCTGTTTGTTTACACAGTCTTCTGTCTCTTTCTCACTAATACTAATTTGTGTCCTTTTCACTGTCTTTTCAGAGTTGTTTTCACTGCACGTGTCTCTATCACTTAAATTATAAGGTGTGTCCGTCTCACTTTTGTTTAGTCTAACTGAATTCACTGTGTCACGTTACCACTGGGCTACCTTGGTCCTAGGAAACTCTTATACTCTACTCTTATACTTACCTATAACGCGAGTTTATATATATATATTTCATGGAATTTTTGGTAAATTGTGTATTTAAGTATACAGGGTGTTGCATCATGAGAGGGACATAGCTTAATAGGAGGTAGAGAACATCAGTGGTAACCGGAACCTCCCATAGAAATGTCTCATTGGGCCTTCATTACGAAGTTACAGGGTGTTAAATAATTTTTGGCCAAACCTGTTTTTTGTCATAACTTTGACAGGGAATGAAATAACGGATTCATATTTGGTACGGCTAATGTACTAACGAGCCCCAAGAGGTACATGTATAAAAAAAATATATCCAGGTCCGGACTCACTATAATTTATGTTTCTTCTTTGCATCAATAAAACATCACCCTGTATATATTTTTTTGAAATTTCGATACGATATTCGAAAAGAGCAAGAAAAAACAAACAAAATGGCCTATTTCATTTTTTTGTTACACCTTCGTGGTTATTTAAATACGTTGTTAAATGTGCAAGAAAATGGATTACAGAACCCTATTAAATGAGAGGCACGTGAAATAAATAGTTTTATAACTAAAATTTGCAAAAATTCTATTGAGCCTAGGTGGTCTGGGTGAATCCTAATTCCGGCACGTTTTAAAGGTCCATTTTGGTAAAAAACTGTGGTCCTAATAAGTAATCGGGTATGAAATAACAAAATTTTTAATCAATCACAGTAGGCTTGTTCAAAGTGACAGATAATAAAAAGAAATCTCCTAAACAGTTGAATAATTGTTTGTTAGTAATTTAATGTGTCAATAATCCGCATTTAGTTAGTGAAAACTTGTGAAAATATTTTAACTATGCCAGTAAAATTTACAAACGTGGAATATGCTGACATAATATTCATCTATGGTTTCTGTAATGGAAATGGTAGGTCGGCGGAAAGAGAATATCGGCTGCGTTTTCCTGGTCGTCGATGCCCTAATCATAAAACCTTTAGTACGGTGTTTCAGTATGCAAGACAACACGGAAAGTTTCCTACTTCTGCAGTTGTGGAGCGTGTTTTACAACAAGGTGTGCAGGAACAAAACAATATTATAAACGTAGTTCAAGAAAACCCAAATATGAGCACTAGACGAATCAGTTTGGCAACTGGTATTCCTCATTGGCGAGTATGGAGAACCCTAAAAAGAGAACGTTACCATCCATATCATATCCAGCAGGTACAGCGTCTTCAACAAGGCGACGATATCCCCCGCCTGGCATTTTGTCGTTGGTTGTCTAACCATCGCCCAGTCATTTACAGAACCTTATTTACGGATGAGGCACAATTTACAAGGGATGGAGTAAACAATTCACGAAATAATCATAAATGGGCACAGGAAAACCCACATGCGGTACGCCAACGCCGTTCGCAACACAGGTTTTCTGTAAATGTTTGGGTCGGACTTGTGAATAGACATTTGATAGGGCCACATTTTTTTGAAGAAAGATTGAATGCTGAAATTTACTTTGATTTTCTTCAAAACATTTTACCGAATATGTTAGAAAATATCGGTATAAGAGTCATGTTGTTTCAGCATGATGGGGCCCCACCACATTTTAACCTTCAAGTAAGAGAACACTTAAACAATGTGTATCCTAATAGATGGATTGGACGCGGGGGTCCACATGAATGGCCACCAAGATCTCCTGATTGTAACCCTTGTGATTACTTTTTATGGGGCCACTTAAAAAACGAGGTTTATAGCATTGAAATTGAAAGTAGACAACATTTAATCCAGCGCATCGTTACAACCTGCGACGAAATACGGAATAATCCAGAAATGATACGTCGAGCAATTGGTGACCTTTCTAAACGCGCAAGAAAATGCACAGAATGTGGGGGAGGACATTTTGAAAATTTACTTTAGTGTCAATTACGTTTTATTTTTAAACACATTTAGTTATTGTTTTGTTATTTATTGTTAATTGAATGGAAAATATTTTATTTATTTAGATTTTAGTTTGTTCTCTTTTCCAATTTTTATTAAGTATAAAATGTTGATGATTTTCTTGATCAAAGTAACTGGTTGCTTAGGCCTAAATGGTTTAAATTATCTGTCACTTTTATTCTTTGAACAAGCCTACTGTGATTGATTAAAAATTTTGTTATTTCATACCCGATTACTTATTAGGACCACAGTTTTTTACCAAAATGGACCTTTAAAACGTGCCGGAATTAGGATTCACCCAGACCACCTAGGCTCAATAGAATTTTTGCAAATTTTAGTTATAAAACTATTTATTTCACGTGCCTCTCATTTAATAGGGTTCTGTAATCCATTTTCTTGCACATTTAACAACGTATTTAAATAACCACGAAGGTGTAACAAAAAAATGAAATAGGCCATTTTGTTTGTTTTCTCTTGCTCTTTTCGAATATCGTATCGAAACTTCAAAAAAATATATACAGGGTGATGTTTTATTGATGCGAAGAAGAAACATAAATTATAGTGAGTCCGGACCTGGATATATTTTTTTTATACATGTACCTCTTGGGGCTCGTTAGTACATTAGCCGTACCAAATATGAATCCGTTATTTCATTCCCTGTCAAAGTTATGACAAAAAACAGGTTTGGCCAAAAATTATTTAACACCCTGTAACTTCGTAATGAAGGCCGAATGAGACATTTCTATGGGAGGTTCCGGTTACCACTGATGTCCTCTACCTCCTATTAAGCTATGTCTCATGATGCAACACCCTGTATAATTAGATTAGAACTGTTGTATTCATCGTAGATGAAATAAAAAATAAATTTTAATACATTTATCTATACACAAATATTGGACAAAAAAATATATATATATATATATATAAACAACTGAAAAACTTCCAAAGTACACTCAGACACGCGTAAGGGATCATTTTCGACTAAACTGACCACTGGGAATCGATTCCGATAATTTCCGAATCGATCCGAACACTACCGACCGCGTTATTCACTGTTTTGTCAAGGATTGGGGGAATAAAAAAATCAAAACAAGTTTCAGGGGAGTTCATGTGAACGATCCATGCTTTGATGGAAGTCTGAAGGACGTATTTTCTGCTCGAAAAACTTAGAAAAATTAAAAAAATAGGAAAAAGAAAAAATTAATTTTCTTTTTCCTCAACCTTTTCTTAATTCTAAAACGTTCACAAAATTTTTAGGGTTCAACACGACTGTTTCAAACGGAGAATAATATAATAAATCATACTTACTGTCGTTTATGCTTAACTGCTGCTCTGATGGTATCAATTGGAAGACGTCGTAACACTATAAATCTAACACTGTCTGTATCACACTCTCTTAAAATTAAACCTGAAAAGGAATTTTGTTAGAAAACACAACTAAAAGACAATATAAAGTTCAAAATGTATATATTAAATCTTTTAAAAATTTATGTTTTTACAACAACTTTTTTCAAGAGAAAATGTTAACAAACAATGGTCTGACCCGTGTACAACACATGGTGAGGAACGGGACGATTCATACGGTACCAACTACCATCCAATATGCAGTTTGATAAGCTAACGATGCACAAAAAGATTCAAGAAAAGTTTCATGTAACTGAAATTTTGGTGGGCTTTTGCTTGCCTGTCTTATAAACGTATTTATTAATTCACCTAAATTTTGGTCACTCCTCGGAGCTTAAAATTGCTTGAAGCGTCTCTACTTCGTTTGTATTATGCAATAACAAATTTTACATTCAGGCAAGGCAGATCCCATGCACGTGTGAGTACATGGTATAGATACTTTTTTGACTCCGAATCACTGAGGAACCGGTTTAGGGCAAACCCCGTCAAAACGCATCATTTCCCCGTCAAAATCGACTGCTAGGAAATGATGGGGGTCCCATGTCGCTAAGGGCTATTTTCGCTATAACTTCCGATATACTTTGAATAGTCGTTGGACTAACTTGTCCTCATATTCAACACCTCGTAAGAGTTGCAGTGCTTGACAACGTGGATTCGTAAAAGGGTTTTTAATCTTGGAAATTTTGAAGTTCAAGTCCAATTTTAGTATACTTTCTAAAATTGGGTGGTCGGGGTGTCATTACGTCCCTGTGCAGCGACATTTACTACACTTTCTAAATTAACGCTCCTTGAAGAGTTAGCGAAAATTTGGCATAAAAAATGCTCCGAAGAGCAAAAATATGTTTCCAAGAATTAAAAACCTCCTCCACGGCGTTTTTACGTGAAGCACGCTTTTCTTACGAAATATTTCCTAAGTCTGATTTTGTTACAACGTCGAAAAGTATATCGGGGTTATAGCGTTCTTTAACACTCCCCTCCTTTCCGTGAATCTTTTTGTGCAACGTTTGGTAAAATTGGTTTTTGAAAAGAAAATGGATCATTGGATGTAGTCTCCCATGTGTTGTATTCGGTTATATTTCAGACCGGCCTATCTGAACATAACGTATTTTTCAAATCTAAAATTGAACATATATCGATGCATAGCATTCGATTGAATATTGAACATTGGCTTTCAAAATGGCATAAAAACAAGAAAAAATCGAAAATCCTCAGATTCTCGATGACACAACACAAACACTTTCGACGCACTTATCTTTCTTAGTGTTCTTCCACTAATGCGGGCTTGCGTCTGCTCCTCCTCGTGTCTATGCCTCGTCGATCACCTTCGGTGTCGAACTGCCTTCTGGAACAGCTTAGGTGGTCCTCGGACTGCTTGGCTCCAGCTATACAATGGCTCTGCTCAGTTATATGAAACAATATAAAACAAAGTTTTAGTAAAAGGTATTGTTCATATCCCGTCTGGGGATCTGCGACAGATAACACATCGTCGTCTTTGAGAATAGGAACACTGAATTTTGTAGACTTATATTGATTGAAATGTTTTCCGTGTGGTTAAAATTCTCTTCTTGGGAGAAATCTGCGACTGATATCACATCGTCGTCTTTGAGAATAGGAACACTGAATTTTGTAGACTTATGCTGATTGAAATGGTTTTTATTAAAATCTCTTCTTGGGAGAAATCTGCGACAGAATCTGCATCCGTCGGATCGTTGCATCTGCCCCTCCAGCAGACGTGGCGGCATCTCGCCCTTGAGTTGCTAGACTCATCTGAATCGCGCTCTTGCGTCAGAGTCGTCGTCTTTCCATGCCGTGCCAATGGAACATTTGTTTGGACCCTTCGGGTCGGACTTTGCTTACAGATGTATGTTTATTAACATCTGAGGACTTTGAAAAAATTATAAAAAATACCAACTCTGCCGGACACGCATCGGAACGTTGTTCCTGTTGAAATAGATCATTCCAACGGCGGATCTTGTCTTGAATATCTCTTGAACTCAATTGAGCCTGTACGATATCTTCGTATATTTCTGAATGCGTTAAAACAGAAATACGTTCTGGACACTTGTAATTTGGTAGGAACATTCTTTCCTCTTCATCGTCTGTCTCGACATATTTATTTTGTGGGTTACGACTTAGAAAATCTGCTAATAAATTCTCCTTTCCTGGACAGTGTTCAATTTTGAATGCATATTCCTGCAATAGTAATGACCATCGTGTAAATTTAGTTTTGTCGTCCATCTTGTTCAACCAAAGTAACGCCCTGTTGTCCGTCTTCACTAAGAACGGTTTGTCTGCTAAGTACATCTTGTACTTTTTAATATAGTTCACCACCGCCAAGCATTCCAGCTCGTTTATGTGGTAACGTCTCTCTGCTGGAGATAACGTGTTGCTTGTATACGAAATGATATATTTTTCGCCGTTGTCGCCTAATTGATATAATACGGCCGAAAGGCCTTGTAGGGATGCATCTGTTTGTAAAATGAACTGACGTGAAAAATCCGGCCGATGGAGTTCCAGCGGTCCGGACAATAATTCTTTTTATTTTCTAAATGCTTCATCGCATACATGGTTCCAGCGAAAACGATTTTCCTTCGAAAGAAGTTTCGTTAGTGGCTTTGTGATCATCGCCACATTTGGTAGATATTCTCTTACCCAGTTGCAAAGTCCTAGGAAACTTTGTAGCTGCTTTTTGGTGGCTGGAACGGGATAATTTTGAATTTGTAAGACATGTTTTTCTAATGGTCGGGAAGTATCAGTTCTAATTGTGTGGCCTAAATATTGGATTTCATTCGTCGCTATTACACACTTTTCCGGTGACACTTTTAGATTGTGCAGACGTAGTCTTTCAAAGACTAACCTCAAGTGGGACATATGCTCCTTCACGTTTACGCTGTAAACGATTATATCATCTAAGTAGACTTTACAGAAATGGTGCAGGTAACCCGTCAAAACGTCCTTTGCCATGAATTTCTGAAAGATACAGGGAGCTGTCTTGAGGCCGAAAGGCATGACATTAAATCTGTAAGCTGCCCCATCAGGAGTGGTAAAAGTCGAGAAATCTTTTGATGCTTCATCGAGCGGTATTTGCCAATATCCACTCTTTAAATCCAACACAGTAAAAATCTTCGAATTTCCTAAATCTTTAATACTTTCGTGTATTTTTGGTAAGACGGAAGCCTCGTCTTCAGTCATTTCGTTCAAGTGGCGATAGTCGATGCAAAAACGTGGTTTCTTGTCTGAACGTTTTATTATCACGGGTGGTGAACTATATTGGGCAGTGCTAGGTTCAATGACGCCAGCTTTCAACATCTCTTCGATTTGGTCGTACATAATTTTCTTCGTACTCGGAGACATCGGATATGGTCTGATATTAAATGGTTTTGTATCTTTTACTATAATTTTGTGTTTAACAGTCACTGTGGTTGCTGGAGTCGGTTCCGCAGTGAACAGATCGACAAATTCTTCGAACAGCGGCCGTAGAAATTTGTCTTTAATAACAAGCTCTTCAGGAAGCTTTGCCTGCTGTCTCTCCCTCTGAGAAGCTTGATTCCAGAAGACGGTAATCCGCTCTTCCGTGCCGGCATATAGGCATTTTCGGCCATAATCATATGCGACATTATTCATGTATAAGAATGGTGATCCTAATATTACAGTTTCATTCAAATTTTCGATGACTTGAAAATCAATTTCAAAAGAGGTGCCTGAAATTTTTACTTTTAATTTTGTCGTGCCAAGAGAGTCCACCATTCGATCTCCGCACGCCATAGCAAATGATCGACGTGTCGTGAGATTTTTAAAATTATCCAACATCCTCGGATAGATAACGTTTCGTGTCGAGCCTGATTCAATCAGAGCGTCGACTGCATGTTCATTTATCTGAACTTTTATACGAGGCAAAGGGAACGCTTCGCTCATATAATTTATTGACTCCCTTGTCTTGTGCATGGGAGCGTCGTAGTGGTCATGAGTATTAGAAATGTTTAATGGACATTGCTGCCGCCTTGGTTCGGCCGTTGTGCCGGGGATCTTGCAGATTGACCCTGGCCTGGGTCTCTGGCCCCTTGGAAGTTTCCCGGTCTCCTGTTGAGATGAGGGTTATTCGGACACTGACTATGGAAGTGCCACTGCACTGTGTCTGTGCAGTATCGGCACGGGGTAGCCGGTCGGTCGGGTACTCGGAATTTCCCCGATCCGCCATTAAAATTGTTTTGCCTGCGGTCAGGATTCACTGATCCGCTTGAAGAATTAGGCATAAAAAAAGGACGACCAGGTGCTCTACCTGGACCGTCCTGTCGAGAGACATCCTCTCTGAAATGCACCCTCGGTGCTGTCGGAGTTGGGCTTCCATTGCTCCTTATACTTGAATTTTGTTGACTGATGTGTCCCGGCTCTTGATAGTAAGACGCGCGGGACAAGCGTTGATCGATTAGCTGGATTAGCGACGTCTGTTCGTCAGCTGAATCCCGCTCGACGTTAGTAGCCGCTGCTTCTCAAGCGTGACCTAATTTCTGGACGCAGTTGGTCCATGATGACCCGAGCTCTGATGGCTTCGGATTTGAAGGGATCAATACGATCGAAAAGGCAGGTTTTCCTGGTGATAAACACTGCCGTGTCGTCTAAAGACGTTTGCTTGGTGGCATACAGTTGAGCAATAGCTCGTGTCTGTATGTCGGGAGAATTAAATCTCGTAAGGAATCTTTCCTTGAATAAGGCATACGAAGTTGTCAACGTCCTAAACTGTTCGGACCATCGTTGAGCTTCGCCCTTGAGTTGGCCGGTTACATTATGGAGGCGATCATAGTCGTGGCTTATGCGAGCTCTGTCGAAATATTCCTCCATAATTTTCAGAAAAGCTTCTGGATCTTCATGATCAAGCCCATGGAACGTCACGTTCGGACATCTTTGTCTCTCATGGGGCGTACAGGTCGACACGTTCTGTATCGCCTGCACGAAGCCCTCTGCCATTTTCAGAAACATACTTTCCATCGAATTAGCAGTTTGTGGCTGTGAAACAGATAAATTTGGATTATTTCCCTCTGGAAACAGTCGTTGTGGTTCTATCCCTCTAGAACCGTCGTCGACGAGCGGCGCGGTGACTCGCTCGTAAAATTCTCTTGGGGTCGACCCCTCGGAGTCTTCCGCCATGAATGAGAAAGGATTAGTTGGGTTTGGGGACGGCATGGTCCCTGCTCGGGCGCCATGTGAACGATCCATGCTTTGATGGAAGTCTGAAGGACGTATTTTCTGCTCGAAAAATTTAGAAAAATTAAAAAAAATAGGAAAAAGAAAAAATTAATTTTCTTTTTCCTCAACCTTTTCTTAATTCTAAAACGTTCACAAAATTTTTAGGGTTCAACACGACTGTTTCAAACGGAGAATAATATAATAAATCATACTTACTGTCGTTTATGCTTAACTGCTGCTCTGATGGTATCAATTGGAAGACGTCGTAACACTATAAATCTAACACTGTCTGTATCACACTCTCTTAAAATTAAACCTGAAAAGGAATTTTGTTAGAAAACACAACTAAAAGACAATATAAAGTTCAAAATGTATATATTAAATCTTTTAAAAATTTATGTTTTTACAACAACTTTTTTCAAGAGAAAATGTTAACAAACAATGGTCTGACCAGTGTACAACACATGGTGGGTAACGGGACGATTCATACCTTACCAACTACCATCCAATATGCAGTTTGATAAGCTAACGATGCACAAAAAGATTCAAGAAAAGTTTCATGTAACTGAAATTTTGGTGGGCTTTTGCTTGCCTGTCTCATAAACGTATTTATTAATTCACCTAAATTTTGGTCAATCCTCGGAGCTTAAAATTGCTTGAAGCTTCTCTACTTCGTTTGTATTATGCAATAACAAATTTTACGTTCAGGCAAGGCAGATCCCATGCACGTGTGAGTACATGGTACAGATACTTTTTGACTCCGAATCACTGAGGAACCGGTTTAGGGCAAACCCCGTCAAAACGCATCATTTCCCCGTCAAAATCGACTGCTAGGAAATGATGGGGGTCCCATGTCGCTAAGGGCTATTTTCGCTATAACTTCCGATATACTTTGAATAGTCGTTGGACTAACTTGTCCTCATATTCAACACCTCGTAAGAGTTGCAGTGCTTGACAACGTGGATTCGTAAAAGGGTTTTTAATCTTGGAAATTTTGAAGTTCAAGTCCAATTTTAGTATACTTTCTAAAATTGGGTGGTCGGGGCGACATTACGTCCCTGTGCAGCGACATTTACTACACTTTCTAAATTAACGCTCCTTGAAGAGTTAGCGAAAATTTGGCATAAAAAATGCTCCGAAGAGCAAAAATATGTTTCCAAGAATTAAAAACCTCCTCCACGGCGTTTTTACGTGAAGCACGCTTTTCTTACGAAATATTTCCTAAGTCGGATTTTGTTACAACGTCGAAAAGTATATCGGGGTTATAGCGTTCTTTAACATTCACACATGCAAAGGCTGCAATTTTAAGCGAAAAGCCGAACTCATGCCGAACACTTCCGAAGTTTCCCGAAGCCACCCGAAGACGCCCGAGGACACGCGAGGTATCGTTTTCGACTAAACTGACCACTGGGAATCGATTCCGATAATTTCCGAATCGATCCGAACACTACCGAACGCGTTATTCACTGTTTTGTCAAGGATTGGGGGAATAAAAAAATCAAAACAAGTTTCAGGGGAGTTCATGTGAACGATCCATGCTTTGATGGAAGTCTGAAGGACGTATTTTCTGCTCGAAAAACTTAGAAAAATTAAAAAAAATAGGAAAAAGAAAAAATTAATTTTCTTCCGAATCGATCCGAACACTACCGAACGCGTTATTCACTGTTTTGTCAAGGATTGGGGGAATAAAAAAATCAAAACAAGTTTCAGGGGAGTTCATGTGAACGATCCATGCTTTGATGGAAGTCTGAAGGACGTATTTTCTGCTCGAAAAACTTAGAAAAATTAAAAAAAATAGGAAAAAGAAAAAATTAATTTTCTTTTTCCTCAACCTTTTCTTAATTCTAAAACGTTCACAAAATTTTTAGGGTTCAACACGACTGTTTCAACCGGAGAATAACACAATAAATCATACTTACTGTCGTTTATGCTTAACTGCTGCTCTGATGGTATCAATTGGAAGACGTCGTAACACTATAAATCTAACACTGTCTGTATCACACTCTCTTAAAATTAAACCTAAAAGGGAATTTTGTTAGAAAACACAACTAAAAGACAATATAAAGTTCAAAATATGTATATTAAATCTTTTAAAAAATTTATGTTTTTTACAACAACTTCTTCAAGAGAAAATGTTAACAAACAATGGTCTGACCCGTGTACAACACATGGTGAGGAACGGGACGATTCATACGGTACCAACTACCATCCAATATGCAGTTTGATAAGCTAACGATGCACAAAAAGATTCAAGAAAAGTTTCATGTAACTGAAATTTTGGTGGGCTTTTGCTTGCCTGTCTTATAAACGTATTTATTAATTCACATAAATTTTGGTCGCTCCTCGGAGCTTAAAATTGCTTGAAGCGTCTCTACTTCGTTTGTATTATGCAATAACAATTTTTACGTTCAGGCAAGGCAGATCCCATGCACGTGTGAGTACATGGTATAGATACTTTTTTGACTCCGAATCACTGAGGAACCGGTTTAGGGCAAACCCCGTCAAAACACATCATTTCCCCGTCAAATCCGACTGCTAGGAAATGATGGGGGTCCCATGTCGCTAAGGGCTATTTTCGCTATAACTTCCGATATACTTTGAATAGTCGTTGGACTAACTTGTCCTCATATTCAATACCTCGTAAAAGTTGCAGTGCTTGACAACGTGGATTCGTAAAAGGGTGTTTAATTTTGGAAATTTTGAAGTTCAAGTAAAATTTTAGTATACTTTCTAAAATTGGGTGGTCGGGGCGACATTACGTCCCTGTGCAGCGACATTTACTACACTTTCTAAATTAACGCTCCTTGAAGAGTTAGCGAAAATTTGGCATAAAAAATGCTCCGAAGAGCAAAATTATGTTTCCAAGAATTAAAAACCTCTTCCACGGCGTTTTTACGTGAAGCACGCTTTTCTTACGAAGTATTTCCTAAGTCGGATTTTGTTACAACGTCGAAAAGTATATCGGGGTTATAACGTTCTTTAACACTCCCCTCCTTTCCGTGAATCTTTTTGTGTAACGTTTGGTAAAATTGGTTTTTTTTGAACAGAAAATGGATCATTGGATGTAGTCTCCCATGTGTTGTATTCGGTTATATTTCAGACCGGCCTATCTGAACATAACATATTTTTCAAATCTAAAATTGAACATATATCGATGCATAATTCGATTGAATATTGAACATTGGCTTTCAAAATGGCATAAAAAAAAGAAAAAATCGAAAATCCTCAGATTCTCGATGACACAACACAAACACTTTCGACGCACTTATTTTTCTTAGTGTTCTTTCTACTAATGCGGGCTTGCGTTTGCTCCTCCTCGTGTCTATGCCTCGTCGATCACCTTCGGTGTCGAACTGCCTTCTGGAACAGCTTAGGTGGTCCTCGGACTGCTTGGTTCCAGCTATACAATGGCTCTGCTCAGTTTATATGAAACAATATAAAACAAAATTTTAGTAAAATGTATTGTTCATATCCCGTCTGGGGATCTGCGACCGATAACACATCGTCGTCTTTGAGAATATGAACATTGAATTTTGTAGACTCATGCTCATTGAAATGGTTTTTATTAAAATCTCTTCTTAGGAGAAATCTGCGACAGAATCTGCATCCGTCGGATCGTTGCATCTGCCCCTCCAGCAGACGTGGCGGCATCTCGCCCTTGAGTTGCTAGACTCATCTGAATCGCGCCCTTGCGTCAGAGTCGTCGTCTTTCCATGCCGTGCCAATGGAACATTTGTTTGGACCCTTTGGGTCGGACTCTGCTTACAGACGTGTATGTTTGTTAACATATGAGGACTTTGAAAAAATTATAAAAAATACCAACTCTGCCGGACACGGTCAGAGTTGCTGCAGTGAATTTGGAAGATTTGTATGGACGATACAATATCCTCGATAAAATAACTTGTAAAAAATGCATAAAAAATACCAACTCTTGCCTGACACGACAAGAAGTTGGTATGGAAATTTTGAGATAAAATAAACCTAGCACTAAGTTAAAACTTAGCCTAGGTTGAAAAATATTATAAAAATATGATGGAATCTCCAGAACTTGATTCTGAATCAGAAGTGGAAGCATCTCGTGGCGGTGCATGGATTTGTACAACCGTTTGCTCCGGCTGTGGAGGTTCTGTGGAATCGTCTGAGAACGGGGAATCATTTCCATCGAGTGATGTTCCGCCTGGACTAGCATTTTCTTCGTCGGAAGATTCGATTTCCAAGTTGTGCTCCTCTGGCGGGGCTGGCCTCAAATCATTTACATGTACTCTTGTCGTTACATTTCCCTTTTGTACGAGATATACTTCGTCTGAAAACTTTTTCAAGATTCTGGTTGGGCCTGACCAAGACGGCGTGAAGGTATGTACCTTCCTTTTTCTCTTACTCATGACTCTGTCTCCTACTTTGAATACGACTGGAGTGACGGCCTCTTTCGGCGCATATTTTTGCTTGTAATTTTGTTGAGCTTCACGGGCTTCCTTGACTCGCTCTTATCGTGGAAGCGTTTGTTGCTTGGCTCTTTCTTGCCTCCAGGCATACAAATCCCATTCGCCTCTTTCGGCTGGGTCATATCCTAACACGATCATGCTGGGTGTTTGATTTGTAGCGGCGTTCCTACGATTTCTTAAGATGTAAGTCATCTGATGCACGTAGCGATCCCAAGTGTCGTTTGGCTTTTTGAATAAAAGGGTGTTTAAAATTTTCTTACACTCCTGAACCCGTCGCTCCACGGGGTTGGACTGTTGGTGATATGCCGGGATTAAGTATCGTTCGATACCGTTTTTTTCACAAAACGTGATGTATCATTCGGAATTGAAATGACCACCATTGTCTGAAATTATGACTCGAGGGACTCCGAATCTTGCTACTATTTCTTCATCAATAAATTTGGCTATCGTTCTGCCATCGACCTGAATGTATGCCTTTGTCTCTATCCATTTACTGAATACGTCTTCGACGATAATCATGTATCTATTTTCGGCGTCTTTAGTCTTCTGCAGCGGGCCAATTACGTCGACGCTCAAGGTTTCAAATGCATTTTGTGGTGCATGAGCATTGGGTTGGGCTTGTCTTGTCTTTACAGACTGGCATATCAGACAGTCGTTTATATATCTGCCTACGATCCTGGCCATATTATTAAAATAGTAGCGTTTTGCTATTTTTCTAAGAGTCTCGTCTCTTCCTGGATGGCATACTTCATCTCGGTCATGATAATGGTAAATCAATTCCTTAATTTTCCTCTTTGGAACTATCAATTTAACATTTTGATCGCAATCTTTCAAAAGTACATCGTCCTGGACGTGAAAATTTTTCATAAAAATAAGATCCGCATCGGAACGTTGTTCCTGTTGAAATAGATCATTCCAACGGCGGATCTTGTGTTGAATATCTCTTGAACTCAATTGAGCCTGTAGGATATCTTCGTATATTTCTGAATGT
The DNA here is from genome assembly GCA_963675555.1 of Leptura quadrifasciata. NCBI lineage: Eukaryota > Metazoa > Arthropoda > Insecta > Coleoptera > Cerambycidae > Leptura > Leptura quadrifasciata. Next base: position 116,195,554 of record OY776673.1, read on the forward strand.
GTTAAAACAGAAATACGTTCTGGACACTTGTAATTTGGTAGGAACATTCTTTCCTCTTCATCGTCTGTCTCGACATATTTATTTTGTGGGTTACGACTTAGGAAATCTGCTAATAAATTCTCCTTTCCTGGACAGTGTTTAATTTTGAATGCATATTCTTGCAATAATAAAGACCATCGTGTGAATTTAGTTTTGTCGTCCTTATGCTTGTTCAACCAAAGTAACGCCCTGTTGTCCGTCTTCACCAAGAACGGTTTGTCTGCTAAGTACATCTTGTACTTTTTAATATAGTTCACCACCGCCAAGCATTCTAGCTCGTTAATGTGGTAACGTCTCTCTGCTGGAGATAACGTGTTGCTTGCATACGAAATGATATATTTTTCGCCGTTGTCGCCCAATTGATATAATACAGCCGAAAGGCCTTGTAAGGATGCATCTGTTTGTAAAATAAACTGACGTGAAAAATCCGGTCGATGGAGTTCCAGCGGTCCGGATAATAATTCTTTTAATTTTCTAAATGCTTCATCGCATACATGGTTCCAGTGAAAACGATTTTCCTTCGAAAGAAGTTTCGTTAGTGGCTTTGTGATCATCGCCACATTTGGTAGATATTCTCTTACCCAGTTGCAAAGTCCTAGGAAACTTTGTAGCTGCTTTTTGGTGGCTGGAACGGGATAATTTTGAATTTGTAAGACATGTTTTTCTAATGGTCGGGAAGTATCAGTTCTAATTGTGTGGCCTAAATATTGGATTTCATTCGTCGCTATTACACACTTTTCCGGTGACACTTTTAGATTGTGCAGACGTAGTCTTTCAAAGACTAACCTCAAGTGGGACATATGCTCCTTCACGTTTACGCTGTAAACGATTATATCATCTAAGTACACTTTACAGAAATGGTGCAGGTAACCCGTCAAAACGTCCTTTGCCATGAATTTCTGAAAGGTACAGGGAGCTGTCTTGAGGCCGAAAGGCATGACATTAAATCTGTAAGCTGCCCCATCAGGAGTGGTAAAAGTTGAGAAATCTTTTGATGCTTCATCGAGTGGTATTTGCCAATATCCACTCTTTAAATCCAACACAGTAAAAATCTTCGAATTTCCTAAATCTTTAATACTTTCGTGTATTTTTGGTAAGACGGAAGCCTCGTCTTCAGTCATTTCGTTCAAATGGCGATAGTCGATGCAAAAACGTGGTTTTTTGTCTGAGCGTTTTATTATCACGGGTGGTGAACTATATTGGGCAGTGCTAGGTTCGATGACGCCAGCTTTCAACATCTCTTCGATTTGGTCGTACATAATTTTCTTCGTACTCGGAGACATCGGATATGGTCTGATATTAAATGGTTTTGTATCTTTTACTATAATTTTGTGTTTAACAGTCACTGTGGTTGCTTGAGTCGGTTCCGCAGTGAACAGATCGACAAATTCTTCGAACAGCGGCCGTAGAAATTTGTCTTTAATAACAAGCTCTTCAGGAAGCTTTGACTGCTGTCTCTCCCTCTGAGAAGCTTGATTCCAGAAGACGGTAATACGCTCTTCCGTGCCGGCATATAGGCATTTGCGGCCATAATCATATGCGACGTTATTCATGTATAAGAATGGTGATCCTAATATTATTGTTTCGTTCAAATTTTCGATTACTTGAAAATCAATTTCAAAAGAAGTGCCTGAAATTTTTACTTTTAATTTTGTCGTTCCAAGAGAGTCCATCATTCGATCTCCGCACGCCATAGCAAATGATCGACGTGTCGTGAGATTTTTAAAATTATCCAACATCCTCGGATGGATAACGTTTCGTGTCGAGCCTGAATCAATCAGAGCATCGACCGCATGTTCATTAATTTGAACTTTTATACGAGGCAAAGGGAACGCTTCGCTCATATAATTTATAGATTCCCTTGTCTTGTGCAGGGGAGCGTCGTAGTGGTCATGAGTATTCGAAATGTTTAATGGACATTGCTGCCGCCTTGGTTCGGCCGTTGTGCCGGGGATCTTGCAGATTGACCCTGGCCTGGGTCTCTGGCCCCTTGGAAGTTTCCCGGTCTCCTGTTGAGATGAGGGTTATTTGGACACTGACTATGGAAGTGCCACTGCACTGTGTCTGTGCAGTATCGGCACGGGGTAGCCGGTCGGTCGGGTACTCGGAATTTCCCCGATCCGCCATTAAAATTGTTTTGCCTGCGGTCAGGATTCACTGATCCGCTTGAAGAATTAGGCATAAAAAAAGGACGACCAGGTGCTCTACCTGGACCGCCCTGTCGAGCGACATCCTCTCGGAAATGCACCCTCGGTGCTGTCGGAGTTGGGCTTCCATTGCTCCTTATACTTGAATTTTGTTGACTGATGTGTCCCGGCTCTTGATAGTAAGACGCGCGGGACAAGCGTTGATCGATTAGCTGGATTAGCGACGTCTGTTCGTCAGCTGAATCCCGCTCGACGTTAGTAGCCGCTGCTATTAACATCTCTGTGGATGAAATTAGGTTGCTTCTCAAGCGTGACCTAATTTCTGGACGCAATTGGTCCATGATGACCCGAGCTCTGATGGCTTCGGATTTGAAGGGATCAATACGATCGAAAAGGCAGGTTTTCCTTGTGATAAACACTGCCGTGTCGTCTAAAGACGTTTGTTTGACGGCATACAGTTGAGCAATAGCTCGTGACTGTATGTCGGGAGAATTAAATCTCGTAAGGAATTTTTCCTTGAATAAGGCATACGAAGTAGTCAACGTCCTAAATTGTTCGGACCATCGTTGAGCTTCGCCCTTGAGTTGGCCGGTTACGTTATGGAGGCGATCATAGTCGTGGCTTATGCGAGCTCTGTCGAAATATTCCTCCATAATTTTCAGAAAAGCTTCTGGATCTTCATGATCAAGCCCATGGAACGTCACGTTCGGATATCTTTGTCTCTCATGGGGCGTACAGGTCGACACGTTCTGTTTCGCCTGCACGAAGCCCTCTGCCATTTTCAGAAACATACTTTCAATCGAATTAGCAGTTTGTGGCTGTGAAGCAGATAAATTTGTATTATTTCCCTCTGGAAACAGTCATTGTGGTTCTATCCCTCTAGAACCGTCGTCGACGAGCGGCGCGGTGACTCGCTCGTAAAATTCTCTTGGGGTCGACCCCTCGGAGTCTTCCGCCATGAATGAGAAAGGATTAGTTGGGTTTGGGGACGGCATGGTCCCTGCTCGGGCGCCATGTGAACGATCCATGCTTTGATGGAAGTCTGAAGGACGTATTTTCTGCTCGAAAAACTTAGAAAAATTAAAAAAAATAGGAAAAAGAAAAAATTAATTTTCTTTTTCCTCAACCTTTTCTTAATTCTAAAACGTTCACAAAATTTTTAGGGTTCAATACGACTGTTTCAACCGGAGAATAATACAATAAATCATACTTACTGTCGTTTATGCTTAACTGCTGCTCTGATGGTATCAATTGGAAGACGTCGTAACACTATAAATCTAACACTGTCTGTATCACACTCTCTTAGAATTAAACCTGAAAGGGAATTTTGTTAGAAAACACAACTAAAAGACAATATAAAGTTCAAAATATGTATATTAAATCTTTTAAAAAATTTATGTTTTTTACAACAACTTCTTCAAGAGAAAATGTTAACAAACAATGGTCTGACCCGTGTACAACACATGGTGAGGAACGGGACGATTCATACGGTACCAACTACCATCCAATATGCAGTTTGATAAGCTAACGATGCACAAAAGATTCAAGAAAAGTTTCATGTAACTGAAATTTTGGTGGGCTTTTGCTTGCCTGTCTTATAAACGTATTTATTAATTCACATAAATTTTGGTCGCTCCTCGGAGCTTAAAATTGCTTGAAGCGTCTCTACTTCGTTTGTATTATGCAATAACAATTTTTACGTTCAGGCAAGGCAGATCCCATGCACGTGTGAGTACATGGTATAGATACTTTTTTGACTCCGAATCACTGAGGAACCGGTTTAGGGCAAACCCCGTCAAAACACATCATTTCCCCGTCAAATCCGACTGCTAGGAAATGATGGGGGTCCCATGTCGCTAAGGGCTATTTTCGCTATAACTTCCGATATACTTTGAATAGTCGTTGGACTAACTTGTCCTCATATTCAATACCTCGTAAGAGTTGCAGTGCTTGACAACGTGGATTCGTAAAAGGGTTTTTAATCTTGGAAATTTTGAAGTTCAAGTCCAATTTTAGTATACTTTCTAAAATTGGGTGGTCGGGGCGACATTACGTCCCTGTGCAGCGACATTTACTACACTTTCTAAATTAACGCTCCTTGAAGAGTTAGCGAAAATTTGGCATAAAAAATGCTCCGAAGAGAAAAATTATGTTTCCAAGAATTAAAAACCTCTTCCACGGCGTTTTTACGTGAAGCACGCTTTTCTTACGAAGTATTTCCTAAGTCGGATTTTGTTACAACGTCGAAAAGTATATCGGGGTTATAGCGTTCTTTAACATTCACACATGCAAAGGCTGCAATTTTAAGCGAAAAGCCGAACACATGCCGAACACTCCCGAAGCCACCCGAAGACGCCCGAGGACACGCGAGGTATCGTTTTCGACTAAATCGATCACTGGGAAGCGATTGCAACCACTTTCGGAGTGATACGACTAGCCGTTCCGGGAAAAAGTCTGCTGCGGCAAAACTAAAGGTCGGAAGTGAGTAGAAACGGTACTGGAGGACAACTGTGACCTCGATACACCTTTTGCAACACTTTTGACCGACACCTTATTTACTTAAATAAGTACCCCGTTATTTCTTATGTTAAAGCAATTTTTTATTCTTTACTTTACTACTGTTATTTATTGTATATGAAATGAAATAAAAAAAGAATAACTCTTAATACATTTATTTATAAATAACACAAATATATATACATAAAATAAAACAGAATTATCCGTCCGAATCATGCTCCACCAGAATGACTGCATCCTCATCTTCATCGGCAGATTCCTCCACCAGAATGGCTGCATCCTCATCTTCATCGGTAGATTCCTCCACCAGAATGGCTGCATCATCTTCCGAGTCAGACGATTCCGCTGTGTCCGTCGATGATTCCTCCAGAATTACTCCATCCATCTCGTCTTCGGAATCATCATTGGGCACAGTGTCCATCGACCATGTGGACGGAGACCTCTCCAATGGTTGGTATTCTTCTTCTGGTGAGGTGGTGCTCTCTGCTACACCACCCCTTGTCACCTCTCTAACGCGCTGCAGGTAGGCACGATACCTTTCGCACAAAACGAACATGGTTGAAGTGGAAGATACAGTATTGTCTTGTACTTCAGACATGTTGGAGCGTAGAAAGTAAACTGAGGATGGTGAGGGCTTTCTTATGTATATATAGCCCCTACCCCCACCTCACTACTCACACAAATAAGAGTAGAAAGTGTCCTAATACTCATATTTTTAACACCATCAATATCAATAGCACTGTCAACATAAGCAATAATCGAAGTGAAACACAGATTTCTCTAGTAACATTGTGTTACTTACATTTAAATATTTAGTAAATAAAACAAAAAATAAGATTCAATTTAACGTTTATTTAACACTTAAACTAGTTATATAATATTTACAATAAACTAAAAATTAAATATATACATTTATTTATCACTAAAACTAATTACATAATTATTTACAATAAACTAAGAGATATATACATATTTACAAAAAAAAAACTACAAATTATCTGTCCATATTGCAAATATTGCAGATTTCCACTCGCCTAATCTGATAGAGTGGATCTCTGCAAGATTTGCAATATCCCCGCCTGCCTCTCATTATCCTTGTAGTGGCATGGTAGTCCACATGACGATGTCTCCCAGGATCCACCCTAGACTGGTATCCCAGAAAACATCCGTGGCAAAGATTGTATTCCATACCACCCACTACTTGGACCGCAACAAAGGTCATGGTGGTGCAGAAGATGCCATCCATTGGGTTCACCCCTTCTAAATATTCCGATGTTATCCACCGCTGCCCTCTTTGGTGGGGAACATCTACGACGATACCCTCATCATCACTCGAATCGTCTGCACCCTCTTCAGCGTCAAAAAATTCCTCATCGTCTTCCTCGTCGCTTTCCTCATCGTCTTCAACTTCTACCTCGTCGTCTTCGGGAGCAGCTAAGTCGTCCTCTACCTCTTCAAGGTACCATATATTGTTGAGGACATCTAGGGATGCTAACCAGTCCAGGAATCTGAGGTTAGCCCAACCAGCAGGTACAGCAGCCATATTAATACTTGGAAAAGAATATATAAGACAGTAGACGGAATGATCAACGTTGAAGTTTGCAAAGCAACTGATCTAACGTGGAGTTATACCTCCTCTTTTAAACATGTTGCTGGTGACGTCACATCATCTCTAACGACATACCATGGCTCTAATATCGGCAATTCCAGCGACTACTTAAACAAACAAGGCCATGAGGAGGAACTCAGTTATTATTCAGCTGTCATACCGTACACTTGTTTTTAAAACAGCAATGTCTTGTCCAAGAGAGTGGCAATCGAAACCAACAATCGCCGTATATCCATATAGTATGGATGGTGCAATTCTGTGCTATAATTGTTCCCAATTCTGGGCAAAGCAGCAAATTAATCCATGTACTGGACTATGTTCAAATTGTATAAAAGAAAATCCAGTGCCAGTGAATACCGTCCGAAAAGCAGCATCACGTGAGCGTCTGGAGCAAGAGTGCTACAAGTGTCTACAACCCACGACTCGTACAAATTTTGGAATTATCCGAGATGTTTGTGAGACATGCAAGGTGGAGCACCCATTGAGGCAGCGGTGTCTGGTTTGCAACAAGTACACTGGTGATTGTTGGAACAATATTTGCAGCAAATGCAGAGACGAGAAGACATACAGTGTTTTACTTTGTGAATATGTTGGACATATTTATGGAGGTGTGATGAAACACAACAGAGAATGTTTCTGTCAGGAAGCGTTACTGTCGAGACGGGGGGAGTTCATCTGATTAATTCCATAAATATGTATTTGTATTTTTTCTGTATTATATACGTTTTAAGTAAATATATTGTTCTGTTCTACTTTTTATTCTTCTTAATAATTTGCAGTACTAATCAAACCTTAACTTGCTTATTTCCAATAGATAAAAAAAAAAACTTTAAAACCAAAAGATCAAATTAAAATTTCTTACCTTTTGATCCGAAAGCATGTCAAAATATTTAATGGGCCGGCTAGCTTATCTTTCCCTTCAGGAGCAGGTTCAAATTCAGTTCCTAATTAAAATGAAATTTTTATTAAAGTAAAATTTTTAATCTGATATAAATAATTTATTTTCTTTGATATTTAGATAATTTAGCTTTATAACAGGTTCGAAAGTCTAATAAGTACACTATTTAAATTTTAATATACGACCTTGTCCAAAATTAAACACACAAAAACCTTCCTTCTTCGTAGCTACACACTTCTCTTTCCAAATCCAACAATTCTCCTTTCATTAATTCTTCACCTTATCTCGTCCTTATCTCCTCTGCAACTCCAAACCACAATAACACCTCTACCTTCTTATTTACAGTCTATTTTTCTCTTCTTCGCTGATCTCCGCAATTTCTGACTTTCAATTCAATTTCAAAATTCTTAATCCTTGTTTATTATTTATTTTCTTCACTCCCTAATTTTCACTTGTTCTTTTTTTTCTTAAATTTGTTTTTCCAATTTTACAACCTCTCTTTTATCTGTTGTTTATTGTTCTATCTCACTAAATATCAAAGTATCCAAAATAAACAAAACACCATATGAATTTTGATTAATTTCATTCCAAACATAACCTAACTTAAACCTCCTTGTCTTTCTCCAGGAAAAGATTTACCAACTATAAAATAAAATTTCCTACTTAAAAGAAATGTCATAATGACTTAAATGTCAGAAATTATTTCAACAACAACTTAATAACTCAGGAAAACATTTACCAACTATAAAAATAAAATTTACTACTTAAAAGAAATGTCATAATGACTTAAATGTCAGAAATTATTTCAACAATAACTTAATAACTACTAACATAGATGTCAGTATCAAACTTACTGTTGACATCAAATAAAAACTTTAAGACTATTAAAACAACTCTAAACAAATATTAACATTCTAAAACACATACCTTTCGGATCTTTAGCTAATTTAAATAAATTTTGAAAACCATCTAAAGGAAATAAACAAATTCAAACCCTGATTCAGCAAATAACACAAACACGCAATCTTCGTAATCGTCCAATATGCAAATACATCGCATTTCCCTCCCCAAATTATAAGCTTTTACTTATGTAAAACTGTTTAATTTTATTCAATTATGCCGTATTTGCAAAATACTGTATTTATCATCAGTTTTGTTGTGTTTTCTTTGTGTGTTTTAATTTGTCAAATATTTCTTTAATCTGTCGTCAAAATATGTCGCATTGTCAGCTAAAATTTTTCTAGGAGTGCCTACAGTTTTAAAATATTTAGAAAGTATTCTACAAACCGTATTTGTATTACGTCTTTTTGTGGGATATACCTTTGTGAGTTTTTGTAATGCGTTTTTTAATAATAATTTGACTTAACTGGAATGCAATTAATAACTTTAATTATAATATTGTTAAATTTTATATCATTAAACTCGGGAAATTCGTCCGAATATGAACCCATGTCAACTCCCGCACACAAATATCATAATGAGAATAAACATTTTGCTTGGACCTTGGATATTTTAAAATTAAAATTGACATATGTGGTAACTTCACCATTCATATACCTTTGGAGAACTGACGCGTCTCCGCACGTATTATATTTTCATTTATCATTTATAATCATACTTATTTTCATATATGTTTCGGTAACTCTTGACCGTTTTATATAATTCATTATTTATTTATTCCGCACTTAAAACTACATTTCCCTTGGTCCAAACAAAATATCTTTGCACAATATAACATCAAATGCTGAGGGTAGGCATAATGACCAACTCGTCTCCATTGCCATTGCTCTCAAATATCAACTTACAACGATCTTTATTTACATTACCCTTTACTACGTCATTACATATTATTTCAAATTTATATCCACGCTTATTTATCACTAGTATATTTTTCATTATATCCCACAAATCCAAATTATCTTTGTTAATAGATCCGTGTTTGTATATAGTGTATAATTCCATATAAAATTCCCTATTCATATCCCTTTCCGTATTTTTCTTATTGCTCCTGTTCCAATTATTTCCCGTGCAAAATTTCTTCCTCGTCTTGAAGTTTTTGTGTTTTCTTTTTCCAAATATTTTGAGTTTACTTTCATCTACTATCAACTTGTGTACATAACTTTCAGCTATTCTCGGTTTGTAATTTATTAACGACATATAATTTTGAAACAATTTTCTTAGTAGATTTTCATATTTAGTAGGACAATTTATCTACAACCTTTTAAGCATTTTATAATTATTCATTTCACATGTAGGCTTATATTTTTCATCATTTAAATTATTATTATTACAATTACCTATATAACCCACTATGTTTAACTCATTTTTATTAAATATTTTCACCGCAGTACCTTTTAAAACTAGGAACTTTTCCCCAAAATCTATTTTTGCTTTAAGTCGTGATAAAATATCTTCACTAATTATGACATCAAAACTCAAATTGTCAACAATTACAAACTCGCCTCTAAAACGTATCTCTTTTACTTCAAAATCTAAATTTATGATTTTATTGCATTCTGCGAATTTTTTACCATTTGCATTTACTAATTTAATTTTTGAAATCTTAGTACAATTTTTTTGATATAACTCTTCTTTACTATCTATTATCTTTCCATTTATTTAACTGATTTCTGATCCCGTATCAATCAATGCTTTTAAATTTATTTCATTAACTTTAATGTTGATGATTGGTAAATTACTAATTCTATTATTATCTAAATTTGATTCATTCTCAATACCTATAAATGCTCGCATATGTCCGTATGTCGTCATCCCAATTAAAACTTCCTTATCTAAAAATTTTCCCTTGGAAAATGTGAATTTACCTCTGCTATCGTCTTAATTTGATTCATGTCATTCTGTTGATCAGATCTGACATTTGTATTGTTTACCTGTGCATATCTTACTGAATCACGTTTATTATCATACCTATTCTGTTCTTTATTATAATTATCATTACCGTTGTACCTCCTATTTTCGTCATAATCTCTACCTTTATTTTGATTATTAAAATTTTTACTGTCATAATTTTTTTGATAATTATTATTATACCCATTTTGTTGTCTATTTGCATAATAATTTTGTCTGTTGAAATTTTGATCATTACCATCTGTTTGGTTGTATGTTTTTCTATTAAATGATTTATAATTTTTATTCCATCCCATATGTAGATCATCGATCACTCTCAAGTACTCATTCAAACCATCTAATGTCGTAATGGGTTGTGTAATGATTACTTGGTGGATGTCATCAGAAAAATGTCTTGCTAGATATTTAATCATTTCATTTTCTGTCAAATTTGGCTCTAAGAATTTAATATTATACATTTTACGCATGACATAATTTTCCCTAGACATACCACTATTTTCTGAATATTTTCCATTAAATAAATTGAAACGAATTTTTTCCTGACAATGTTCAGACCAATACTTTTTTAATAATAACTTTTCAAATTCTTCTAAAGTTTCAAATTCAGATTCTACAATTTGATACCAAATTTCGGCTTCACCTTTTAATGAATTTTGAATTTCATGTTTTAAATTAAAATTTAAATTTATAGATTTTAGATATTGCCTTAAACGTTCTAAAAATACTTTTGGGTGGATTCTGGAATCACCATAGAATTGATTTACCAGTGTTTGATGTGGTGTAGCATATGTGTTAAATATAGGTGTGTATGTGTCCTTCAATATCTTCGTATTCTGTTCGATCTTACCATCCTGTTCTTTCAATTGTATTTTGATTATATCTTCTTGTTTTTTCATGCGTATATCTATTTCATTCATACCATCTACTATAACATGTTCTACTTCTACTCTTACTTCTTTTTTAAATTCACTTATCTCTTCATAAACCTTTTCTACCTTTTCTTCTACTTTCTTAATTTTCTGGTCCACTTTATTGTGTAACTCTACTATACTCGTTTCCAATCTCCTATTGTTCTCATCCATTTTTTTGTTCATATCTTGTTTGCTTTCTTCAAATTTATTGTCCATTTTGTTGTTGATTTCATCAAATTTATTATTCATGTCTTGTTTGCTTTCTTCAAATTTATTATTCATGTCTTGTTTGTTTTCGTCCATTTTTTTGTTATTTTCTTCAAATTTATTATTTATGTCTTGTTTGCTTTCTTCAAATTTGCTATTCATGTCTTGTTTGTTTTCGTCCATTTTTTTGTTATTTTCATCAAATTTATTATTCATATCTTGTGTGCTTTCTTCAAATTTGATCGCTATCATGTTCATTAATTGTATAAATTTATCATCATTTTGTGTTTGTTGGGATGTATCACCTTGTCGAGAAGTTTCTGGTGTTTGATTTTGATTCTCCATTTTTGTTTGTTTTCCTGATCTTAATTTCATACAAATACCACACAATTAAGAATTAATACTTTATATACGCTTAATAAATGAAATTGTTATTGAATTTTAAAACTATGTACCACAATCGACAGTTCACAAACTTTCACCAAGACTGCACACTTTATCAAATCAACAATTTTACAATCGCCACGCGTTGGGCGCCAAATGTTCTGTTCTACTTTTTATTGTTCTTAATAATTTGCAGTACTAATCAAACCTTAACTTGCTTATTTCCAATAGATAAAAAAAAAACTTTAAAACCAAAAGATCAAATTAAAATTTCTTACCTTTTGATCCGAAAGCATGTCAAAATATTTAATGGGCCGGCTAGCTTATCTTTCCCTTCAGGAGCAGGTTCAAATTCAGTTCCTAATTAAAATGAAATTTTTATTAAAGTAAAATTTTTAATCTGATATAAATAATTTATTTTCTTTGATATTTAGATAATTTAGCTTTATAACAGGTTCGAAAGTCTAATAAGTACACTATTTAAATTTTAATATACGACCTTGTCCAAAATTAAACACACAAAAACCTTCCTTCTTCGTAGCTACACACTTCTCTTTCCAAATCCAACAATTCTCCTTTCATTAATTCTTCACCTTATCTCGTCCTTATCTCCTCTGCAACTCCAAACCACAATAACACCTCTACCTTCTTATTTATAGTCTATTTTTCTCTTCTTCGCTGATCTCCGCAATTTCTGACTTTCAATTCAATTTCAAAATTCTTAATCCTTGTTTATTATTTATTTTCTTCACTCCCTAATTTTCACTTGTTCTTTTTTTTCTTAAATTTGTTTTTCCAATTTTACAACCTCTCTTTTATCTGTTGTTTATTGTTCTATCTCACTAAATATCAAAGTATCCAAAATAAACAAAACAAAACACCATATGAATTTTGATTAATTTCATTCCAAACATAACCTAACTTAAACCTCCTTGTCTTTCTCCAGGAAAAGATTTACCAATATGTAGCATTAATTTTTTTTGTTAATTGTTTATTTGTTAATTTACATAACACAGAAAATTATGTATCTTCTTTTATTCTTGTAATAAAACATTTAAAACCAAATGTTATTATTAATAATAACTTTATTAATACATTTTACTTTAATAATTTTAATAACATATAATACTTTAATAATACACACTTAATTAGGACCAATAAAATTAGCATTATTATTACTGTTTATTCAGGGAAAATATGCGGGAATTTTCCCTCAAAAATAAATTCTGGGAATTTTACATCACTACCTAACGGACGATATGTCGTCCGATTTAGGGTTTTACCAGGAAGTAAGAGGACAGGAGTACTATCGCTAAAGAAATAAATGGTCCCAAAATCGGTTGGGAGTTAGTAGTTGACATATTGACCACAAGAGGCGCCCATGTCGCTAGTGACTCTTGTTTTTGATGGCATTGCATGCAAGGCATGGCAAGTGGTGTCTTTATGTTGTTTTTACAAAATTTAGTGCTTATTAAGTGTAAATCTTGAAATAAGAGAGTTGTAACTTATAATATTATGCCTTCCTGCTTTGTGCCAGGCTGTAATTCCGGATACGGCAACTTAATTAAATGGAACAAAGCCAATGGAGTGAAAAATCCGAGCATGTTCAAAGCTCCCAATAATGTGAGTACTGCTAATACTACTTTTATATACAGTTATTATAATTAATAATGCAGATTCCAGACAATTGTACTTTTATGTTTTGATCTGTGATACAAAAATTCTGTGAATATTATTATTATTTGAGTGATCAAGAGGTCAAAGGGGACTACATTACTACATACCGGTATGAAAGCCTTTTTGCACAATTTGTTGTTTCATTTAGACTAATTAATTGTCAATATCTGCCGTTATTAGATAAAAATAAGCAAAAATTGTTCCTAGTTATAACCTCAAAATTAAAAACCTTTTTACCTTTACCTATTTTTCTAGGATGAATTATTACAAAAGTGGCAAAAAGCAGTGGCGCGTGCTGATAAAATCCTTACAAAAAAGGATAAAATTTGCGAGGTTCATTTTAAAAATGAGGAAATAGAGAGAGAGAGTACACAACAAAAATGCCAGATGGTACAGCATTCAGTCTTAAAAGAGGCACTCCTAAATTAAAACCTGATGCTATTCCCTCGATTTTCCCAAATTGTCCCAAATATTTAACTGTCGGTCACTCACTGAAACGTAAGAATCCAACGATGCGAACAGGGAGTACAATGCCCAGCAAGAGAAAAATAGTTGTGAGAAGTCCAGAAACAGTGGAAATTATTGAGGAAGCAGATTATTGCTAGACATGACGTTCATTTACATATTAGACGCTTGCGCTGGTGTGATTACATTATTGTTGCTTAACCAATAATGAAGATTAGAGCAAATTAATCATTATTTTTCAATAATAAATTATATAAATGCTTTTTATAACATCGATGAATTTCTAAAGAGGTAATTTGTTTTTATTTTTTTCCCTCTTTTATGATATATTAGAAATATTTGTTTGTATGGAAGTAAAGTCTTAGTCTTTATACATATGTTTTATATGAAATTTATTGTTTTTGTGTGTAACTGTAATGCTTTTCTTTTTAATCTCTGTGCACTGACATAGTTTTAAGTTTATTTTTATATGACGAAACTTTAATGTGATATATATAATTTTAAATTGTATGAGTTAATAATTAATATTACTCACTATTATTTAGACGTGCTAAATGTACATAACGTGCATCAAAAATTGGTTAATAAATATTCTATTCTATACATCGTCCATTTTTTCTTTCTTTTTAATGATATGTGATCATTTCTTTGAAATTTAAAAAGTATGTACTTGATTGGTAAATACATATATTTAGATACTTTTTCTTGGTTTGTTCAATTAGGATAAATGAATAAATATTGGTATTCAGCCTTTTGTGTTATAATCGTCCTACTATAATATAGCCATTATATGTGAGTCAAATACTATATATACTTTACAACTATTTCCTAATTTAAGAAAAAAATGAACCTATAGATTACTAACAAAATTAATTTTATTTGATAGTCACTTTTAATCGTAATCCTGGAATATGAAATCGCATATTCCACATGTGTAATGTCACATTTCATCAGACTCATGGAATATGCCATCGCATATTCCACATGTATAATATGAGAGATCTTTTATCTATGGTTACACCCAAAATGTACTTATATTACGATGGTAGTAGATAAAATATTTTTTCCATTACTGACCTAAAAACATACCACCGCATTTATGACCTACTGTTTGTTAGCTGTTATTCAAAATTTCACTTATTAAAGGTAAGAAAGGTGCTTCATTAACTAATTAATTCAAACACAAAGCATAAGAAATCGATAATAAATAGTTATTACTTAAACTCATAATTAATGCTATATCCCTCTCATTTCGCGAGGTGTACATCTTCCACTTTCGTTACACATTAAAAATAAATAAAACAAAGGAATGTTTACTTTATTGTCAATATAAAAATCGTTAAATAATGAGATTTAAGTTAGTAGTGCATCTTTTCTCGTAAATAATGAAAACCGCGGCATTTCAGCACAGGCTTCTACTTTGGAGTTGTGGTTCTAAATAAGAGAATAATTATATTTATAGTATGGTTAATTCCGTGATCATTCAGAAGCTGGATTCCGGAACTACAAGAGTAGGTTTGTAATAAAATAATGCTGTAATAAACTACCAAAAATATTAATTTAATCTCTGCTACATGCCTGCGTTTTCCGCGGAATATTTATATTTTTGAGCAAGTAGCAAAGCATATCTTACTTTTACTGGTTCAGACACCTTCAACATTTTATTTCAATTGTAACAGCTAAGGTTTTTCATTGAAACATATTTCGTTATTTCAATTTTTTCCCGGCTTTTCAACAACAGAATCATATATAAATACGCAATTTCTAGCTAAACTCCGGACATGAGCGCCGCGTGGTGACAAATTCGAGAACTACTAACGCAACCAAAACTGAGGCCACTTTTCATTTAACAGCGGTATCTGGTCGGTTCTCCTGTCCTCTTACTTCCTGGGTTTTACGCATACATGTGAATGGGGAACATTCTCTTTTATTTTATCCGCCAGAGTGCACCAGCTGTACTCGGTTGTCAAGAAGTTTACAATCCTTGCTCGGTTGTTTACCTGTCAATGTCAATATCAACGAGGTAAGTCGTTAGTCAATACGAAAAAATATGTCTTTGTGTCAACAAAGTTAATAATTAGGATGTAAAATGAAAACTTATTGCTGTGTACCAAAGTGCTCTAACACAGTAGAACATTTATTTCCTAAAAATGACCGTTTCCGACTCAGATAAACAAAGACATATAGATAAACGACATCCCGGAATAAATGTAATATTTACTAATCTGAAAAATGTTTACCGAGTCGTTCGCTCTGATTGATTCTTGTTATTTTGGAGGGGTTGAAACGTGCGAACTCTGAAATGCCGATGGCCGCCATTTTTTTCGTTTGGTTTTAGCCGTCTAATCTGAAGCTTTAGCTGTGGTTTTTTGTGATTTTAGTGTTGTGTATCTTGATTTTTTGATTTTTCATGTCTTTAATCAACTGCAATATGACTAGAGAGTGCTTTATTTGTAAGAGAAAGTACGTGGTAGGAGATGCTCTGTCATTACATCAGTAAGTAAACAATTCACATGAGCGTAGTTTAAGTGGTTTTTTTTCCTGCGAACTCTCTGAAACGATTATAATATTGCTCTGCTTTTAACAGGGTTCCTAAGGATTTTCAAACAAAACAAAAGTGGTTGAGTATTACGGGTATTGATATTCATAGCACATGTGATTTGAGTGTTTACACTTATATTTGTGCGATTCATTTCTCACCTGAAGATTTTTATACCACTCCTTCTGGCAAAAGGTGTTTGAAAAAAGGAGCAGTTCCTCAAAGAGCTACTGCAATAGTAAAAGATCTTGAACCGGGACCTTCACGACAAAGGTAAGCAAGCAACAAAAATAAAGGCCCTTCTATTTCTGTTTACTTAACTGTTTGTGACTGATACCTATATTTACTCTGTACTGCAAAACCTGGAGAAAATGAACAAATGCCAATTTTGTGGCTTTTATTGTACAATATTGGCAATGCTACAGATGTAAGTGGATGTAAATAATACTTTATAAATATCCAGAAACTAATAATCGTATAAGACACAATCGCTTTTAAATTGAAATAAATACCATTCATAATTAATTATTGTAATACTGCGTTAGGCAAATAAGTTTTTTTGTCAGATTTCGCAGTCCACTGGATATTCTCTACAGAACATGGAATAGTCTTTATCTGAAGATAGCACCTACTAAATAATAAATAAATAAATAACACCACAGGTAATGACGACCCCCTTTATCCCACAAGGCTCTAGAAGAGCCTTGTGTGGGAGGGGGCTACACATTTAGAGACAAGGGACACACACCCAATATCCGTGTATAGTGAAAAAATCCCTCTCACAGTATTTTCCACTGCCATGGCCGGGGATCGAACCCGGAACTTTTGGGTGAGAGGCAAGTGCGCTCACCTCTCGACCACCAGTCATACTAATTCATGTAATCTTTTTTAGGACAAATATTCTGCAAGATTCTGTGAACATTCGAAATTTTCCTGAAGTTGATGTTGAATTACCTCTGCTGGAAGAAAATAGAGAAAGTTCTAACTCTGATAAAGAAAACCATGCATCCTTTTCTTCGTCAGGACACACAGAGACTGCAAGTGAAATTGCAGTATCAGACTTCAGAAGAAAAACCCGCACCAAAAAGGTTGGTTAAAAATATAAATAAATGTCATTCATCAAATTTTTTAATATTAATTAATTTTCAAATTTCATCGAATTTCTATGAATTATTTTTATAATTTTAGGAAAAAAGTTATTGATTCAAGAGCCACAGGATTGTGAGAAATCTTCCTCATCTTCGACAGATGCTGTAAAAGAGGTTGACGTAGATTTTGAATCTTCAACCACTGAAACTGCTCCTGAAAGAGAAGAGCTATCATCGTACACTTGTAATACTTCCATGAAGAAAGTATTTTCATCGAGTTCAAGGAGGTAAGAAAAATTATTTCGTAACTATGAAGATTGCTTCAAAAATAAGTCTTTTTTATTTGTAAATGATACATAATTAACATTATCTGCTTACTGAATTGAACTTTCTGATCTGAACTGTTATCGCGCTTTAGGAAAATGCAAACGCTGACAAAACATTGAAACCAGGGCATGTTTTGAATATAGTTTTATAAGGGACTTGTTATTTATGAGTAAATACAGTTATACGTTTTAATTGTTTTTTAGATTATCCCGTCTGAAATATTACGGTGATATTAAGTTGAGAGATGTAATGAATCCAAGAACAGCCAAAAAAAGTTGGTCTATCATAAAATCTCCAGTCTCCACACTGAGGAAAAAAGTTGTTAATCTG
The DNA here is from genome assembly GCA_963675555.1 of Leptura quadrifasciata. Taxonomy (NCBI): domain Eukaryota; kingdom Metazoa; phylum Arthropoda; class Insecta; order Coleoptera; family Cerambycidae; genus Leptura; species Leptura quadrifasciata. Next base: position 116,213,560 of record OY776673.1, read on the forward strand.
CAGCAATCAAGAAGGAGGTTGAAATCGAAAATTTTCAATATGAATTCATTGATGAAGTATTTGAGGGAACAGTGACTTATCACTGAAAATGCAGAAAATACTATCAAGGTAAGAAAAGTTTCTTGGTTATACATTTTCACATGTTTGGAGAAATTATCCTGTGTGAAAAAATTGGGGAAAAGATATAACTGCCTGCATAATTATAATAAAAAACAGTTGAAAATTAAATTTTGTTCTCAAAAATAAGAGATAAGAAAAATTTCAAATAATGATTACTTTTTTACATGACCAATCATAAATATCATTTTTGGCCCCAAGGTGACAAAGTGCACCTGGGGCAACAATAGCTATTTAAGCACTAAGGGGGTGGTATATTCGGGTATAGTTTTACTGGGCAGACAAAAAATGTAACAAAAACTTTACGACCTCATTAAAAATTACTGTTACTCTGTACTAGCTCACCTGCAAATTGAATCACTTATTTTTATAGGTTTTTAATGTGCGTCGGCTTGTTTGATGACAGGTCGTAAACTTTTTGTTGTATGTTTTGACTGCCCAGTTAAACTGTACCCGACTATAGGTGTAGTTTACTGCTTAAAAATAATGTACAAATTGTATGATGTAGGGGAACCCTCAGTTTATTTAATTTTTCATTTAGCATTTTTTTTACAACCGATAAAAAAAAATACAGTTCATGAGAATTTCTCTGCCATAAATTAACGTTTTACCGGCCAAGATTGGGAAATGGCTATCAGGGATTGGCAAGAGCTTTTACCAATTCCTGTTTTTTCTTCTTTCTGACTCCTGTACATGAAAAATTACTGCAAGATATGGGAAACCTTGCCTTGCTTTCTTTACAATGGAAACGAATTAGTACTTTATATGACTGGAATCCATGTTTTGCGTTTAACGTAAATTATTACTTTCTGTTCGACTGGTACTTCTGTTTTGCAGAGCCAGTTATTTTTTCTGGAATTGCTAACACTTATTCTAATCATACAAAAAAACATTTCTCTGAGGGTACTTATAATTTTTAAGTGTATGTCAAAGGTTGAATTCTTATTGAATGTTGTATATTATAGTATTTACAATTATTATGATTTTAATGTTGATGTTATTTCAACAGGCTTCACTTCCTGGTGCTGCTGGAAATTTGTTGCAGAGAGTATTGAAAGGTCCATCCCGGCAAAAGTATGATCCCCAGCTGAGATCGTTTGCCTTGACATTGAACTTCTATTCTCCGAAAGCATACAATTTTCTCCGAGAGTTTAATAAATCTCTTTCCCACCCCAGTACAATAACCAAATGGTACCAGTCAATAGACGGAGCTCCAGGTTTCACAAAAGAAGCCATCCATGCACTGAATATGAAAGTTGTGGAAGCAAAAAATAGAGGAATGAAGGTGATTTGTAACCTTTGTTACAGTTCAATTTAACATTTATACATTATTTAAAAAAATTTCTAAATCATTACTTTATCTCTTACGTTTAATGTCTAACGAATTCGTGTTATCCGTCGTCACGCGTAATATTTATTATTTAGTTGTCTATATGAATTCGCAATTGTAAGGAATTGTTGCAGGTATAGGCATGGCTTTATACATTTTGTTGTGTAGCGTGTTGCATATACTTAAGCTCTCTATTTCTGTAATTCTTAAGCTAGGAAACCAATAACTTTTAATTAGTTTATAGGTAGATTCCTATAACCGACTGACGATCGGTAACACAGATTTATTTCTTCACAATAGTTTTTGGCTTGGATTTTGTCTTCCGGTAGTCTGTCACTTTTCACGTGTAATTGGCTCGAACGCTTGGCAATTTATTAAGTGGTAATTTTACGTGCTCGTTGCGATTTTTGAAACAAGTAATTTCACCATTTTGGGATATTTTCGCAACATTACTTTTCGATTTTCCATTTATGTTTGGACGAGTGCATATTTTTATGGTATTGGAAATCGATTGTCTTCATTGGAAGGATCTATACGTAAAAGCCATTTTTGCCAAATTTACACGAGGCCAAGGACATCCAAGGTCAACAACATTTCTCTAGGAAAACCCTCCGAAACGAGGTAATTATTTTATTTTTATATTCAAACTAGCAAAATATCACTTGTAGTAAATTGTTCAATGGTAAAAATTTATTTTTAGGGTTTTATTTTCACCTACGGTTTCGTCTAGGATTTCGTAGTTTTTCATACGATTTTTTTTTGTCTCCTGATACGAACGAATAACTTTTTTTCACTGGTCTACACGTACTTATGTTACTTCTCCTTACTGGACTGGAATTTCTTTTTTTGTGGAGAGCCATCCATTTTTTTGGGTTAATTGATAGGCTGGAAGTTGCCCATTCCTGAAAATTGAGCCGAAGCTGAAGCCCTGCTGCCTGCAGTTTGTATCCTTCTTGCGCCATATATACATTGAATTTTTCTTAAAAATATATTAAAAATTTTACTAAAAAAAAAATTTCACCACTGTACCTATATATATATATTTTTTTTAATTTTGCTAAACATTTTATGAAAATATTCTGTCAACTAATTATAACATCTATGATATTTGTTGGGGGTTTAAGCACTTACGTAAGACGCGTATACCCAGTTAGATATATTTTTTTTTTGTGTGAATTTGTCTACCATCCCCTACGTTATTGTACTCTTGAATGTTATAAAGTTACTTCGTTTATTGTTATTAAAAGATAAAACTGAATTTGAATTTTTCATTATCGTCTCGCTAAGTAATTTATTTAGTAAATTTAAGGTTACATTGTACTTGAGCTGGTATTTGGAGAGGAAAAATTTACTTGGCGCCCTGATACATCATAGTAATTTAGAACCCCGACCATCTCCACTGTTAGTCGGCCGGCAAATACCGTTATGTCAACAGACAACGACCAACTAGTTACGTCAGATTGAGTTTTAAAATTTGACGTAGCACCTTGTTATGGACGAAATAGCTATCCGAATACGTGTTGAGTGGACTGGAGACAAAACAGTGGGATATATTGATATAGGAACTGGTATAAATTAAGATGACATTCCAATGGCTAAGGAGGCACTAGTATATATGCTGGTAGCCATTAATGGCCACTGGAAAAATACCTGTGGGTTATTTCTTACTGGATGGATTATGTGCCACAGAAAGGGCAAATTTAGTACGGAAATGTCTAGAGTTTGTACATCAATCTGACCTTATTGTAAGCTCCATTACTTTTGATGGCACTGCAACAAATATGAGCATGTGTCGTCATTTAGGTGCATCACTGCACAATGCAGAGGCAATAAAATCCTATTTTTTGCATCCCATCACTCAACAGAAAGTATTTGTGTTCTTGGATCCGTGTCATATGGTGAAATTAGTTAGGAATTGTTTGGGAAGCCAAAAGGTTTTAACAGTGAAGGATAAAACCATCAAATGGCAATATTTGAAAAATTTGGTGAACCTTCAGGAAAACGAGGGACTTCATGCAGCTACGAAATTGAAGAAGAGACATCTCCAATGGGTCCGTGAAAAAATGAGAGTGAAGCTTGCTACACAAACCCTGAGCAAAAGTGTCTCTGATGCACTTCTATTTTTATGCAATGACTTGAAACATGAAGATTTCATTGGAGCTGAAGGAACGGCAAATTTTCCCAGGATTTTTAATGATTTTTTTGACATTTTAAATAGCAGAAGCAGATTTGCAAAATATTCATTTCAAAAACCTTTGTCACCAGCCACTAAGAAAACTTTTTTCGATTTCATAGAAAAAGCTGTTACATATATAAAATCGTTATGTCTTAATGGAACACCAATTTTAGAAAGTGTGAGGCACACGGGTTTTCTCGGATTTTTAGTTTGTGCTGAAAGTTTGAAAAGTTTTTATTCTACTTATGTGGAATGTGATAAGCCTTTACTAAAATATGTTCTGACTTACAAAATTAGTCAGGATCATTTGGAAATATTTTTTAGTATTGTCAGGAGTAAAGGTGGTTTCAATAATAACCCAACACCTAGACAGTTTCAAGCTACTTATAAAAAGTTGTTAATTCATGCTGAAATAAAAGGAGCAAGCACTGCTAATGCAGTGGCATTAGATAGCACATCAATTTTACAATGTACCTCTAGAAATACTCTGATGATATCTCAGTATTCCGATGATGATGATACTGAAGTTGTTTCCAATATTATGAGCGACCACGATTATATAACTTATGATACTGAAGATATTTCCAATATTACTATGAATGACCTTGATTATATAACTTATTCCTCGTTATATTTGTCAGACTACATCGTAGATATTGTAGGATATATATCAGGATTTGTAGTTAGATCTGTGAAAAAAAAAATTTCTTGCATAAAATGTTTGGAAATTTTGGAGGGCGACGTTGCTCCCTCCCAATTACAAATTAGAAAAAAATTTGGTAATTTAGTCAATGCATCAAACTGGGTCAATGTGGTCTGTCAGAATGCTGAAAAATCTTTTAGGTTCTTCAGTAAAACTGATAATTTTTTAAGTACCAGGTATAAAAAAAGAAATATTAATATTATATTAGTTACAAAAACATGTGAAAGTATACCATTTTGTATTTTTGATGTATTTGGTAATCACATATTTGATGGAGAGTTATTTGATAACCATGGTATATTGTTGGTAAAATTAATTTTGAAAATTTATTTTAATATAAGATTACATTATGAATGTGAGAAGAAAAATGATGAGAAAAATGTAAGAAGTTTGTTTACAAAAGCAATTTTATTTCGACATCAATAAATTCTTTCTTATACACAATGTGTTTTCTTTATGTATATACCCTACATCCGTACATGACAAAAGCTGCTGCAATACCTTAATTTATTAAATATTTTCATTTATGTTTATATGAAATTTCCAAAGAATTTGTTTTTATTTTCTTATATATCTGTAGCTTTTTATCCACTGTTAATAACCCATAATTGCTATAGTGGGCTAACAGTAATAATAGTGGTTACTTAACCTCTGTGGGTAGAAAACCAATAACTGTATAGATTTAAAAAACTGTAACGCTGACAATTGGTGAATATTAGTCCCTTACGTCTAATTAAAAAAAATACGAGATTCTTGGAGTTCTTTGTTTTAAACTGTAGTTTCTTATTGTCGGCGCAACCTTAGGCTGGAGACTAAGACTACGTTCAAATCATGGCTAGGGCATGGGATATTTACTGGCGTTTTTTCATGTGTTATCGAGTCGGTAGTAGTAGAACCACTCCTGAGTTTGGGTCTCAGCTATGGCAGATGGCAATGTAATAGGGAATGGCCGTTGTGTATGTGCTCTGGTTGAGTGGTGAAATAGCTAATGCTAAACTCCGGTAATCTAAATAAGTCAAGTTAAGGCATGAAAGTTATAACTTTCTTATACCTAGTGATAATGTATTGACAAAATTTTTCATTCAAATTATAAAAAATCCTGAAGGTAAAAAAATATAATAAAAGATGAACCTAAGAATTTTATGTCTTGCATATCTGGAAACAGTATTTAAGGCAAAAATAATATCAATTGAATTAAACTCACGTCAATATTTCATAAATTACAAATTAAAATAATATCTTCGATATGAGCCCCCTTTAACGCCTACGCCACTGGTGGAACGGGCAAATCCTCTCATGCCACGCCATTCTCACCCATAATGGTTTGTATATGTGTATTACAAATAAAGTCTGTGCTGATGGGTTTACTGTTACTTGTCTATATATGTTTGTTTGTCTGAGGTTTCCGATAAACTATTTAAAGGTTATATGTGATACAAGTTGAGAATGACATTCAACCGAGTACGCATGGCGTCATCTATTAGATATATTAGAAACTGGCTTGGATTTCTCCCAAAGAATTTATATATAAATTCTTTGATTGCTCCTCATTCTTTTTGTAAATTTGGCTCATTTCTACGAATAAGAGATTGGGAAACTCTCAGAAATCGGGAAATTGAAACAATTTAAAAGTTATATATAACTTTTAAAATGTCATCTTCAATTTGTATCATATATAATTATATGATACAAATTGAGAATGACATTAGGAACTGGCTTGGATTGTTCACCATTGGCTACGCGAACGAGCAGCAATAACTTTGTCGCGCAACATTAACATGTATCAGGCGATTCCTGCTATATCCATTTCAAACCTGAGATGTGCAATTGCGCAACTTTGTTACTGCAAAGTCATATATCTCCTCGGCTGAAATTACAAGTCTCATATTAGTGTTTTGGAAAGTAAAATAATTTTTCATTTTCCCATATAATCGAAAAAAAGATTGAGACAAATGAAAATAATTTAAAAAATTGTGATCGTCTGCTCTCAACTGTCCATAAAGTATATAGAAATAGACATTGAAATATCTCTCATTTATTTATTGGGTGCACACTGCACACCATAATCCATACATTGACCGACTTTCCGTTTTTCACAACGCTCATGTGTCCGGGTCTGAGAGTTTTTATACTCTCAGGTCCGGGTCGATCGCCCATATGCGACTAACCTAAAGCCTTAGGTAAAGGCCATAAACGTGGAAGAAGAAGAAGAAGAATGACCTAAAGCCTAATGTCAATTTTCACGTTTGTGAATCGAAAATTTAGCGCAGTGCACGTGTTTGTTATTCTGTGAAGATATAAAATATTTTGCCCTCCGTGAAGCGATATATTCGCCGAGAGGTTATTAACTTGAAGAAATAGTTTTGTTCTTGAATTTAAACCCAAAAAAAAATGGCAAGTATTAGTAGTTTTTTAAGCTTCATTAACAATGGAGGTTAAGTTAATGTTAATTATAACGTTCTTAGGCTGAAGAAGTCAACCCAAAGGCGTATCCCTTGGCAGATGCTAAATTAACAACAAAAATTTTGAATTTGGTACAGCAGGCAATGAATTATCAACAACTGAAGAAGGGTGCCAATGAAGTAACCAAAACACTTAACCGTGGTATTGCCGAATTTATTGTAATGGCTGCAGATGCAGAACCTTTGGAAATACTTTTGCATTTACCTTTGCTCTGTGAAGATAAAAATGTTTCTTATGTGTTCATCCGTTCAAAACAAGCGCTTGGTCGTGCTTGTGGCGTATCTAGGTCTGTTATTGCTTGCAGTGTTACTATAAGTGAAGGAACACAATTGAAAGATCAAATAATATCTATGCAAAAAGACATTGAAAGATTATTAGTTTAAGTTTCCCCAAAATGTTAAATATTTTTATATGTATTTTAAATTTTTGAAAAATAAATTCTCAATTCACTTCATACTGTTTATAATATATATATAGTATAGTAGTTTTTCAAGCTTCGATTAGCAATGAAGGTTAAGTTAATATTAATTATAACATTCTTTATCTTAGGTTGGAAAAGTCAAATTAAAGGTGCCAATGGGTGGCAGATGTCAGGGGAGGGCAACAGGAGCTGAAGCCCTGGGGCCTCCACAAGTCTGCTCAGCATCGAAAGAAAGAGATTTATGCCGGGAACTGGATTTCACCGAAATCATTGATGATTGTGCATTAAAAAAGCCTATAAAGTATCTTTTGCTTGGCGGAAAGGATTTAATTAATTTATTTTTTATAATTCATATATATAATCTTCTATCTATATTGTTTCATGTGAACTTTGATTTGTTGATAAATTATTTGTTGACGCAATAGCAAATATTCCTTTTTCAATTGCTTTTAAAATAATTAGGGGGCCCCTACATTGTCGTTGCCCCAAGATCTCCACACCCAGTCCTGGCGGATACCATCAGATTAACAAAAATTTTGAATTTGATAACTGTACCATATAACGATATGATTAAAAAATATTGGGAAAAATATACAATTTTTTAAAGGATGTTCTACCCATTTTATTGATTTCAGAAAATTATATAGTTATGAAACAGTACTTAAAGATTCTACTATAAAAATATGGTAGGGGTGCCAGAACGATATATTAGTAAAAAAAAATAAAGGAAATATATAAAAAAAAAATTCGATGTTCTCATCATCAATCATCTTGTTCAATTTTTTAACGAGTATGCTGCTACTGTATCTACAATATATTTTTCCTTTCAATTAAATTGATGATCAAGCGTTTCAAAAATTGCAGCTTATATTTGATATTTCTATTTTTTATTAATCCTAAATGGTTATGTATTAAGAGCTAATATTTGGTAAAATTATAAGTGCCACGGAAAACAAATAGTACAGAAAAAAATTAACATCATCCATGCAGGGGCCGATTGACTATTCTTATCGATACAGACTCATAAAAATAAACTTTGTTATCGACAGTTAAGGGAAAACGTTTGATAAATACAAAGATAAGGGTTAGCTGAAATGTCCGAGGAGTGAAAGATTATTGCCAATCGTCAAACATCTAAAATCTCGCTTTTTCAAATATTCTACCACCGTTTTTAACTATTTTATTTTTTCAAATTAGTTTTGAGATATTTCAATTTAATATTATTTATGGTAGTTGTGTGTGAGTACACGAATTTTGTGCTCCACGAAAATTCTGAGTTTATTGAGTGAAAAGTGTAATTTAAAAAACTGAATTTTTCAGGAGCTGCGTATAAGGACTCATTCTTTGACTTAGTTATCAGTTCAACCCGGTCAAATCATTATTTAATTGTTTATAAACGAAGATTTGTGTTTTAATGTGCCTGGTGAATCCTATAAATAAAAAAGTGTGCTTTTTTTATTAAACTAAAAATAAAAACTCATCAACTGATAACAAGTAATAACCACTAAATCTTTTTCTGAAATATAAGACAGGACCCATTAATTTATCCAATGGTCATTTTTAAGGACTATCACAATAATTGTTACAACCATAAATAATAGATAAAATCTTGGATAGAATGGCATGTTCAAATTGTGATGGTAAAGTAGGGAAGGAATTACTATTCGCTTGTGATGATTGTGACAAAAAAAATATGTAAAAATTGTGCTAAACTATCATCATCCGAGACGAAAGTACTGCAACTTAAAGAACGAGTTATGAAATTCCTTTGCCAAACGTGCTGGAAATTCCAAACATATCCACTATTAAAAAATATCATTGATGATAAACAAAAACTTATTGAAGGGAAAGAAAACATAATAGAGCTATTAGAAAAACAAACTGCAGAACTCAAAATTATAGCAGAGGAAAAAGCCCAAAACTCTTTTACTAACACATATGTAAATATCTTTAAAAAATCAGCTGAACCGGTTGTAAAGAAATTTACCAGTCTAAATATAACTACAAAAAAATCCTCAAGATCCCAAAAAAACGGAAATGGAAATTAAGAAAAACATAAAGCCGAATGAACTGAAAGTAAGCGTTAAAAATATCAAAACCACAAACAAGGGAAGTATTGTTATCAAATGTTCAGATAAAACTGACATAGATATTTTAAAAAATGCAGCTGAACAAAGCCTAGACAACGGTTATGAAATAAAAATATGTAAAATGAGAAAACCGAGAGTAAAAATTCCAGGGTACGAAGGTGATTTAAACATAGTGATGAAATAGTACAATGTAGAAAGGTGCAAAATCACCTTACTGATAATGACGAATTTAATGTCTTATATTAAAAAAATTAAAAATCAAGGGTCAATAATTTTTGCAGAATGTTCTCCGGGTTTATTCTTCAAGTTAATTCAAGATAAAAAGATATACATCGGCTGGGAACGTCTACTAGTATATGAAGATCTGAGTTTACCGAGATGTTTCAAATGTCTACAATTTTACCATAAAAGCATCAATTGTAAATATAAAACCGTTTGTGAATTATGTTCAGAAGATCATGATAGAAAAGACTGCACGCAAAATATCAAAAAATGTAATAATTGTACTATAGCAAATGCAAAATATAAATTAAAATATGACGTCAATCATGAAGCTACTGATCTTAACTGTCCTTCATTTAAATATCTAGTACAAATGCTTAAGAACAAAACGGACTATAGCTATACCAATGGCTGGTCAAGGTGAAGCAGAAGTCCTAGAGAATCTAGAGCTCTTGGCAGAAAATCAGTGTGATATAAATGTGGACAGTGAGACTCTAAAGTATCATATAAATACTATTGACAAGTTTTTAAATGTTATACATCTAAATATAAGAAGTATTCGAAAAAACTTTGATGATTTGCTTATATTTCTACAGGTATATAATCTAATGGATTGTCAAATAATAATATTAAGCGAATGTTGGAAAATTCCCAGCTGTGATCAATATAATATACCAGGTTTATAACTTATTATAACGAGGGTGATTACAACAAAAATGATGGTGTTCTGTATTAGTTAAATCAGATATTGTAGCAAATTTTGAAATTATAAAACTTGTAAAATCAAATTAAAATGCTATTAGGTTAACTTTTAAAATTAATTCCTCCATTCTGATATAACTGATCACTATCCAGTAATGTTAAATCTAATCTGCAAGGGTATCAGTGAAGAGAATAAAATGGATGCGAATAAAACCTTGACTATTAAAAAAATTGATCATAAAAAATTGCAGGAATTAATTAAATAATGAAATTGGAACCATGTCATGATACTAAATGATCCAAATATGGTCGCGGATACTTTTATTCTACATTTCTTAATCTCATTGAGCAATAAAAATCACAAAAAAATTCACATAAAAAATGTAAATAAACAGAAGCCATGGATAACAATTGGTATTATTAACTCGATCAAGAAACTTGATAAAATGAAAAGACAACTCCTAAAAAACCATAATATATCAAAATGAATATAAAATCTATAGAAATAATTTAAACAAAGTTATTGCACACGCCAAGAATAATTATTATATGAGCAAAGTAGAAAATAATAAAAATAATATAAAAAATTTTTATAAAATTATATCTGAAGCTACAAATGAATAAACAGGAATGAAACATAATAAATATACAAATTTTAGATAGTAATTCTCAACCTTTTGTGAATGATAAAGAAATGGCTGATTATTGCAATGTTTATTTTGCTAATGTGGGTTTGGAAATGGCTGACAAAATTGCTCCCCCAGTGATTGAATCCGAAGTGGCTTACGATAATATTTCCTCTATGTTCTTAAAACCTGTTACACAGGGTGAAATAATTAAACATATACATTAACTTAAAAACAATGGCTCTCCTGGAATTGACGGAATATCAGCTGAAGTTATAAAAGATTCTCATTTGTACATCCTCAACCCTTTAGTTCATATCATTAATTTAATATTCAAAACTGGAATTGTTTCAAATTGCTTTAAAAATACTATCATTACTCCAATTCATAAAGCAGACAGTAAAATGAGTATAAATAATTGTAGGCCAATGAGTTTGGTTAATAATTTTGCAAAGATTATTGAAAAATGTTTGGAAGATAGATTGGTTAACTAATCACACTAATCAAATATCAAAAAATAAATATGGATTTTTAAGCGGTTCTAATACATGTGATGCTATATATCAACTTACAAAAGAAATAACTGAAAATCTTAATGATAATAATAAATGCATTGCAGTATTTTGGACTTGGTCAAAGCATTCAACACGGTGCTTAAAAAAAACTAAATCTCTTGTAATAAATGGTGTGAACAAAGTACAAAGTTGGTTAAGCACTTTTAGATTGTCTCTAAATATAAAAAAACTCACTACATAGCCTTCTCATTGACATCAGCAAATAGACCAGACGTTACAAGCATTAGATTTAACAACACATCCGACGAACTTAGAGACAACCCATACAAAATACCTTGGTATAATAATTCACCAAAATTTAAAATGAGATAAACACATTCTCAAATTAACATCTAATTTACGTAAACTTATACCCAAATTTTATCTCATGATAATTTTTAGGGAAAAAGATATTAAATGTGATTTATAAGGCCCTGGTGGAATCTCTAATCCAATATAGTATTATTGGTTGGGTTGGTCTATATAATAACTCCTTAAAACAACTCAATGTGATCCAAAGTTTTATTCTTAAAATAATTAACAAAAAAAACCAGTTGGTACCCAACCCACTTGCTATACTCCCACGGTATTCTTAATGTGAAACCTCTCTTCATACTCACCTCTTGCTCTTACATACATAAAAGTAATTTACAGCTTCTAGGTTTAAGTCATATTTTAACTTAATTATTTTTCACTTATCTCTCTCTTTAAATATGTTGTTTTAAAAATCTAGATAATAAATGTTAAGTCATTTAGGTTCCTGTCTTACTTGTCTAAAATTTGTGATATAGTAGATAGTTATATTGATAACATGAAAATAATACTTTTGAAAAGGCTAAAAAATAGCCATTTTGAGGGACTACACTTTAATAAGTTTTATAAAAAGTATTATTATAAAGCTAAAACTACAGTTAAAAAAGAACAGTAAAAACAGCCAGTGGCAGTCCCAGAATTTCGACATGAGGGGGAGCGCCATCCAAGATGGGCAGCAGCACAGCTGTGTACACGTAGCGTCAGCTGTAAGGTGAAAATTTTTTGAAAGATCAAAATTACTGTGATTTTCAAGTACCCCAATGTCACCTTCCAGTGATCTGTTGAAAGTAAATGTATGGTAGAGAGATCTTAATAATTGGTAATCGATAGTTACTAAGTACGAATACACTAGATTTTCTTCATAACAAAGATAAAATAAATTTATTAATATACAATTTCAAACCTACAATAGTCTGTCTAACCGAAACACATATTACGAATGATATCAACTTATTGGAAATTAAAATGCGATGGTTATATCACTGAAATTTTCTATACAAGCTGTTGTCACACTGATTGAGGAGTTATAATCTTCATTAAAAATGAGATTTTAGTAACTCTAATAAAATCTATAATCTAATAACAATAATAAAATATGTGGTGTGTTGTATTGGACATTCAAATTAAAAGAACAAAATATTTCTTTATTGGATTGTATCATTCCTCAAGCGCAAGTACCACCACCGAATTTTGAATTAACTTTGAAAGTCTAGAAGAATACTGTTCCAATAATGTAGACATACAGTGTGTCTCCGAATGGGGTACCCACTCTTGTGAACTAGAAGAAATCGGAGTTTGGTTGCAAAATAAGAAAACACTTCTTTTAAAAAAAAATAACGTTTTATTCAACTAAGTTGAACACTATTCTACATGCAGACCACTAGTACACATTTTTCTAATTTTTTTCTGAATTCTCATCTGTGTATGAAGTCTTCAGAAAAAGATTTAAAAAATGTGTAATAGTAGGAGGTCTACATATTGTTGAATTCAGTTGGATAAAATGTTTTTCCCGTTGCTCTGTACATGAGGACCATTCCACAGAATCAATATTTCGCGTTTGGTTTCCAGTTTTAATCATCTCCTGATGATGTTAAATGATTAGCGAAATGCGCATCGAGTAGTGTATTCATATATTTCAGGGCACTGTAAAAGTGGTAGTATACAAAAACACTCTCACGTTTCGGACATAAACCCCACGTAGGCACATAGGACAAGTTGAAGGAGATTTCCAGACAACTTTTTAAAACTTCAGCAGCTATTAGCTCTTGGTCTATAAGTTATAAAGACAATTAAAAGTACAATGAATTTTTACTACTTTTTCTAAAATTTTCATCGTTTTTGTAGATGTTATAGCACACTGATATCAAAATAATTTTTTTTTTTAAAAGGAAATGTTACTAATAATATAGAGATAGGGTCAATTTTCATACTCTCAAACAAATCAAATTCCGAAAATGTTGAATACTTACCCTTTTTCATTCTACCATAATACATGCAACAAAATCCTCCAAGTCGGGAAGACAAAACACTAGATGTGCTAATTTCTTTCCGATCTATTTGAGGCATCAATTGCCCTTGAATCAACTGGAGAATTATCAAGATGGCTACTATAGTGAGCAATGAGAAAGATCCAGTTAAAAGTGCTATAAATGTTGTACAACGAAATTAAGTGCAAGTGCAGTATGTGTCACATGTGGAAACGCATTTCACAAATTCTGTGTGCAAAGGATTAGGATCTACACATGTCATTGATGATATTAGAATTATATGTTGCCAGACAACTAATCTATGATGTGAATCAAATGAAAAATAAATTCTTTATGAGACACAGGTAAAATTAAATTAATTAGATGAAAATAATTTTATATTATGGGAGAACAAACGACTTATTGAAGAAAAACTAGAAGAATTAAAAGTGCAAATAGTGGAAAAATGTATAAGTATATTCTGCTCTTGAAACACAGGCAGCTCACAATTTAATGTAAGATAGTAAAGCTTCAAAACTAAAATAGTAGCAACTGGTCCAACCACAATTTAAATTATGTAAATTAAACAAAGATAGAGAGAGGGTTGAATTATTTCCATTAGTATTGAAAAATATGTACATCGATTTCAAGAATAATGGGGAGAAGAAATAAAAATAGAAGTATGAAAAATATAAGCATGGCTGATGGAGGTAGAAAGTGAAGAAAACGGAGTTATAGTAAATTGTGGTTCTATATAAATACAGTAAAAAGATATACAGCCTGTAATATTTTAAAATACTTAAAAAGCAAGTCTAAGTCAGAATTTAATGAATTTTCAGTAAAGGAGGTCAAAACATAAAAGCCTCAAAATAAAGCGTTTATAGGTGCACCGCATATGATGCAAAGAACGAACAATGACAGCTTTTGGTGTCGGTTATAAAAGATTTGATTTTAAGAAATAACGGAACTATTTCAAGAAAACAAGCTGGTGATTTTTTATAAGCACAGATATTAAGATATAGCATATAAGTAATTGTTAAAATAGAATCAACCACATAAATATAAAAATTATGTAAAATGAATGTAAGATTTATTGAACATTAATATGTTCTAATGATAGGGTAAGACTGTAAAATCATTGAAAAATCTATCTTGACCTTTTGTGTTGACAAAAAAAAGAGTTTTATTACTATTATTATGTAGGATTTGTAGGAACTACAAACAAATGAAGAATAGGAGTAGTAACTGCTCTGTGATCACCCTTACCACGCCGGGTTTTGAATAACTGTGTGCTAGGGCACCAGACACAAGGGGTACAAAGTTGCATGTGTTCGCTGCACATCAGACCCTCTCTAAGTGTTGTTTCTCGCCTCTCACGATTTTCCCAATGATTTAATATCCCATTCCCAGTGCATACTAAGGCAACCGGTATATATGAATATTTTTTCCATTGAATGTTTTAATTTTAAATTAATAAAAAATTAATTGAGCGAGTCATACTGCACATTAACATTTCTTCACTGCCAGTCCGGGAAAAGATAATTTAATCTCGATAATTCTGGGA
Organism: Leptura quadrifasciata; assembly: GCA_963675555.1. Taxonomy (NCBI): domain Eukaryota; kingdom Metazoa; phylum Arthropoda; class Insecta; order Coleoptera; family Cerambycidae; genus Leptura; species Leptura quadrifasciata. Next base: position 116,228,807 of record OY776673.1, read on the forward strand.
TTGGCATCTCTAATAGACAGGAATTTCGAATATGAACAGTTAGAAAACCTCAGTTCTGATCTGGAATTAAGTAGATTTAAAATATGATTCTTACTTCTACCACTTCACGATGATGATTCTTTTCTCTGCTATTTTTATGGTTCTAAAAGTCAAAGTACAAAAGATAATCACATTTTATTATAACTATAATTTCGTTTTTTATAAAAATAATTCAACATAAAAAATTGGTTAGACCAATAAATAAATTAATAATTGAATAATGGTGACGCTACCATCAACCAGTTTTCCATCCATCGCAAATTTTGGAATTTTTCTAGCTCAGTCCTGAATTGCTTTTCCGTTTCTTTCTGTTTTTCATTGTTTGGGAAATTTTCAAACCAGTCTTGTAACTGTCCTGATAATTCTTCAGATGTGTTGAACTTATATCCATTTTTACCATGTTGAACCAGCTCATCTAAACTAAATTTATTATTGGTGTATATTTTCATGGAAATTACTACAATATAAATTATTTTACACGTTCACTGCCACAATAGGTATAAGTATCGATTCCCAAATACAAGCTGATTTTAAAAATTTTACTTTGATTTACTTTGGTATTTGCATTATATAACTGTTTTCCTTAACTTACACATTTCATAAGAACCATTACTGTTAAACCAGACAATTTGAGGTTATCAATCATATAACATAATGCAGCATAGAAACAGTACTGTCAAAAATAGGTCATGTTTGGCTTTTTATAACAGGGGACCATGATAACAGGAAGTCATAGGCAGTGAACGTGTCAATGAGATAAAATATATGGTTACTGAAAAATTTTTCAATTATAAATAATTTTGTAGGAATAAATTGAAATGAGAAACCACGCTAATTTCTGATTAAATTTTAGGCGACATAATGTAATTGCAACTGAATTAAGAGAATTATACATTGACTCATTATACAAGTTAAAATTTATTTCTTTAATTGTCTTTGGTATAAATTTATTTTCCTAGAGACAAAGTGATGAGTATTCAAAAAGTTTTTTGATGAGGGGGAAAATTATGAAAACTTTTCGAATAATCAGCTTGACACTCAAGAAATAAATTTATTTAATAAAAGTTTAAAATATAATGAATTTACAGTAAATAAATACAGAAAATAAAGATGTTAGTGATGAGATAAAAAACATTATTACAAGAATTTTTGTTAACAATAATAGTAACTTGAATTCAGGAAATTAACCATAAATTAACAAATTAATACATAGGCAACTTAAAGATAATGATTTAGATTTAAGTATAGCAAATACCTGTATTGTAATTATGAATAGATTCGATCACAATGAAAAAGTTAAGTTAAATTCGTTCAACAAACTGAAAGTTGTTTAAAAAAGTCACTTCATTTGTTAGATCAATTGATATTACCAAAAATGAATCTAGATTTTGTTTAATGCCTGATTTACATGGCTTATTGAAGATTCATAAATAAGATAATATTAAGCTATTTATAAATTATAATTTAGCATATCTTAAAAGATATTTAGAAAGAACATTTCACATATACCCTCAGAAATAACAGAGAATTAACAAAGAAAATACACTGGGAGAAAATTCTTTCACATTATCTGTTAGTATCAAATATAACACATTATAGGAATTATACAAGTAAAAGAATCAGTAATTCTGAATACAAAGCAAAGACAATATGTTCAGTTGTCAACAAAAAAAATGAGGAATAGGAAGGAAACTTATGAATGTTCACCAGATTGTAACCAATTTGGCAGCCACTTCAAGATATTTGTAAAACTAAAGTAAGTGATTATTTTAATGGTACCTGTTCAAACAAACCCACAACCGTCCCCAGTATTCCTACAAGTATGTTCTGTGAGCCAGTTACTCCAGAAGAAGTGCACAAAACAATGATTTTTTTTAAAAATAAGTCAGACCAGATGGAATATCAACCCAAGTCGTTATATATATTAATGAAAGTCTAATTTATGTACTGTGTGACTAATTAACTGGACATTTGAAACAGGTATGTTTCCGTCCGTATTAAAAATAGGATGTATTATACCAATTTTTAAAAGTGATGATGCCGCAAATACAAAAAAATATAGGCCTATAGTCGAGGCAAGAATTCAAGCGATGCACGTCACAGATCGATTCTATAAATAAGACAATACTGCTAAGAATCATGAAGCCCCATTAAACTGTACCTATTTCTTACTCTTTTTAACGTAATTAATGATTAAAAATTATGTTAGTATTAAAATTTCTTTAATGAGATCACTCGTGACGTGCATCGTTTGAATTCTTGCCTCGACTTTATAACCATTTTGCATGTAATTTCAAAAGTCATTGAACGTATCATGTTTGGCAAAATTATGAAATTTTTAAATCAAAATAACCTGCTATCTAATACCCAGCACGGATTTAGAACAAACAATTCCACACATACAGCACTTATAGATTTTGCAGATTTGGTGCATAGTGAAATGGATAAAGGACACTATGTAGCTGCAGTACTGTTTGATCTGTCCCAAGTTCTTGACTGCTTGGAAGTAACTTTTTCGTGTAAGAAACTGTTTAATGTTGGTATCAGCGAGGTATCGTTCTTGAGTGTATAAGCTCGTTTGTATCAGATAGAAAATTTTATGTGCATTTCAGCCATCAAAATTCTGATACATATGACACTGACCTAGTAGTTCCACAGGGATCCGTTTTAGGACCGCTACTGTTTTTATTATATATTAATGATATGTCCTATCATATTTTACATGGAACTCTTATAAACTTGGCAGATGACACAACAATAGTGGTTTCGGTCCCAAGTGCTAAAGAACTCCGAAAATTAGTTGAATATGCCAGGGAAGATATGGTGTTACAAGAATAGGCTAATGTTAAACGAATCTAAGACACAATATATTTTCTTCAACAAAAATATTACAATACCTGGTAGTAGCACATCCAAAGTAGTAAAACTGTTAGGAACCTATGTAGACAATAAATTGTCTTTGGAAGATCACACAGACTTAGCATGTAAAAAATTAAGCAAAGCCTACTACGCAATCTTACAATTAAGGTATGGAATAGATTCAAAGATATTAATGCAAATGTACTATGCATTAGGATACTCGGCATTATCATATAATATAATGGTAAATTTGAATCGTGTTCTGATAATGAAGAAAAAAGTTATACGACTAATATTCAATTTGAAAAGGAGTCAGTCTTGTAGGGATGTTTTCCGAAAAAATAATATTTTAACTGTAGTATCAGTCTTTATATATAATTGCGCAATCTATGTAAGAAATAACAACACAAAGTTCCAAACAAATGCAATTAACCACAAGGAATATGAATGCCCTAAGAGTTCTAAATCATAGAACTTCACTTTTTGAAACATTGCCTAAATATTTGCGCATTTGTCTTACCAGCTGAGTTAAAAGATGTACAGAATATATATAAATTCAAGAAAGATTTGAAGAAGCTGCTTGTAGAAAAATGCTGCTATACATTAAATGAATTCTTCGCAGTTTAACAATTTCTGAATGTATGTATAGGAATTTTTTTTTATCAACATTATTCTTATATATTTGTTTGTTCTTTTTTTTTATTATGCTTTGTTTTATACATTTATTTGTGACAATGTATATATCATATGTTATGTATTATGACGATTAAGCCTTAGTTACTTATACTACAAATTGTTGCTTGTGCTTGACTTTGTCCAATGTCATTCTTGTAATGACCCAAAAGGAAATAAAGATATATTCTATTCTATAGATATACTCTGTCGGATGATCAAACTACAGAATTACTTATCATGTGACTGGAACATTATTTTATTTTTAATGGTGAAACATCAAAATTAAGTATTTTAGTCAATAGGCGACAATGCACGATTTGACAGCTGGCCTACCCTGGACGTAAAATAACCTATATGCTGACATGGTATTTTTATGTAAACAACCGAGTTTAAGGTTTATTATCAACATTCACGTTATTTATTACGTTTATTTTTTAGAAGGAGGTTTATATTATTGGTGAAATATAATCGATAAGTAATAATATGCCTTCTTCTTGTGCTATTGTTAACTGTGGTACCATTGCAGCACGAGATGTAGGAGTCAAATTTTTCGATAATAAACGAATTTTTAAAGTATTTATATGTTAAATTACTCCTAAATAAATAATATGATATTTCTGAATGTGAATATGATGCATCCCCAGATTACAGCACAAGCAGGAGCATGAGAAGTTCTAATGATTTCAATCATCGTAAATATAAGATACATATATTATAGAATTTCTAAAGATATCTTTCCTAATATATGTCATCTTTCTTTAATAGACAGAACTTTTACCTTATTGTGTTACTTTAACTTCGTTTTGGTTAGAATAGAAATACATTTAAAATATGTTTTATTGATCGATTATATAATTTTGGTTCCGTAAAATTTGAATCTAGGCGTTGAGAAAGAAAATATAATGAATGCCTTATTCAACCGATTATTACTCAGCCAAAAACATTGTTACTAATAACTTATGAATATTTACAGAAATATGATCTTAATTAAAATAATAATGTTTTCTCCACACTCAGATTTAACTTGTGATAAGATAGGGGTAGGTAAATGTTGAAACGAAACAAAACTTTATAAAAATTATTTTATTAAATAAACATAGGATAATAATTGTTAAATGCATTATAAATAAAAAGGAAGGTACAATCTTAGACCATTCAACATGTCACTTATGCTCAGCGGCACACTGAATGGTCTAAGGGTACAATACTTACTTTTCCCAAAACTAAAACGTTTGAATCGAACTGCTTCATGCAATTTTTTTTCACCCAACCACATACTGCTTGATTCTATGCTTCAAGACTTTTATATGCTTTCATTTCGTCCATCGTAAAGGCACTTTTAGAATATACAAGATACATTACTATGTCAAGATATAATATTTTGGGAAAGTCTTCTATATCCGCAAAACAATCTTCTAAACGAAGTGTGTATCTATACCCAATAGGGATATTTTTGAAATAAATCTTGATGATTTTTATCAACCTGTGCATAACAAATCATTTCCATTTTTCTACAATCAATTGTTAGAATATTTTAATTTTTGTACAAATATATAATTATACACTCTTACCTTAATAATTTATTAAAATATCACGGTTACCACGAATGTATAAATAAATATAAGACACAAGGAAAGTTTTTCACATTAAACAAGCCCAAAAAAAAAAAAAAATAGTAAGGTTAGTATTTGTTTATCCTCCAAGGTAATGAATGTGACGTCACGTGCGCTTCATCTATATGGCTATGCATGACTTTGAAAGTTCTTTCATTATTAATAATCCAAGATTTAAAAATAATGTAAGTAATTTATTATTATCCGTAATGTAGATGGTGTCTTAATATTGTAGTCAGGTACTTTTTATAATCTAATGGATTATGTGAACTATCTTGATACTTTTCATCCGACAATAAAATGTATGGATGAATTAGAAAATGACCAAAAGTAATTAAATTTCCTTGACTTAATCATCTCATCTCTCAATAGACTCTTAAAAATACTTAAGAAGAATTTTCACACCAGATCAAGATTTAGGAGGTAAAATAAATAGACATTCTGTTAAACTGCATAAAAACTTTACCACCTGTCATCTGAATATTTGCTCTGTCTGAAACAAATTTAATGATTTTAAAAATGTTATACTTGATAATTCTTATTCTGTAGTGGCTGTTAATGAATCATGGCTTAATGCTAATCTCCTTGATTCGTTATATGAAATTCCCAATTATACTTTGGTAAGACGCAATCATGTTACTAGGGGTGGAGGACTTCTATTATATTATATTTTTAGTATAAAATATAATGTTATTGAAATTTCATTAGAAGAGTAATCACTTGTAGAATTTTTAATAATAAAACTTATTTTCTGTAGAGTTACATTAGGTCCTGGAGTCATTTATCATCCACCTGATATAAGCTATGTTCATTTATCAATATCGTCTGAGATTTTTGTTAACTTTGCTAAATTACTATTGAAATTATTTTTGTTTTAGGAGATATTAATTTAATGAATGACAATTTATTGACTGAATTCTTTAATACCTTATTATTTAGATATGATTGTAAGCAAAGTATTGAAACTCCTACACGAATTACAGAGGAAACCGAAACATAATTCTGATAATTCCAAATTCTGATTTAAATATTAAAACACAAGTAAGTTCTTTTAATTTGGCAGATCATAATTTAATTGAATGTACATTGACACATCTACATAATACATCAAAATCGTTGAAAAACAAATAAGATGCTTTAAGAACTTCGATATACAAAAATTTCAATATGATGCTGATTTAGTTGACTGGAGTCATGTGTATCTCATACCTGATTTAAATGAAAAAGTAAAGTATTTCAATTCTTGTCTACTAGAACTGTTTGATGTTCATGCTCCTGTTAATTATATAACATGTAGTAAAAGGTCTTCTCTGCCTTGATTTAATGACACATCATGTGGATTAAGAAGATGCTTAAGGCAATCCTGGTTGAAATGCAAAAAGACCAGACATAATGAGCCAGAAATCATTCAGTACCGAAATACCTAAATTATCCGTCCAATCTGAGTATTTAAATATCATAATACTCTCCAGTTAAATACAAGCAAAAGTGAACATATTTTAATCGGTTCAAACCATGACATAAATAAACTAACAGGCTTTTCGATTAAAATTGGTAACGAACACCTTCTAACAGCGGAATATGTACGACATTTAGGAGTTGTTTTTGATTGTCAACTTAAATTCACAAAACATGTCGATCTAGTATGTTGCAAGGTTTACTTAAGTCTAGAATGCAAAATGATTGTATTCAGTTCATAACAATGTACGGTCTACAGCAAAAAAAAAAAAATAGGACAAGTCTTATAACAGTATTTTGCTAAAATCTAGTTGTGTACATCTTACTTTAATTTTTGTGACATTGTCAATTAGTTGTCATAATTTATTGCAAGTGTGCAAAAAAACTAATATGCCTCATATAAGTGATAGTTAAATCTGGAGTTATTGTTAAAGCAGGAGATGGATGGTCAATGACACATATTGCACTACGTTATAATATTGACAAAAATTCGGCGTGTAACATTTTAAGAAAGTGGAGAATAAACGGTACGATTAGCAGAAATTCTGGATCAGGGCGACGAAGGATATCAACTCAACAACAAGATTTGCTATTGGTAAATACTTAAGTAGAAAATCCATTTTACTCAGTTACTCAGGTTGAAGAAACAAATTTTCCTGGATCGAGTAGTTACTGGTCGCCGGCAAGTAAGAGAATCGGAGCTACGCTGTCATGCAGCAGCACAGAAATACTTACTTAAAGCTGAACATAAAGAAGCTTGAGTAGGATTTGCGTTTGAATTTTTAGCGTATGATGTAAATTTTCAGAACAATATAATATTTACAGACGAAAAAACTTTCCAGTCAACACACAGCGGTCGTATTCGTGTTTACCGCCCTCCGGATACTCGATTCGATGAGAAATATATATCTAACAATGATAAAAGTGGTAGATTTTCCGTCAATACGTGGGCTTGGATATCGGCACGTGGTCCTGGTGTTTTGTGGCATATTGAGGAACGATTTAATAGTGAAACGTATATTAGGATTTTGGACAATATTATGCTCCCTTCTGCGTCACAATTATTTCCTAATAATGAGTTCATATTTCAACAAGACAATTGTTCCGTTCATACTGCTCATACCGTAACTAACTGGTTTCAAGATAACAATATCAATGTCCTTAACTGACTCAGTCATGGTCCAGATCTTAACCATGTGGAAGAAGAATGGGGGACTACTCGTAAGATGTATCCAAAAACAATATGTGAGACCACGGAATGCCGAAGAATTACTGGAAATAGTAAATAATAGCATGGGAAAATATGATTACTAATGGTTATTGTATAAGGTTATTTAATTCTACCAAACAGACTTATAGAAGTTATAAATAGAAATGGTGCAATAACGAAATATTAATAGTTAGATTCTTGTTAAGTAGGATATCCTTTGTCCTTTGATCCAGGATTTTTTACTAATCGTACCGTTTATTCTCCACTTTCTTAAAATGTTACACACCAAATTTTTGTTAATGTGCAGTGCAATTTGTCTCATTCACCATCCATCATTTACTATAGCAATAAGTACAGCATTAAAATAAAAAATAAATTAAGTGATATCTGTTTTATTCCGGCTACTCATTACATATTCAAATAGAGACAGATTTACATTAGAAAATAAAAGTTGTCCTATTTCTTTCTGCTTTTTTCATTAAAATTTTAAAAACTGGGCGGCCTGGATACACACACACGATCAGGTTTATGAGAGACACTTAAGGAACATTGCTAACCATGTTTTAAGAAATGTTTATCTCCTGCAATTGTTTGTTGTATTTAAATATAGTTTTAATATTGACTACTTAAGGTTTCAAAAATCATGTAAAATACACCTTGTCCATTTGTGTAATGTTCTTTTTTTCAATGCACAATAAATATTTTTATTATTATTATACTACTAGACAATGACCGATAAACTCTACAACAAGTAAATAGATCTAAAACTATTATGTATTATTTGAAAATACAGTATTGTTATGTGCACGACTACGCCACTGGAATGCTTCCGCTTTCAGTACTCCCATACATAAATTTCGTAATATATAATAGTATATTTCAATGGTCGGCTTTTTAAAATTTTAATTACTCCAAATAAGTTACTCAGAATTCCATTTTTCATAAGAATACCTTTGAAGATGATATGCTTCAAAATATTCTATTTCTGTAGTAAAGAAATAACATTAATAATAGGTTGTAGATCGTTTTATGGGGTCGTTTGTCTTCGAACAGCCTTACTTCACTTCGACCTGAAAGATCTTTTGTGATTTACCCTACATCTAGTTGTTGCCCAGGATTCCAAGACTTTTTACAAAGCTTGTGATTTTCCTGGGGGCTAATTTCCCTGTCTTCAGGCGTTAATTCCGCCTGTTCTAGGAATTTTAGCCTAGTGCGGACTAACACCTTGCATTCACAAAGTATATGTTCCGCAGTTTCAGTTGCAGTATCGCAATATCTGCATTTGTTGTCTACTGCCTTGCCCATATTCTTGAGATGATATCTCAAGGAGCAGTGGCCAGTTAGAAGGCCTGTAATTAGCCTTAATTCGGACTTTTCAAGTTCGAGAAGCCTTGTGGCGTTCTTTGTCGAATAAGTTATAAACTTTTTCGCTTGTCTTTGGCCTGGAGTATTCCTCCAGTAGGACTTCTTCTGGTCCTTTTCCCATTCTTGGATCTCCTCCGCTATGTGTCCCTTGGCCAGGCCACAGAACAGTTCGGGTCCAATGGTGCTTTAGATTCTTTTTTTGCAAGGCTGTCAGCAAGTTCATTTCCTTGTATTCCCTCATGCCCTGACACCCACATTAAGGTAACCTTGTTGTTGGCCAGTTGCTTCAGGGATTGTCTACATTCCCAGGCAATTTTGGACTCAAAGGTATAGGACCTTAGAGCTTTTAGTGCTGCCTGGCTATCAGATAATATATAGATCTTTGCCCTTCGGATGCCTTTATTTAGGCATTCCTGGGCACACAGATCTATAGCGTAAATTTCTGCCTGGAAGATAATTGGGGTGTTACCGAGGGCTTTGGATAGCCTACATTTAGGCCCTGCTATGCCCACTCCTACCCCTTCAGCCATCTTAGATCCATCTGTATACCAGATGAGTGACCCTTGTTCCAATCGCAGTGCCTCTATCTTGCTCGTCTAACGGCTTTCAATTAGCATGTCAAATGGGCAGTCAAAGTTTTGTTTGATTGGCATTGAGTCAGTGGGTTTGGTCATGGGCTTCAAATGGATTAACTCCAGAATCCTTAAGTGACTAACCAGATCGTCTGGTTTAAATTTATGTGCCTGGTGCAGTCGTAAGGCACCGAGTGCTGCCTCCTTCCTTACATGCAAGTGCAAGGGAAGTAGTCAAGCATAGTCTCCATAGCTGCTGTGGGACACAAGTGCATTGCTCCTGTAGTCCCTATACAGGCAAGGCGTTGCAGTTTCTGCAACTTTCCCTGTGCTATTTTTTCTTCTGTTTTTGGCCACCATACGCATGATGCGTAGGTTACCATAGGTCTGACAACCGAAAGATAAGACCAATGTATCATTTTCGGTCTTAGACCCCAAGTCTTACCAAACAACCTACGGCACGTCCATATTGCCGCTGTTGCTTTAGTAAGAGTCCTTTCCAGATGTGAGTTCCAGGTAAGTTTTTAATCTAGCATTGCTCCTAGATACTTGACTTCACTGGAAAAATTTAGTATTGATCCATTCAGTACAGGAGTTCTAAGATTGAGTTTTCTCCTTTTAGTGAATGGGACAATAGTTGTTTTGCTCGGATTGACATTGAGCCTTTCTGATGAGCACCATTTGGATATTATATTTAAGGCAATTTGCATGAGGTTGGAAATCATGACCTCATTTTTGCCTCTCACAGTGACAACCAGGTCATCTGCATATCCCTGGACGTTGAAGCCTGAATTACTCATTTTATGTAGGAGATCATCGACCACCAGTGACCACAGCAAGGGCGATAGGACTCCGCCTTGTGGATAACCCCTGACTGCAGTCACCGTAGCCGACTCATCCCCCACACTTGTGGTAATAATTCTGCTTCTGAGCATGGGTTGTATCCATTTAACTGTAGGAGACTGTATTCCTCTTTTTTCCGCGGCTTTTTGTATGGATTCATAGGAGGTGTTGTCAAAAGCACCCTCTATATCTATGAAAGCACATATAGCCACTTCTTTTGCTGTAAATGTCTTTTCAATGCCTTGAACCAGGCAATGTAGAGCATTTATTGTTGATTTGCCAGGTTGATAGGCAAATTGTTTTGTGTGAAGCGGTGTTCCTGTAAGGAATTCACTTCTAATATATTGATCTAAAAGTTCCTCCATTGTTTTTAGGAGAAATAAGATTAAGCTAATGGGGCGATACGACTTAGGCTCGTCTGGTGGACGTCTGCCTATTTTCGGAATAAACGCCACCTTGACTTCCATCCAAGCTCGGGGATATACCCAAGTATATAGCTTGCTATAAATATACTTCTCAGGCATGGGATAAACTCCTCAATTCCATGTTGAAGTAGGGCAGGGAAGATGCCATCTCTGCCTGGTGATTTAAAGGGCCTAAAGGTAGATACCGCCCATTTAATTTTATTGGGGGTGAATATTTTTCTAGCCAGGCTTCTTCCTTCTCTGGTAGGACGGTGAGCATCCTCATCCAGATAGTCCTGTGGAAATTCACCCTGAATTATGTGCCAGCCTGGGAAATGAGTACCTAAAAGCACTCATTATGTTTTCCTGCTGCCTCTGTGTATTCGCCATCAGGCTTTTTGAGTAGCCTATTCCATTTGAGTGGTCTTTTGCAAGGACTTTTTGTAGGTGGACTGCTGGGGCTAGTTCGTCTATCCCTTCGCAGAACCGTCTCCATGATCTTCTTTTAGACCTTCTCAATTCTTTGTTGTACTCCGTAAGGGCTTTTTTGTAGTCCTCCCAGTTTCCAGTGTTTTTGGCTTTATTAAAAGCTTTCCTAGTCTCCTTTCAGCCCTGAGACGGCTGAGATCCCTGTTCCACCAGGGCACATCTCTTTGGATTGGCCTTAGTTTAATGGGACAGCTTTTTTCATAACATGATGTCATGATGTTTTGTAGTTGATATGAGGCTATATCTAGTCCCTCTATTGTGTCGATGGAATGCGTTACATCTTTGGCCTCCGTCCTCAAGTGTTCTTTATAAACACTCCAGTCTGTCAGTCTAGGTATTCTACATTCACCGAGGCTTGTTACAGCTGCTTCCAAGTCGAATCGTATGTGTCTATGATCCGACATGGAAGGCTCATCTGAAACATGCCAATTTTTAATTAAGTCGCTTATGAGTGGATCAGCAAGGGTTATGTCAAGAACCTCGTTTCTAATCGCATTCATAAAGGTGGGTTCATTGCCCTTATTGATAATGTCGATATTATTTGCCGACAAATATTCAAACAGGCACTCACCTCTAGTGTTTGTATCAGTACTTCCCCACATATGATGGTGAGCATTAGCGTCGCCACCTATTATGTAGGGTTTTTTTCTCCTCTTGCGCCAGTTAATGAGGTTTCTTACCTCTTCTGGGGGTGGATTGCCTTCTTCACCGGGGAAATAGGCGGAGGCCACTATGACCTGCCTTTTTCCCCTTTCTGTAGGCACTTCCACAGCTGCTGCCGCTAAGTCCCTCGTTATGAATTCTGAAAGGAGAACAAAGTTAGTATCCTTGTTGAACAACAGAGCTGTTCTAGGATAGTCATGCAAGGTTGAATAAATTAACTTGCATGATTGTGTAGGGAGTCCTTTGATACGTCCTCCAAGTGCCCACGGCTCTTAGATTAGCCCGATATTTAATTTCCTCCTAATAAATTCCCTGCTGAGCACATTCGAGGCTGCTTTTGCATGGTGAAGATTTATTTGGAGGCACTTCAGATTATTTAGGGCCATTATGATGGCGTGGGGCCATTCTTGTGGCCACTTTTAGCTGTCTTTTTGCCCATGTTATTGATAATTAAATTGGGCTTCATAACAGTCTCATGAGTAGCGGAAGAAAAGCAGTTTACCTGAGGCAGTGCCCCGCATACCACAGGCAGACATTTATTTAAACCAGGGTGCGTCAGGTGCCCTGAAGTCCGCATAATAACAACTAAGCTTCCCCTTAGCCACACAGTCATAGACTTATGCTGTTCCACCTTTGACCTGGGGGGAGTTTTATTGTGGCTCCCATCCACTTGGTCGGCTGGTTAAGGCAGACCCCCACGTGGAGCAAGCAATCCTCAACAACTACCCACTTGCTCCACACGGTTTATACCAGGTAGGTTTCCACAACAGAGCTCCAGCCTCTCGCGCGCCCGAACCATCCGACCTTAATCAGACGATTCCGGCACCCGAGTGACTGAGCCCCTGTCTCCACGCTGTTGATCCTAGTATAGCTCCAGGACGTTGGGTAACGCTACCTCCCATACTGCATCACTGCAGCCCTGTGACGGAGCTTGTTGCGACCTGTGATACCCATCCACAGATGTAGATAGATGTCATACCCATCCACAAACGTACACAGACATCCCAGGGCATCAGTACCGGTGCGTGAACCCCAAGCTCACGCCGGATTTACCTCCCTGGTCACTTGTGGCGAAGAGGAAGATAATTCCGGATTAGTACCTAATAATAGGTTAAGAAAATGTTATACAAGGATGTAAGAAGGTAGCTAATTGGCTTGGCACATTTAAGTTAACTCTAAATTTAAAAAAAACTAACTATATCGCATTTTCTTTAACAAATTCAAATAGACCACACTTTAATAGCATAACAATTAATAATAACACAAATAGCGAAATTAAAGCAGTGAGGAATATGAAATATCTAGGTATCATCATAGATCAACATTTAAAATGGTCAGAACATATTAATTATTTAGTAAAAAAAATCCGGAAATTAATTCACAAATTTTTTATGTTAAAAGAATTTTTAAGTAGAAAATTAATAACATTAGTATACAAAGCTCTAGTCGAATCGCTAATAAGATATGAATTGATTGTATGGGGAGGGACATATAAAACGAAACTTCAGCCACTGGCGGTTATACAAAATTCAATTTTAAAAATCATGTTAAAAAAAGATAGATTATATCCTACTAGTTTGCTTTACAATGAAGACATCTGTAATATAAATACCTTGTATATACAAACAGTATGTTCTTATACACATAAGACAGAAAAATTCAAAAACTTTATTAGTCATCAACATCTAACTAGAGACAAAGTCAATAGGCACATAATAATACCAATAAATCGAAGAACAAATAATTTAAAGTTTGTGGATTACTTGGCCCCGAAGTTTTACAATCTCCTACCTAATGATATAAAACAAATAAGAAGTAAGAAATATTTCAACAAAAAAAGTAAACTTTTTATTATCAAAAATTACGAAAAATTTTGTAGGCTTATGTTATAGTTTTAAAAGTGAAGTAGATGATGAAAGTTCTTTTAGTAATTATTGTTTTAGTAATTCTTATTTTGTATAGTAAACAAAACTTTTTCTTTTTTTATTTTGTATATTGCAATACTTGTAAAGAGAGTATTGGTTCGCTTTGAACATCTGTGGACGGGTGAGACGGATGGTGTCTGCGTGGATTTCCAGTGTGGTGTGAGAGACTGATGAGCGTCTTCGCTTATCAGTCTTTCACATCGCATGGGGGGGATGGAGCGTAGGTATCATCGGCTTTCCTATTTGCAGCTGTTTGGATAGAAACAATCCTCTCAATTTATCTACTTTTTCCGTGGGCACATACAGATGGTACATTCATCTAGGTGCCCAGTAAACAATTGTATTAAATTCTATAAAAGTTGTTCTGTATGAAGAAGAACGTTAATTGTAAACATTGTTTTATGTTAATAAATAAATAAATAAATAAAGTAAGAAAATAAGATAAATGGAGACATGGAGTTCTATACTACTTTTTTTTTTTTTTGAAATTGAAAAGCACTAAATTTTTTTTTACAAATATGGTTTTGAATTATCTTTCCAATCTGCTGAACATAATGTCATAAAATAAAGGCAGAGTAAAAAGAATTTGTTACATGTATATTGTATATCCTTACCATTTAAAATCATAGGCACAAACAGGTAAACCACAACCAAACATATCAACAACCTTCATAGGTAAATCTAAACCACTGGAACTTGTATGTAGGCATACTCCTAAATCAGCCGATGCTAATATTAATGGATAATCCTTAGACTCTAGCCAGGGAGTGATAACAGATATATATTTCCAATTTTCTTCAGCTATTTTCTTACAATAATACTCCTTTAAATGACCCTTTCCTGTTATAAAACAAATCAAATTTGGTAGTTTTCTATGATTTCCATTGAGAATGTGGGTCTCATAATCTACAATTAAAAATATATATAATTAACTTATTCATCGTAATATAATTGTTTTCTATTTATTTGTTATTCATGATTAGACAAACTTTGTTTAGTCAAATTGTTTTCATGGAGTCGAAATATCACTTATGGGGCATCACCGTACTCAGAATATTTCAAGGATTCCAAAAATATCAATCAATATAATCAAAAGTTGGGCTCCTTTCTGGTGCAACCGGAAGTGGAAAAAAAATGACAGTTATTCCACAAAGTGTCGTCTTGGTCATATAATACATCTACCAAATTTCATTCCGATATTCTTAAAAATAAGGAAAAAAAAAGGGTCTACCATGAACCGATGACACCTGGTATATTACTGCAAAAACAAATTTCGTAGGTTGAAATTGTTTGACAACAGGGTGCGATGTTGATTTCTTACAAATAACTGAAATAAAATTGTTTTTCCAATTTTATTAGAAAACAATATATTTCAGCTGTGGAGTCCATTAGGTGTATACATTAAAACTCTAGTGTAATAAATTAAAGTCAAGTGAGAACTGCGAAAAAGGGACATCAGCAACACCCCATCAAAGAGACCATTTATTTGCATTATTAGAAAGGTGTATCTTATTATATTGCATGTAATAATAATAGCTTCTGCCTTACAGAGTGGCAATATATTAGTTCCAATATATTGTCCATTTAACACGAAATAGAAAAAGGTGCGTATTTAACGGATTCTTAGACAAGCTCAAACGTGTTTATAAGTTATAAA